>JALAZF010000004.1:28430000-29630000 GCA_022829125.1 Lathyrus tuberosus | reverse complement strand
CTGGTTGGGAACTCTCGATTCGTCAAGTAGAGGGATGATAGTACAAATATCCCTATCCTTCTGATGATCAGAGATTACGACAACGTCCTCAATTTGATCAGCGAGGTAGTTCGGCGCCCAGTTGATTGGTCTGGAACCCAGATATGGGCAAATCTCTCTACGATCCACCTGACCCTGAAGAGCGGCTCGCACAAGGTAACATCCTTGGTTACTTTCCGCACAGACTCTACAACATTCATAGTTGTGTGGTGGCACCTGGCCACGCCCACTTTGAATACAATGTAACCCTACTAGGTCAGTTTCCACAGATCGGACATCCTGACTTTGATGCCGAGTGGGGTTCCTGTTGGTAATACTAATTTGCTGGGTGTCTTCATCCATATAGATTAGAAGCCACCAGTGATTCAACAAGTGCTGAAGGGTTTCCTGGACAAGGGCACAGTCTTGATCGTTTTCGCAACCCGCCCTACAACTATGATAATCATATGATACCAGGAACCCGAGGCGGACCTGTTTAGCATGTAACTCCACCGGGCTGGTATTCATCAAGCGAATATCGAAGATTTGAATCATGTTGATCTGATAGGGATTCCTATCATGGTAGTCTTGGATCCATCCAAGATCCATCTGACGCTGGAGGGATTCTTGTACAAAAGAGCATCCCTGTTTATTTACCGAGCAAGTCAGACAGGAACTGTAATTGTGCCGTGGCAGATTATGATACTGGCTTTGCCTGGAATGCATCGCCACCAAGTTGACATTCATTGCACAGATGTCGTGGTTCTGAATGATGTTAGAATTCATGTAAACCATGTTAACTCCACGAACTCGGTGCTCTTGGATCCATCCGAGATTCATCTGTTTCTGTAGAGCTGATTGCACCACAGAACATCCTCGATTGCTTTTAGAGCAGATATCACACTGGTGATAGTTATGAGGTGGCACATGGCCATATCCACTCTGTCTGCAATGCATCTTGACCAGATTGGTCCTTAACAAGAGTACATCATGAATTTGATATCAAATGGATCGTAGCTTTCTCGTGTTTAGGCAGCGGGTTTGTGAGAACATTAGGATTTGTATCCTTGAAAGATAAGACCCCGCTCTTAACAAGCTTTTGTACGTCGGATTTAAAATTGAGACAGTTCTCTATGTTATACCCTGGTCCTCCTTGATGGTAAGGGCAAGTCTGATCCACCTTAAACCAAAAAGGTGGATTTTCTGGTACTGTAAGAGGGGACTTAGTCTGGACATGCCCCTTAGCCAGTAGTAATGGAAATAGTTCTGCGTATAATACGGGTATAGGATCAAATCCTGGTGGCCGCATTGTACAGTTGTTATTGTATGGAGGACGAGCCTGCTGAAGAGGCTGTTGAGTCATTTGCTGATTAGGTTGGCTCTGTGCAACCTGAGGTTGATACGAAGAAATAGGTGCAGGATTGATAGCAGGAGCCACAACCGCTACTGGCTGATAACGTCGCCTTTGCTTTTCGAGAGAGATATTCCCAATACCTTGCTCTTTTTTCTTAGGGAGAGCACTACCGTATCGCTTTGTACTACTTGATGATCCCGTGTCTTTGACTAGACGTCCTTCTCGGACGGCTTCCTCAAGACGAACTCCCATACCGACCATCTCGGTGAAGTCACTGGGTGCACTGGCAACCATTCTGTCGTAATAAAATGAGCTTAAGGTCTTTAAGAAGATCTTTGGCATCTCTTTTTCCTCAAGAGGTGGACAGATTTGAGCGACAGTTTCACGCCATCTCTGAGCGTATTCCTTGAAGGTTTCTTTGTCCTTTTGTGACATTGATCTGAGTTGATCTCTGTCTGGTTCCATGTCCAGATTATATTTATATTGTTGGACGAAGGCAGTACAAAGATCTCTTAAAGTTCTAATCGTAGCACGGTTTAAACCCATGTACCATTTTAGGGCGGCACCGGTTTAACTATCCTGAAAGTAGTGAATCGGTAAATCTTGATTCTCTGTCTGAGCTGACATTCGCCGAGCGTACATCACCAAGTGACTCTGAGGGCAAGAGCTACCCTTGTACTTTTCAAAGTCGGGCACCTGGAATTTGTGCGGGACTTTGACATTGGGGACCAAGCTGAGGTCCGCGGCGTCCTTTCCAAATAAATCCTGACCGCGAAGGGCCTGCAGTTCTTTCTGCATTTCCAGGAACTGTTCCTGGAACTCATTCATTCTTTCGAACATGTTGTTGTTTCCACCAGAAGGTATCTGTGGAAACTGTCCTTTCGGGACAGTGTATACCACGGGCGGTGGTATAGTCATTATGGCCGAGACTCTCGGTGCCTCCCGAAGTTTGTAACCTTCAGGAGTTGCTGTCATACCCCTGGCATCTCCGCTTTCCCAAAGTTTTTAACCTTCAGGCCCAGCGGTTCCCGCTGCGGTTCCCTGATCCTCATTGATCGACGGAGCATATCCTTCTGGCATATAGTTAAGTGGCATGCCTCAGGGATGATCTTTTGGAATTTTGTACCTAGGATCAGACTTCTCCACTATGGGCGTTGAGGTGATCTTCGAGGATCACAATCCTTTATAGTTGAGCTTCTACCATGGCTTGCATGTCGTTATGAAGCTTTCTCATATCCTCTCTCAGAGCGTCGATCTCTTCTCTCAACTCTCTGTTCTCTTCCTCGAGATCATCCATTTTTTTCTGACGATTGGCCTGAGTATTGTACGAATGAGACAGTTTGACTCTAGAACCGAGACATAAACGTGAGATTCGTAGGTAAGAAGAATAAGTGATGTGAGAATGATGAATACAATGATTATATTAATTGTTTTTTTTTGTTTTATCAAAATAAACTTTGACAATTAAATTGTAAATATCAAACAGTGGGGAAACCCCGTTTTATTGAATTCAAAGGATTGCGAAAATAGAAATACAGTAGATTACAAGGTACGGAAACAGAAACCTAAGCTAAGGGGTCCCGAGTCCTCTCTGGGGAGAAACCGGGTGCTGATTCTGGTACTTTCCTTTTCTTGGACCGGGGCTCTTGGGCCGTTGTTAGGTTGTCATTCCTTTGCCAAGTGAAAGGAACGAGCAAATTCCTTTGGTCATCCTGATTATCCATAGCATGTTGCTCTAAAATCTCGATCAGAGCATCCTTATCTTTTAGCAGTCGCTGTATTTTGGTACACTCTACATTGAGGATGCGGTACTTGTTCTTCCAAGACCTCATCTCCTATTGAACTTTGTTGAGAGTAACCTGAGGATAAGGCATCTTTAGCTTGAGAGCTCTAGTTTGTACCCAGTGGAGATAAGGCTCCACCGAGACACAGTCCAGTTTTCCTAGAGACTCTCGTCATTTCTTATGAACATGTTTCCAAGCGTGCACTATTTCCATTTTTAGTGCCCTGTCATTTTCTCCTTCCTTGAAGAAAAGACCTTCCAGATGAGCATTACGCGGGACATGCCTCATCGGGTATCCAAATTGACGACGAACCAATATTGGATGGTAGTTGATTCCTCCTTTAGTTCCTATGAGGGGTACGTTGGGGAAGTTTCCACAATGGTCAATGATCCTGATCCCGTCATAAATCCTATTGCACCAATCTATATCAGAGTTGGTAAGAGACATGATTTTCTAAGACCAATGCAAGGCACTCTTATGATCCCAAAACGCATCAGACTTGGGTAAATGGGAGATAAACCATTTGTATAGCAGGGGTACACGGCATGTGATAATTCCTCCACTATATAAATTGCTTAAGTGTACAGAATGATACGCATCCGCGAGAAAAGTTGGCACAGGGTTTCCAATGAGAAAAACCTTAATGGCGTTGATATCGACGAAGCTATTAATGTTGGGAAACAGAAATAACCCGTAGGTGAGTAAGACAAAGATGCTTTCAAAAGCAGTCATGTTCCATATACTAGCAAAGTACAGAGCCTTCTTTGTCAGGAACTGGGCTGGCAAACCTGGGAGCCCACCCTTGGTGGTCATGTGAGTCTTGATTTCTGACTCATCCAAATAGATTGCTCTCGCAATGGTCTGATCTTTTGGAATTTCTTCCAGTCCAGAAAATGGAGCTCAATCAGTAATGTGTAGATCGGTTAGGTGAGAATACTCCCCCAGCGTTGGTGCGAGCTGGTAATCCGGGAATGTGAAACAGTGATAGACCGGATCGTAAAACTAAATGAGTGCCTCCATGATTCCTTCAATCACATGGACTCTTAACATAGGTAGCAGACCTCTGTACTTGGCTCTGAAAGCTTCAGGGTTAGTGATCATCCTCACTAATCCTCTCAAATCTTCTAGTTTTGGAACCCTGAAGGTATACTTATGAGTTCTCCTTCTACCGAAATCCATGAGCGCAATCTTTTTCTCTGACATTTGCAATCATTGTCTTAGTTTAATTTGAAAAAGAGAGACTAGAAGAGAAGTTTTTATTTGATGTAATGTTTTTTAGATGAATGCATGAATGCAACACACAAAAACATAGGAAAAACATGGGGTCAAAGGGTCGTTGTCATGAAGTCAAGGCTCTACCCCCCCCCCCCCCAAAAGGTTTATACTAGTGATTTTTGTACATGTCTCTCAAAATCATCAGTTCTTGTCGAGAAAACACCAGCGGGCCGGGAACCGTGCTAGGTGATGTTTTTCGAAGAACCATCAGAAAAGGGTAGTATCGTGTGACAACCATTTCTAATAGTTTCTGCACTACTAAAAGAGGTTTTTCCTAGGTGTATACTCAATCTTTCCACACGCGGCATCACACGCATTCCCATTAGCAGAAAAATAAACACAGATATCAATTAAGAAAAGCAGTATATATATTTATCCTAAAGTCATAGACTTTAAAGAGCTATGAATCTTATGTTCCTGACAAAAATGGCTCCCCGACGGAGTCGCCATTTTGTGGAATCTTCCCAACTTTACAGGTTTTTGACCTAAGATCCTAGTGAAGTTAACAAAAATCCTATCCCAGTGAAATCCCCAAAGAAAGAAAGGAAAAGAAAAGAGCCCCACGATGGGCGCCACTTTTCTGTGGCACTTTTTAAGGTTTCTTCTTAAGAGATGGGAAGAGAACAAGATCTCGTTGTCCCCAGTGAAGTCGTCATTTTTTTTGCAGCGCGAATTTTTGGACGTGGTTGCGAAGCACTTATCGCTTTTGGGGTACTACAGTTCGATTCATTTTTTATCCTATTGAAGCTGATGAAGGAAGGGAAATAGATGTCTCCAATTAACCCTGCTTGCATACTGAGTTTAAACAGATGACTGTTGGTTTACAGATGCTATTGAGATTGTGGGTCTCTCTTAAGTTATTTTGTTAAAATAGTGCCTGGGTGATTGGTGGGAGTTTAAGACTGATGCTTTTTGTTTGATATGTGAAGGAATGGGATTTGGGTTTTTGGATTAGTGTGCTCGCTAAGATTTTTCTTTCAATCTTATGCCTACGTATTCCTGTTTTACCGAAACAGGGAAATCAGAGCGATCGTAGTTCCTCCTATTCTATGGGAGGAAATGGTGTTTTGGTGTCTTGTTCAAAGCCCAAGACGTGAAGCTAAAGGTGGTTTATGTCTTGTTCGAAGCCCAAGATGTGAAGCTGAAGGGTCTATTTGTATCTTCTCCGAAGCCCAAGATGTGAAGCTAAAAAGGTGTTGTCTTTAGAGAGAATTTGTCATCTCTAAAGGGGGTCTGTTTGTCACGACTGTTGGGTGACTGACTATAAAGGAGGATTACTTTAACCGGGATATGAAAATCCTAGCAATGCCATAATTTCTTTTATAGGGGGTTTTAACCTGAAGGAGAAGACTTTAACTCAGTGTAGAGCAATGCTATCTTTCCTTAGGAATTTCTCATACTAAAAGAGGGACAGTGGCGTGGATGTAAATAATCCAGAGGCTTGCCGCTTACAGCGATTAGATGAAAGGAGTTGTTGATGTTTGTATCCTATGAACGAGGCACAATTTTGATGCTAAAAGGTTGATTGACTCAACCGGGGTTTTTCTTATACAAAGCCTAAGAGGAGGCTATTGGCCCAACAAGAGGGTGTTTTTATGTGTCTCGTACGAAGCCCGAGAGGGAGGCTAAAAGGGTTTACTCAACAATAGAGTCTTTTATACTCAACAAGAGAGTGTTTTTGTATCTCGTACAAAGCCCGGGATAGAGGCTAAAAGGTTTGACTTAACAAGAAAGTCTTTCTGTGTCTCGTACGAAGCCCGAGAGGGAGGCTAAAAAGAGTGTTGTTTCAGTTGAGTGACAGGTCCAGTAGGTTGGTTAAAAGAGAAAATCAGTTCTTATAAAAAGACTGATTAAAGGTAAGGCTATGCTTTGGGATTGATTAGAGGATCAGGGTTATTTCCAGTTCTTTAAGGAAATGGGGAATCCAGAGGGTATTGGAGACTGTCTGAGTCTACTGGTGTTTTTTCCCTACTTGAGAATGCCTTCGAGACTCAAGGAGATTAGACTGTCCAAGTCTAGAGTTTTATCTTTTATACTATGCTTAAAGAAGCAATAGTAGTACGTTCACGGTAGAAAGATCTAGACTCTTTGAAAGACTGTTCTATTAAGATGACTAATTTCTGTTCTTATACCTCTAGGAGGTCGTCGGGACAATTTGTACGAAGCCCAAGAGGAGGCTAGAAACTTTTAAGAAGCCGAGGAACAATTTGTACGAAGCCCGAGAGGAGGCTCCCTTCCCGAAGGAAGAATCCTTATACGAAGCCTAAGAGGAGGCTGTGAATACTTCTAAGAAGCCGTAAGGCCTTGTACAATGCCCAAGAGGAGGCGGGGATGCTTTTAGGAAGCCTGTGGGTCCCCAAACCCCGAGAAATTCAAGACAGGCTATTCACAGAGAATAGATCAAGCCAGGAAAGTCCGAGAATTTGGAAGAAACTCAAGAGATGCTATTCACGGAGAAAAGATCATCTCTGGGGAATAAAGTTTCTTTGACGATTTCTAAAGGTGACAGTTTGAGAAAGGGTTCACCGAGAATGCTGCCTTTCACGTCTCCATATTGTTTAACCCCAAGAGGAGGGAAGACTGTGTCTGGTAATCCTATGGGGGTCTAGTTTTGTCTATTTAAGAGTGAACAACAGGGCTTAGAGCTAGACGTAGTTGCCGGGGAAACTCTAAATATCTATACTAGTATTACACAGTTGATATGAGTTTATGAAAGAAGACTTACAGTGAAACAGCCCCACAATACAATTTATATGTATATGAAAGCGGATAAAGAAAGCATATAAACACTTACTCGGTTGTAGAGCTTCCATGCTATTTGGTTTGTTGTTCAACAAAGAAAGATTGAAAACAACAGTATATTCAAAATTTAAAGGAGAAAGTATTTTGAAAAGATGTTGGGGCTTACAGCTCAAGGAGAGACCCAAGGTTTATCAGTGATCGCACGGTCGTTTTGTACAGAGGGACTTATATAAGTGACTGAGGCCCAAGAAGTTTTCTGTACAAGGGGATAGGTCTTACACTCTCTCAAGAGGCCTAAGTGTTTTATTTTTGTACAAGTGGTGGGGCTTACAGCTAAGGAGAGGCCCAGGGTCATTTGTTTGAAAATGGCGATCGCGCCGAGATTTTTGAGAACGCGATGGGTCTTATACAATGCATTGAGGCCCAAAATGGTTTGGTTTTCAAAGGGGGTTGGGTGTTACACTCCAATAGAGGCCCAAAAGATTTTGAATGGGTCTTATAGCTCGAGGAGAGGCCCAAGGTTTTTTTTTAAAGGACGATGATCACGTCGAACTTTTTGAAATACAACGGGACTTATATAATAAGTGAGGAAAAAAAAAGGTTTGTATTTATAAAGGATTGGGTCTTACACTCTATTAGAGGCCCAAAAGATTTTGAATTTGTTTGATGAGGGTGAAAATCAAAGAAACCCTAATTTGTTATTCTTTAAAAGTAAATATTTAAAGAAAATCAAATAAAATACCAAATAAGTTTGAATAAACCATTTGCGATTTTTGTTTAAAGTTTGAGAAATGAGGGATTAATCACAAGGTTAATTAAAACTCACTTGGTTTTGATTTTCAAAGTAAATATTCACTTTTAAAATGTTTAAAAACATTAAAAAAGGAATTTATTCACAAAAATACTAACTATATTAAATAAATAATATAAACTTAATTTTTTTGTGGAATAAAATATTTCAACATTTTTGTGATTTTTTGCAAAAAGAACCAATAAAAAATAATTAAAATTGAAAGAGTTATTAATTTTCCAATTAATTAATAAAACATGAAAATATTGGAAAAAAAATAGCAAAAATGTGAGAAAACACAAAATGGCATGAGTGGGGTTTGAACCCACGACCTCAAGGTTATAGGGCGGGTGCCTTACCACTGGGGTGGTGATACATCCATTGCTTGAAGTGAAACCACAAATATACAAGGCAAGCCTTGTTTTCTAGGCCTGGTCAAGGCAAGGCAAGGCAAGTTTTGCCAAGAAACGGGAAGGTCCATAACTTTCTCATTTCTCAATGTTTGGGGATAAAATTTATATGCATCTGTCCTAGAATTTCACAAGGAATCCAATGGTGGTGGTATTTTTTTCAGATCATACTCCCTCCTCAAAATCCGATAGTGGTTTTGAAAAAGGCCTATAATTGCATTTTCTATGCTACACTTTGATACAGGCATGAATTACATGATGAATTGGTTCAAACACAACATATATAACATGTATGAGGTGTGTATGATCAGTGGACTTCAAAGCAATGCATATTTTGGAAAGTCAAGTCATGATGCTTACCTCTTTTTGAGCTTTTGGAGTTTTCTGTGCAATCTGCCAAACTTCTTGTTCCATAAATGGTTTGATGCTTTGGACACTCTCAAATGATCCCTTAGAAGCTTTGAGGACAGTTGGAATCAGCTGGAACCTGCAAAAACACAAACTGGTCCTTTCTTGCAAAAGGGGTTAAAATGGCCAAAATAGCAACTCTCTCAAATGGTGTTCCAAATGGAGGGAACCATTTGGGACAGTTCAAGGATGTTATTTGGAGTGTGTTTGAGGTTTTATCTGGTTTGGAAAGTGACTGAATCAAGACATGGCTTGAAAAATGCACAAAAGGCCTATTTTGAGGTTTTGAGTGGTGACTTTGTGATTTTGGTGTTACAGGTCACTTTTGTGAGTTTGGATCACCTACATATGATGTTTATGAGGTGTTAGGATCATGAGATGTGATGGAAATGCTTTGTAACTCGAAAACTCAGAGTTACCTTGCTAAAGAAGGTATTTTTGCCTAAAGAAAGTGATTTTGAGGAACGCATCTGTTTGATGGCTTTGGTGTACTCAAACTGAGCACAAATGAGCTCTATTTATAGTAGAGCAAGTTTGTTTTAGGATCAATAGTGAATGGCAACTGTAGTAGAGGTTTGGCCAATGGTTGTGTTTTGGAATCCAAGTCTCCTCTAGCCATTGACTAGAGGTTAGGGCACAGGGTTGTGGTTCCCTTGGTCTTGGATAAGTCTTGACTGAATTCAGTTGCAAATGGCTCAGTCCATGCCACCTTGGTGTTTGCATTGAATGCTCCAATCCAAAATTGTAGTCTTGTCCCTCTTTTAGGCAATTCTAGGTTTGGCATGCTACTTCTTGTTCCAAGGACTTTGGAGGCATGGCTCAGTGTTTGTCCCCTTTAGATTTGATCATCAGATGTGTCCAAAGTGATGACAAGGCTTAGAATTATCTGATTTTTCCAAATCGAGCAAAAATGTAAAATTCTGCCTAGCCTTGGCAGTTTCAGCAAGGCATATTGCCATTGTCATATCTCTTGGCTCAAGTGGAATTTGGTGATGTTCTTGGTCATTTTGGAAAGCCCTCATATGATACAACAACTGTTTGATCATATTTGGTTTTGATACCTTTTGGATCCAAGTGAAAAATCCCCCTACATTTGGAAAAAAGTGAAGGCAGATTCTGACTTAGTGAAAATTTCACTAAGTGTTGGAAAAAAGTCACATTTTCACTTTTTGTGATTTTGATAATTCCATAACTCAAAATCCATGAGAAATTTGGAGGGAGGTCAGTTTTAAGCTTTTGTAGTGGGTAATGAGATCTACAAATCTAGCTTTGGATGGGGAAAAATGGCTTTGTGGTTTAGGAGTTATGATCCTCCAAAGTTGGTACCCTTACCACTTTGTTCATAACTTAGAAAATTTTCTAAGTTTTTATGGTTACCCCTTTTACAAGTTATCCCACTTTTCTTGATTTTTCTTGATGAATGATGATTCAAATCATACATTAACATCATTTTAGGGTTAAAAAACCATTTTTATGAAAAATCTCAAAAAGTCAAAGTTGACTTTTATGCACAGTTGACTTTTTATCAGATGAATTCCAAACTGTGCGATCCTTTAGGAAATCATGTCCTTGACCTAAATCAAACTTGATGGACATGTTCCATGGGTGTTATAGGGTATATTGATTCATGTCCTAGGGTTTGGGAGTATGTCCTAGTCAAAAGTCAAAGATACAGTTGACTTTTCTCGCGAAACCCTAACTGTGGTACTGATGAAATTGAGACTCGTTGCTCAAGCTTCCTAGATCAATCCATTGTTATAAATGGATCAATGCGGTATGTTGGAGACCCTCAAATCATGTCTTGAGGTCTTGGCTCATGATTTGTCCCAAAAGTCAACTTAGGGGTGAATTAGGTCAAGAAACCCTAATTCCTGATTTTTTATGTATGCATCCCCTGAGGTCAAATTGACTTGATGGTTGGGTGCATGAGGTTCCATGGAGTATTTTAGGATATGCTTTTAAGTATTGGCTCATGCCCAGAGGAAAATTTCCATCTGGAGGCCCTGGTCGACCAAACCCAAATTTGGTGACACTGGCGATCTTGAGGCTTGATCCACCTGGAAGGGAGCAGCCTTGTGCTTAATCCTTGAAGTGGGAGTCCTCTTGATCCCTTGTGGATATTTGAGAGGCTAGAAAAGTTGAAGATCATGTCATTTCTTGATTGATCCTTTGTCTAAAAGCTCTGAGAGGGCTGGAAACCCTAATTTTGATTGTAGTAGATGCTCACCCATTTTTGGGGAGACTGATGAGGTATGATGGTTCCTCCATATTGTGATGATGATTTTTACAATAATGGTAAATCTTAGTGGTCAAAATTTGGGGTATGACAGTTACTTGCCATGAATCCCTAATTTTTGCCTGGATCGTACTTTAGGATTTCCAATCCACCAGGGTGATTTTTTTTTTAATATGTCTCTAATTTTTTCCTGGACCGCCCTTTCGGGTTTTCAATCCACCGAGACGTTTTTTTTATTATTTAGGCAAAGTTTTTCTTTACTACATCGATATTTGTGGGGTAGGCAAATTCCTCTCCGTCGATGGCTGCAAGTCTCAAGGCACCGCCTGAGAAAGCTTTCTTGACCACGTAGGGGCCGTCATAATTCGGAGTCCATTTGCCCCGAGAATCAGTGAGAAATGATTGTATCTTTTTTAGCATAAGGTCTCCTTTTCTGAAGACGCGAGGTCGAACCTTTTTGTCAAACGCTTTCTTCATCTTCTGTTGATACAACTGACTGTGGCATAGTGCCATTATTCGTTTCTCTTCGATCAGGTTGAGTTCGTCGTGTCGATTTTGACACCATTCAGCCTCTGTTAGCTTAGCTTCCATCAATACCCAGATTGATGGGATCTCTACTTCTATGGGGAGCACTGCTTCCATGCCATATACTAGAGAGAAAGGGGTTGCCCCTGTTGAAGTGCGGACAGATGTCCGATAACCTGAAGAGCAAAGGGTAGCATCTTGTGCCAGTCTTTATAGGTTACAACCATCTTCTGAACGATCTTTTTGATGTTCTTGTTAGCCGCTTCTACCGCCTCGTTCATCTTGGGTCAGTAGGGAGATGAGTTATGGTGTTTGATCTTGAACTCTGCGCACAACCCTTTCATCATCTTGTTGTTCAAATTAGATCCATTATCTGTAATGATCTAGCTCGGAACACCATAATCACAGATGATATTGTTTTTGATAAATTGTACCACCACTTGTCGGGTCACATTGGCGTATGACGCTGCTTCGACCCACTTGGTGAAGTAATCAATGGCTACTAGGATGAACTGATGTCCGTTTGAAGCCTTGGGCTCAATCATGCAAATCATGTCGATTCCTCATATGGAAAAAGGCCATGGGGAAGAGAGAACTTTGAGATGTATAGGCGGTACATGGATTTTGTCTGAGTATATCTGACACTTATGACACCTCCTTATGTACTTGTAGCAATCGGAGTCCATGGTCAACCAGTAGTACCCTGCTCTCAGAATTTTTCTGGCCATTGTGTGTCCGTTGGCATGAGTGGCAAAGGATCCTACTTGAATTTCTTTTATCAGCATGTCTGCTTCTGGTCTGTTTATGCATCAGAGCAAGACCATGTCGAAGTTTCTCTTATAGAGTGTATCACCACTCAGGAAGAAATTGCCTGCCAGCCTTCTGAGGGTTTTTCTGTCTTTTCTTAGTGCCCCAGGTGGGTACTATTGTTTTTGAAGGAAGCATTTGATATCGTGATACCAAGGTTTGTCATCTATGACTGCTTCAATTGTGAAAATGTAAGCGGGCCGTTCAAGGCGCATTATGTCGATCTTGGGTAAGTCGTTCCATTGACCTACACTAATCATGGAAGAGAGAGTGGCAAATGCATCAGCCATGTGGTTCTCATCACGAGGGATGTGATGAAACTCGATTCTGTTGAAGAAAGTTGATAACCTTCTTGCATAATATTTGTAAGGAATCAATCCTGATTGGTATGTGTTCCAATCTCCATTGATCTGATTAATAACCAGGGCTGAGTCGCCATATACATCCAAGTTCTTAATCCTTAAGTCGATCGCTTCTTCGAGACCCATAATACAAGCTTCGTATTCGGCCTCGTTGTTTGTGCACTTGAATGTAAGTCTGGCAGTGAAAGGAATGTGGGTACCCTGAGGTGTTATGATAATTGCCCCAATTCTGTTTCCATAATGATTGACAGCTCCGTCAAATATTAGTCCCCATTGGGAACCTGGTTCTGGCCCTTCACTGGGTAGTGGTTCATCACAATCGTTCATTTTCAAATACATGACATCTTCATCTAGGAAGTCAAACTCGATTGATTCTTGATCGTCAATCGGTTGATGAGCCAAATGATCGGCTAAAATACTCCCCTTAACAACTTTTTGAGTGTGGTACTCAATGTCATATTCCGATAACAACATCTGCCAACGGGCAATTCTTCCCGTGAGAGTAGGTTTTTCAAATACATACCTGATTGGATCCATTTATAAGATTAACCAAGTGGTGTGACGAATCATGTACTGGCAAAGACGTTTGGCTGCCCAAGCCAAAGTGCAGCAAGTTTTCTCAAGCATAGTGTACCGAGTCTCGCAGTCGGTGAATTTCTTACTCAAATAGTAGATGGCAGACTCTTTCCGTTTCGTTTCATCTTGTTGGCCAAGCACACAGCCCATAGATTCTTCCAAGACTGTTAAGTAGATGATCAGTGGCCTTCCTTCCACTGGAGGTGATAAAATCGGTGGGTTCAACAGATATTCCTTAATACTGTCGAAGGCAGTTTGGCAGTCCTCTGTCCAAACGCAGTCCTGATTCTTTTTTAGTAATTTGAAAATTGGCACACATGTTACGGTCATGAGGAATATGAATCTGGAGATGTAGTTCAAACATCTCAGGAACCCTCTGACTTGTTTTTCAGTTTTCGGAGAAGGTATTTCTTGAATGGCCTTGACCTTGTCAGGATCAACCTCAATTCCTTTTTGGCTGACGATGAACCCTAGCAATTTTCCTGAACGAACACCGAAGGTGCACTTGTTGGGATTCAAGCAGAGTTTGTATTTTCTCAATCGCTCGAATAACTTTGACAGGTGGGTCACATGCTCCTCTCCTGTCTTAGATTTGGAAATCATGTCATCGACATATACCTCGATTTCCTTGTGTATCATGTCATGAAACAGAGTAGTCATGGCCCTTTGATAGGTTGCCCCGACGCTCTTCAAACCGAACGGCATTACCTTGTAACAAAAGGTACCCCATGGGGTGATGAACGAAGTTTTCTCCATGTCTTTCGGCGCCATTTTGATTTGATTATAGCCCGAGAATCCATCCATGAAGGAGAAAACTTTGATCTTTGTTGTACTGTCAACCAGCATGTTAATGTGTGGTAAAGGAAAGTCGTCCTTTGGACTAGCCTTGTTTAGACCTCTGTAATCGACACACATTCTGACTTTTCCGTCCTTTTTTGGAACGGGTACGATATTGGCTAACCATTGAGGATATTCTGACGTGGCGAGGGAACCCGCATCAATCTGTTTCTGTACCTCGTCTTTGATTTTGACGGCCATGTCCGGGTGAGTCCGTCTCAACCTCTGCTTTACTGGCGGACATTCCGATTTTAATCGTAAATGATGTTCCACGATGCTGGTATCCAACCCTGGTATGTCCTGGTAGGACCAAGCAAACACATCGGGAAATTCTCTGAGAAGCTTTGTCAAACTCTCTTTGGCAGTTGGACTGAGCAGTGCCCCAATCCTGATTTCTTTTCTCTCTTTTTCTGAACCCACGTTGATCATTTCCAATGGCTCTTTGTGAGGTTCAATGGACCTTTCCTCTTGTTTGAGTAGTCGGGAGATCTCTTCTGGAATTTCGCCGTCAACTTCTTCTTCAGCCCCAAATACCGGGAACTCAAAGTTGGGAAAAGGCATTGGATCATATGTTTCAACGGGGTTTAAAACAAGCAACCTGCATGACGGTATGATTTGTGTTTAGAAGAGATAGAGAAAATGCAAGTGTGTGTAGTGTATTATTATTATTTTTTTTGAAAAACTACTTGTTTATTTTGAATTATTTTTTAGGATTACCATTTTCTAACAAAAGCGAAAAGAGAAAACAATAATTAATGCGGAGATCACAGAACGACATTATTTTATTTATGAACAAGTCGATTCTTGAAACTACAGCCTTATAAAACAAAACTCTGTTGCTTTGGGCGAAGCGAAGAGGGATATTTACAGAAAGTGAGCCATATCAAAACATCCATTTCACCTGGGCAGGGTGAAAGGTTAAAGACGACAATTACTTTGACTTATGAATAATCTTCGGAACATCGACATCAACCCATTGGCGGCGAACTCCTCGGTGAATCACAAAGTCTGGTACTTTCCTTGATTTGTCTTCAGAAATGACACTGATTTCTGGTAGAGTATGATCATTGGAATCTGTCTCCCAGGCAGAGTTGTGGTAGGAGGATTCTTCTGTTATATTTTGCATAGCATTTGTGCTCTTAGGTATATCTCCCCATCCAGTTGGCTGGATGTCTTCGAGCCTGATACGAGAGCTTTCAAGAGCGGTGTACTTGACCAAGAAGCCAAATTTTCCACTTGGTTGTCCCAAGGTGTCCCATACTTCTTTGGAACTGGGGAAGTCATCCCTCTCGATGATGTTGACCTAAGGAAAAGCATAGTTGATGAATTCTAGCCCTGTAAGCTTTGAGAATTCATCGTCGTGCTGGATATTTTCTAAATGACCTGAGTGTTGATCCCATGACATGGTGGGGACGCAGGTATTCTGTTCAATGACGCTCAGCTGATTTTCATTGTTCGGCTGATTTTCTTGCCCCAAGTCTCCTGGGTACGACTGCCAGATAGGCAGGCCATCCAGGCCATAATAGTCGTGGTCAAAGTTGTCCTTCATCAGAGTGTCCTCCTCTAATGAGTTTGGTGGAGCACGACATCCTTCAGGATCACAATCTCCGTATATCATTTCAACATCTGACCTCGGTATAAATCTCAAACTCTGTGCGGGATAGTAAAATGGCGTAGGCACCTCTTCCTAAGACATATAACCGTCCTCGTTGAGATAGGACTTCCATTCCTCATCCGTATCAGAGTAATCTCCCTCGTTGATGGTATGGACTGCTCGATGCACTGGGTGAAGAAAACCTCCACTGTGGAAGAAATCCTGAATGGGATGAAGAGATAATGCTATCGAACTATCGTATTGACACATCCTGTTCCACAAAGGCCTGCTCTAAGACTTTCTGTAGAGCCTCTCTGTGGGCTTCAGAATTGAGTAAAAGTGATAGCACTGAGATCTTTGAAGGAGTTTGTAACGACTGATCAACAATGTTGTATTTACTCATTTGGATGAGCTTCAACATCTCATCATCATTCTTTGAAAGGTCTGGATCACTGGATTGACCGACTGGCGGATTAGGAACTTCCGTTTGAGGTTCCTTTTCTCTTTTAGGTTCTCCAACTCCTCGGTTGAAGATTTGACCGCTCCGTGTTACTCGATTGATGTCTGCAATATTCACGACGGAGGGTAATGAAATTTACTTTCCATTCTCAATTATTGTTGCACCGTATTTGTAAGGGATCGCCTTAGCTGATTCATACGGTAATGGTCCCAGCAGATAGATAACTACAGGAGCCTTCTGATTTTCCTGACTGTCGTAAGTAACTTCAATCACTTCCTGGCTAAGAACCTTTGATTCGTCCAGTAGAGGGATGATGGTACAAACATCCTTGTTCTGTTGATGATCAGAGATTATGACAACGTCTCTGATTTGACCCACGAAGTAGTCCGGCGTCCAGTTGATTGGCTCGGGACTCAGACACAGGTGAATTCCTTTATGATCCAACTGACCTTGAAGGGCTGCCAGCACAAGGTAGCATCCTTGGTTATTCTCCGAGCAGACTCTACAATGTTCATAGTTATGTGGTGGCACCTGACCACGCCCGCTTTGAATGCAGTGCAACCTTACCATGTTTGTTTCCATAGATATGACATCCTGACTTTGACGCCGAGTAGGGTTTCCATTAAGCACACTGACTTGTTGCGTGTCTTCATCCAGATAGATTGGAAGCCACCAATGGTTTAATAAGTGTTGTAAAGTTCTCTGAACGAGAGCGCACCCTTGGTTACTCTCACAACATCCTTTATAGTTTTGATAATTATGTGAAGTGAGAAAACCGAGTTGGACCTGCCTGGCATGTAACTCCACCAAGCTGGTATTCATCAGACGAATATTAAAGATTTGAATCATGTTGATCTGGTAAGGATTTATATCATGGTAGTCTTGGATCCATCCAAGATCCATCTGACGCTGGAGGGCCTCTTGTACAAAAGAGCATCCCTGTTTGTTTACCGAGCAAGTCAAACAGGAATTATAATCGTGCCGCGGCAGATTATGATACTGGCTTTGCCTTGAGTGCATCGCCACCAAGTTGGCATTCATTGCACGGATGTCATGGTTCTGAATGATGTTGGAATTCATATAGGTCATGTTGACTCCATGAACTCGATGCTCTTGGATCCATCCGAGATCCAATTGTTCCTGTAGAGCTGATTGCACCACAGAACATCCCTGATTATTCTTAGAGCAGATATTAAACTGGTGATAGTTATGAGGTGGCACATGGCCATATCCGCTCTGTATACATTGCATCTTGACCAAGTTGGCCCTTAATAAGAGTACATCATGAATTTGATAGATGTTGTTAGACTCTCCCTTTATCAAATTGATTGTAGCTTTCTCGTGTTGAGGCAGCGGGTTTGTGAGAACATTCGAATTCGTATCTTTGAAAGATAAAACCCCACTCCTAACAAGCTTTTGTACATCGGATTTAAAACTGAGACAGTTTTCTATGTTATGCCCTGGTCCTCCTTGATGGTAAGGACAAGTCTGATCCGCCTTAAACCAAAAAGGCGGATTTTCCGGTACTGTAAGAGTAGACTTGGTTTGGACTTGCCCCTTGACCAGTAATAATAGAAACAGTTCCGCGTACAACATGGGTATAGGTTCAAACCCTGGTGGTCGCGTTGTACGGTTGTTGTTGTACGGGGGACGAGTCTGCTGAAGAGACTGTTGTGTCCTTTGCTAAAGTTGCTATTGAATTGGTTGGCTCGGCGCAACTTGAGGTTGATACATAGGAACAGGTGTGGGATTGATAGCAGGAGTTACAGCTGCTACTGGTTGATATCATCGCCTTTGCTTTCTGAGAGAGATATTCTCGATATCTTGCTCTTTTTTCTTAGGGAGAGCACTCCCGTATTATTTCGTACTACTTGATGATCCAGAGTTTTTTACTAAACGTCCTTCCCGGACTACTTCCTCAAGACGAACCCACATGCCTACCATCTCGGTGAAATCACTGGGTGCACTGGCAACCATTCTGTCGTAGTAAAATGAGCTCAAGGTCTTTAAGAAGATCTTTGTGATCTCTTTTTCCTCAAGAGGTGGACAAATCTGGGCGGCAATTTCACGCCATCTCTGAGCGTACTCCTTAAAGGTTTCCTTGTCCTTTTGTGACATCGATCTGAGCTGATCTCTATCTGGTGCCATGTCCAAATTGTATTTATATTGTTGAACGAAAGCAGCGCCAAGATCTCTGAACGTGCCGATCTTAGCGCGGTTTAAACCCATGTACCATTTTAATACAACATCAGTTAAACTATCCTGAAAGTAATGAATTAGTAGCTCCTGGTTCTTTGTCTGAGCTGACATTCGCCGAGCGTACATTACCAAGTGGCTTTGAGGGCAAGAATTACCCTTGCACTTTTCAAAGTCAGACACTTGGAACTTGTATGGAACTTTCACATTGGGGACCAAGCAGAGGTCTGCGGCATCCTTCCCAAATAGATCCTGACTGCGAAGGGCCTGCAGTTCTTTCTGCATCTCCAAGAATTGTTCCTGGAACTCATTCATTCTGTCGAACATGCTGTCGTTTCCACCAGAAGGTATCTGTGGAATCTATCCTTCTGAGACAGTGTGTACCATGGGTGGTGGTATAGTCATTATGGCCGAGACTCTCGGTGCCTCCCGAAGTTTGTAACCTTCAGGAGTTGCTGCCATGCCCCTGGCATCTTCGCTTTCCCAAAGTTTGTAACCTTCAGGCCCAGCGGTTCCTGCTGCGGTTCCCTAATCCTCAGTGATTGACAGAACATATCCTTCAGGGATATAGTTGATAGGTATGCCCCAGGAACGATCTTTCGGCATTTTGTACCTAGAATCATACTTCTCCACTATGGGCATTGATGTGATCTCTGAGATCACAGTCCTTTGTTGTTGCATCTGAGCTTCTGCTAGAGCTTGCATGTCGTTATGAAGCTTTATCAGATCCTCTTTCAGAGTGTCGATCTCTTCTCTCAACTCTCTGTTCTCTTCCTCGAGATCATCCATCTTTTTCTGACGATTAGCCTGAGTATTGTACGAATGAGACAGTTTGACTCTAGAATCGAGACACAACGTGAGATTCGTAGGTAAGAAGAATGTGTTAATGAGAATGATGAATGCAATGATTATTAATTATTTTTGTTTATTCAAAGTAAACTTCGACAATTGGATTGCAAATATCAAACAGTGGGGAAACCCCATTTTATTAAATTCAACGGATTGCGGAAATGGAAATACAGTAGATTACAAAGTGCTGGAAAAGGAAATCTAAACTAATGAATCCTGAGTCCTCTCTGAAGAGAGTTCAGGTGCTGGTTCGGGTGCTTTACTTTTCTTTGACTGGGGCTCTTGGGCCATTGTCGGGTTGTCATTCCTTTGCCAAGTAAAAGGAGAGAGCAAATTCCTTTGGTCATCCTGATTTTCTACAGCATGTTGCTCTAAAATCTCAATCAGGGCATCTTTTTCTCTTAACAGTTGTTATATTTTCTAGCACTCCACATTGAGAATACGGTACTTGTTCCTCCAAGACCTCTTCTCCTGCTGAACTTTACTGAGAGTAACCTGAAGTTTTTCCGTCTCAGACATGAAATAAAGGGCAGATTCCCTTAATGGAAGAACTTCCTGGCGAGGGTAAGGCATCCTCAGATTGAGAGCTCTAGTTTGTACCCAGTGGAGATACGGCTCCATCGAGACACAGTCTGGTTTTCCTAGAGACTCTCGTCCTTTCCTATGAATGTGTTTCCAAGCGTGCACTATTTCTGTCTTTAGTGCCCTGTCATTTTCTCCTTCCTTGAAGAAAAGACCTTCCAGATGAGCATTACGCGGGACATGCCTCATTGGGTATCCAAATTGACGACGAATTAACACCGGATGATAATTGATTCCTCCCTTAGTTCCTATAAGGGGTACATTTGGGAAATTTTCACAACGGTCAATGATTCTAATCCCGTCGTAGATTCGATTGTACTAATCGATGTCAGAGTTGGTAAGAGACATGATTCTCTGCGACCAACGTAAAGTTTTTTTTTATCCCAAAATGCAGCAGACTTGGGAAAATGGGAAGCGAACCATTTGTATAGCAGGGGTACACAACACGTGATCATTCCTCCATTATAAAAATTCTTTAAGTGTACTGAATGATACGCATCTGTGTGTAAGGTCGGTACGGGGTTTCCGATCAGGAAAATCTTAATGGCGTTGATATCTACAAAGTTATCGATGTTGGGAAACAAAAATAAACCATAGGTGAGCAAAACAAAGATGCTCTCGAAAGCGGCCACGTTCCCTATACTAGCAAAGTATAGAGCTTTATTTATCAAGAATTGGGCTAACAAACCTTGGATGCCACCCTTAGTGGTCATGTGAGTCCTGACTTCTGACTCGTCCAAATAAATTGCTCTTGCAATGGTTTGATCCTTTGGAATTTCTTCCAGTCCAGAAAAGGGAGCTTGATCAGTAATATGTAAATTAGTCAGGTGAGAATACTCCTCCAGCGTTGGTGCAAGCTGATAATCCGGGAATGTGAATTAGTGATAAACCGGATCGTAGAACTGGATTAGTGTGGACAGGATTTCTTTGATTACATGAACCCTCAACAAGGACAGCAGTCCTCCATACTTGGCTCTGAAAGCCTCGTGGTTGGTGATCATTCTTGCCAAACCTCTTAAATCCTCTAACTTTGGAACCTTGAAGGTGTACTTATGCGTTTTCCTTCTACCAAAATCCATTAGGGCAATCTCCTTCTTTGACATTTGCAATCATTGTCTTAGTTTAATTTGAAAAAGAGAGACTTAGAAGAGAAGATTTTTTTTGTGAATGTTTTAATGTTTTTTAAATGAATGCATGAATGCAGCACACAAAAACATAGAAAAAACATGGGGTCAAAGGGTCGGTGTCATGAAGTCAAGGCTCTACCCCCCCCCCCCCCAAAAGGTTTATACTGGTGATTTTTTGTACCTGTCCGCAAAATCATTGACCCCTCTGGGATAACAACAGCAAGCAGATTTCCAGCGAGCTGATGTATTCCAGAGTGATCTCAGATGAGGGTAGTATCGCGTGACAACTATTTCCGATAGCTTCCGCACTATAAAATGGCTTAAGTCTACTAAAAACCACAGCTTCTCAGATAACCCAGTCGACCACACTACTTTCAACAACCAAAGTCGTATAGGCAATGTATCTGCAAAGGGAGTCTCCACTGAGTTTGATGGTCGAACGGGTGCTCTTAATTGGAATTCACTCCCAGCAAGATTACCCGCATCGCCATCACCTATCTTAGGTGTATACTCAATCTTTCCACATGCGGCATCATACGCATTTCCATTAGCAGAAAAATAAACACAGATATTAATTAGGAAAAGCAGTATATATATTTGTCTTAATCATCCTAGACCTCTAGTCTTATGATCCTATACAGACAATGACTTCCCAACAGAGCTGTCATTTCTGTGATGCGAATTTAGGGTTTCCTCCCTTGGGAAAGCAAGCAAGAATATCTCCCACTGTGGTCTCCCTTCTGTTATGGCATTTTTTAAGGTTTCTACCTAAGAGATGGGAAGAGATTGATACTTTTCATCCCCAGCAGAGTTGCCATTTTTCTGTAGCGCGTGTTTTTGCGTGGTTGCGAAGCACTATTACTTTGGGGTACTACAGTTCGCTTCATTTTTTATCCTATTGAAGCTGATGAAGGAAGGGAAATAGATGTCTCCAATTAACCCTGCTTGCATACTGAGTTTGAACAGATGACTGTTGGTTTACAGATGTTATAAAGATTGTGGGTCTCTCTTAGGTTATATTGTTAAAAAAAAAGTGTCTGGGCTATTGGTATGATGTTAGGACTAATGCTTTTTGATTAATGTATGAAGGTACGGGATTTTGGGTTTTTGATTAGTATGCTCGCTAAGATTTTTTCCAATCTTATGCCTACTTATTCCCGTTTACCGAAACAGGGAAATCAGAGCGATCGTAGTTCCTCCTATTCTATGGGAGGAAAAAAAAGGTTGTTTTGGTGTCTTGTTCAAAGTCCAAGACGTGAAGCTAAATGTGGTTTGTATCTTGTTCAAAGCCCAAGGTATGAAGCTGAAGGGTCTATTTGTATCTTGTTCGAAGCCCAAGAAGTGAAGCTAAAGGGGTGTGACTTTATAGAGAATTTGTCATCTCTAAAAGGGGATATTTGGTTTGTTTGTCACAACTGTTGGGTGACTGGTTATAAAGGAGAATTACTTTAACTGGGATATGTAAACCCAACAATGCCATAATTTCCTTTATAGGGGATTTTTAACCTGAAGGAGAAGACTTTAACTCAGTTTAGAGCAATGCCATCTTTCCTTAGGAATTTCTCATGCTAAAAGAGGGACAGTGACGTGGGTGTAAATAATCCAGAGGCTTGCCGCTTACAGCAATTTAGATGAAGGAGTTATTGATGTTTGTATACTGTAAACGAGGCACAGATTTTGATGCTAAAAGGTTGATTGACTCAACCGGGGTTTTCTTATACAAAGCCTAAGAGGAGGCTATTGACCCAACAAGAGGGTGTTTTTATGTGTCTCGTACGAAGCCCGAGATAGAGGCTAAAAGGGGTTGACTCAACAAGAGAGTGCTAACAAGTGACTGACTCAACAAAAGAGTGCTTTTATATGTGTCTTGTACGAAGCCCAAGACGGAGGCTAAAAGGTTTTGACTCCACATGAGGGTCTTTTATACTCAACAAGAGAGTGATTTTGTATCTCGTACGAAGCCCGAGATGGAGGCTGAGAGGGAAGTGACTCAGCAAGAGAGTCTTTTATACTCAACAAGAGAGTGATTTGGTATCTCGTACGAAGCCCGAGGTGGAGGCTAAAAGGGATTGACTCAATAAGAGAGTCTTTTATACTCAACAAGAGAGTGTTTTAGTATCTCGTACGAAGCCCGAGATGGAGGCTGAAAGTGGGTGACTCAACAAGAGAGTCTTTTATACTCAACAAGAGAGTGTGAAAAGGTTAGCTCTGTTGGGGAGAATCATTGTACAAAGCCCAAGAGGAGGCTATCGTGCTGGTGACTGTTTTAGTTTAGTGACAGGTCCATTATGTTGGATAAAAGAGAAAATAAGTTCTTATAAAGATTGAAGGTAAGGTTGTGCTTTGGCACTGATCGTAGGATCGGGGTTATTTCCTGTTCTTTAAGGAAATGGGAAATCCAAAGGGTATTGAGATTGTCCAAGTCTACTGGTGTTTTGAGAAATTGATTCTCAGGTAGTGAATGATCTTTGTATGATGCCCAAGAGAAGGCAGGTATATTAAGGGATGAAGGTCAACCCGTTAACTGGTCTGACACTTGACTCAGTAAGACAACTCTAGCAAATTAATGACTAGGTTTTGTTCCTATACCTGTAGAGGTCTCTGGGTCCTTGTACTAAGCCTAAGAGAAGGCATGAGAGCTTTTAAGAAGCCAAAGGGTCCTTGTACAACGCCCAAGAGGAGGCGGGGATGCTTTTAAGAAGCATGTGGGTCCCCAAACCCCAAGAAGTTCAAGACATGCCATTCACCGAGAATAGATCAAGCCAGGAAAGTCTAGGAATTTGGAAGAAACTCAAGAGATACCATTCACGGAGAAAAGATCATCCCTGGGGAGTAGAGTCTCTTTGACAATTTCTAAGGGTGACAGCCTGAGAAAGGGTTCACAGAGTATGATGCCTTTCACGTCTCCATATTGTTTAACCCTAAGAGGAGGGAAGACTGTGTCTGGTAATCCTATGGGGATCTAGTGTTATTTGTATTTAAGAGTGACCAACAGGGCTTTACCTAGTGCTAGACGTAGTTGCCAGGGAAAACTCTAAATAACTATACTAATATTACAGAGTGGATATTTGACAAGTATATAAAAGTTTGTGAAAGAAGACTTACAGTGAGCAGCCCCACAATACAGTTATATATATATATATATATATATATATATATATATATATATATATATATATATATAATATATATATAAGCGGGTAAAGAAAGCGGGTAAACACTTACTCGGTTGTAGAGCTTCCATGTTGTTTTGTTAGTTGTTCAACAAAGAAAGCTTTGATAACAATATTATATTCAAAATCAAAGGAGAAAGTTCTTTGAAAAGGTTGTTGGGGCTTATAGCTCAAGGAGAGCCCCAAGGTTATCATTGATTGTACTGTTGTTTTGAAATTGCACATGGACTTATACAAGTGACTGAGGCCCAAAAAGGTTTTATGTACAAAGGGATGGGTCTTACACTCTCTCAAGAGGCCCAAAGGTGTTTAAAGAAAAAGAATGGGGCTTATAACACGAGGGTAGGCCCAGATGATTTTGATTTTTGAACTGGAGACCGCGCCGAGATTTCTTTAACATACTGGGTCTTATACAATGCATTGAGGCCCAAAAAGTTTTAGTTAAAAAAGGGGTTGGGACTTACACTCTATTAGAGGCCCAATGATTTATTTTTGTATAAGTGGTGGGGCTTACAGCTCAAGGAGAGGCCCAAAGGTTTTTGTTAAAAAGGTGACGATCGCGCCGAACTTTTTGGCGGTATCGAGACTTATACAATATACTGAGGCCCAAAAAGCTTTGTATTTACAAAGGATTGGGTCTTACACTCTACCAAGAGGCGCAAAGTGTTTGAAAAAGATTTGATGAGGGTTGAATTGATCAAAACCTTAATTTGTTTTCAAAATATATTTTAATTGAATAAAAATTCAATTAAAATGATCAAAATTGTTAAACATGTGTGGAAACAAATTGTGATCTTGGATTAATGTCTCAAAAATTATGTTTCTATTCACAAAATGATTGGAAATCACTAAAATTTTAAAAATCAAGAGGGAGAAAATATTTAAAATGTCAAAAAAAATTAAAATATTAATTCTTTACAAAAATATCAAGTATATGAAATAAATAATATTTTTGGGATTTTTTTGGGAAAATAAAATATTTTAATATTTTTGTGAATTATTAAAAAAAGAATCAACTCAAAATCATTAAAACTCGGAGAGAAATTAATTTTTGAATCAATTAAATAAAATCACAAAATTCAAATATTCAAATGTTCAAAAATGGGGCCAAGAACATGGCAAGAACACGCGCCACCCTCTGTTTCTGCAGATTTGTGTTTTCTATCCAATCTCACTGAATACTTGATGGTATCATGCAATCTACATATCAATCTACTCGTTTTCACCTCACGATCATGTCTATGGTCTTTAATTTCATTTATTTTAACCATGGAATAAGAAATCAAAGAGAAACCTCAAGAACCCTAAAATTTGCATGAAGGTTCTGAAATTCCATACACGATTCAAACAAAGTAATTGGTTGAGGGAAAACACTTTATGCATGATTATGAACATATGACCAAATTATTGTGCAGCAAAAAATGCATGGATCATAGAGTTAGAAGAGCTCATGCTTACCTCTTGCAGCTGGTGATCGTGTTTTGTGTTAGAGGTATTATAGCTTGGTTCCAAGGATATGGACAGCTTCCCTAGGTGCAATAGAGTGTGTCTGGATGTTTGGAATGAATGGAAATAATCTGGAACTTGAGATGGTACCCCAACTGTAAATCTGTCAAGAACTTGAGCAATTGGCTAGTGATTTTGTGATTTTGGTGTTCCAGATGTTGTGTGAGTGTTTGGATCACTTTTATATGATGCTTATGAGGTGTGTGTGTGATTTGTTTGGTTGGAATAGCTCTCAAACTCAAAACCCGATAGTGACTTGCTTTGGAAGGCAATTTTGGAGTGAAGAAGGAGATTTTGAGGAAAGCATATGTTTGATGGATTTGGTGTACTCAAACTGATCACAAATGAGCTCTATTTATAGTAGAGCAAGTTTGTTTTGCAAGGAATAGTGAATGGTAACTGCTACATAGGTTTGGCCAATGTTGATCAATGAGAATCCAAGTCTCCTCTAGCCATTGACTAGAGGTTAGGGCACAGGCTGCTGGTTCCCTTGGTCTTGGATAAGTCTTGACTGAATTCAGTTAGAAATGGCTCAGTCCATGCCACCTTGGTGCATCCATTGAATGCTCCAAAACAAAATTGGAGTCTTGTCCCCTCTTTAGGGATTTATAGGTTTGGCATGCTATTTTAAGTTCCAAGGACTTGGGAGGCTTGGGATCAGAGTTGGTTCCTCCTTGGTCTCCCCTTGAGGTGTTCAGATGGATAAGTGTGTTTGTCATTTGCACAAATTTGGAAAATCGAGCAAAATGTACAAATCTGCCTTGCTTTGACAGTTTTCAGCAAGGCATGTTGCCATTGTCATATCTCATGGCTCAAGTGGAATTTGATGGGGTTCTTGGCCATTTTGGAAAGCCCTCATATGATACAACAACTGTTTGATCATAATTGGTTTTGATACTTTTTGGATCCAAGTGAAAAATGCCCCTATATTTGGAAAAAAGTGAAGGCAGATTCTGACTTAGTGAAAATTTCACTAAGTGTTGGAAAAAAGTGACATTTTCACTTTTGGTGATTTTGATCATTCCATAACTTAAAATCCATGAGGAATTGGAATGAGTTATGTTTGAAGCTTTTGTAGAGTGCCATAAGAGCTATAAATCCAGCTTTGGATGGGGAAAAATGGCCTTATAGTTTAGGAGTTATGATCCTCCAAAGTTGGTACCCTAGGCACTTTATTCCATAACTTAGAAAAATTTCTAAGATTTTATGGTTACCCCTTTTTCAAGTTATCCCACTTTTCTTGATTTTTCTAGATGAATGATGATTCCAATCACATAATAACATCATTTTAGGGTCAAAGAACCATAATTGTGAAAAATCTCAAAAAGTCAAAGTTGACTTTTGTGCACAGTTGACTTTTTGTCAAATGAATTCCAAATTGTGCGATCCTCTATGAAATCAAGTCCTTGACCTAAATCAAACTTGATGGATTGATTTCATAGGTGTTATAGGGTGTATTGAATCATGTCCTAGGGTTTGGGAGCATGTCTTGGTCAAAAGTCAAAGGCAGATGACTTTTTCCCGCGAAACCCTAATTGTGGTTCTGATGAATTCGAAACTTGCTGCTCAAGCTTCTTGGATTATTCCATTGTTGCAAATGGATAAATGTGGTTTATTAGAGACCCTCAAATCATGTCTTGAGGTCTTGGCTCATGTTTTGTCCCAAAAGTCAACTTAGGGGTGAATTAGGTCAAGAAACCCTAATTCCTGATCTTTTGTGAATGCATCACCTGAGGTTAAATTGACTTGATGATTGGGTTAATGATGTCCCTTGGAGCATCTTAGGTTATGATTTGAAGAATTGGCTCATGCCTAGAGGAAAATTCCCATCTGGAGGCCCTGGTCGATCAAAACCCTAATTTGGTGACACTGTTGATTTTGAGGCTTGATCCACTCAGAATGTTGCAGCCTTGTGCTTAATCCTTGAGGTGGGAGTCCTCTTGATCCATTGGGGATGTTTGAAAGGTTTAGACAAGTTGAAGATCATGTCATTCCTTGATTGATCCTTTGTCTAAGGCTCAAAGAGGGCTTGAAACCCTAATTATTGTTTGTAGTGAGTGCTCACCCATCTTTGGGGAGACTGATGGTTCATCCCTATTGTGATGATGATTTGCACAATGATGGGAAATCTTAGTGGTCAAAATTTGGGGTATGACACTTACCTCTTCCAAGAAGAATTCTAATTCTATGTTGGAGGTGTTACAGATATTGTGTAATGATCTGGACAACTTCAATGGACCTCAAGTAATGTGTTTGAAGGCTTGGAATGGATTGAATCAGCTTTGAACTTGTTGTGGCACCTCAACTACAAATAGGCCAAAAAGCTTGAGCAAATGGTGGGTGGCTTTGTGATTCTGATGTTCCACATGAGTTTTAAGGTTATGGATCACTCATATATGATGTATGTGAGGTGTTGGCATGATTGGTTTGGATTGAATTGCTCTCAAATTGAAAATTCGATAGTGACTTGACTGAGAAACAAAATCTGGTTTTTTGAGAATGATTGGAAGGAAAACATGAATTCAGAGGTTTTGGGGTGGTTTGATCAATCACACATGACCTTTATTTATAGTAGAGGAAGTTTGTTTTGGAAGCAATAGTGTTTGGAGGCTGATCATGGCAGTAGCTTGTAGCCATTGACTTGGATAATTCAAAAGTGCCAAGTCAACTCTTCTTATCTTGACTCCATTTAACTCTGCAGG
Organism: Lathyrus tuberosus; assembly: GCA_022829125.1. NCBI lineage: Eukaryota > Viridiplantae > Streptophyta > Magnoliopsida > Fabales > Fabaceae > Lathyrus > Lathyrus tuberosus. The sequence goes on along the minus strand of JALAZF010000004.1, from coordinate 29,601,687 downwards.
TTTGAATGCTCAGAGTTTGGACTGAAATCTTGACTGGATTAAAGTGTAGTGATCTGGTTCATGACACCTCAATGCATTGCATTGATGTTACCTTGCCAAATTTGATTTCCAAGTTTCATATCATGATGATTTTCACATGCCAAGTTGAATTCCTTGCCTCTTTGATCATGAAACAAGTGAGTCATCAGATCCTTTGTGTTTTTTAAAGATGAAAAAGTTGGCAAAGTGACAAGAATTGAAGGGCAAAATCGTGTGGCACAAGTTTGGTTTCCATGCTATCTTGAAAAATCAGGTTTTTAGGCCATGTTTCAAGGCTTGTAACTCCCTACTCAAGTGGAGTTAAGATGAGTTCTTGTACTTTTTGGAAAGCCCTAATAACATACTTTAACTTTGATGTCCAACATTAGTTTTGAATCTACTTGGATCATGGTGAAAAATGGCCCTAAAGTTGGTGAAAAACCAAGACAGATTCTGTCCAAAATTTTCACTAAGTGTTGGAAAAAGTGATAATTTTCATGTTTTTGTGATTTTGCTCAATCCATAACTCAAAATCTATGAGGATTTGGAATCTGATGTAGTTGACAATTTTGAAGTATGTAGTGAGAGATTTCATTTGAGCTTTGGATGGAAGAAAAAGGCCTTGTGGTTTGGGAGTTATGACCTTGCAAAGTTGGTACCAAATCAATTTTGTTCCATAACTTAGAAAAATTTAAGTTTCTTATGGTTGCCCCTTTTCAAGTAACCTCACTTTTCTAGATTTTTCTTGATGGGTGATGATCCAAACCATGAATAAACATTTTTTTTTACTTAGGGAAACCTTGTTTGTCAAGAAATTCAAAAAGTCAAACTTGGTTTTTTGGCACAGTTGACTTTTTGTCAGATGAATTCCAAACTGTGTGATCCTCTATGAAATCAAGTCCTTGAACTAATTAAAACCTAATGGATGGATTCCTTAGGTGTTATAGAGTGTCTTGAATCATGTCCTAAGGTTTGGGAACATGTCTTGGTCAAAAGTCAAAGATACAGTTGACTTTTCATCAGGAAACCCTAATTGGCCCAGATGAAATTGAATCTTTGTACTGCTTGTGAACTAAGTTCTTGGAATCAATCCAATATTTTAAATGGATCAATATGATGTATTGGAGGTCTTCAAAACACTTCTTGAGGTCTTGGCTCATGTCTTGCTCCAAAAGTCAACTTAGGGGTGAATTAGGTCAAGAAACCCTAATTCCTGATTTTTGATGAATGCATCCCCTGAGGTTACTTTGAACTTATGATTGGGTATATGGAGTCCCTTTAAGCTTATTGGGTCATGTTTTGAAGTATTGACTCATGCGTAGATAAAAAAATTCATCTGGAGGCCTTAGAAGACCAAAACCCTAATTTGGTGACACTGGCGATCTCGAGGCTTGATCCACTTTGAATTTTGCAACCTTGTGCTTGATTCATGATGTGGGAGACCTCTTGATCCTTAATGGATGTTTGAGAGACTTGAAAAGTTGAGGATCATGTCCATTCTTGATTGATCCTTTGTCTGAGTGCTCTAAGAGGGCTCAAAACCCTAATTCTTGGTTGTAGTGAATGCTCAACAATCCTTGAGAAGATTGATGAGGTATGATGGTATATCTATATTGTGATGATGATTTTCACAATGATGGGAAATCTTGTGGTCAAAATTTGGGGTATGACAGATGCCCCTATTTAATCTTCTTGAACCCGAAGGTGTGAATGGTGAAGATATTCAGACATTCAGGGTACAAGAGGATTAAATATCGGAATACCCGAAATTTTGATTGTGGTTGTGAATGGTAGCTAATTTGCTCGTCCATCTTCTTTTGCTAAGTAACGATACTTAGAAAAGGATAACACTTCCCCTCGATCTTGGTCTTCAGCCACGAAACTGGTCTTAGTTTCTTTTGAAATAAACTTCCCTTCGATCCCGGTCTTCCGCCATGGAATTAGTCTCAGTTTTCTAATGAAATAAACTTCCCCTCGATCCTGGTCTTCAGCCACGAAACTGGTCTCAGTTTTCTTTTTGAAATAAACTTCCCCTCGATCCTGGTCTTCAGCCATGGAACTGGTCTCAGTTTCTTCTTGTCGAGTTCCTTCATCGACAAAGAACGCTATTTGTAGCGGTCTTCATCAAACTTCTCGGCGATTTTTACTAGGAAGATGCCATTTGATTGAAAAATTTGATGTCAGACTTGCTGGAGAAACCCATTTTTCTAAAACATAGAGGTTTGTAAACTTCTCTATGGGAGATGTCATTTGTCGACCTACTGGGTAAAACGAGTCTCTTGAGAGACCGCTTTTTGCTTGGTGAGGTTACATCATACTTTCCTTCGAGGGTTTTTCTTAGAGAAATGCCATGTGATGTGATCCAATTTTGAGGTGTTGGTGACTTCATTAACATCGAATTTCTTGGGAGAAAAACCGATGTATTACTGAGAGTCTTCGGTTGAGAGGTTTTGTCTGGGGATTTTCTTTAATCTGGAAAAGCAAAAATATCATCTTCAATGGTGAATTTCTTCTTGAGTTCTACAAAACTCTCTTCGCAAGCAACATCTGACACATGAGTTTGACCCTTTCGAGTCAACTGATTCAAAGGAAATGTTAAATTTGAGAAGAATTCTATAAACCTACAATAATAACCAGCCAAGCAAAGAAAACTTCGAATCTCAGTAGCATACTTCGGAGTCTCTCTATGTAACACAACATCAGCTTTAGAAGGATCTACGAATTCCACCACTCGAAATCACATGGCCCAGGAAGCTCACTTATTTCAACCAAAAATCACCTTTCAACAACTTGGCATAAATCTTCTTCTCCCTCAACACCTTCAACACAATCTTAAGATATTATGCATGGTCTTCATTAGACTTAGAATATATCAAAATACCACCGATGAAGACCACCACAAACTTGTGAGAGAAAGAGTTGTCTCTACAAATCGTCTCTATGTTTTGATGATAACAATGGTATTTGTGAAAGAACCATTTTATGTTCTAACGTGTGTTGTGTGCAGGTCATAATCATAGAAGATATCAGATCCAACAAGCACCAGCCAAATGTGCGTAATTGATTATATGCGAAGTTACTATGTGTGACACAAGTCGCAAGAAGCAAGAATGCTTCTATATCTGATCATGATCAGTCAGATCCAAGGATTCTGATATCGCTGTTGCAATGCTCTTGTGGATGCTCTCTGAGAATGGTTATGATTCTGAAGATTGTGAAGCTTCTGAAGAGATAATGTTATAGAGAACCAAAGTGCTGAAGATTCCAATGACTTGAAGTTCTGAAGGTTGAAGACTCTGAAGACCAAGTGCAGAAAGACTTTGAAGACTTATGCATTCTGAGGATCATGGCTCCAAAGGTCAAGTGCTAAAGACTCTGAAGACGGATTCCTAATGAACAGTTCTGAAGTTTCGGAAGACTTGAAGTAGTAAAGAATAACGGGTTTCAAGATAAGTGATGAAGTTCTGAAGGCAGATTCCTAATGGACAACTTTGGAAGACTGAAGACTTGAAGTTTCAGATACCCTGTTATAAAGGCTCTACTCATGCTTCAATAGATTACCATCAGAAGCCTCTGAAGTTTAGAAGTCAAATGTTACCATTGTGAACGACTGTACATAGTGCCCAAGAAGATATATCATGTCACTTCCTCCACAGTAAAAAGGAGATGTGTCAGTACAGCTGTATCATTACACAACGTCTCTTTTATAACATCTAAATTCAAATGGCTATATTTTATTGGCTATTTAAAGAATGGAGTAATCGCTTCTGAAGGTGTCGATTGAATCCATCAATGGAGAATCGATCAAGTCAATGTGTGAAGATAGCCACACGATGAGTTCTCATTGTAACAATTAAATATCAAAAGCTATCACCATTTACACATGGCCATTATTGTTGAAGCTTAAAGATCATAAATCATAAAAACAACAATAAATTGGTACAGAAGCTGTTGATGAAGAAGACAACATTTCAAATCAGTCAAGTCATCAACCAGCTTCTCGTCAGTGCTACATTGAAGATCTGAAGCAAGGAGTTGTTGCTCAAAGCTTGCTTAACCAAGAAGATGAAGAAGAAGAAGATCTACAAGATGTCAACAACTGTCAAATCAACATACATCTTTGTAGTTTCTTAAGATAGCAAGGAGTTGTTGCTCACATCTTGCTTGAACAGGTGTGTGTTCTTCTGTACTTAAACTTAGGAGTTATCTGCTTGTTAAGAAGCATCTTTGTAATCTCATGTATAACTAATTCTTGGTGAATTAGGATTCCTTGAGTGGTTAGTGTGACCGGAGACTCGAGAAGACAATGGTTGGGTGTCATTGTGGTAAATTCTGAAATAGGGTCAGTAGGCGTTATATTCATTGCGACGAATACCTGAACGTATAGCTGTGAAATCCTAGCAGTAGATCTTGCAAGATTGGAACCTGTAGGTAAATGTTCGTTATATTTATTAAGTTGAATCCATGAACGGTTCATTGTGTGTTAGTCACCGGCGTTAGCCCGTGCATCTATAATCAGTTTGATTATAGTGGATTAAGACCTTGTGTTCAAGTCAAAATCACCTGAGGAGGGTGGACGGGATTAGCTTGCGAGTTGCTCAGGTGAACCAGGATATATCGTGTGTTTTTTACTCTTGTCATGCTTTATGTTATTGTTTATGTTTCTGTATTGAGTATCAGAACCTTACACAAGCAAGTCAGAACCTTGCAGCTTAACTCTGATAAGCTTCCACACTGCAAGTTCTGAATGATGTATATTGCGTTCAGACTCTAGTTGGTTCTCATGCTTTACATATGGCAACGTTTGAATGTTTCTTTGCGAGTCAGAGTCTCTCAACAAACTCTGATGTTATCTCAGCGCTTTAACGAAAAGACACGAAAAGTCATTAAAGAGTGAAAACACAATTCAACCCCCCCCTTTCTTGTGTCTTTCTTGCACCTTCAATTCGTATCAGAGCTCTGGTTCTGTTATTGATGGATATCAAACACTTAACAGTGTCAGAAAAAGATCTAGATGTGGTGCGTAGAAATACTCTGGGTGAAATTTCAATCCACTTACAATTTCTGTAACAGCTCAGAAGATGACTGTGTACAAAATTGTAATCAATCGGATTACTTAAGCAAGTCACTGATTCTGGAAGTTTTGCAGTTATCAACAACTAAATCTTCCTCACTAAAGCCTTGATGAAGATTGATGAATCAGTTGATAAGATAGATTCATCAGATAAGTAGTAGTATCTGTTGAATGCTTATCTTGGAAGATACGTGTGGATGAACCACGTATTTGCTCAAAGATTGAATCATCAGAAAACAAGAAGTCTTGTTTGCTGAAGATTAATTCTTTATGAGTTTTGAGATGTTTTCAAGAAACAGATTAGGTCCACCCTTGACTTTCTCGTTTGAAACTCATTAAGAACTTCTTCATGTAAAGAAGAAAGATTGTTGATCTATGGTTTTGAACTTCAGAACGAGAAAGTTGAAGAATTCAAACTCTTAGTAGTAGTTCAACATCTGAATCTTAACTGATCAAACAGTTATAAGATTCAATGAATAAATGCATAAGGAGCTCTGCAAAAAACTAAAAGAATATTTAGGAAAAAGAAATTCAATGGTTCTTCAAGTACTTGATTAAGAATGAATTCTAAGTCTTGATTGAATTAACTCAGATGTTGGAGTTCTGATAAACTTAGATTTTATCTTAGTGAATAAAATGTTATTAATCTGATCACTATCTGATAAGTTTCTCAGAACCTATTAAATCTGGAATCAGAAGATGTTGATCCAAACACTTATGTCTTCTACTTGAAGTAAAAGGGATTTAAGTTGCTGATGCCCTTCCGAATGAAGAAATCAGTTGCCATTCTTTGCAGTAGTAGATATGATGTTAATTCCTCGATGGACTAATTGTAAACAAGTTAGATCAACACTGTGAGACCAAGAAGTGTCATGCAATCTATATGTCGTGTTACACACATGGTTGATGATACTTGGTTTTGAACATGATCTGCATTTGCTCAAAGGAACAAAGTCAGAAGATGCTATGAGATGAAGATTAAATCTTCTCAGCACATAACCTTTCAATGGTTTATGATAAAGTTGAATTTAATGACCTTCTGAAAATGAGAAAGCTTTATGGAAGTTTTCCCTTCTGACAATCAAGTTCAGAGTCTCTAATTGGTTGCTCTCAGAAATCGGATGAATAGGTCTAAACAGGAAAAAGGAAAGGATTTTTGAGTAGATTGATTCTAGCTCTCAAACCAGGATCAGGAGTTCAGAAAATAAATTGTACTCTTTAGAAGCCAGAATACAAATGAACCTTTACAGAATGAGGGAACTATCAACCGATCACTCAGAAGGAAGCAGAAGCGGAAGGATGATAATCAGAAGCTCAAAATCAGAACTGAATACAAGTATGACAATAAAGATTTCAGATTATCTAAAAGTATGATCCTCTTCATTTTAAAATAGTTAATCACCAATGCAAGAATTTGATCTGGTAGAAATAAATGACTTGAAATTTAAAAAAAAAAAAATATTTTGACAATGCGTGCACTAAAAAGTAACCTCAATAATAATTGCGAATCTTGGGTAACCATAACATATCTCTGACAACATAAGCTATTTCAAAAATCTTATTAAAATCTTTTTCGTACTTGACCTATATTTTTCCTAGACTAGGCACAACTCATTCTACCTATTTATATGTATAAAAATAGCTTCTCCCTGTCAAACAATTTCATACTCAAGTCCTTCTATAAACCTTAAGTGTCAAAACTCTGTTATCCATCTATCATCATGCCTCTACTAACCTTTCTTGGAGACCAAGATCTTCTTGAAATCATTCTTGTAAAATAGTTTGTAATCAATACCCCTCCACTTTCGAGCTACATTGCTAGCAGTGTAGCAGATGTGCTTTACACTCAACAATGGACTAGATACTACACTTTGCTAGAAAAACCCATTTACGTAAATCTAGTGAAGGATTTCTGGAAGCATGCCTTCCTTGATCATCAAACTGGACATATCACCTCTTTTGTTCTTGAAATTCCCATCACTATCACTCCCTTCTCAGTCACTCTAGCAACTGGATGTGAGAATGTTGGAATCACTGTTGAATATGACCTAAACAAGTTCTTTGTTGCTAGAAGATTTGCCTTCCTCCATAACCTCTCATCCGGATATGAACCATCCAATCCTGAGAATCTCCTACCCATTCCCAAAGCATGGCACAAACTAGTTTTTTCAAATTTCCTTCCCAGAGGAGAATACCATGACATACTTAGATTTTATGACCATCAGTTCATTCATTTACTGATGAATGATTTTCAGATAAACCTACCCCACACTATCTTCAACTGTCTTTGGAACTCGATCTCTGTGTCCAGAAACCTCACAAAGTCTTACATTCCTTATGCAAGAGTTTTGTCTGAGATTTTCTTCAGAGAAGGTATTGTGGACATGATCAAGGAGAAAATTGAAGAAGATGGTCCTGAAAGCCTTCCAGAGAACTGCTTGTTGAAGACTAAATGTGAAATCTTTAGCAACTAGAAAACCAAATTCATCTATGTTTAATTTGTGTCTGTTGTGTGCTTGTTCTTATTATGTAATAGTTTAAATTGTATTTCGTCTAAATTTGTGCACCCGTGTCAGTTCGTCTTTTAAATTATTTAGGGTTAAAGTATCGCCAAGACTATGTCCGATAATCGTCTTAATTAATGAAATATATTTTGGTTAATCCTTAAAATATGAAAACCTCACATCACTAATCAAAGTTAGAATTAAGCAAATCAAATATCTGACAAGCATTAAAAGAAGATTCATGTTATCTCTTGAAAGAGATCTGAAAGATATTTGAGTGGCTCAGGAAACCATCATTATTAAAATACATTAGCCACGTTTGCCACTCACAGAAAAGTAGTTATTATCCACAACTAATCAATAGTTCCCCATTAAAACAGATAACTGCTCCATTTTCTTTTCCCACACAGTTACACCCTACAGTATACCCTAGGCAATCATGACTCACCTAGGAAATAGTGACACAAATCCTTGGTAGCAATTCAATTATTACTCTTCATCCTCACTCGCCCATAAGTAGTAGGATCTTGCTTCAGCTTAATTCATTCTCAAACCTAAATTGTCATCCTCCAAAAACCCTTATTTGAACTACAACAAAGATAATGGCTTTTCAGAGAACCGGTCCAACCTTTTTAGGAAGAAAAGAAAACTTAGAAGTTATTCCTGAGAAAATACCTAACCTTTCTCATCTTAGAAACGATGGTTTGGAAATAATAAGGAGCATGCAAGCTCAGTCTTGGCAGTGCTATTAATCTCTACTAAATGGTCCCATCTTTCCAAACCTTATTAAGGAATTCTGGAACCACACCAGAGTCAGCAATGATGGAAAAACTATCTGGTCAGAAGTCCACTTTCAACCCATCGCTATCTCTGTCTCCTCGATAGAGAAAATCACTGGATGTGTCTCCTTCGGAGCCACGATTGATGACTATCAATCAGATTTAAGCATGGTGGAGAGGTGCAGAATTCAGTTTAATGATTCAGCTCCTTACGAACCGAATAACCCTGAGAAGCTTCTTCCTTCTCCCAAAAACTGGTTCACATTCTCTTTAACCAACCTTCGTCCTCGTGCAACTGCTAGAAGCACCCTGATGCATGATGACATAATCTTTGTCTTCCTCCTAACGCATCATGTTACGATAGATCTTCCCAAAACTATTTTTAACCACATGAGACACTCTATTAAAGTCTCAAGAAATCAGAGGCAAACGTACATTCCTTATGGAAGAATTTTATCAAAAATAATATTAAAAGAAAAGGCCTGGGAACTGATCAGCAGGCTTGGACAAGGACCTTCACCGACTGAAACTAGATATGAAAGAGTAGACAACGTTGAAGATTTTGATGACTAAGCTTTAAACCTTAATGTATTTCAAATTGTTGTTATGTTTTGTTTTGTGTTATTTTGTGCTGATGTTTCTATATCGTTTTAATCAATGAATCAATGTTGCTTTCTGTTTTATCATCTATGTTTATAATATTTAAATCGATAACTAAAAGTCTTTATCATTCTCTAAAATGATTACATTGCTTAAATTGTTAAAACACTTAAAACATTATCATAACCTAACGATGATCGTTAGAAACAAAGACTGTCAATGATGCATTAACATCCTTCAAGGATAATGCCATCACAAGAATTCAAAGATTAGTAGATGCTTCCAGTTCAAGCATAGATCCCTTAGAAATAGGAAACATATGGACTAAGTACCATGGATGGATCTCAGAGGAAAATATGAAGAGTAAGAGATTGGTTGTCACATAAGCAGAAGAAAAACAACTGCATGCCTCAAGAACTGATCAGTCTGAAAACTCGTCCTCATCCTCTTCCTCATCATTAGGCACTTCTTAGTCTAAACCCTAGGAACCTATTTTAGTTAGGTCTATGTTTTGTTTGCTTAGAACTAGTTAGGATTTTGAAAAATCTATGCTTTGAATTTAATTAAATATCTTTTGAAACTATTTTATGTTAAACTGTTCATTATCATATTGATCAAAATTATGCTTAATGCTTAAAAGCTCAAACGCTCTAAACTTTTTGATGATGTCAAAAAGGGGGAGAAATAGAAATATGATTTTGATTAGAAATCTTAAAAGAAAGAAAGAATGCAAACTCAAACACAAGAAAGTAATATAAAATACATTTACTACTAACGTTTGTTATTTGATGTTTAACTGAGGAACTCTGAACAAGTTCACTAGGCATTCTCAGAACAGGTTAAGAAAGAAGAACTCTGATAGAAGTTCTTATGAACTGTTTGTTCATATGATCGAAGTTGTACACTTCATGAACAAGTGTTCAGAATCAGATCTACCCAGTACTATTCAGAAGTTGAGAACTTTCTAAAAGTCAAAGTTATCATGATCTCTGTGTCGCTCCCGAAAGGATTCGCATCCAACGGTACAAACGCGAGAGTGGCGCAAAAGACACAGAGTCGCAAGTAAAGTGTATTTATCCCAAGAGAGGGAAAGGAAACACTGTATAAACCTGAAAGAAGATGGGAAAGAGCATGGTCACGCGAGCAAGAGAATGGGTACGGGAGTCGGTTACGCGAAGGGAAGGTGTTAGCACCCAACACGTCCATCGTACTCGATGGGATCCACGCTTGTTAGCTGCATCAAAGGGTGTCGTCGTCTGGAACTCCACTGCTACTGGACTGGAGAAGAAACGAGAATGGAAAGAACAGAGAAACGAAGGAGAAAAGAAGAAAGAAGAAGTGACTCGATAGGACATCGCTCGTCCTACGCCTACGTATTCCCTCGTGCAATGGGAAAGTCAGAGTCAACGTAGTTCGGACACGAACGAAGGGGGGAGGTTGCTCGTCGAGATATCGCATCTCATTCCTACGTATCCTCAATCAGACGAGAGAAAGGAATCAGAGCAAACGTAGTTCGACCTACGGGTCGAAAAGAGACACAGAGGTGATAAAGAAAGGTTGTGCTCGGAGAGATCTCACACGATCTCCTGCCTACGTATCTCGCTCGCACGCGAGAATCAGAGCGACGTAGTTCCCCTCACTAGGGGTGGATTATTTTTTTTTAAGGAACGACTTACGTTCTAGCTCAGGTGTTGCAGCTCGCTGAATCGAGGCTTAGGCGTTACCGTCTTGCAAGAGAACGAGTAGAAGCACGTTCGTACGCTGAGAGTGGGTGAGATGAGAAAAGAATTCCCGAAGGAAAGACGTTATTGTTTGTTTTGAGTTTTTTAGACAGAAGTGTTTTAAGTTAGTTCATAACTTGCATTGCACCAAAGTCTTAAACGTAGGAACGAATACTTCGCGCATCGTCCCCAACAGGACGTACACTAAGTATCCTAGAAGAATGAGAGGAAGCCTCTCGTTCCCCACTTCCCACATAGAAGGCTCAGGCGCAATACACGTTAGCTTTTATTACGTGTTTTGAAGAAGTTTTGAGATGAGAAGAGAGACGACACCAAGGAAACTCTAACCTAAAGCTATCATGCAAAGGAGATCCTAGGGTTAGTGAGGTTTAGGAGAGAAGCAACTACCTAAGACCTAATACTAATCCTACTCCAAGCTTAATCAGAAATTAAGTTGGACTAGGTAGCTCTAAGGGGGAAGGAATCCAAGACTTAATCAAGTCTTGAGATTCATGGGGTGAGAAAGAGTGAAAGAGAAGAAGAAGAAAGAGAAGGATAAGATGAGAAGCAAGATGGGGCAGCAAGTACATCATAACTATCAATGTCCAACTCAAGTCAATCAACATGTTTCAAAGATCAATGCAAATCACTTCAAGCAATCATGCAAAGGTAAACATGGAAGGATGCAAGCACACTTGAATTAAACGCACAATTAAAAACATATGGATCTTATACCAAAGTGAAATGAAAGAGACAAGATGAAAATGAAACAAGACCAGAACTCACATCATATCATCATCAACAATTCACATAAGCAAAAGAGGTTCACATTATGCAATATGATGCACCAAAGAAGTTACAAAGCAAAAGGAATGATATGCATCACATAATTCAAACCACAAAGATAAAGTGAGATGAAAACCAAGCAATGAACTCAAGGGGCAGTAGCATATGTATCAACATCATACCAAAATCAAACTCAAGTCACACAAGATTAATCATCAAGCAACACATTCAAAGCATGTATCAAAATTGAGAAAGACATCCACAAAACTCAAGTCAAAATAACATCAACTTAGAAAATCAAGAACAAAATGAAAAATGAGCAAATGAGGATGATTTCAAAGCCACAAAAAAGATCAAACAGAACATGATCACACCATATAAACATCTCAAGCATCACTCAACCACAAGTAAGCAAATGCACTCAAACTAGGTCAAGTATCAAAGTATGCTTCAATCAAACTTGCATCACAAGTAAAGATCAACCAAAAATAGAAAAGTTGTCCAATAAATTCCCAAAAAATACTCAAACAGAATTTAACTCAGTCAAGTAACATGTACTAAAATATTGGATCAAAAAGAATTAAAGAGCTTGTCTAAAAGTGATCCACAAGTCAAGATGTGCACATAACCGAACAAAGATCGAGGGTCAATAAAACTTGAGTGGCAAGTCACTAAAAGTAACTCAAACCAACCTTAAACCAGCATTGAAACATCCTCATATAATCCTCCACAAGTAACCAAAATATCAATATCAAAAGATGAGTAAAAGTTAAGAACATCCTAACCCTAGATGAAGGGTATCATTGGAAACTCATCACCAAATTAAATCAAAATAAAATATGAAAATAAAATAAGAAATAAAAATAAAAATATGGAAAATAATCACAAGACAATGAATAAACAGAAAAAAAATTAATTTTTGGTATTTTTATAATATGTTTAACAATTAAAATAAAAATCAAATGGACACTAAATATGAAAATAAAAAGGAAATGAAGAGAAGAACAAAGGGGGTGCATCAGCAATTATAGAATCAAAAGGGGAACAGTTATACGAGCAATGGGCCTTAACCAGGGGTGTGTGGAAATCAAAAGTGCTAAGCCCAAAACAAAATCAGCAAATCAAACCAAAAATAAAACAAAAAAACCAAGTGAAACGGTGCGTTTTCACATCCATGCTAGAAAAAACCATTAAACGAGTTGGCAGAATGGAATAATCCTAATGGCTGGTCAAAAATCAACACAAAAACACGTCAGTGCCCTGCATCCCACCGGAACCCTACGCTGGTCATCTTCTCTGGCCGCCCTTGCCGGAGACGACTGCAACTCATGATAAAAATCCAAACCCATTACATCATTTTAAAGAGGAACTCATGTAGAACACTAATATGACCATGGATTTGCATAAAGGTTCATAAGCAAAGAGAAAACCGCGCATGAAAGTTTATGTCACAAACTGAAATATCAACATACGAGCACAAAAATCATGAAAACCATGCCTCTACTTCTAGAGGACTTTAGATGCATCAGTATGAGTCCTAATCAAGCTCCTAAAATGAGAGAAAAAGTTCAACAAAAATACCTAACGGAGGAGCTCCGTTGGCCCTTGATCTTACGTGTGAACTTTAAGTAAATGGATCTAGCAGCCTCCTGATGCCTCAGTGATAAGCAATCCCCCCACGAAATTCAAGAAGAATGAGAGAAAAAGCAGCTTCGAAGAGAGAGATTTTAGAGAGAGAGTGAGCTTGTTTTGATCTGGTTCCTTGTGTGAAATGGAATGCCGACCCTACTTTTAGGGTTTTTGTCACTTATATATGATGGGTGGAGGAGTTTTTGAAGGCCCAAAGTGGAGGAATGAAGTGGTTTCACATTTTTGCCAAAAAAAACCTTAAATGATGTACATACGGTTTTCTCTTGTGGGAGGGTGTTTGTAGTATTTTTTGTGGGTTGTGAGTGGAAAGAAAACCATGAGGGACAAAGCATTAAATAAGAGTCACGTGAGATGAGTGAGGTACAGTTGTACCCTTTCATTCTTTCTTCAAAAAAATCCAAAATTATGCATGGCATATGCATGAAATCAAGATGACAAGGTTGGCTCACTTATAGTAAACAAAATGAGATCATGGCAATTCATGCTGCAAGATATCGTCGTCCTATGCCAAAATGCGTCATACCATGTCCCATCACTCTTTGAAAAGTGTCCACTTTGCAAGGGTAAAACTCAATGAATATGGCTCAAAATGATGCAAACCTATGATCATTGGAAAGTAGGAAGAATAGAGATCAATCTTGGTGTTAAAATGAAATTGAAATGATGCTTGGATCTTTGTGGAAATAAACCATGAATATGGGTTCTCACGGCTGCTAAAATTGAATAAAAACTTCAAGTCATGAACACAAATTGACCACATGATGACACCATCTTTGAAGGAATATAACTTTCACCACAATGGCTCAAATAACACAAACTTGGATTCTTTGGAAAGAGGGGATTGCCCTCTACACTTTTCATGTTAGAAGTAACTCGATTTATGGCTTGGAAATAACTCTAAATTGGCCAAGAACAATGGTGTACCAAGCTGTCAAAAGTAACTTAGAAAAAATTCTAAGTTTTCCAATCTTCCAACTTGAAACCTCCATCTTTAAAACATCATAACTCTCTAAAAAATAATCCAAATGAGACAAACTTTACATGGTTAGAAAGCTTGGAACAAGCTCTACAACTTTCATGTTTAAAGGAAATTGAAATTAAGCTTGTATCATGATGGAAATTGGCTTGGAAGATGGCTGAATTCATGTTAGAACTTTCCCAAAATAGCAACTTCTTAAAAACCTAGATTTCCAAAAATAACAACTTTTCCACATTTTTTGGTTTTTCATGAATCCTTGAACATTTCTTGATCAAATCTTGTCCATGGACCATATTTGACCTGAGAATCATGATGTTGACCTCAAAAAAGTCAGGAGTTGACTTTTTCACTGCACAGTTGACTTTATTCCCAATTCTCCTGATTTTCAATCTTCTGATCAATTGAAATCCTTCTGAACCAAATTGATGAACAATCTTCCATCCCTAGACACTTGAGGACATAAGGAATACCATGAGATCCAGTCTTGTACCAAAAATCAGAAATAAACTGATCCTATAGGAAACCCTAATTTTGGCTCCTCTGGTTAGGAGAAATCAGCACATCCTCCAAATTCAAATTCCTCTGAGTGTGATGTGTGTCATGTCCACCAATGATGATATGTGCCATTTGGAAATGATAAACAATCAAAGAGCTTGCTCATTTGAGGGTTAGATCTCAGAATCTCCAAAACCCTAATTTAAGAAATCAGGTTAGGAGAGTGTGATCCCTCTGAAATCTCTTGCCAATCTTGATCTTGTGATGAGATGATGGACCAATTAAGACACCTTGAGGCTTAAGGCTCCTTTGTGGTTCAAGAATTGATAGCATCAAGAATTTTCTCTCCTCTTAGCCCCTTGGACAATACACATGAACTGTTGCTTGAAACCCTGAAAACCTCTTCTTCCCTTGAGTCAAACCAAGTACCTTGATCCCATGCTAAGAACCAATGCTATGCACAAATGCTAATGTAAGGAATGCAAAGAAACATAAGCCAGTTAGGTAAAAAACAACAAGGCAAATTTTGAGGTGCTACACTCTGTTTCACTTAGTTCAGAAGCTGTAAGCTGTCTGCGAATATGATATTCAGAACATAAGAATCAGAAGAACAAAAATTCTGAAAGCAGTCAAAGTAAAGTCTACATCTCAAGATGCTTTTCAGAAGAACTGTGCAAATCAGAAGTCAAGAACTGTCTGAAGATCTGGATTGAAGATCCAAGAAGAAGTAGCTCTGATTTAACCAAGAACCAATTAAAAAGAAAATGATTTGGTATTATACTAAATCAATAATTGGTAATCAGACTCTGTATATAAAGATTGGTATCAGACTTAGTCTGTAGTGATATCAATCAGAGCTAAGCTGTGAAATGTTTTCATATACCTTCATTGGTATCAATATCAGCACACTAAGGAAATACCTTTCAATTGGTATAAGAATACCTTCACTTAGTATCAGAATCAACATACTTTGGTATCTGACTAAGAATAAAATCACATTGGTACCAGATTCAGAATCAAGCATTGATTGATCACTAAATTAACCTTCTTTTGGTATCTGATCAAGAATCAAGCTTTGATGAACCACTGAGTTGTGACAGTAACAAGGTTCTGAGATGAAGGCTTGTGCTCAAAGTCAAACTCTGAAGAAGTAATGATCTATATTGGTGATTTAAAATTAATATTTCTGAATTACGATTCTGAAGATCCCAATATCTGACTTATGGAAACTAAGGGGAGAATACCCAGAAGATTCAAATGTTAAAATCTATAATCTTCACCAAGTCTGAAACTCAGGGGGAGTTTCCTAAGACAGTGTCGGTTTCTGATAAATAGCGAGGCTATGTTATTAGATAAGAACTGTTCTGTTTCTGTGCTAAAATAATTATGCTGAAAAGTAGAAAATGCTTCAGATGACTCTGAAGATTATGAGCTCTGATATGACGTACAAAGGAACTAAGTTCTAAAGGTCTGAAGACAGAAGTTCTGATGAACTAGTCCAGATGCTGAAGACTTTTGTCTCCTTAAAGACAAGATAGAGAAGTATTCCTTTTCTATTCTATGTTCTGGCAACTTAAATTATTATTTTGTGAGTCTTTGGATCATATGAGATTCTAGATGATCACAGATAAAATTTTGGGGATAACACATTCAGGGGGAGTTGTTGTTCCAGACTTTGAATATGTTTAGATTTGGTGATTACCTTGTTTAAAATGTTCAATCAAAATACTTGGTTTTGTCATCATAAAAAAGGGGGATATTGTGAGAGCAAGAGTTGTCTCTACAAGTCGTCTCTATGTTTTGATGATAACAATGGTATTTGTGAAAGAACCATTTTATGTTCTAACGTGTGTTGTATGCAGATCATAATCATAGAATATATCAGATCCAACAAGCACCAGCCAGATGTGCGTAATTGATTATATGCGAAGTTACTATCTGTGACACAAGTCGCAAGAAGCAAGAATGCTTATGTATCTGATCATGATCAGTCAGATCCAAGGATGCCGATATTGCTGTTGCAATGCTCTTGTGGATGCTCTCTGAGAATAATTATGATTCTGAAGATTGCCAAGCTTTTGAAGAGATAATGTTATAGAGAATCGAAGTGCTGAAGATTCCAATGACTTGAAGTTATGAAGGCTGAAGGCTCTGAATACCAAGTGCAGAAAGACTCTGAAGACTTATGCGTTCTGAGGATCATGGCTCCAAAGGTCAAGTGCTGAAGACTCTGAAGAAGGATTCCTAATGGATAGTTCTGAAGTTTCAGAAGACTTGAAGTAGTAAAGAATAACGGGTTTCAAGACAAGTGCTAAACTTTTGAAGGCAGATTCCTAATGGACAACTTCAGAAGACTGAAGACTTGAAGTTTCAGATACCCTGTTATAAAGGCTCTACTCATGCTTCAATAGATTACTGTAAGACCCTAATTTTTGACCCCTAAGATTCCACATATCATTCACATCTCATTTTGCATCTTTACCACAAACAAGATCACATATTTGTTCCTTTATCCCTCTCTTCTTTGGGTTTGTGCCTTGCAGGGTATACTGATCTTCTGTGTGTTTCTTTTTCACTTTATTGCTTTAATTGTTTATATTTTACTAACCTTAACCAAAATCCAAAAATATTTTTGTCTTCTTTCACTAAAATTTTCAGGGGAAGAACATGTTAAAAATGCCAAAATAACAGTCCCACAGCTCGAATGAATTTTATCCGAGGAAAGTCAAAGTTGATCCGCAATCATGTCAAATTTATCTGGTCAAGGATTCCCCAAGTTTTAATTGATTATTATTCAAGAGGCTCCAAGGTTCATGTGTTTAATTCCATGCCTTCTTTGACAAGCAAGAGAATCTAGCCGGAACCACAACAGTGTAATAAAATGCTCATTTTTCACAAATTTTGCACTGAGTAACCGGTTAGCAGATATGCTGTAACCGGTTACCCTCGTGAGATTTTGAAAAAATTCAGCAAATTCAAAATTCAGCAATTTGCACCAATCTCAGTCCTTGATCACATTTGGAATATTCTAGTCCATCTCATTTTAATTCCCCTACATCACTTTGATCATTTCCTACCATACACCTTCACTAATCAGCACTCATTTATGAATTTCCCTCCAAATTCAAATTCCAAGCCTAATTTTCATTTCCAAACCAAAATCCAAACCACCAAATTTTCCAAGCCTAAACTCTATAAATAGAACCCTCATTTCATTCAGTCTTCAAGCTTTGGAGAGCCAAATTCACCATGGTAAAATTTCATTCAAGCTTTTGAGAGCCAGAGAACCTCTTGCAAATTCTATTCTCAGCCACCAAAATTCACCAAAGCTCACTTTTCTTCTTTTGAAAGTTAACAAGAATTCACATTGAATCTTATTCAACTTTGAGCTAAACCTTCATCCAAGCTTGTTTTCTTCATCAATTCTCATAGATCAAGGCTTTGGAGTTTGGATCTTGGAGTAATTTGAAGAAATTTTCAGATTTGAAGTGGTTATTCATCTTTCACCATTGTTGAAGCTTCATCTTCATCTTCCATAATGTAGATGTTTGGAGATCTTTGTCACTTGATCCTTTGGATCCTGTAATTGTGTTTAATTGCTGGTTTTTACAGTTATTTTACTTTAAATTTCGTGCAATTTCAGTTTCATGATCATAAGGGGTTTGTACAAAGTTTTGAAAATGGATCATGCTGAATTTTGCACATTTTTTTGCATTCTGGTGCAGAGTAACCGGTTAGCAGATATGTTGTAACCGGTTACTATGTGTTAATTTTGAAAAACTGCACTATTTTGAACTAAGTAACCGGTTAGCAGATATGTTGTAACCAGTCACTTCGAAATAGAATGCACATTTTGGCTTGTTTTTGGGACTGTTTTGGTTCCTTTTCCATATTTTCTCTTTCCTTTTGTTCTTAGCCTTAGATCACATAATTGTGTGGTTTAATTTGGCTTTCTCTTCATCTATTTCTCTTTCCTTTTGATCGATGAAAGTCTTAAGGATCATAGAATTCCATTGTTGAATTTTGATCAAGACTAGATCGTTACCATTTTTCTTTTCGTGCGGTATTGCTTTCGGATTACGATCTACATATTGTTCATCTAGCATGCATTAGCACAAAGAGCTATTGACCGGACTCATTGTAGGGTAATTACTCCGTAAATTACTCGGTGATTGCTTAACATAGTGCAATATTTGTCCCGCATCAGAAAACTATCAAGAATAGTTGATTATTTGTCTTTTTGTTCAAAACTTATGAAACTTGTTGTTAGGAGGCTTTGGTCTTATCAATCCTCTAATGAGTTCTCATTAACCTTGACCTAAGTGCAATTATTCAATTATGATTGATCACTTACTCTAACAACTAATCACTAACTTACTAACATTACTATTGCACTAATTTTTTACAATTCCTTCTCGCTCCTTATCTCTTTTACTTTTATGCTTCATTTTTATCATTTCATATCATGTTAATGCTTCCGAAATTTTTCACTTCGTCCGTTGGACATATGTTTATGCTTCCGCAATTTTTCCTTTGTCCGTTGGACACATGTTTATGCTTATGCCTTTTTCTCTTTGTCCACTTGGACCAAAAACATTAATAAAGGCCAAAACCTCTAAAAAACTTGTGCTTCTAATCTTGGACTATGGTTACTATCTTTTGCAATGGACATGGAATTTTGCACCTAGACCTTGGACTTCAATGCTATTCTTGAATCCTTGGACTTAGAGCTAGGACTTTCTCCCTTGACTTTGGACATCCAATGCTATTCTTGGATCCTTGAACTTAGAACTGGTACCTTTTCCCTTTGCTTTGGAATTATGGTTCGAAGACTTTGAAGACTTGTGCTTTTGTATGGTTTATGGTGAAGACAACTACATTTGTGGTTAGATCTTTTACTTTATAAAACACCAAACTCATCAAACTCTTTTTGTTCCCTCGTGCATTTTCTCTTTTAAAACCTTTTTCATAAGGTTAGACATGATTCATTTCTTTAAGCTGAATTATTCGCTTGGAAATGACGATTTGTCTTTACATTTAAAATCAACCAAAACAAACAAATTTCTTTCTTGGTACCACGAACTATGGGGTTTTGATCATACATTGCACATCGTGGGTACGTAGGCATGAGACAACAAGTCTCTCAAAACACAAAAATCATAAAAACAATTTCTCTTCTCCTCTCCTCAATCTCTTTTCAAACAAGCAAACTTTTTCAGACCAAAAGCGGAAGATATTTCAAAGGGTTCCTATAGAGTACTATAGACGTTTTGGGTGATAACACCTTCCCATTGCGTAACCAACCCCCTTTATCCAGTCTCTCTTCACTTGTTCTTGTTGTAGAGCTTGTGTAGGTTTTGTTCGCTCTTTTTCCTTTCCTTTTTGGATAAAATAAAAGTGCGGTGGCGACTCTTGCTTTTCGAGTTAAGTTAATCAATAGCTTACACTCACGATTTTGCCGCTATAGAAAAGTGGCGACTCTGCTAGGGAAAGATTGACCTCTTGCTAGTCCATCCCTTTGAGGGGTTTAGCCTACTTTGATTTATTTACTGCTTTTTGTCTGATTTGCTTGTTATTTGTTTGTTCTGTTTGGGAGTTTCTCTGTGTGGTGAGATAAGCCCACTACCCAGGCTATTGTGTACCTAGTTTTTTAGTGTGGACTTTTGTTGGTACGCGTGGCGTGTGACACGTGTTGTCGACCTAAGCTCACAAACTACATGAGATCTTTCCGAGGATGCTTGGTCATTACATGCGTATGTGGTGGCTAGGTGGTCTAAAGAGGATTGTCGATACCTGGTGACCATTTCCCGAGGACTTAGTTGAGCACTCCTCCCAAGAGGTAGTAATGGCAGACCAGAAATGGCAAACCCGTTATACTTCTTGATCCGAGGACCCGAAGCTGGGGACTTTAGAACTCCTTAACCCATCTTAGCCTTTTTAGGATCGTGGCGCGAAAGCTATGAAGATGCAAATCTGACTTAGATGTTACGTGATGCCATACTCAGGTTAGATTCTCTTTAGGATAACTACCAACCTCTAAGCAAATCGGTGCGCTGGTGTGTCTGATAGTGGATTGTGGGCCCTGGGCACTCTGTTAGAACCGCTGTTTTCTGCAGGTACAATGAAGATAAACCTTAGTACATACCTTTGTGGGTTGGTTCTTACCCTTGGCTTCATGCTCGTGACTCGAACCTCTGAATCCGTGTGCTTTGAGTGATCTTGTTTGTGGTTATTGCATTCATGCACTCTTGCATCCATGAGCATACATATGCATTTCTTTCGAGTTATCTCAGAAACTCATTTCAACTATCTCCTTCTCCAGTTATCTGCTCGCCGTCAATCTGTTTCCTCAACACAACTACGAGACTAGAGCTGCTGTCAAATTGAGAATGGAAAACCAAGAACAACACAATGTCGAAGTCAGAATGGAAATTGATGAGTTGAAGGCCGGCATGACCAGACTCACAGAAATGCTGTAAGTTCTGATTGCTAGAGGTGAACCACCTCAGAGGACTGTGATTGTTGAAACTTCACATGCTACTGTTGACCCTCCACTGACTCAGCAACCAACTTCTACTTGGCCAAAATTTGGGTTACCTCCGAATTACTCGCCACCCTTTGCAACTACTCATGTGTTTGTCTCGCTAGTATCTTCAACTCCATTGTTCACTGAACCTCAGCCTATTGTGCATTCTGTTGCTCAAGCTATTCCTGAGAATACTTTCGTGTACCATGTTGCTGGTCCACAATCTGAAAGTCAGGGAGAACCTGGATACATTGAAGAAGTCAGAGAGCAATGGCAAACTCTGGACAAAAGGATAAGAGTCGTGGAAGGAAGTGATGTCGTTAGTGCTGCCGCAATGGACATGTGCTTGGTTTTAGACTTGGTTATACCTGCAAAGTTCAAAACTCCTGATTTTGAGAAATACAAGGGGCACACATGTCCCAGAACCCACTTGGTGATGTATTGCCGCAAGATGGCTGTTCATGCCAAAAATGACAAACTGCTCATTCATTGTTTCCAAGACAGCTTGAGTGGGGCTTCAATGAAATGGTATATGGGACTTGAGAAGAACCGTATCCAAAGCTGGAATAACTTGGCTGATGCTTTCTTAAAGCAATATAAGTATAATCTGGACATGGCACCTGATCACCGTCAATTACAGAATATGTCTCAGAAAGAAAAAGAATCCTTTAAGGAGTACGCTCAGCGCTGGAGAGAGCTAGCTGCTCAAGTGGAGCCACCTTTAGCTGAAAAAGAATTGAGTGGATTGTTCATGGACACTCTTCAGCCACTCTTTTGGGAAAAGATGATAGGTAGTGTATCATCTGGTTTTGCTGACCTAGTCACTATTGGAGAAAGACTAGAAGAGGGTATCAAGAAAGGAAGGATTGCTAATGCTGAAGCCTTTAGTGGTGCTAAAAAGTATGCCAGGAATTTTCAAAAGAAAAAGGATGGTGACACCCATGTTGTTTCAGTTGAAGGGAAACCTCGTCATAGGCAAAAACAATATGTAGCTGCAGTTGCTCCTGTTGTCAATGCTCAAACAGTTCAAGCTCTTCGCCAAACTGTTAGACAAAATCAGAATCGCAATAGGGTTCACTTTGAACCTATCCCGATGTCCTACACTGAGCTGTATCCATGTCTTGTTCAGAAAGGTTTGATTACAATTAGGGATCTACCTCCTCCTCCAAATCCTCTTCCAGTCGGCTATAGGGCTAATCTTCACTGTGAGTTCCATCGAGGTGGGGCAGGCCATAACTTGGAAGGTTTCTTTGCATTGAAAGCTAGAGTACAAGAATTGGTGAACTTAAAGATTCTGAGTTTTCTTGATGATAATCCCAATGTTGTGAACAATCCTTTTCCAGAGCATGCCAAGTGAAGTTTGAGTCAGTTCAGACGGATCATCTCTTAAAGCCAGTGTTTTAGATAGAACAACTCATCCTTGTTGCTGATTAGTCACTAGGCCTTGTTTCTTTTCGTTTGCACTTTTCTTTGATTGTATTGATTGTTTGCTTTCGAACTTTATTTGTACTTTCATGGTAATTTCAATGAAATGAGCATTGCAACGTTTTGATTCAATTCATTTATATCCACTGTGTGCATCTTTATGCTTTCTTTTTTAGAAAACAAAAAAAAAATATCTCCTATTCACTTTCTTTATCATGCTTTTGTTTATGCAAAGATTGGAGGGAGGATGATGAAAATGAAATACCTGAAATTCTGGACTGTATGCTTTCAATTTAAAACTTGGCTGAGGATGTACAGGCATTGTTTCAACTCCCAAACACTGGAGAAATAAGGAAGTTAATCCCTTGTCAACCCCTTCGAGCCTAGAAGTTGGAGTTTCTTTCTATACGAAAAAACCCGCAATCTTAACCTGGGGATGGATAGTTCTCAGTTAATTTGGTTGTGTATTCAAATTCAAGTGAATCATTCAAGACACCTTCCAATAAAGGTTGCAATCACAAGCTTTCCTTTGCACATAACAAAGAAGTGTCGAAGATGTATTTAAAACAACAGCCAATGATGGTTCACCGTAATCATTAAGCCAGGCAGTCACTATCTTTCAAAAAAAAATGAATGAAAAATCAAATGAAAAACCCGCTAGGTCAAAACCTATGAAGGAGACTTAGGAAAAAATTGCGGCGTCCCGCTGACTGTAAACTCAAATGACACAATTCAGTCAAAAGTTAGGGATAACAAAATAAAATCAAGCGGTTACCAAAATCCTCAAAGACAAAATGAGTTGACTGAGGTCCTCATCAAAAACAACAAAATGTTGTAAGAAAGGTGACTGCCATCTCAAAAATCTCTTGAGCCATCATCATAACAGTGTTGCAATTCCAAAATCACTTGGAACCTGAATGCATAGTTTGAATTAACTGAGCATAGGACTGAAGGTCATCACGAAAAAAATGGGTTGGGTACAAATAAACTTTGAGCCTATATCATTTGTTTCAAAAACCGTGAACCAGACCATGTTACAACCTTCAAAAGACCTAATTGAAGCCATGTTTCTTTTAAAAGCATACTACAGCAAGGTTGCGTAAACTGACTCCTATGTTTGTTGCCAATCATTTGCTTTGATGTCTTACCTTTGCTTTATCTTTCATTTTTGAATGTCTAAACCGCCGTGTTTTGACAAATGTTTCATTTACTTTACATCATAATATCATTCCAAAAATGATTTTTGATTTCAAAAATTGCATGAGCTTTGCATTAAAATTACCATGTGTGAATGATTTTATTTGCAGGCAAAATTTCCTCATTAAGAAATTTCAAACAGTTGAGAGACTTGGTCAGTGATCCTATCAGGGGAACATTACGTCCAGATCCTGTTGTGAATCAGTTCAAAATTTGTTTCTCAATGCAAGTTATTCTCAGAATTTGGTTAGCCAGAATATCTCTTTCAAGATTCATATTGAGTTTAGCCTTCTCAATATTCATTTCAAGAACTGAAGCCATGATCAGTTCATCCCCTACAATATTCAAGCTGAAGCAATGATCAGTTTATCCTCAGCATTCATTTCAACAATTGAAGCCATGATCAGTTTTTCCCCTGCAGCAGTCAAACTGAAGCTATAATCAGTTTATCCTCATCAGTCAATCAATCTGGGGCAGTCTTCTTCAAGAATCCTCAAGATGTCTTTCCTCAAAAGACTATCAACCTGATATAATTCATAAGTGTGATAGAGATGTGTTCAACATCTTCTCTCCAAGCAGAGTGGGAAGTGTTCCCTATGTTGAGGAATCAGAGTTCCATTCTTCCCTCACAAAAGAGTCTATCTCAGTTGTTCCTATCATTTGCATTGCATATATATATCATTCATATATCATTGCATAGAAAAATTTTCATAGCTCGAAGTGTACTTCACGCTCATATGCATTTCCCGAGGTCCTGTTGCTTTCAACATCGTACCTTGCGATCAAAGTCCAACTTACTTAGCGCCTACCAAAACTTTTACCTGCCTTTTCATTCAGTGCCATTCCTGAATGTTGTCATTTACCTGTCTTTTCACCCAGTGCTATTCCTGGATGTCTTGTTTGTCCTATTTCTTTCCAGTACCATTCCTGGATGTTGTCGTTTCCCTGCGTATCTATTGCTGTTGTTAGATGTTTGTTTTCTTCCATTCCAGTGTTATTCCTGGATCTTTATATTCTTTCACTCCAGTGCCATTCCTGGATGTATGCCTCTTGTTTCTCCAGTTCCATTCTTGGATGTTTATCTCTTTTGATTTCCAGTGCCATTCCTAGATATCTTGTTCTTCTTGTTTCTCCCAGTGCTATTCCTGGAAGTCTTTTCTCTCTTTTGTAATCCCCAACAGATTTGCTTGGATATCTTTCAGTGCCATTCCTGAAAGTTTTATCCATTTATTCAGTGCCATTCCCGAATGAGTTTTCTCCTTTGCATTCAGTGCCATTCCTGGATGTCTTTCTCACTATCACTCAATGCCATTCTTGAATGTAGTGATTTACCTTTACCTTTCAGTGCCATTCCTGAAAGTCTTATCTGTTCATTTAGTGCCATTCTTGAATGAGTTTTCTCCTTTGCATTCAGTGGTATTCCTGGATGTCTTTCTCACTATCATTCAGTGCCATTCTTGAATATAGCGATTTACCTTTACTTTCAGTGCCATTCCTGAAAGTCCTTTCTTTATCCAATGCCATTCTTGGATATCTTTTCCTCAACAAAGTCCAATGCCATTCTTGGATACTTTTGATATATTTTTCCAAAACCTTTTCCAATGCCATTCTTGGATGTTGAGATTTCTTTTGTCCAATTCCATTCTTGGACACCTTTTCCCCAGCCAAGTCCAATGCTATTCTTGGATATCTCTTATGTTTAACCTTGCCGTCCAATGCCATTCTTGGATATCCCCAGTGAAGTTTTTCAAATGGAAGTTTTGTTTCCATCCAATATCTTTTCCTCAGCTGAGTCCAATGCTATTCTTGGATGTCTCTGATGTTTGTTGTTACCTCATTCAATACCATTCTTGAATGTTGTAATTCCTTTTATCCAATGCCATTCTTGGATATCTTATCCCCAATAGAGTGTTTTTCACCTTCATCCAATGCTATTCTTGGATGGCGCTGTTGCTTTTACCAGAAACTTCCTTGTTGTTGTCCAATGCCATTCTTGGACATCTATTGGCATACCTCTTGTCTTGTTCATAGTTTCCATCCAATGCCATTCTTGGATGTCACTACTCGTCTTCCAGGGTCTTGTCCCTCTCTTTCCAACTATTAATGGATACTTTTTGTCACCTTGACAGGTCTCCAAAGATAGCTTGTGTTCCCTAGTGTGCCTTTTCGCGTTATCTCTCTCAATTTACCATATATTTTGTTTCAAGTTTCCCCGCATTTTGTTTCATCCTTTGCATTCATATCATCTTGTGGCATCTTAGGGCTAAAAATATAGCTTTTTGTATTTAAGTATCTTCATATCTCCCAATAGAAGAGACTAAAATAGGGGCAGCTGTAAGACCCTAATTTTTGACCCATAAGATTCCACATATCATTCACATATCATTTTGCATCTTTACCACAAACAAGATCACACATTGGTTCCTTTATCCCTCTCTTCTTTGGGTTTGTGCCTTGCAGGGTTTACTGATCATCTGTGTGTTTCTTTTTCACTTTATTGCTTTATTTGTTTATATTTTACTAACCTTAACCAAAATCCAAAAATATTTTTGTCTTCTTTCACAAACATTTTCAGGGGAAGAACATGTTAAAAATGCCAAAATAACAGTCCCACAGCTCGAATGAATTTTAACTGAGAAAAGTCAAAGTTGATCCGCAATCATGTTAAATTTATCTGGTCAAGGATTCCCCAAGTTTTAATTGATTATTATTCAAGAGACTCCAAGGTTCATGTGTTTATTTCCATGCCTTCTTTGACAAGCAAGAGAATTGAGCCGGAAAAAACAACAGTGCAATAAAATGCTCATTTTTCACAAATTTTGCACTGAGTAACCGGTTAGCAGATATGTTGTAACCGGTTACCCTGTGAGATTTTGAAAAAATTCAGCAAATTCAAAATTCAGCAATTTGCACCAATCTCAGCCCTTGATCACATTTGGAATATTCTAGACCATCTCATTTTAATTCCCCTACACCACTTTGATCATTTCCTACCATACACCTTCACTAATCACCACTCTTTTATGAATTTCCCTCCAAATTCAAATTCCAAGCCTAATTTTCATTTTCAAACCAAAATCCAAACCACCAAATTTTCCAAGCCTAAACTCTATAAATAGAGCCCTTATTTCATTCATTCTTCAAGCTTTGGAGAGTCAAATTCACCTTGCTAAAATTTCATTCAAGCTTTTGAGAGCCAAAGAACCTCTTGCAAATTCTCTTCTCAACAACCAAAACTCACCAAAGCTCACTTTTCTTCTTTTGAAAGTTAACAAGAATTCACATTGAATCTTGTTCAACTTTGAGCTAAACCTTCATCCAAGCTTGTTTTCTTCATTAATTCTCATAGATCAAGGCTTTGGAGTTTGGATCTTGGAGTAATTTGAAGGAAGTTTCAGATTTGAAGTGGTAATTCATCTTTCACCATTGTTGAAGCTTCGTCTTCATCTTCCATAATGTAGATCTTTGGAGATCTTTGTTACTTGATCCTTTGGATCTTGTAATTGTGTTTAATTGCTAGTTTTTACTGTTATTTTACTTTAAATTTCATGCAATTTCAGTTCCATGATCATAAGGTGTTTGTACAAAGTTTTGAAAATGGATCATGCTGAATTTTGAACATTTTTCTGCATTCTGGTGCAGAGTAACCGGTTAGCAGATATGCTGTAACCGGTTACTCTGTGTTAATTTTGAAAAACTGCACTATTTTGAACTAAGTAATCGGTTAGCAGATATGCTGTAACCGGTCACTTCGAAACAGAATGCACATTTTGGCTTGTTTTTGGGACTGTTTTGGTTCCTTTTCCATTTTTCCCTTTCCTTTTGTTCTTAGCCTTAGATCACATAATTGTGTGGTTTAATTTGGCTTTCTCTTCATCTATTTCTCTTTCCTTTTGATCGATGAAAGTCTTAAGGATCATAGAATTCCATTGTTGAATTTTGATCAAGACTAGATCGTTACCATTTTTCTTTTCGTGCGGTATTGCTTTCGGATGACGATCTA
Organism: Lathyrus tuberosus; assembly: GCA_022829125.1. Lineage (NCBI taxonomy): Eukaryota > Viridiplantae > Streptophyta > Magnoliopsida > Fabales > Fabaceae > Lathyrus > Lathyrus tuberosus. The sequence goes on along the minus strand of JALAZF010000004.1, from coordinate 29,573,930 downwards.
CATATCGTTCATCTAGCATGCATTAGCACAAAGAGCTATTGACCGGCCTCATTGTAGGGTAATTACTCCGTAAATTACTCGGCGATTGCTTAACATAGCGCAATATTTGTCCCGCATCGGAAAACTATCCAGAATAGTTGATTATTTGTCTTTTGTTTCAAAACTTATGAAACTTGTTGTTTGGAGGCTTTGGTTTTATCAATCCTCTAATGAGTTCTCATTAACCTTGACCTAAGTGCAATTATTCAATTATGATTGATCACTTACTCTAACAACTAATCACTAACTTACTAACATTACTATTGCACTAATCTTTTACAATTCCTTCTCGCTCCTTATCTCTTTTACTTTTATGCTTCATTTTTATCATTTCATATCATGTTTATGCTTCCGCAATTTTTCACTTTGTCCGTTGGACATATGTTTATGCTTCCACAATTTTTCCTTTGTCCGTTGGACACATGTTTATGCTTGTGCCTTTTTATCTTTGTCCACTTGGACCAAAAACATTAATAAAGGCCAAAACCTCTAAAAAAATTGTGCTTCTAATCTTGGACTTTGGTTACTATCCTTTGCAATGGACATGGAATTTTTCACCTAGACCTTGGACTTCAATGCTATTCTTGAATCCTTGGACTTAGATCTAGGACTTTCTCCCTTGACTTTGGACATCCAATGCTATTCTTGGATCCTTGAACTTAGAACTGGGACCTTTTCCCTTTGCTTTGGAATTAAGGTTCGAAGACTTTTAAGACATGTGCTTTTGCATGGTTTATGGTAAAGACAACTACATTTGTGGTTAGATCTTTCTTATCCTTAGCTTTTACTTTATGCTTTAGGATAGTCACTTCTTCTCCTACCCATTCTTCAATTTTCAAAACTTTCTCTCTTTTTCAAAACTTTCTTGATTTCAAACTATCATCTCTTTCATAATCAAACCTTGACTTTGTCAAGTGATTTTTACTCTTTTCCTTTCATTTCTTAACCAAATGCTAAACTACATAAGCATATTGACACCTTTTTCAAAAGACTTTAAAAAACACCAAACTCATCAAACTCTTTTTGTGCCCTCGTGCATTTTCTCTTTTAAAACCTTTTTCATAAGTTTACTCATGATTTATTTCTTTAAGCAGAATTATTCGCTTAGAAATGACGATTTGTCTTTACATTTAAAATCAACCAAAATAAAAAAATTTCATTCTTGGTACCACGAACTGCGGGGTTTTGATCCTACATTGCACATCGTGGGTACGTAGGCATGAGACGACAAGTCTCTCCAAACACAAAAATCATAAAAACAATTTCTCTTCTCATCTCCTCAATCTCTTTTCAAACAAGCAATCTTTTTCAGACCAAAAGCGGTAGATATTTCAAAGGGTTCCTATAGAGTACTATAGACGTTTTGGGTGCTAACACCTTCCCATTCCGTAACCAACCCCCCTTATCCAGTCTCTCTTCACTTGTTCTTGTTGTAGAGCTTGTGTAGGTTTTGTTCGCTCTTTTTCCTTTCCTTTTTGGATAAAATAAAAGTGCGGTGGCGACTCTTGCTTTTTGAGTTAAGTTAATCAATAGCTTACACTTGCGATTTTGCCGCTAAAATTACCATCAGAAGCCTCTGAAGTTTAGAAGTCAAATGTTACCATTGTGAACGACTGTACACAGTGCCCAAGAAGATATATCATGTCACTTCCTCCACTGTAAAAAGGAGATGTGTCAGTACAGCTGTATCATTACACAACGTCTCTTTTCTAACAGCCAAATTCAAACGGCTATATTTTACTGGCTATTTAAAGAAAGGAGTAATCGCTTCTGAAGGTGTCGATTGAATCTATCAATGGAGAATCGATCAAGTCATTGTGTGAAGATAGCCACAACGATGAGTTCTCGTTGTAACACTTAAATATCAAAAGCTGTCACCATTTACACATGGCCATTGTTGTTGAAGCTTAAAGATCATAAATCAACACAACAATAATAAATTGGTGTCATACCCCAAATTTTGACCACTAAGATTTCCTATTATTGTGCAAACCATCATCACAATATGGATGAACCATCGTATCTCATTAGTCTCCCCAAAGATGGGTGAGCATCCACTTCAATTAAACTTAGGGTTTCAAGCCCTTTCAGAGCTCTTAGACAAAGGATCAATCAAGAAATGACATGATCTTCAACTTGTACAAACCTCTTAAACACCCATAAGGGATCAAGAGGACTCCCACATCAAGGATCAAGCACAAGGCTGCAACATTCCAAGTGGATCAAGCCTCAAGATCGTCAGTGTCACCAACTTAGGGTTTTGGTCGACCAGGGCCTCCAGGTGGAAATTTTCCTCTGGGCATGAGCCAATGCTTCAAAGCATAACCCAAAATAACCTAAGGGACATCATGGACCCAACCATCAAGTCAATTTAGCCTCAGGGGATGCATTCATCAAAAAATCAGGAATTAGGGTTTCTTGACCTAATTCCCCTAAGTTGACTTTTGGGACAAAACATGAGCCAAGACCTCAGGACATGATTTGAGGGTCCCTAATGCACTACATTGATCCATTTTCAACAATGGATTGATCCAAGAAGCTTGATTCACAAGTTTCAAGTTCATTAGAACCACAGTTAGGGTTTCGCGAGAAAAGTCAACTGTACCTTTGACTTTTAACCAGGACATGCTCCCAAACCTTGGAACATGATTTAATACACCCTATAACACCTATGAAATCAATCCATCAAGTTTTATTTAGGTCAAGGACTTGATTTCATAGAGGATCGCACACTTTGGAATTCATCTGATAAAAAAGCCAACTGTGTCCAAAAGTCAAAGTTTGACTTTTTGATTTTTTTGATCAATTATGGTTCCCTAACCCTAAAATAATGTTAATGTGTGATTGGAACCATCATTCATCAAGAAAAATCAAGAAAAGTGGGATAACTTGTAAAAGGGGTAACCATAAAAAACTTAGAAATTTTCTAAGTTATGGAACAAAGTGGCTATGGTACCAACTTCCAATGATCATAACATGAGATCCAAGCAACCATTTGGGCTGATCCAAAGATGGATTTGTAGCTCTCATGGCATACGTTAAAAGTGTCAACTACACCTCATTCCAATTCATCATGGATTTTGAGTTATGGTTGGATCAAAATGGCTGAAAACATGAAATGTCACTTATTCCAACACTTAGTGAAATTTTCACTAAGTCAGAATCTGTTTCACTTTTTCCAAAATGTAAGGGCATTTTTCACTTGGATCCAAAATGTGTCAAGACAAACTATGATCACACACATGTTGTATCATATGAGAGCTTTCCAAAATGGCCCAGAACCCCATGAAATTCCATTTGACCTAAGAGTTATGACAACTGCAACATGCCTTGCTGCAACTGTCATGGCAAGGCAGAATTTTGCACTTTTGCTCGATTTGGCAAGATCAGATAATTACAAGCCTTATCATCATTTTGGACACATCTAAGGATCAAATCCAAGGAGGATGATCTGATCTCCAAGCTTCCAAAGTCTTTGGAACTAAAAATAGCATGCCAAACCTAAAAAACCTAAAGAGGGGACAAGACTCCAATTTTGTTTTGGAGCATTTAATGGATGCACCAAGGTGTAATGAACTGAGTCATTTCCAACTGAATGAGTCAAGGATAATCTCTGAACTAGGGAACCAAAGGCCTGTGCTCTAACCTCTAGTCAATGGCTAGAGGAGACTTGGATTCCTATTGATCAACATTTGCCAAACCTCTGCAGTAGTTGTCATTCACTATTGCAGCCAAAACAAACTTGCTCTACTATAAATAGAGTTCATTTGTGCTCAGTTTAAGTACACCAAAGCACTACAACACTTGCTTTCCTCAAAATCTCTTTCTCTAGGTATAAATGCCTTCTTTGGCAAGGTAACTCTGAGTTTTTGAGTTAGAGAGCAATTTCACCACAGCTCATGATCCAAACACATCCAATATGTCATATCTAAGCTGTACAAACTCTCACAAGTTATCTGTAACACCAAAATCACAAAGTCCCTTCTCAAAACCTCAAAATATGACTTTTTTGCATTTTTCAAGTCATGTCTTGATTCAGTCACTTTCAAAACCAGATAAAACCTCAAACACACTCCAAATATCATCCTTGAACTGTCCCAAATGGTTCCCCACATCTGGAACACCATTTGAGAGAGTTGCTATTTTGGTCACTTTTGCCCCTTTTGCAAGAAAGGACCAATTTCCATTCCTGAGGTTTCCAGCTGATTCCAATCATCCTAAAAGCTTCTAAGGGATCATTTGAGGGTGTTCAAAGTATCAAAACATTTATGGAACAAAGCCCTTGACAGATTGCCCAAAAATCTCCTAAAGAGGTAAGCATCTCAACTTGAACTCTTTAAAATATGCATTGCTTTGAGGTCCACTGATCATACACATCTCATACATGTTATATATGTTGTTTTTGGACCAATTCATCATGTGATTCATGCCTGTACCATGAGGTAGCAGAGAAAATGCAAATGTAGGCCTATTTCAAAACCACTACCGGGTTTTAAAATGGGGACCTCATCTAAGAAAACCACCACCACCATTGGATTCCTTGTGAAATTCTAGGCAGGATAGACCTAAATTTTATCCCAATCCATGGAGAAATGAGAAAGTTACAAGCTTCACGTTTTTGGCCAAAATCTTGCCTTGCCTTGCCTTGGCCAGGCCAAAAACAAGGCAAGCCTTGTATATTTATGGTTGGGGTTTGATACACAGATGTATCACCACCCCAGTGGTAGAGTGCGCGCACTGCACACAAGAGGTCTGGGGTTCGAATCCCCCTCGCCCCAGATCCTCTTTTTTACCACTTTTTCATATTTTATTATTTTTCTTATTATTTTTAATGATTTGAAAAATTAATAACTCCCTCAATTTTAATTATTTTTTATTGGTTCTTTTTGCAAAAATTCACAAAAATGTTGAAATATTTTATTCCACAAAAAAATAAAATTTATATTATTTATTAAATATAGTTAGTATTTTTATGAATAAATTCATTTTTAATTGTTTTTAAACATTTTAAAAGTGAATATTCCTCTTGAAAAATCAAAACCAAATGAGTTTTAATTCATCTTGTGATTAAAACCTCATTTTTCAAACCTTAACCAAAAATTACAAGTTGTTTATTCAAGCTTATTTGGTGTTTTATCATTTTATTATTGATTTTCTTTAAGAATTCACTTTTAAAAATGATGAAATTAGGGTTTTGATTGATTCCACCCTCATCAATCATTTTCAAACACTCATGGGCCTCTAATAGAGTGTAAGACCCAACCCCTTTTTGAAACCAAAATGATTTGGGCCTCTATTAGAGTGTAAGACCCATCCCCTTTGTAAATACACCACTTTTTGGGCTTCAGTCATTGTATAACTCCCACTGTATTTTCAAAAACAACGGCGCGATCGTCGCCTTTTTAACAAAATCATTTGGGCCTCTCCTCGAGCTATAAGTCCCATTTCTTTTCTTAAAAACACCCTTGGGCCTCTAATAGAGTGTAAGACCCAATCCCTTTTTAACGAAAACCTTTTTGGGCCTCAGATATTGTATAAGTCCCTCTGAGTTAAAAGAAAAATCTCGGCGCAATCACCAGGTCAAAAATCAAATCATCTGGGCCTACCCTCGTGTTGTAAGCCCCATTTCTTTTCTTTTCAAAATCTTTGGGCCTCTAATAGAGTGTAAGACCCAACCCTTTTTTTGAAACCAAAGTGATTTGGGCCTCTAATAGAGTGTAAGACCCATCCCTTATACAGAAAAACTTTTGGGCACCACATATTGTATAAGTCCCTCTGTAAAGTTTTCAAAACAACAGTGTGATCATCGTTAAAACCTGGGCCTCTCCTCGAGTTGTAAGCCCCAACAATATTTTCAAAGCACTTTCTCCTTTTGAATTCAAATATATGTTGTTATCAAAACTTTCCTTGTTGAACAACTAACAAAACAGCATGGAAGCACTATAATGGGTAAGTGTTTATCCACTTTCATTTACCGCTTTCATATGTATATAACTTTATTGTGGGGCTGTTTCACTGTAAGTCTTCTTTCACATCCTTTTATATACTTGTCACATATCCACTGTGTAATACTAGTATAGTTATTTAGAGTTTTCCCCGACAACTACGTCTAGAACTAGGTAAAGCCCTGTTGGTCACTCTTAAATACAAACAAAATTAGATCCCCCATAGGATTCAAGATACAGTCTTCCCTCCTCTTGGGGTTAATCATTGTGGAACAAAGAGAAAGGCAGTATTCTCGGTGAACCTTTTCTCAGACTGTCGCCCTTAGAAATTGTCAAAGAAACTCTAACTCCCCAGAGATGATCTTTTCTCCGTGAATGGCATCTCTTGAGTTTATTCCAAATCCTCGAACTTTCCTAGAATGATCTCTTCCTGGTGAATTGCATTTCTTGAACTTCTCTTGGTTTGGGGACCCACAGGCTTCCTAAAAGCATCCCCGCCTCCTCTTGGGCGTTGTACAAGGACCCTTCGGCTTCTTAGAAGTTCTCATGCCTTATCTTGGGCTTAATACAAGGACCCTGATGACCTTTTAAAGGTATAAGACAGAACTTAGTCATCTTTTGCTAGAGCAGTCTTTCCCGCGTCAAACCTCCGACCATTTTAGGGTTGATACTCATCCCTTTAATACCCGTGCCTCCTCTTGGGCATTGTACAAAAGATAAAACTCTAGATTTGGACAGTCTAAAACTCTTGAGTTTCAAAGACATTCTCAAGTTCCTTTCAAACATACCGATCACTCTGGATCAATCTCTAGCAGAAATCCGATCTCTCTCATAAGAGTTCCCCACACTTGGACCCGCTTCAGGATCACAATAATCCACTGCGGTAGGACAGCCTCCTCTTGGGCTTTGTACAAATGATTCTCCCCAGCGGAGCTAACCTTTTCAGACTCTCTTGTTAGGTCAACCAACTTTTAGCCTCCATCTCGGGCTTCGTCCGAGATAGAAAAACACTCTCTTGTTGAGTATAAGAGATTCTCTTGTTGAGTCAACTTTTAGCCTCCGTCTTAGGCTTTGTACAAGACATATAAAACACTCTCTTGTTGAGTATAAAGGACACTCTTGTTGAGTCAATCTCCTTTTAAGCCACAATCTCGGGCTTCGTACGAGACAACAAATCACTCTCTTGTTAAGTATAAAAGACTATCTTGTTGAGTCAATCCCTTTTTAGCCTCAATCTCGGGCTTCGTACGAGATACAAAACACTCTCTTGTTGAGTATAAAAGACTCTTTTGTTGAGTATAAAAGACTCTCTTGTTGAGTCAATCTCCTTTTAGCCTCAATCTCGGGCTTCGTACGAGATAGCAAATCACTCTCTTGTTGAGTATAAAAGACTCTCTTGTTGAGTCAATCACCCGTTCAAGACTCTCTTGTTGAGTCAACTTTTTAGCCTCCGTCTTGGGCTTTATACAGGACAGAGAAAAGTACTCTCTTGTTAAGTCAAACCCTTTCAGCCTCCATCTTGGGCTTTATACATGATACATTCTCCCCAACGGAGTCAAAGTCCCCTTTAGCCTCAATCTTGGGCTTTGTACAAGACAAAAAGAACACTTTCCTTCGAAAAAGTCAAACTTCTAGCCTCCTCTTAGGCTTTGTATAAAGAAAACCCCGGTTGAGTCAATCAACCTTTTAGCATCAAATTTGTGCCTTGTTCACAGCATACAAACATCAACAACTCCTTTTTAGAGATGACAAATTCTCTCTCATCCAAAGCCCTTTAGCTTCACATCTTGGGCTTTGAACAAGATACAAACCACCTTTAGCTTCATGTCTTAGGCTTTGAACAAGACACCAAAACAACCTTTTTCGTTCTATGGGAGGAACTACGATCGCTCTGATTTCCCTGTTCCGGGAATACGTCGGCATAAGATTGCAAAAATCTTAGCGAGCATACTAATCAAAAACCCAAAATCCCGTACCTTCATACATCAATCGAAAAGCATCAGACCTAACACCTTACCAATAGCCTAGACATTGTTTTTAAGCAAATAACGCTAAAGAAGAACCCCCCTATTTTGATAGCATTTGTAAACCAACAGTTTTGACTGTTCAACCTCAGTTTGCAAGCAGGGTTAATTGGAGACATCTATATCCCTTCCTTAATCAGCTTCACAGGATGAAAAATGAATCGAACTATAGTACCAAAGTGATAGTGATTCGAAACCACAAAAATCGCGCTACAATTGGTACAGAAACTGTTAATGCAAATCAGTCAAGTCATCAACCACCTTCTCGTCAGTGCTACATTGAAGATCTGAAGCAAGGAGTTGTTGTTCAAAGCTTGCTCAACCAAGAAGACGAAGAAGAAGAAGATCTACAAGATGTCAACAACTGTCAAATCAACATACATCTTTGAGGTTCTTAATATAGCAAGGAGTTGTTGCTTACATCTTGCTTGAACACGTGTGTGTTCTTCTGTACTTAAACTTAGGAGCTATCTGCTTGTTAAGAAGCATCTTTGTAATCTCTTGTATAACTAATTCCTGGTGAATTAGGATTCCTTGAGTGGCCAGTGTGAACCGAGACTCGAGAAGACAATGGTTGGGTGTCATTGTCGTAAATCCTGAAATAGGGTCAGTAGGCGTTATATTCATTGCGATGAATCCCTGAACGTCTAGATGTGAAATCCTAGCAGTAGATCTTGCGAGATTGGAATCTGCAGGTTAATGTTCGTTATATTCATTAAGTTGAATCCTTGAACGGTTCATTGTGTGTTAGTCACCGATGTTAGCCCGTGCATCTGTAATCAGTTGGATTATAGTGGATTAAGACCTTGTGTTCAAGGCGAAATCACCTGAGGAGGGTGGACTGGATTAGCTTGAGGGTTGCTTAGGGTGGACTGGACCTTATGTTATTGTTTATGTTTCTGTATTGAGTATCAGAACCTTACACAAGCAAGTCAGAACCTTGCAGCTTAACTCTGATAAGCTTCCGCACTGCAAGTTCTGAATGATGCATATTGCGTTCAGACTCTTGTTGGTTCTCATGCTTTACGTATGGCAATGTCTGAATTTTTCTTTGCGAGTCAGAGTATCTCAACGAACTCTGATGTTATCTCAGCGCTTTAACGAAAAGACGTAAAAAGTCATTAAAAAGTGAAAACATAATTCAAACCCCCTTTCTTGTGTCTTTCTCGCACCTTCAAAACTTATCCAGATATGGATGGAAAACCTGGTTCATATACTCCATGAATACGCCTGGTGCATTAGATACGACAAACAGCATCATAGTGTACTCATATTGACCATATCTCGTCCTGAATGTCTTCTTTAGAATATCATATGGTTTAACATATATTTGATGATATCCAGACCTCAAATATATCTTGCTGCACACACAGGCGCAAACCATCTATTCCATCAGATAATCGATCCTTGGTAGATGATACTTACTCTTGATAGTCACCTTATTCAAATTCTTGTAGTCCACACACAACCTCTTACTACCATCCTTCTTCCAAACCAACAACGCATGTGTATCATTTTCCCCCAGACTCATCCTTTTGCTTAGCAGATAAAAACATCAATTCCCCATGGCCACTAAGTTAAGATCCACACTCTGGAGGCAAGTCGCAGATATCTTCAGGAAAAACATCAGGAATTACACACCACATGCATATCAATATCTGTCACAATGCTCTACATACTCTGAGAAGCAAACATCAACAATACCTGGTCATTCTCTCTCAAAGACATCCAACCTTGACCTTGCAGACAAGAATCTCAATCCCATGCTCTCTTCGGGTTCGAGAAACAACACATCTCCAAGAACACTTGCACCCTTGAAATCATATGCACACTGAATTAACACTTTACAACTGAAACATCTCATAGAAGCAAAAGCTTCTCCCCCACTTATTTCAATCAATCTCCTGCAGACAAACGATTAGAATTGAAAGCAGGCACCGACAGTGTTTCACACACATGTCGCGTTCTAAGGAACAAACAACATTAGACAAACTGGCCGGACGAACCAACCTACTCTGATACCACTAATATAACACCTTTCTAACCCCAAAGAATAATTCACAAAATATTAAGGATAATTCAACATAATTCACCACTCAAGGGTGTCACACTTCATAGAAAACATTCATAATAATTCATCCTGCTCTATAACACGGGTTACAACATTTATAACATCATTTTCTTTTATAACTTCAACATATAAATTGAAACTTTGCAGCGGATTAATAATCATAAAATAAACTTCATTCATCTTCATAATACCAAAATATTTTAGCCTCGTCAAAAATTGAAATTTAAATCAATTTAACATCTCAAACTCATGAAATATGTTAACCAAAATAACATGACATCAAACTTGAGTGTTCCCATCCCGATGTTATATATCAGAGCAAGACACCTCTATAAATAATGGAAATAACATAAATTTCTCCAAAGCTACCTTCACGCTTCTACGAGTTATTCCTGAATATCTACGTGTTACCCACGTGGAGGCAACATTCAAACAGAAGGGGTGAGTAATCATAATCAATTATAATAAACATAAGCGAGAATAGATTGCAACCATTATATGCAACAAGTCAACAACATCAACTTATCATAAACTCACACCCCAAACATCATAAGTAACTTATATAAAACTTATATCACAAGGCTCACATATAGTCACATCACATTCATAAGTATCAGCACGTCATATAGCACCAAAAAAATTATGCAATGCCACATAGAATGCTAATGCAACATCGTTGACTCAATGCATGTGGTACCAATTTTTTATGAACATCTCATTCATCACCCTAGAAAGATCCCCACAATAGGACTGATTCCCTCTTAAAACCGGAGCACAACATAAACGTACTCAATCCTCACATTGGGATTAAGGCTCAACATAAGCAGACCAACATCCAAACAACACGGGCAGACCAATGTCTAAACAACACGGGTGGACCAATGTCCAAACAACACGGGCGGACCAACGTCCAAACAACACGGGCGAACCAACGTCCAAACAACACGGGCGGACCAACGTCCAAAATGCTATGAATGCATGATGCACAACAACATTAATAATTCAACCAAGGCTAGTCTATTGCATCACCATTCATGTATTCATCATATAATAAACATCACATAGCATGTATACACATTAAACATGCACGTCATCAATTTCAATCATCATAGCAGCATCACCAACATCAACATCTTAGCAACATCATCAACATCACATCATAACAACAACATTAAACTTCATCATAAAAAAAACATCAAACTTCATCAATTCAACATCTCAACAACATCATCATAATAGTATCAACATAGCAACATGATTATCACATAATATTAGCACAACATTATAATAATTCATTATCAGAACATGTAAACTAACACTTCATTAATACATTAGGCATAGAAATAATATTTAAACATTTCACTTATTACTACTATGTTATAGCATTGATCTTTAGCTTTCTAACACTTCAAATGGCTCGTCAATTGGATACACGATTAAAAAGATATAACAAAAATCGTCGGAAGATAAACAAGTTTCAAGTTCAACATTTCTTTCAATTATCCAAAGAATCAACTAATTATCATGATAAGCCTCTAGAAGTAACTTCATTTAATATTAATTTGCTTTAGCTTTCCAACGCTTCATATGAAACTCGATTTGGACTTACAATTACAAAGTTATGGCAAAAACGATTTCACAGTGCCAATTTCAGGGATCTACTACGGTCGCCCGTAACAGAGGCTACGACCCATAGCACGCCTTCGTAAAAAACTCACTTTGGGCATATTTCTGGTGCAACAATCCAGGGGACTGCTATGGCCACATGTAGCAGGTGCTACGTCCCGTAGCAGAGCCCAGAAAACCCTCATTTTCTCGCAATTTTGTGCGATCTCTCCTATTTTTTGGCCTTACAACAGACTCCAAACCCCATATTTTGACCTCCAACAACCCCAAAACATGTCATATCATATAGTACATGAATAAAGTGAAAGAAACACATTACAACATCAAGATATACATACCCAATAACTAAATTAACATAATTTTTCATTACAGGATCATCATCAATTATTTCTCAACATTCATCTTCGAATCAAAAGAAAACTAAAACCATACTCTACTCTTCCCTCATTTCAATCACAATTGAAAACCATTATCCACCCTTACCTTAGAATTCTTCTAGCAACTTTGATTCTCAAGCTCTTTGGATGTATGGTCCTTCCCAAGCCTTCTCTTGCCCTAGCACTCTTCTCTTTTGAACTTTCACGTACTGCAAAACTGACCTCACTTCTCTCCATTTTCTCCTTTAAAAATAACCTCTTTCTATGATTTTCCACTTTTACCTTTACTTACTCCTCTAACTCTCCATTATGTCCTCAATATTATTCCAATTGACAATTCTGTCCCTTATTCCTCTATATGTCATGTTATTCTAATTATCTCTTTTATTTCATTAATAAACTATATAGGACTATTTAATAAAATAATTCCAATTAGTTCTCACTCTCACTTATATCCCAAAATCAATAAAACACACAATATATGAAATTCAACAGTTAAACTATAGTAAAACATCTAATCCACGAAACGGGGAGTTACAAATGACGCACGCGTGAAGATAATGATTACACGAATCATACATAATGGTACAAGTTCAATCGACATTCAGTATTATAGCAATAGACATAAAAGAAAATAAATACGAGGGAGAAGATGCGAAAACAAACTGAGCAGGTAAGTTTTTGATTCTGTATGTACTTGGTTCTTTGTTTTCTACTTGAGTTATTTCTTAATAAGTTTGGATTCTATGCACTTTACTTGATTTTTTTAGTGTGATGGTTATTTTGAAGGTTTTAATGATGTTCAGAGTATCTTGAAATGCTAATAAAAAATTTTAATCTCCTTTGTTATCCTTTTTTGATGTTCTTGTGGAGTCTCCTTTATATATTCATCCAAGTTGTGCTATTTGTCTAATTCAGTTTGATTAACCTTTTGGAACTCATAATTGTTTTACCATTTTTGTGAGAAAAAAAGCTGATGTGTTAATGTTGTGATAACCTGCATTTCACTTTTTGTCTTGACTCTGTATTTTGTAGTTTCTTTCTAATATGGTGTTAATCCCTATTGTCTTTCTACTCACGACAAGACAAAAGTTCAGCAAGCAAAATAGAGATGCCTCTATTCTATGTGGATGCTAAAGGTGAAAAGCTATTGGTCTCATGGATACCAAAAGCTCACGCGGACCACCCTCAAATTGGAAATTCATCTGATTTTTCCTTTCTCTCTTTTTATTGTAAAAAAAACTTTATGTAAAAGATGAAAATAAATGATAAGGCTTAGTCTCATGTAGTTTTAAGATGACATTAAGTTTAGATTATGACTAAAACAAATTACGCCCTTATTTTCTAAATGCAAAATTCCTTTATTAGATTTTGAAAAACACCTATCACATAAAACAAAATAAAATGGGACCTTTGTTACATTCTGAATTCAAAATCAAATAGCACTTCTCTTGATCAAATTCCAAATCAAATTAAATATGCAAGTTCGATCTTGACGAAATAGAATGAAACAATGTCTCACAAAAAGATACACAAGAAATGTGGGCATTTATTCAAAATTTCTTTTTAATTCTAAGTTTTAATTTGGCCACAACCAATCACCCCAGTATTAGCAACAAATGACTGACCAAAATGTAAAGTAGCGGTAAAAGATTAAATGCAAACTTGAACCATTCTAATGCCCCATTATTGTCTCCGCATTGAAAGTAAAGACTTGGTCTAAAATTTAAACTAAGATGATAGTGAAACCCTAATCATGAACCAAGTGGAGGAGGGTGAACATATGATAAATGTATATGAGAAACAATGATCAAATGACATAATCATGATATTCTAATGAGGATGAATTAATGTGGACGAAAATATGCAAATGACTTAACTCATGCAAATGGGTATATTAACGAATCAAGCAGATGAATGAATGCAAATGAATTGGACGGGGTAAAATTTAGGGTTTGATAGTTGCCCCTATTTAAATATATTTATCGGATAACATAAGTGATGATAATTCTCATGAAATCAGGGTAAAAGGTATTTTAATACATAAGACCTTGAAATTTTGCCCCTAGATCAATGATATGATATGCTATGGACTGACATACTTCTCTCTTTGGTTTGCTGGGAATATGATGTGAAATGGAATGAACCCTATCATTTTTTATGATGGATGATGAACAGACTTGTGGGGAATAATGGAGACAAATGATGGTGATGATTCACAGGAAAATGTCATAGGCAATGGGTGAAGACTCATTGGGGATGACAAATTATTGGGGAAAAGACACTGAGGAAAATTCAAAGTGATTTATCAAACAGGTTCAGAGATGACCTGAAGAAAATTAGAATATAGCTGAAGAATCTGGAGTCTTCTTACTAGAAGATCATCCACACAAAACAAGACAAGATTAGGAGTCTTCTTACATGAAGATCACCCACATAAAATAAGGCATACGATGATTCTTTACAAAGAAATCAATCGAAACAAATATCACTGGAGTTTTCTAACAAGAACAACATCCAAGCTTCTGGAAACTCTCTGAAGTGAAGATTCATATATGACCTTCTAGGAGCCATAAGGAAAAAAAATAGATAGGGTAATCAAACTCTCTGTATGTGCACATAACAATTAGACTTAGACCGTAAGCACTGGTTACAACCAGCTCCCAACGGTTCGGTGCCAGTTACAAGTGGACTTTCAAATATGGGGCCAGTGACAACTAGACTTTAGCGGACGCCACTAACAATTGGACTTTTGATATACCAATAACAATTGGATTCTTGGACTTGCAAATAATGCAAGTAACAACAGGACTTTAAAGGGAATGAATGCCAATAACAATTGGACTTTAAAAGAATGCCAGTGATAACTAGACTTAAAGATAGGGCCAGTGACAACTGAACTTTGTAACTGATATTAGTAACAACTAGATTTCTAGGTACCAATAACAATTGGATTTTGCAAAGAGTGCCAATAACGATTGGACTTGAGAATAATGTCAGTATCAACCAGACTTGAAAAAGGATGGCAGTGACAACTTGACTTTGAATACCAATAACAATTGGATTTTAAGCGTTGGGTGCTAGTGACAACTGGACTTTAGACATACCAATAACAATTGGATTTGGACAATGGTGCCAGTGACAACTGGACTTTGAATATCAATAACAATTGGACTACAAAAGGAATGCCAGTGACAACTGGACTTTGTAAATGATAAAAGTAACAACTGGATTTTAGGAGATGCCAATAACAATTGGACTTTAAAGGATACCGGTAACAACCAGATCTTGAGGATACAATTAACAATTGGATTTTAAACAAGATGCCAGTGACAACCCGGCTTTAGTTACTGTAACACCCATATATAAATACATATGTCTAGAAATACATATTATTAATGTTTATACTTTTGGTACTAAAATACACATAAGTTCCTAGTAGCACATTGCATACATTACATGCCAAAAACATAAAATCTAAAACAATGATATAATATACACAAGATGCTCCAAAATACTAAGAACTAGATCATGACAATGATCTCAATCCAAAAAGCCAAAATAAGTAAGGATATCAAATTGCTTTATCCTTACCCTTCACAAAACATGAACCACCTGAAATATAATCAAAAACATGGGGTGAGATAACAATCCCAGTGGGTTCCCTATCTTATGGATTCTCTCGGCTTTACAAGGTTAACCAATCCTAAATCAATCCCAAAAGGGAAGGGATAAGGCTTTGAGTTCACAAAACATACTATATGGAAACTAAAATTATGGCACTATAACACATGTTGAAACTGATGTCCTCAAATCAGTTCATAATGTCAAGACAGATGTTACGACATTTTTTGTCTAACAGAACAAATAAACCAAACTGAAAATAAATTGCAGAAACATAAATAACATAGTCAATTGGTAACCCAGTTCGGTGCAACATCACCTACATATGGGGGCATCCAAGCCAGGAAGGAAATTCACTATGATAGCATTAGTTCAAAGCTAAACTCCCTCGTTTACAACTTCTTGACTAATCACTACCTTGTGTAACTTCTACCTAGAAACCCACTAGATATGAGATCCCCCTCTCACTTCCTAATCAGTCATAATCCCAGTGACAATACCTCGAGAAACCAAAAAGAAGAAGAACTCTCTTCCAACTACAATACTTGATTTTGCTTAAAAGCATCAACCAAGAACAATACACTTTTTCTTACAAGCTTCAGAGTGGACAATTAACAATACAAAATCAGTCTACCACAATGTATCAAAAGATACAAGGGTGACATACAATTAGCACACAAGAGACTCTCAAAACCTAACACTGCAAAACCTCCCCTTATTTTACAAAAGTGAAATCCGTATTTTCATTAGGTTTAGGTATTCTTTAAATAGCCTTCAGACCTTGTGGGCTTGGGCTCTTGAGGTGCAATTCATCAGGAATTAGCTTGGAATCATAAGCATAATCTCCTGCACAAAAATAGGAACAAAATACAAAGTTTCCTAAAAAGGCTCAACGATCCTTTTTCAGAAAACCATCACAATCTGTAAAAACAGAAATTCCCATAATATCTTTCATTAGATAGCGAATATGTGTGAATTAGAACACACTCAAAAATCACACCAAAATACCAAAATAGTCATGCCTTAACTTTCTGGTATAACATGTCATAGCACATGTCACAACATCATACAGAACATGATTGTCATACCCCAAATTTTACCTTTAGATTCTTTGACCTTTTGCATATTATTTAGGTCAATCATATTGCATAGCTAACCAAATCATCAGACTTTGCTTGTTTTGTTTCACTTTTGAATCAGGTTATGCTTCAAGATACTTCAAGGGTTGGTAAATTAGGGTTTTGGATAGGCAACCCACCATTCAAGCTCTTAAGGTGTGGGATCGGAGGTTTCTGTTGAGTTGGATTGCCATTGTTCAGAGGTTGTTCCTTTCAATTATTGTACTCAAGTTTGAGGCAGAGGTGTTGGGTTTTCAGTCGTCATGAGCAATTCTTATCAGAGTTTTATCAAGGCACGACTCTAGTTTCTCTGAATTGCCACAAAGGTGTCGTTGTTTAGGGTTTCTCACCATTGGTGTTTATGATCGACAACTGTCGTTCAGTTGAGTCTCTCTTGAGGCTAGTAGGTTCAATGTGTGTGCGAGTACTGATTGGGTGGTTAGGGTTTTCACCAATGGTCTGAGGATTTGTCGGGTTGTTGTTCAATCAAGATCATTTCAAGATGAATTAGAGCTTGTGATGTTGTTCAGGATCTGTGGTGGGCAAATGCAATTGTCGAGATTTTAAATGTCGAGGCGCATTACCATTACCTATACCCGTTCCCAAATCACTTTCTTAATCCATTTCACTTCTAAACCATTAAACCATATCCTTCTTATTTCCAATACAATTCAATTATCCATTTTTCGTTCATTATCCAAATCCATTTTTAATTCATTCCATTATCCATATTAATCCAAATTTTATGCCCATTCACAATAAAAGTCCATTTGTTAATTCCATTTAAAATATTTTTAAATCCATTTTCAATAACCATTTCAACCAAGAGTCCATTTTTATCCACTTATTTATATTTTATCCAAATACTTCCCATTTTAACTCCATATCTACTCATATCCTTTTTTTTATCTATCACTCAATCTATTTCATTACCCGTCTCTCGTTTTGATCATATATTTCATTTCCAATTTCCAATTAACAATCCATTTTGGTTTGATTTCCAATTTTCAATATCCAATTCATTTCATTAACCATTATAAAAAAAACAATTTTATTTTTAATCCACATTCATGAATCAAATTTCAAATACACTTCATTTTTCTTTGTTTGTTACAACACCATTCCAAACCAAAGTCGTACCCACATTTCCTACTACTACACAACAACCAACAAGACAATGACCAAACACAACATTCTGCAACAATCGTACTCCAACCTATACCATGCCCTGCTCACTACTAGCCA
Source organism: Lathyrus tuberosus (assembly GCA_022829125.1). NCBI lineage: Eukaryota > Viridiplantae > Streptophyta > Magnoliopsida > Fabales > Fabaceae > Lathyrus > Lathyrus tuberosus. Next base: position 29,555,861 of record JALAZF010000004.1, on the reverse strand, counting down.
CTTACACCAAAAACACTACCCTCTAAAACTTGCACAATGTTGTTTCAAACACAGATCCTGCAACTTCCTTGATGCAACATGCCAAGACAACATTGCAATTTTGACCATCTGCACAAACTGTACCTTGGGCATCAACACTACCAACTTTCTGCCACACCAACATATGACTTTACCTCCTGCACATGAAAATAACAAGGCATTCTGCGACCCAACAACAACACATTATCCCACAACCTGTACAAATGAAAATTCAAAAAAATACAATAGAAAAATGGTTTTGGGTTCTTAAAAGAGAGGGCAAGAATAGAATCGGGGAGGGGTCGTTCAAAGAAACATAAAAATCTTGGAAGAAATTCACCTTCATCATTTGAAACCTTAAAAAAAAAAGAGCTTCTATCCACTTGACTCCACCCTAACCATTCAACAATCTGCAGCAACCGAAATCTCCATGTAGTCATTAAACATTGATCTGCAACTCCCTCTAAACAACAACCATTAAACTCATTGTTGAGCTCACCTTTCAATCCAAAACTCATCGCTGGCATATGCATCCGCACTTTTCTCTATGTGTTTTTTGTTGCAGGATTTTTAGGTTTTTAGACCCGATTAATTGCATCCTCACAAGGTCATTACATCATCAAATCAAGCTCAAAATAAAGGTTTCCATGCTTACTCATCAAAACAAGAGGTGGAGAATCGAAATCGGGACTTCAGTATCGTTTTCCAAGCAAATTTGGGCAAAATTGGCTGAAGTAACCGGTTACCCTGTGGTGAGTAACCGGTTACTCTGTACAAAAGTGCAGTTCCTGCTGCATTTTTGGGACAGCAGCCATACACTCTCTTTGGTCATTGATTCTACAGTATTCTAGCAGCATGTGGAATATTCTAGACATCTCTAGACATTTCAAGACTATTCAAGACATTCCAAGTGCATTTACTTTAATGCTTCTCTCTAATTCAAGTGCATCATGTTCCTTGTTTTCCAAGCATATCAACCTTTGGATGTTGAATCTCACATTGGGATTGTTACTGAGTTGATCCTAACTAACCGAGTTAACTACCTTAACTCAGTGAGTCAAGTGTAACTAACTCTTAGCCTAGCTCCAAACCACCCAAAGCTAAGTCCAAACCAAATTCCAAACCTCTCACACTCCAAACCAAAAGTCTATATAAACAAGCTCTCACTCACTTTTCAAGGCTCTCAACCATTTCACACATTTCACTCTCCAATCTCTCACATTCTCTCTGGTTTTTTCTGCAACTTTTTCATCTTTATCTCAATCTTCTCTCCCAAACCACACTAAAGCTCTTATTTCACCCTTGAAGAAAAGCTACTTTCACATTGAAAGTGATTTTTCTTGAGCTTAAACCTTCATTCATCATCAATTGTGTTTGGATTTCTGGAATCACAGCAAGATCTACTTCAATTCAAGTGTTCATATCAATCAATTCGGTGCAAATTCGATTTCGGTGCATTTTCGCGTTTTTTTCTCGGTTTCGCTACTTTGAAGTGCAAAGACAAAATTCTCTGGTTTTCTTTGCTTTTTCTCTCTACATTTCACTCACAACAATTACCAAGCCAATTCTCCGGCTTGTAGGTTGGTAGATCTTACTTTAATCACTGTTTCGATCATTTTCACGCGTTTACGATGTAATTTCGATCGTTCTTTCGATTTGATTTGCCATGCATTTTCTTGATCTTTGATCTCCATGATTAATGCTTGTAATTTGTGTTTAATTGCTCTTATCTGATGTAATTTTCGTGCGCAAGTTCATACCCTAGCATATGGTGGTTGGCATAAGTGATTAAGTGCTAAAAATCACTTTTGAAAAGCTGTTTTTGCTGTTATTTTTGCCACTGTTACAGTGGTAACCGGTTACCCTATGGTGAGTAACCGGTTACTCGGTGTATTTTTCACCAAAAAACATAGTTTTCAAGCAAGTAATCGGTTACCCTGTGGTGAGTAACCGGTTACCACTGTACATAATGGCCATTTTTGAGTTTTTTCAAGTTTGACATCCTTTCTTCCTCTAATTTCCATGGATTGACATGCTTGACATTTGTGGATGTTTTAAGTGTTGATTAACTTCTGTTTGAAGCATGCTTGTCAACTCTCGATGCTCGATTTTTCATTTATCGATTATTTGCAATTTTGGCAATGTTTGTTCATGAACATCTTGCGTTCCATTTGATCACTTGTTAACATGTTTTGCAATGCATACTAATTATCATTTTGGTACTGTTTTGCATTTTCATTTCTTGATTGCATTAATTTTGTTCTTGATTGAGCAAATTTAATTTTGTATAATCAATAATTCATACCTTTTGCTTTAATGATTTTTCATTCTCTTTGGAAAATTGTTGGCAAACAATTTCCTTTTGATTAATTGATTGAAACCACGTTTCGATTAGTTGATCCTCCCTTTCCCTTTCTTTAGGATCTCTTTAGAGCTTCTCTTTCTTGATCCCCCGCGGAGTTGGAGTTTTGCACGTCGCGCGACGTATTGCATTTGAGCACTGTACATATTAGAGATGTTACACTGTCCACTTCACAACACTCTGGAGCACTGTACAAATTGGAGTTGTTACGCTGTCTGTAACACCCTAATTCCCATCGCGGATAAATAATGCATAAATAAATCAGAGTGAGTAAAAATTTTATCCTTAGACAGAAACAAGGATGCCACATTTAAAGAAAGAAAACACAATTTCTGCTCATAAATTTGATACATAACACAAAATGGAATAAACATAAAAGGGAAACTTTTTCCAACAAAAGGAAAGCTCAATTATGGAATAAAGCGGAAAGATCCATAACTAACTTGTTTTACAAAATAAATTGTTTTATAACATCAAAATGTTCATACAAAGGGAATACAAAATAGATCCAACAAATGTATACATATATAACAAAAGCGTTCCCCGACTCCCGTGTTACGTATCAGAGCAGACAGACCGACAAAATGATGGAGAACTAATCTTCACAAAAGCCTCCAACACATTTTCCATTTTTGAAATATTTTGAAACATGATTTTATCAATACATTCACACCCCAAAACTCAATCAACACCTACGGAAACATACCAACAAGTTTACCCGAGTAAATCATATCATCACCCGACTATGCTACGCAATTTATTCCACATTTCAACCGTCCAAACATTAATTCACACAAAATCACCATTTTCTACCAAATTTCAAAAGTTAGGGTTTCAATCAAACTCAACCAAATTCAATCAAACGAACTTAACCAATCACTGTCTAACATTACTCGACTAAACTACACGATCTATTCCGACTTTCGTCCGTAAAAACATCGATTTCTATTCATTTCTACCATTCCCACCTAAAATGAAAACTATATGAACACAACCAAACAATCCAAGAAAACATACACATATACATACACAATCGTAAGATAATCGAAACTTCTCACCCTTACCCGATTAAACGATTATCCAAGCTTTGTTTTGATGATTTTCTCTTCTTCCCCTTCTTCTCTCTTTTCTTTCTCTTCTTTCTCTTTTCTTTCTCTTATTTCTCCTTTTCTCTCTATTTCTCTCTATTTCTCTATTTATAACAAAACATCTAACTACCCAAAATGACCATTTTGCCCTTATGCTCAAATATCTCCCAAACGCTCTCAAAATACGATAAAACATAATAACGATGAAAAATAATATATTGTCAAATAAAAGTCAAGAATAAAATAATATAAAAACAAAAATAATTAATTCGACTCGATTAAATAAATCGAACAAAACAGGGCGTTACAATTCTTCCCCACTTAGACATTTTCGTCCTCGAAAATATAACTGAGACGAACAACTCCGGATACGACTCTTGCATCCGACTAACAAACTATCATGCCCACAAAAGGCACACCACAAATAACACAAACCGACAAACCACCTTGCTAACAGCAGCTACAAAAACGACACGACAACGACGACAACTACAACGACAAGATGCAAAGCCCATACAATGCACTTGACGACTAACTCACGACTCAAAGAAAACCATGTTACCAACACCCAGGTAACACTCCCCTAATCTCCCATATAGGGATTAACCACACGCACTCTAACCAGCACCATGGAAACGAGGCAACAACAAAGACAAGAACCTAAAGTCCCACGACACAACAACGTCTCAACAACATCAACAAAACCAGAATACCAAACATAACATCAATACAGCAACGCTGTGATTTACCCATCAAACATGTAACTAATACATCCATTTACATATTAGTACATGATTAATATTGGAACCTTCCACCTATCACTTCCATTATAAAACATCCCACGGTCTCATCAATCCTACCGTTTTCCACTGTTCAACCTTTGAACTCTATCAAGTCACACACCAGACACAAGTCTTTGTACTGCTCAAATAATTCTAACTCCCTGACCATCAAAATAGACATGTATAAAAACTTTCGACTTAACTCATCACGCACGACATTAACTTTACCAATAGGATAATTCCAGCTAAAGCCATAACTCATCACAAATTCCAACCATTCTCGCTGTCTCATACTATATTCCTTCCGACCAAACAGGTACTCAATATTCTTGTGATTACTAAACACTTCGAACCCAGAACCATAAAGATAATACCTCCAAATTCTCAACACAAAAGTAACCGCAGCCATCTTGAAATCATGAATCCTCAATTGTCGTAAAGCATAAGCCACGACTTTACCATCTTGCATTAACACACCGACTAAACTCATCATAGACGCATCCCAATACCTCACAAATGGTTTATCAGGATCACGCAGAATCAAAACTGGAGCCGTAGACAAATTCTACTTTAGCCCTCTCAAACTTTCCTCACAATGGACATCCAAAGCAAACGACTTATCCCTTTACAAGTCAACCGAAGTAACGAAAATGCTAACTTGGAAAAACCTTCCATAACCTCCGGTAATAACCACTAAAGTCCAAAAAGCTTCCAGTCACCTTAACCGACTTTGGAGCCTCTCTTGTAGAACTACATCTACTTCCGATGGATCCATAACAATACTATCATCAGAAATCACATATCTAAGAAACTAACCTTTTTCAACCGAAATTCTCACTTGAATAACTTAGCATAAAAATTCCTTTCTTTTCAACACTTGCAACTCGGTTCTCAAACACCCTACATACTCCCCTTCTGATTTGGTAATAGGTTAGAATATCATCTAATAAACATCACTAGGAACTTATCCAAACAAGTTTGGAAGATACGATTCATATACTCCACAACCATAACATATACAACCTTCAAAATTCATTATGAGCTCGAAATAATTTATCCAAAATAGCTTAACAATCTCTGGTTACCACATTCCATATCAATTCTTCTTACGGGGTTCCAACTCACTCAAGGTTTCTGTTGACACGAGATCTCAACCCATAACAAAAGTAATACCATCAAGGAACTTCAAATCATTCGCGATTCGTCACAATTCAAAACTTAAGCTATCCAGAACACAACTGCAAGTTTCCATACTACTCACTGATTAACACGCAACCTCATGCTATCATCCTTTTCCTTACCAACCATGTTGGACCTTTTCAAGTCGACACTCTAATGTTTCATCCCAAAAACACATCTGAAACCATGCATAACTGACGGCCCATCCCTGTGGCTTCCTGCCAATTTCCAAAACACTATCATCACAAACATGACAAACATCTGAGTTTCACTTCCTAAAAGTTCTTTTACTTACTTAGCAGATATAAACCTCAACTATTCGCCTTCGTCCAAGTTAAGTTCACTCTCTACTCTCTGAGAACAACCATTAATAATACCCAATCATTCTCCCTCAGAGACATTCTAACTTGACCAACATATAAAAACCTCGAATTCGCCTCACCTTCAGATATAAAAATCTTCATTGACTCGTCAAAACAATCTGTACTCACTGGCTTAGCTCCAAACGATTCACAAAACATACTATCAAAGCTGGAAAGACACGTCTATTCCATCCAACATAATTCTGTCTACTATCAACAAGAGATTAAGGGTGATCAGTTCCTCAATTAGTCAATAGTCAGCCGACAATCATGATGGGGCATAGACCATCTTTACCAGACCATAATAGCATTTCTTGCATCTTGTGCACAAAACTACCTAAGGCACAAATCCTTAGTTGACATAAACATTACCTCCGCTTTCCCTCCGGAACCGGGAACAACACTGTCCAAACAACACTTACAATCTTGCAATCTACAACACACTGAGCCAACGCTCCACACCTGAAGCAACCTGGAGAAGCACCAGCTTCTCCCCCACTTAGACATTCTCAATCCTGAAGACAAAGGATTAAAAAACCCATAAAGTACTGACAGTGTTTCACACACATATCACGTACTAAGGGACAAACAACATCGACAGTATTCACCTGTCATGCCACACAGACTCAACAACTTGGCCGAACAGACCGACCTGCTCTGATACCACTAATGTAACACCCCAATTCCCATCGCGGATAAATAATACATAAATAAATCAGAGTGAATAAAATTTTTATCCTTAGACAGAAACAAGGATGCCACATTTAAAGAAAGAAAACACAATCCCTGCTCATAAATTTGATACATAACACAAAATGGAATAAACATAAAAGGGAAACTTTTTCTAACAAAAGGAAAGCTCAATTATGGAATAAAGCGGAAAGATCCATAACTGACTTGTTTTACAAAATAAATTGTTTTATAAAATGTTCATACAAAGGGAATACAAAATAGATCCAACAAATGTATACATATATAACAAAAGCGTTCCCCGACTCCCGTGTTACGTATCAGAGCAGACAGACCGACAAAATGATGGAGAACTAATCTTCACAAAAGCCTCCAACACATTTTCCATTTTTGAAATATTTTGAAACATGATTTTATCAATACATTCACACCCCAAAACTTAATCAACACCTACGGAAACATACCAACAAGTTTACCCGAGTAAATCATATCATCACCCGACTATGCTACGCAATTTATTCCACATTTCAACCGTCCAAACATTAATTCACACAAAATCACCATTTTCTACCAAATTTCAAAAGTTAGGGTTTCAATCAAACTCAACCAAATTCAATCAAACGAACTTAACCAATCACTGTCTAACATTACTCGACTAAACTACACGATCTATTCCGACTTTTGTCCGTAAAAACATCGATTTCTATTCATTTCTACCATTTCCACCTAAAATGAAAACTATATGAACACAACCAAACAATCCAAGAAAACATACACATATACATACACAATCGTAAGATAATCGAAACTTCTCACCCTTACCCGATTAAACGATTATCCAAGCTTTGTTTTGATGATTTTCTCTTCTTCCCCTTCTTCTCTCTTTTCTTTCTTTTCTTTCTCTTTTCTTTCTCTTCTTTCTCCTTTTCTCTCTATTTCTCTCTATTTCTCTATTTATAACAAAATATCTAACTACCCAAAATGACCATTTTGCCCTTATGCTCAAATATCTCCCAAACGCTCTCAAAATGCGATAAAACATAATAACGATGAAAAATAATATATTGTCAAATAAAAGTCAAGAATAAAATAATATAAAAACAAAAATAATTAAATCGACTCGAAATAAATTAAACAAAACAGGGCGTTACAATTCTTCCCCACTTAGACATTTTCGTCCTCGAAAATATAACTGAGACGAACAACTCCGGATACGACTCTTGCATCCGACTAACAAACTATCATGCCCACAAAAGGCACACCACAAATAACACAAACCGACAAACCACCTTGCTAACAGTAGCTACAAAAATGACACGACAACGACGACAACTACAACGACAAGATGCAAAGCCCATACAATGCACTTGACGACTAACTCACGACTCAAAGAAAACCATGTTACCAACACCCAGGTAACACTCCCCTAATCTCCCATATAGGGATTAACCACACGCACTCTAACCAGCACCATGGAAACGAGGCAACAACAAAGACAAGAACCTAAAGTCCCACGACACAACAACGTCTCAACAACATCAACAAAACCAGAATACCAAACATAACATCAATACAGCAACGCTGTGATTTACCCATCAAACATGTAACTAATACATCCATTTACATATTAGTACATGATTAATATTGGAACCTTCCACCTATCACTTCCATTATAAAACATCCCACGGTCTCATCAATCCTACCGTTTTCCACTGTTCAACCTTTAAACTCTATCAAGTCACACACCAGACACAAGTCTTTGTACGGCTCAAATAATTCTAACTCCCTGACCATCAAACTAGACATGTATAAAAACTTTCGACTTAACTCATCACGTACAACATTAACTTTACCAATAGGATAATTCCAGCTAAAGCCATAACTCATCACAAATTCCAACCATCCTCGCTGTCTCATACTATATTCCTTCCGACCAAACAGGTACTCAATATTCTTGTGATTACTAAACACTTCGAACCCAGAACCATAAAGATAATACCTCCAAATTCTCAACACAAAAGTAACCGCAGCCATCTTGAAATCATTAATCCTCAATTGTCGTAAAGCATAAGCCACGACTTTACCATCTTGCATTAACACACCGACTAAACTCATCATAGACGCATACCAATACCTCACAAACGGTTTATCAGGATCACGCAGAATCAAAACTGGAGCCGTAGACAAATTCTATTTTAGCCCTCTCAAACTTTCCTCACAATGGACATCCAAAGCAAACGACTTATCCCTTTACAAGTCAACCGAAGTAACGAAAATGCTAACTTAGAAAAACCTTCCATAACCTCCGGTAATAACCACTAAAGTCCAAAAAGCTTCCAGTCACCTTAACCGACTTTGGAGCCTCTCTTGTAGAACTACATCTACTTCCGATGGATCCATAACAATATTATCATCAGAAATCACATATCCAAGAAACTAACCTTTTTTAACCGAAATTATCACTTGAATAACTTAGCATAAAAATTCCTTTCTTTTCAACACTTGCAACTCAGTTCTCAAACACCCTACATACTCCCCTTCTGATTTGGTAATAGGTTAGAATATCATCTAATAAACATCACTATGAACTTATCCAAACAAGTTTGGAAGATACGATTCATATACTCCACAACCATAACATATACAACCTTCAAAATTCATTCTGAGCTCAAAATAATTTATCCAAAATAGCTTAACAATCTCTGGTTACCACATTCCATATCAATTCTTCTTACGGGGTTCCAACTCACTCAAGGTTTCTGTTGACACGAGATCTCAACCCATAAAAAAAGTAATACCATCAAGGAACTTCAAATCATTCGCGATTCGTCACAATTCAAAACTTAAGCTATCCAGAACACAACTGCAAGTTTCCATACTACTCACTGATTAACACGCAACCTCATGCTATCATCCTTTTCCTTACCAACCATGTTGGACCTTTTCAAGTCGACACTCTAATGTTTCATCCCAAAAACACATCTGAAACCATGCATAACTGACGGCCAATCCCTGTGGCTTCCTGCCAATTTCCAAAACACTATCATCATAAACATGACAAACATCTGAGTTTCACTTCCTAAAAGTTCTTCTACTTACTTAGCAGATATAAACCTCAACTATTCGCCTTCGTCCAATTTAAGTTCACTCTCTACTCTCTGAGAACAACCATTAATAATACCCAATCATTCTCCCTCAGAGACATTCTAACTTGACCAACATACAAAAACCTCGAATCTGCCTCACCTTCAGATATAAAAATCTTCATCGACTCGTCAAAATAATTTGTACTCACTGGCTTAGCTCCAAACGATTCACAAAACATACTATCAAAGCTGGAAAGACACGTCTATTCCATCCAACATAATTCTGTCTACTATCAACAAGAGATTAAGGGTGATCAGTTCCTCAATTAGTCAATAGTCATCCGACAATCATGATGGGGCATAGACCATCTTTACCAGACCATAATAGCATTTCTTGCATCTTGTGCACAAAACTACCTAAGGCACAAATCTTTAGTTGACATAAACATTACCTCCACTTTCCCTCCGGAACCGGGAACAACACTATCCAAACAACACTTACAATCTTGCAATCTACAACACACTGAGCCAACGCTCCACACCTGAAGCAACCTGGAGAAGCACCAGCTTCTCCCCCACTTAGACATTCTCAATCCCGAAGACAAAGGATTAGAAAACCCATAAAGTACTGACAGTGTTTCACACACATATCACGTACTAAGGGACAAACAACATCGACAGTATTCAACTGTCATGCCACACAGACTCAACAACTTGGCCGAACAGACCGACCTGCTCTGATACCACTAATGTAACACCCCAATTCCCATCGCGGATAAATAATACATAAATAAATCAGAGTGAATAAAAATTGTATCCTTAGACAGAAACAAGGATGCCACATTTAAAGAAAGAAAACACAATCCCAGCTCATAAATTTGATACATAACACAAAATGGAATAAACATAAAAGGGAAACTTTTTCTAACAAAAGGAAAGCTCAATTATGGAATAAAGCGGAAAGATCCATAACTGACTTGTTTTACAAAATAAATTGTTTTATAACATCAAAATGTTCATACAAAGGGAATACAAAATAGATCCAACAAATGTATACATATATAACAAAAGCGTTCCCCGACTCCCGTGTTACGTATCAGAGCAGACAAACCGACAAAAGGATGGAGAACTAATCTTCACAAAAGCCTCCAACACATTTTCCATTTTTGAAATATTTTGAAACATAATTTTATCAATACATTCACACCCCAAAACTCAATCAACACCTATGGAAACATACCAACAAGTTTACCCGAGTAAATCATATCATCACCCGACTATACTACGCAATTTATTCCACATTTCAACCGTCCAAACATTAATTCACACAAAATCACCATTTTCTACCAAATTTCAAAAGTTAGGGTTTCAATCAAACTCAACCAAATTCAATCAAACGAACTTAACCAATCACTGTCTAACATTACTCGACTAAACTACACGATCTATTCCGACTTTCGTCCGTAAAAACATTGATTTCTATTCATTTCTACCATTCTCACCTAAAATGAAAACTATATGAACACAACCAAACAATCCAAGAAAACATACACATATACATACACAATCGTAAGATAATCGAAACTTCTCACCCTTACCCGATTAAACAATTATCCAAGCTTTGTTTTGATGATCTTCTCTCTTTTCTTTCTCTTCTTTCTCTTTTCTTTCTCTTCTTTCTCCTTTTCTCTCTATTTCTCTATTTATAACAAAATATCTAACTACCCAAAATGACCATTTTGCCCTTACGCTCAAATATCTCCCAAACGCTCTCAAAATGCGATAAAACATAATAACGATGAAGAATAATATATTGTCAAATAAAAGTCAAGAATAAAATAATATAAAAACAAAAATAATTAAATCGAATCGATTAAATAAATCGGACAAAACGGGGCGTTACACAATCCGTTTCAATTTCTGCACTACACCTTGTGTGTTAGAGAAGGAATGAGAATGGAGAATTCCTACTCTCATTCTGACTACTTCAGGTAGGGGATGAATGACCCTGTGCTTCGCTTAGTCACCTCTATCCCCAAGCGGTAGCGTATCTCTTGCCCCATTCGAGTCGATCCTTGATCACTCTTGCTCTTTTACCTCTCTTTTGATCAATCACCTGTCTTTTGGTTAAAGATCATTGTTTTGGGGTTAGCACCTGTCTCTTGCCTCATTATTATTTTCTTGTGGTCGATCATTGCTTTTTGATTCCCTTGAAGAGTTTCAATTTCCTTTTCTTCGGTTAAATACAGTTTTCCTGTTAAAAACCGAAACCCTAGCGGAATTTGCAACCTTCTCTTGGTTAATCACCCTCGCTTTCAGTTAACCATAATCTATCTGTTAACATGTTGAGTTTCCTTTTGGGTTAATCACCTTCTCTTAGTTAATTACCCTTGCTTTCAGTTAACCACAGCCAGCCTGTTAAAATATTGAAACCCTTTTCGAGTTAAACACATTCTCTTGGTTAATCACTCGTTTTCTTTTGGTTAATAACAGTTCTTCTGTTAAAACCAAAACCCCTGTAGTTAGCAACCTCTTTTGGTTCAATACTCCTTTTTTGTTGGTCAATTACTGTTTGTTCAGTTAAGATCAACATCCCATTTGGGTCACAACCTTCGCTTGGTTCTACACCCGCTCTTCTGGTCGATCATAGTTTATCAGTTAAAACCATTGGCTTCCCCTCAGAGTTGTAACCTTTGTTTGGTTCAACGCTCTTTTTCTTCGGTTAACCACTATTTATCAGTTAATACACCGAAATCCCCTCAGAGTCAAGCACCTTCTCTTGGTTCAGTACTCTTTACTCTCCTTTTGGTTCCTCACAGCCTGTCTATTGACACCATTCTCTTTCTTTCCCCACAGAGTCTATCTCTTTATCTTCGGTTAACCACTGCCAATCAGTTAACATACCGAACCTTTTTACTTGGTTTTAACACCATACTTCTATTTATTCCCCGGCAGAGTATCTACCCTCTATTTCTCAGCACAATTCTTTATCCTTTTTTACCAGCTTAGTCATTTTCTTCATTTTTCACCTTTATCTCTTGGTTTTGACACCACTCTTGCACTTTATCCCCAGCGGATCTTTCTATATTTCTTGTTCTCTTGGTTTTGACACCATTTCCTTTGTTTTCCCCAGCGCAGTCGCTCTTTCTGGTCGGTTTTCCCCAGTGGAGTTTCTTATTTTCTTCTGTTCTTGGTTTTGACACCATTTCCTTTCCTTTCCTTTTCCGTCTTGGTTCCAAGAACTGCGGAAGCTCTGATTCTGCATTCTTTCGAATGTATGATACGTAGGCACGAGATCACGATGATCTTGGCGAGCACACTTCCACCCTTCTACCTTTTTCCATTCCCTTTCTTTTCCCTGGTTCCATGAACTACGGAGCTCTGATTTCCTCATTGCACTATGAGGGTACGTAGGCACGAGGGCCCCAATCCTCCGCGAGCACTTTCTTTCTTTCTCTTCTTTTCTCCACTCTCTCTCCTCTATTTTTTAGCTAGAAGCTTTTAGATAGATAACCCATCCAAGCCTAGAAGCAAGTGAAATGGTTCTCGTCAAGTACGACGGATGCGTAAGGTGCTAGTACCTTCCTTTCGCATAACCGACGCCAGTTCCCGTTTCTCTTCCCCTTGGGTTTTATCGATATTTTCCCTGTCATTTTGGACTAAATAAAGTTCGGTGGCGACTCTGTGTTATCTTTAAGTGTGCGATTCACTCGGGTATAAACCAGTCATCTTCAGTTATCCATGAGATGATAGTTTAGGTTCTGCTTTGATACTTGATTGTGTTTGTCTGTGAAATGGGAAAGTTTCTTCTTTGTGGATGTCTAAGAGAGAGTATTTTTGTTGTTTTTTTGGTTTTCCGATGTTTTTGGTAAGGTCAGGGACCTAAGGTTTTTGATAAGTGTGCTCGCTAAGATTTCGCAATCTTATGCCTACGTATTCCCTGTTATGAAGTATAGGGAAATCAGAGCGATCGCATTTCCTCCTATTCTAAGGAAGAAACAGATGTCTGGTGTCTTGTTCAAAGCCCAAGATTGAAGCTAAAGGGTTGTTTTTATGTCTTATTCAAAGCCCAAGATTGAAGCTAAAAGGTTTTGACTGAGAGAGAATTTATCATCTCTAAAGAGAGATATCTCATCTGTTTATCACAAGTGTTTGGGTAATGTTTGAAAAGGGGAATTACTTTAACTGGAATGCATGGAGACCAGCAATGCCATAATTGCCTTTACAGGGTGATTTGTCCTAAAGGAGAAAACTTTAACTCAGTGTGAGCAATGCCATTTTTCTTAGGAATTCATGCTATAAGAGGGACATGGGCTTGGATGTTTGTATCCAGAGGCTTGCCACTTACAGTAATTAAGGTTTTAACCAAGATAATGAGGGACAGAGAGCTTGGATGTTTGTATCAACAAGTGTGCCACTTACAGCAGTTATTTGGAATTAGGGTTTTATTTTGATTGACTGTTTTGATGTGATATACAGAGAAGTATCTTCCTACAGAGATTTTGATTTCCTTTGAGGGAATGTTGATTTTTTGTGTGCCTTGATTAAAGCCCAAGGTTGAAGCTAAGAGGTTGATTGGATTCCACTAGGGAAATCATTATACAAGTCCTAAGAGGAGGCTGAAAGACTGACTCAACAAGAGAGTGTTTATTTGTTCATTGTACAAAGCCCAAGATTGAGGCTGAAAGAGGTTTGCTCTTTGGGGAAAAGGTTTTATCTGTCTTGTACGAAGTCCAAGATTGAGGCTAAAAATATTGACTCAGCTGGAGAATATCTGTCTTGTATAAAGCCTAAGATTGAGGCTAAAAATATTAACTGACTCTACTGGAGAGATATTTAGGGGGTGTCTTGTACAAAGCCCAAGATTGAGGCTGACTATTGAGGAAAAATCATTATACAAAGCCTAAGAGGAGGCTGGTTGGGGAAATTTCTTATATAAAGCCTAAGAGGAGGCTAACTTCTGCTGAGGATTATTGATATCCAAAGACAGGTCCAAATTGGGGAATTCAACTCTAGCCGGGGGTTACAGAAGAGTTGAGATATCAGATACCTTGAGGTTCTGATTCTGTTTTGAGAATTTTGACAGTAAATTGACCCATGCTGGGGATTTTACTGAAGGTATAACAGTTAGAGTTCTTTCCTCTTTTGAAGGTTTTTGTTAATGGTGAATTGATAGTAATTGACCCATGCTGGGGAAAATTAGAGGTAAGGTTTGAAGATTGAGTTATGAAACTTGTTGGTTTCAACTCTGTTTGGAGATTGATCTGGTAATCAGGGTTATTTCCTGTTCTTTAAGAAAAATGGTTTCATTGAAATCCAAAGGGAAACGAGACTGTCCAAGTCTACTGGTATGAAGAGATTGGTTCTCAGATGGTGAATGGTCTTTGCATTATGCCCAAGAGAATGCTGGTATGTTAAGGGATGAGTTTCAACCCTAAACTGGTTTGATGTTCTGACTCAGAAAGACTGCTCTAGAAAATGATGACTAGGTTTTGTCCAATACCTTTAAGAGGTCTCTGGGTCCTTGTACTAAGCCCAAGAGGAGGCATGAGAACTTTTAAGAAGCCTGAGGGTCCTTCTACAAAGCCCAAGAGGATGCTGGGGATGCTTTTAGGAAGCCTGTGGGTCCAAACTTAAGAATGTTCAAGAAAGGTTTCACCGAGAATTAATCCTTTCTTTTGTGAATAGTTCTAGAGTTTGAAGAATTCAAGATAAGTTTTACTGGGAATTAATCATCTCTGGGGGAATTGAATTTCTTTGACAGTTTCTAATAGTGATAGTCTGAGAAAAGTTTCACCGGGAATAATGCCTTTCTCTTTGTTCCATATTGTTTAAGCCCAAAAGAAGGCAAGATTGTATCTGGAAAGTCTTATGGGGAACTAGTTTTGACTGTATTGAAAGAGTGGTCAACAGGATTTACCTAATGCTTGACTTAGTTGTCGGGGAAACTCTAAGCAGATATACAAGTGTATATATACAGTTGATATGTGACAAGTATTTAAAAGGATATGAAAGAAGGACTTACAGGTGTGCAAGCTTCCAGCAATACAGTTATATATATATGACATGTATTTAAAAGGATATGAAATAAGGACTTACAGGTGTGCAAGCTTCCAGCAATACAGTTATATATATAAAAGCATGTAAAAAAAAGCAGATAAAAACTTACAGGTGAGCAAGCTTCCATAGCTGTATTGTTAGTTGTTCAAAGAAATTGAAGAAAGTTTTGATAACAACTATACATTTGAATTTAAATTACAAAGAAACAGTTATCTTAAAACAGAAGCTTGGGGCTTATTCAACAAGAGATGTCTAGATGACTTATTTGATAACATTGATCAAACTGTATTATTAATAGATGTTGTGGGATTTATACCATAGCAGGGGCCCAAGGTTATTGCATTTACAAAGAGGATTGGGTCTTACACTCTATTAGAGGGCCCAAAGATTATTTTTGTACAATAGATGGGGCTTACAACTTAGGGAGAGGCCCAGATGAAAACAATGATCGCACTGTTGTTTTGAAAACCAGATCGGGACTTATACAATGACTGAGGCCCAAATTTATTTATGTACAAAGGGGGGTTGGGTCTTACACTCTATTAGAGGCCCAAATGTGTTTTAAGAAAAATAAATGGGACTTATAGCTAAAGGAGAGGCCCAGGTTATTTTATTTTAAACTGGCGATCGCGCCGAGATTTTTGAAATCGCATTCTACAATGACTGAGGCCAGAAATGGTTTTGGTTAAAAAGGGATTGGTTCTTACACTCTATTAGAGGCCCAAAGTGTGTTCGAAAAGATTTGTTAGGGTGATAGTGATCAAAAACCCTAATTTTGATTGAAAAGTACATTTTTATTTGAATAAAAATCATTTAAAACAACCAAAATTACCAAACATGTTAAAAAAACAAGTTATGATCTAGGATAAATGTTTGAAAAATCATGTTTTATCCCTAGAATGATTTAAAAATCATTTGAGTTTGAAAAATTAAGAGAAAAGAAATATTTTCAATTATTTTAAAACAAATAAAATAAATTCTTTATGAAAATATTAAATATGTAAAATAAATAATATTTTTTTGTGAAATTTTGGCAAAATAAAATAGTTTACCATTTTTATGAATTTTGAAAAAAAGAATTAGTTCAAAAACATAAAAACTCAAAGAGAAATTAATTTTTCAAATCATTTAAGAAAATAATATGAAAAATATAAGGAATTTGGACAAGTGATAAAAATTTGGTCATGGGTGGGGATTGAACGCACGACCTCTCGCTCACACACAAGCAAAACACACCTTTGCCAACTGAGCCAGCGTGTGCTGGTGATATTGAAACACAACCAACACATAATATATGATATATGCGTGGTAAAATTCAAATTTCGTGCCAGACTTCATCTTCAACCTCTAGCCAAATGCATGAAGCTTCCTATCTCACTCGTTTCTCAATCATTTCATATGATCCAAATATGAAAATCATGCCATTTTGAACAAGGAATACAATGGCAATACTCAATTTTGTTTAAATTGATTGAATCAAAAGATAACATGATAAAAGCAGATGAACCCTAAAAATTACAAAACTTAATGAAATCTCATACAAGAATCATAAACAGCAATTGATTGAGGGTAAATGATCTACACACAACCAGAAACATAATGGTAATCACAAAATATGTTTATGATGCATGATTCAATGAGTTTGGGAGTTTGAGGCTTACCTCTTGCAGCTGGTGATTGAGCTTGCTGATGGAGATGTTGTAAGTTGGTTCCAATGACCTGGATAGCTTCCTTAGATGCCAAGGAGTGTGTCTAAATGCTTGGAGTGATTTAAAATGGGCTGGAACTTGAGATGGTACCTTAACAGCAACTATGTCAAGAACTTGAGCAGTTGGAGGGTGATTTGATGAATATGATGTTCCAGATGTTATGTTAGTGTTTGGGTCAATCACATATGATGTTTATGAGGTGTGTACATGGTTGGTTTGGTTTGAATCACTCTCAATCTCAAAATCTGATGGTGACTTGAGTTAGAAGGCAAAATTGGATTGAAAGTGTGATCTCTAGTAAAGCCTCAATTTGAGGCTTTGGTGTGGCTTTAATGATCAGTTAGAGGCTCTATTTATAGGCAAAGAGTTGTGTTGAAGTGGTTCTCTTGAAGCTCAGAAGATAAGGGCTTGGTTCAATGGTCTTTACTTGGTATAAATGCTTCTTACACAAGGTACAATGGCTCTTCCAAATAGCTCAGCTATGCCTTGACCAAAATTACATTCTTATGTCCTTTTAATTGTTGTTTAATCAGATAACTTGACTGAGGAGAGTGAGAATCTTGAATATGCACTATTCCTCATTTATTGCCTTTGAATTCAAGGCATATATGCCAAAACTCATCACTTCACAAATGAAAAGCTTCTTGTCATCTTGGCTTAATTTTGCAGGTTTAATCTGATGTAGCATGACCATATTGAATGTATGTGGCATGATGATCATTGCTTCTTGACTCAAAATCGTGTATGGCAAGAAATCACACAAACTAGTTTTTCAAAACAGTTGTTCCATGGTGTCTTGCAGCAGCCATAACTCTTGGCTCAGGTTGAGTTGTTTCATGCCAACGAGTTCCTTAGATTGTTGGCAATATGTACAACAACTTTGATGTTTACATATTGAATTGATTCAACTTGTAATTGTGTGAAACAACCCTCCAAGTCTTGGAGTTTTACTTATTTTTTCAACTTGGACAGAATTTTGTCGAAGTGTTGGAAAAAAGGTATTTTCATGTTTTTAATGATTTTGATCAATCCATAACTCAAAATCCATGAGGAATTGGAAACTTTTGTAGTTGACACTTTAAAATTATGCAAGGTGAACTTCAACCTGAGCTTTGAATGGGAGAAAAAGGCTTTAGGGTTTGGGAGATATGGCCTTGCAAAGTTGGTACCCTAGCCATTTTTTTTCATAACTTAGAAAAAATTAAGTTTTCTATGGTTGCCCCTTTTACAAGTTAACTCAATTTTCTTGATTTTTCTTGATGAATGATGATTCAAATCACATGTTAACATCATTTTAGGATTGAGGAAGCCTTGGTTGACCAAAAATTTCAAAAGTCAAACTTGGTTTTGGCACAGTTGACTTTTTCATCAGATGAATTTTGAATTTTGTGATTCCTTTGTGAAATAAATCCTTGGGCCTAATTAAACTTCATGGATGGCCTCTAGGGGTTATTAGGAATGTCTTGGACCCTTCCCCAAGGTTTGAGATCATGGGTAGGTCAACAGTCAATGGTAGGGTTGACTTTTTCATCAGAAACCCTAATTTGTGATCAGATGGTTTTGAGTTCTTGTGGCTTATGAATCAAGCTATTTGAGTCAATCATATCTTGTAGATATATCAACATGATGTATTTGAGGTCCTTGAAGATCATCTTGAAGCTTCAAGTCATGCCTTGCTTCACAAGTTAACTCAAGGGTTGAATTAGGTCAAAACCCTAATTCCTGATTCTTTGATAGATGGTCCTTCAAGGTGATTTAGCCATTGTGGATGGGCACTTGAGATTATTTTGAGCTTATTGGACCATAAATTGAGGTATTGGATCATGCCCAGATGGAAATTTTCATCTGGAGGCCTTGGTCGACCAAAACCCTAATTTGGTGACACTGGCGATCCTGAGGCTTGATCCTCTGAGATTGCTGCATATTCATGCTTAATTCTTGATATGGGAGACCCCTTGATCCTTCATGGATGTTTTAGAGACTAGAAAATTTGAGGATCATGTCAATTCTTTGATTGATCCTTTGTTTAGGTGCTCTGAGAGGGATTAAAACCCTAATCCTTGACTGTAGAGAAAGCTCAATAATCCCTGAGGAGATTGATGAGGCATGATGGTATATCCATATTGTGGTGATGATTCTCATAATGATGGGAAATTTTGGTTGTCAAAATTTGGGGTATGACAGATGCCCCTATTTAATCTTCTTGGACCCAAAGGTATGAATGGCGAAGATATTCGGACATTCAGGGTGCAAGAGGATTAAATATCGGAATACCCAAAATTTTGACGGTGCTTATGAACGGCAGTTTGCTCATTCATCTTCTTTTGCTAAGTGTAGATACTTATAAAAGGTAAAACTTCCCCTCGATCCGGGTCTTCAGCCACGGAACTGGTCTTAGTTTCTTTTGTCAATAAACTTCCTCTCGATCCTGGTCTTCGGCCAAGGAACTAATCTCAGTTTCTTTTGTCAATAAACTTCCCCACGATTCTGGTCTTCGGCCAAGGAACTGGTCTCAGTTTCTTTTGTCAATAAGATTCCCCTCGATCCTGGTCTTCGGCCAAGGAACTGGTCTCAGTTGCTAAAATTAACTTCCCCTCGATCTGGTCTTCCACCAAGGAACTGATCTCAATTTCTTCTTGTCGAATTCCTTTTCTTGATAAGAGATGCTATCCATAGCGGTTTTTATCAAACTTCTTGCCAATTTTTACTAGGAGATGCCATTTGATGTAAAATTTGATGTCAGATCCGCTGGGGAAAACCCATTTGTCTGAGCTGTAGAGGTGTGCAAACTCCTCAGTTTGGAGATGCCATTTGTTGACTCTATTGGGGAAAACGAGTCTCTTGAGAGACTGTTTTTTTGCTTGGGGATATTGCATCATACTTTTCTTCGAGGATCTCACAGAGAAATGCCATGTGATACGATCCAATTTTGAGGTGCTGATGGCTTCATTAACATTGGATTTCTTTGGAGAAATACCAATGTACTGCCAAAAGTCTTTTGTTGAGAGGCTTTCTCTAGGGATTTTCCTTAATCCGGGAAAGAAAAATATCATCTTCAATGGTGAAGAGTAATGTTCCAAGGATTTCCGTTGGACGTCTTTTTGTCTTTCAGAGGTTCAAGTTATCAAAGTGGTCAAGGATGGTTTCCAATCCAGAAATAAACTGGAGAGAGATTGTTCAGACAAAACATTTCCTGACGAGGAAAGTACTGACAACTCGATTGACAAGAAGACTTTATCACTTAGGAGTGAAACTGACCAAAGTGATAGTAATGTAAAATGAGTATGAATATGAATTAATAATGCATGATGTATGTATGTTTATGCTGACAAAACTGACGCGACATACATACTAGTGAATGAACAGGGTTGGATACTCTGCCACTGCGGGGAATGAAAAGTACCATTGTTCAAGATAGCAATACTGCCTTGCTTAGGAGAAGTAGACCCTGCGGGACGAAAGAAATTGTTGGTCGGTCTTAGGAGGTAAGGACTCTGCCGGGGATATCAGGTGAAACCTGACATTTGAACAGTTGATCCTTCATTCAGGTGCACTGATTTAGAAGGAGTACTTTGATTCTGCATTTTGAAGTTTAATCATTTCCAGGGAAGCTGTCGATGTTCTTTCAGACGTTCAAAAGTCAAAAGGAAGTGCCATCTTTTTTTTAAACGCAGAATTCCTCTCCGTCCATAGTTGCGAGTCTCAAGGTACCGCCTGAGAAAGCTTTCTTGATCACATAGCGGTCGTCATAATTCAGAGTCCATTTGCCCCGAGAATTAGTGAGAAATGATTGTATCTTCTTGAGCACAAGGTCTCCTTCTCTGAAGACGCGAGGTCGGACCTTTTTGTCAAACGTTTTCTTCATTCTTTGTTGATACAGCTGACCACGGCATAGAGCCATTATTCATTTTTCTTCGATCAGATTCAGCTCGTCGTGCTGGCTTTGGCACCACTCAGCTTCTGTTAGCTTAGCCTCCATCAATACCCAGATTGATGGGATCTCTACTTCTATGGGGAGTACTGCCTCCATGCCATATACTAGAGAGAAAGGAGTTGCCCTTATTGAACTGCGGACAGATGTACGATAACCGTGAAGAGCAAAGGGTAGCATCTCGTGCCAGTCTTTGTAGGTTATAACCATCTTTTGAACGATTTTCTTAATGTTCTTGTTAGCCGCTTTTACCGCTCCATTCATCTTAGGTCGGTAGGGAGATGAGTTATTGTGTTCGATCTTGAACTCAGCGCACAACTCTTTCATCATCTTATTGTTCAAGTTAGATCCATTATCAGTAATGATCTGGATCGGAACACCATAACGTCAGACGAGATTGTTTTTAATAAATCGAACTACCACTTGTCGGGTTACATTAGCGTACGACGCTGCTTTGACCCACTTGGTAAAGTAGTCAATGGTGACTAGGATGAACCGATGTCTGTTTGGAGCCTTTGGTTCAATCATGCCAATCATGTCGATTCCCCATATGGAAAAAGACCATGGGTAAGAAAGAACTTTGAGATGCGTTGGCGGTACATGGATTTTGTCAGCGTATATCTGACACTTATGACACCTTCTCATGTACTTGTAGCAATCAGATTCCATTGTCAACCAATAGTACCCTACTCTTAGGATTTTTCTCGCCATTGTGTGTCCGTTGGCATGAGTGCCAAAGGATCCTTTGTGAATCCCTTTCATCAACATGTTTGCTTTTGGTCTGTCTACGCATCGAAGAAGAACCATGTCGAAGTTTCGCTTATAGAGTGTATCACCGTTCAGAAAGAAGTTTCCAGACAGTCTCCTGAGAGTTTTCCTGTCTTTTCTCGATGCCCCAGGTGGGTACTCTTGTTTCTGAAGGAAGCACTTTATATCGTGGTACTAAGGTTTGTTGTCTATGTCAGCTTCAATTGTGAAGGTGTAACCGGGCCTTTCTAGGCGCATGATGTCAATCTTAGGTACATCATTCCATTGAGCTACACTAATCATGGAAGAGAGAGTGGCTAATACATCAGCCATGTGATTTGCTTCACGAGGGATGTGGTGAAACTCGATTCTGTTAAAGAATGGTAACAACCTTATCGCGTAATCTTTGTAATGAATCAGCCTGCACTGGTATATGTTCCAATCCCCTTTGATCTGATTGATAACCAGGGTAGAGTCGCCATATACATCCATGTTCTTGATCCTTAAGTCGATCGCTTCTTCGAGACCCATGATACATGCTTCGTATTCGGCCTCATTGTTCGTGCACTTGAATGTCAATCTGGTAGTGAAAGGAATGTGGGTACCCTGAGGGGTAACAATGATTGCCCTAATTCCATTTTCATAATTATTGACAGCTCCGTCAAATATTAATCCCCATTGGGAATCTGGTTCTGGCCCTTCACTGGGTAGCGGTTCATCGCAATCTTTCATTTTCAAGTACATGACATCTTCGTTTGGGAAGTCAAACCCGACTGATTCCTGATCATCAATCGGTTGATGAGCCAAATGATTAGCTAAAATACATCCTTTGACGACTTTCTGAGCATGGTACTCAATGTCGTATTCTGATAGTAACATCTGCCAACGGACAATTCTTCCCGTGAGAGCAGGTTTCTCAAGACATACTTGATCGGATCCATTTCGGAAATTAACCAAGTAGTGTGACAAATCATGTACTGGCGAAGACGTTTAGCTGCCTAAGCTAAAGCACAGCAAGTTTTCTCAAGCATAATGTACCGAGTTTCACAGTCGATGAATTTCTTGCCTAGATAGTATATGGCAGACTCTTTTCTTTTGGTTTCGTCTTGTTGGCCAAGTACACAACCCATCGAGTCTTCCAAGACTGTCAGTAAATGATCAGTGGTCTTCCTTCCACTGGAGGTGACAAAATTGGTGGGTTTAACAGATATTTCTTGATATTGTCGAAAACTTTATGGAAATCTTCTGTCCATACACAGTCTTGATTCTTTTTGAGTAATTTGAAAATTGGCGCGCACGTCGCGGTCATGAGGGATATGAATCTCGAGATGTAATTCAGACGTCCCAAGAATCCTCTGACTTGTTTCTCTGTTTTAGGTGAAGGCATTTCTTGAATAGCCTTGACCTTGTCAGGATCAACTTCAATCCCTTTCTGGCTGACGATAAACCCTAGGAGCTTTCCTGAGCAGACACCGAATGTACACTAGTTAGGATTCAAGCGGAGTTTGTATTTTCTTAGACGTTCGAACAATTTTGATAAATGTTCAACGTGTTCTTTCACTGTTTTTTATTTGGCAATCATATCATTGACGTACACTTCAATTTCTTTGTGCATCATGTCGTGAAACAGAGTCGTCATGGCCCTTTGATAGGTTACCCCGGTGTTATTCAAACCAAACGGCATTACCTTGTAACAAAAGGTGCCCCATGGGGTGATAAAGGAAGTTTTCTCCATGTCCTTCGGCACCATTTTGATCTGGTTATAGCCCGAGAATCCGTCCATGAAGGAGAATACTTTGAACTTTGTTGTACTGTCTACCAGCATGTCAATGTGTGGTAAGGGGAAGTCGTCCTTTGGACTTGCCCTGTTTAGATCCCTGTAGTCTACACACATCCTGACTTTTTCGTCTTTTTTCAGAACTGGCAATATGTTTGCTAGCCATTGAGGATACTCAGAGGTGGCAAGGAAACCAGCGTCTATCTATTTCTGCATTTCCTCTTTGATTTTGATAGCCATGTCCGGGTGAGTTCTTCTCAACCTTTGTTTCATTGGCGGATATTCTGATTTCAACGGTAGATGATGTTCCACGATGTTGGTATCCAACCCTGGCATGTCCTGATAGGACCAAGCAAATACATCGGGAAATTCTTTGAGAAGCTTTATCACGTCTTCTTTGACTGTCGGACTGAGCAGTGCCTCAATCTTGATTTCTTTCATTTCTTCCTCTGAACCCAAATTTACCGTTTCCAACAGCTCTTTGTGAGGCTTAATAGACCTTTCCTCTTGTCTGAGTAATCGGGATATCTCTTCTAGAATTTATGCGTCCTCTTCTTCTTCAGCTTCAAATACCGGGAATTCAAAGTTGGGAGAAGGCATGGGATCATATGTTTCAACGGGGTTTAAAATAAGCAATCTTCAAGGCGTGATGATTTTTTTTTAGAAGAGATAGAGAGAAATGCAAGAGTGTGTGCAGTGTATTTTCTAAAAAATGCTTGTTTTTTAATTGAGTTTGTTTTAGGATTACCATTTTCTAAAAAGCGAAAAGAGAAAACAGCAATTAATGCAGGAATTACAGAATGGCATTTATTTATTCATGATTTTGTCGATTCTTGAAATTATAGCCCTATAAAACAAAACTCTGTCGCTTCGGGCGAAGCGAAGAGGGACATTTATAGAAAAGCGAGCCTTATAAAAACATCCGTTTCACCTGGGCAAGGTGAAAGGTTAAAACAATGACGACAATTACTTAGACTTATGGATGACTTTCGGGACATCGACAACAACCCAATGGCGACGAACTCCTCGGTGAATCACAAAGTCTGGCACTTTCTTTCTTGGTTTGTCCTCAGAAATGACGTTGATTTCTGGCGGATCAGGATTATTGGAGTCTTCTTCCCAGGCAGAGTTGTCGTAACTGAACTCTTCTGTTGTACCTTCTACAGTATTTTCACTCTCAAGGGAGTCTTCCCATCCAGTTGGCTGGATATCTTCGAGTTTGATACGAGAGCTTTCAGGAGCAGTATACTTGACTAAGAAGTCGTACTTACCGCTTGGCTGTCCCAAAGTGTGCCATACTTCAGCGGGAAAAGAGGAGTCATCTTCCTCGATGACGTTGACCTCTAGAAAAGCATAATTGATGAACTCTTATCCTGCCATCCTTTCAAGTTCATCGTTGTGATGAGTGTTTTCAGAATAGCCTGAGTAATGATCCCATGACTTAGTGGGGACACAGGTATTCTTCTCAATGTTGCTCAATTGATATGCCTCGTTGGGTTGACTCTTTTTCCCCAAGTCCTCCAGACATGGCTGCCAAACAGGCAAGTCATCTAGTGAGTCAAAATAGTCGTAGTCAAAGTTATCCTTCATTGGATCATCTTTTAATGAGTTAGGTGGAGCACGGCATCCCTTAGGATCACAATCTCCGTACATCATCTTGACGTCTGATCTTGGTATATACACTACTACCAAAAACCCATTTAACGACGCCAGGTTTACAATGGATTCGTATCCCATATAATAGGTTAAAAATTTTGCAGCTGATTTATAACGCCATATTTAACGACGGTCGTATTAAAAAAGCGTTGTAATACATGGTGTGTAACAAGCTTCGATTCCCAGCAACTACATTTTTTCCATATTTTTACATTTTAAACACGCTTGTATTAAAACATCGTTGTAATACATGATGTGTAACAAGCTTCGATTCCCAGCAACTACATTTTTTTCCATATTTTTAGATTTTTAATATATAATTTATTTCTTTTGTTAGTGTTACGGGGATTTAACCTCAAAACTCAATATTCATCTTTGTTTTTCTATTTTTAAGTGCAAGAGAATAGGTTGAAATAGTTTGATCATAACTTCTTTAAAAATAAAAGTGAAAGAGATGAGTATATATAAAAGAAAACTTTATTAAGATTCCAGATAAGAAGAGTACATTGATAATCATATATTACATATATTTATCAATGTCACAGCCCATAGCTGCAAATGCATCTTCATAATCCATGACTCTCTCATCACTTCCCTCATCGGAATCATAATAAACAGTCCTCCTTTTCTTCTTTTCTTTTTCTTCTTCAGCTTCTTCTTCTTCTTCTCCTTCCTTACCCTTAACGCATCCCTGACGTTGGCCGCTGGTTGGACCTCCTCATTTGGCGGCTGACGTTGTTCATTTGTGCCCTCATTGGTGATGTTTCTAGCATTCTCATTTGTAGAACTCATTGTTACGAAGAATATATTATGAAGAAATGTAAAATTGTCTATTTATAGATGAGGTTGAAGATGAAAGGTTTGATAGTTTAATGCTTGCTATGATGATAACTTGTAAATGGTTGATATTCTGGAACGATTTTTTTTTTAAAACGGAGAAAATTTTAAATTATTATTATACTTGGCCAGAGTGTTCTCTATTCCGGGAAGAGCAAGGGTTATAATATTACAACGGTTAGTAATAATAACCGTAGCGATACCCCTTATACTTGGTACAAGGTTCGTCTCCAAGAAACAACATTTTTCTATTTTACGTAATTATAGAAAAATGTTGTTGCCTGGAGTCGAACCTTGTACCAAGTATAAGGGGTATCACTACGGTTAATATAACTAACCGTTGTGATATTATTAAAATAATATATATACTTATCATTACGGTTCTTTTAGAAAACCGTTGTGAAATATTTACCTATATAAGGGAATTAACTTTCCCTTATTGGCAGTAGCGCCGTTTCCTTCATAGCAAAACCCTAGCACCCATTTTTTCTCTATATTTTTGGCAGCAAACTTCATCTTTTTTTAGAATCTGCGAAAATAAATACAAGAAGTATGAAGCTTTTGATTTAAGCTTCTTCCTCCTTGTATTTCTTCTTGCAGAATCTAAAACTAGATGAACATGATGATGATGCTGGTGGTAGCAAGCGTAATGTACATATTGTTTATGGAAAATAAGGTATTCTTCTACTTTAATCTTTTTGTTAGATAGTTCCCATTATCTCGTCTACTTCATGTTGTTTTTGTTGATTGTTCTCATTTTGTGCAGATTCGACTTCAATGCTTCACAAGCAAGGTGAACTTCATTGTAAAGGTACAGTCCCACTTCTTAGGGTTTTGTTTCAACTTTTGCTTGTTTTGTTTTGAATACTAACTAATTTTCTTCATTGCTTCCAACTTCTTAGGGTTTGTTTCACATGGTGATGATGATGGTGGTACATATATATGAATTCATTCTGATAAGGTACATATATATGAATTCATTCGGATATTGTATATGAAATTTAGTTTATTATATACTATGTATATTGTTTGTTTCACTATCCTTTTATTGAAAATGCAATCAGTTAAATTGATATAGAATCTTATAATCTGAAAATTAAGATGTATTTGAAAACCAACCTTTATCATGTCAATGTTTTCCGAATTGCATACATTTCATTCAGCACATTTTATGTTCCTTAACATAAAATTTATGGTTCAATGGTCCATTTGCTTCAGTTCATCGATATCTACAATTCTACTTTACCTCGTCGTCATCACTAATCATCGTGGTTGTTAAGATCATGATTGTTATGATGATTAAATCGCGATGATTTTTGGTGATGATGAGGTAAAGTAGAATTATAGATATCGATGAATTGAAGCAAACGGACCATTGAACCATAAATTTTATGTTAAGGAACATAAAATGTGCGGAATGAAATGGATGCAATTCAGAAAATAGTGGTGTGTTTAAGTTGGTTTTCAATAATAGTTTAATTTTCAGATTATATAGTTCTTTACCAATTTTAATGGTTGTATTCCACAACGGTTGAGACTCATAACCGTTGTGATAGTTAATATATATTACAACGGTTGAAATACATAACCGCTGCAATATAACGCGCACTTTTCAGAATACAACAACGGTTTCCAGACCGTTGTAGAAACAGCGAACTTACAACGACAATCTACATAACAACGCCTTCGCTCGCATCATTATATGTTATTCCCAACCGTTGTTAAATGGGTTTTTCGTAGTAGTGATATCTCGGACTCTGTGTGGGAAAGCAAAATGGCGTATGTGCCTCTCCCTGAGACAAATAACCATTCTCGTTGAGATATGATTTCCACTCTTCATCCATATCAGAGGAGTCACTCTCATTGATAGTGTGTACTTCTTGAGACACTGGGCGAAGGAATCCTCCGCTGAGGAAGAAATCCTGAATGGGACGAAAACTTTCATTTTTCTTGGCAGTCTGGGCACAGGTCGAGGAGAAACCAAGACCTTTCTTTGTCTTGTTATCCATAGGAATCACAAGTTGTCCCCATCCTTTTACGTCGTTACTCTTGATTACTTCGAGAGCGTCCTTGTATGAGCAAATCGACGTTCTTTTCTCAGGTCGATTCTCATTGCTCATCGAAAGTGCTTGGAACTGGGTTCCAACAACCTCCTCTGGTTTTACATAAGAAAATGATGATAAGTTGCTCACGATTAAGGCTTGCTCTCCATAGATTATGACTAGCTTGTCATTCTTGACGAACTTCAGCTTCTGGTGAAGTGTCGAAGTGACTACCCCAGCCTCGTGTATCCAAGGTCTTCCTAATAAACAGCTGTAAGCTGCCCGGATGTCCATGACCTGGAAAGTGACTTGGAAAGTGTGAGGTCCGATGGTTATGGGAAGATCGACTTCGTCGATAACTGTTTTCCTGGACCCGTCAAAGGCTTTGACAATGATCTCGCTGCCTCTCATCGGAGCTCCTTGAAATAATAGTCGTGTTAAAGTTGATTTGGGCATAACATTCAGAGATGATCCTGTGTCAACCAGTACGCTGGCTAAAGCATCGTCCTGACAGTTGACTGTAATGTTAAGTGCAATGTTGTGATTTTTGCCTTCTTTCGGTAGTTCCTCATCACTGAATCCTAAGTTGTTGTAGGAAGTGATGTTAGAAATGATACTGTCGAACTATCCTACAGTTACATCCTGTTCCACATAGACTTGCTCTAAAACTTTCTGTAGAGCTTCCCTGTGAGTTTCAGAACTAAATAGGGGAGATATCACAGAGACTCTGGATAGAGTTTGCAATAATTGTTCTACAATGTTGTACTCGCTTTTCTGGATGAGCTTCAGCATCTCATCGTTGTTCTTTGAAAGTTCAGGATTACTGATTGCCCGATTTGCTGATTTGGAACTTCTGTTTGAGGTTCCTTTTCTTTGGCGGGTTCTCCAACTCCTTTGTTGAAGATCCGACCGCTCGGTGTGACTTGACTGATGTCGGCAATGTTTACGACGGAGGGTAATGAAGTTTCCTTTCCATTTTCAAATGTTGTCGCACCGTACTTATAAGGGATCACCTTATCTGACTTGTACTGTAATGGTCCTGGCAAATAAATCACCATTGGAGCCCTTTGATTTTTCTGACCAACATACTCAGCCTCAATTTGTAACGCCCCAGTTTTGTCAGATTTATTTAATCGAGTTGATTTAATTATTATATTATTTTGTTCTTGACTTTTATTTGGCAATATATTATTTTTCATCGTGATTGTGTTTTATCGCGTTTTGAGAGCGTTTGCGAGATATTTGAGTGTAGGGGTATTTTGGTCTTTTGGCTTGGTTAGATATTATGTTTTTCATAAAAATAGAAATAGAGAGAAAAATAGAGAGAAAGAAAAAAAGAAGAAGGAAAAGAGAAAGAAAAGAAGAAAAGGGGGAAAACTTGGAGAGTAAGGAAACGATCCAACCGACTTTTGAAAACACAATTAATCGGGTAAGGGTGCGAAACTCGATTATCCTATACTTGTGTATGATTATGTATGTATGTATTTGTGTGATATTTGGTTGAAATTGGATATAGAACCAAAACCATTAATATGTTGAGATTGTTAGAATTTGATTCAAATTGTGTCTGAAATCATGTTTTAATGTTCCTAATTGCAGAGACATGTTAGATATATGTTGTTGTGCATTCAATTGGTAATTTGTTGGTGTTTAGATGAGATTTGAAGATGTTTTTGGTTGAATTTCGCAGCAGAAATTCTACAGGAAAAATTCTGGGTTTCGCTGCCCATACGCGTATCAGGCTTGGCATTACGCGTATTAGTTTAGGCAATACGCGTATGGCAAGGGGAAAATGAGGGAAACACGTGTATGGAACACATTTTTCACGGCCTTTTGCTGAATTGCATAATGGTACGCGTACTTGGCAAGGCATTACGCGTATCAAGTGAGGCATTACAGGTATGGAGTTTTAGTAGAATTTTGGGGAGAAATCAGTCTGTGCCCATACGCGTAGCACTTTGGGCATTATGCGTATGGAATGGGCGAGCGAGCTGGGCAGTACGCGTTTGGCCTAAGGCAATACGCGTATGACCAGAGAGGGTGTAGAATGGTTCCCGATTTTGCGTCCGATGCCGTAACTTTTGATCCGTAACTCGAATCGAGGCGTTCTTGGTACCGTTAGAAAACTTTTGAGATGTTCTTCCTTATAAAAATGGTTTTGAGATTGTTGGCCGATTTAATTATGTCAGGAATTTGGAAATGTGTCATTTTTTCGACTTGTACCGTTGTAATTGCGTGTAATTGATGTGTTATCATGAAATGTGCTTTTGATATATATCGTATACTTGTGTGCTGTTGTATGATGTAAATGCATGTGATGAAATGTTGTGATGATGGTTTGTGGCCTAAGGGCAAGTAAATGCATCATGTGGTGTTTGATTGTATAAGCATGATTATAGACGTGGAATGGTTCACATGGGTGTATATATGTATGCATTTGATTGTCATGAGTCATTGTATGCCAAGCATCATGATATGCATTCTTGTGATGTCGTGTGCCCTGGGTGTGAGCGACGAAATGGTTCCAGAGGGAATCTGCTATAACATCGTGTGTCTTATACAAAGATGTGTGAGCGATGATTATAGACAATTGTGTGCCTTATACAAAGAGGACCTAAAGCGATCGGATCATGTGCCTTATACAAAGAGGACCTAAAGCGATCCATAAACGTCGCGTGCCTTATACAAAGAGGACCTAAAGCGACGGGGAACATCGTTTTCCCGATGGGGAGTTACACTAAGTAACAAGCGATGATTCCAATAGTTCCTGAGTGAACTAATGATGAGAATGATGGATGGAACGGTACCACATTGCATTGCATAGAGTCGTGGTGTCGGCCTCTGTGCATTTGCATAAATCATGAATGGATTGATTTTGTGTGGAATTGTGAATGGAATTGATGAGTGATATATATATATATATATATATATATGTTGGTGATAAATGCATTGAGCATGATTGATATGTCTTTGTGATGGATGTATGAGATATCAAATGTGTTGTTTTGTATTTGAATTCTGGTGTAAGTCGTGGTGAGAATATTTTACATGTGTATTTTTGTGTTATTATATAATTGTATGCAATTGTATTATAATTGTGTTTCTCACCCTTCTGCTATTTTGAATGCTCTATGAGGCGTTGCAGATTAGATGCTAGAGGTCTTTTTGTGAAACTTAGGTCTTCATTCTTTTGTCGGTCGGCTCTGATATGTAGCACCGGGTAGTCGGGGAGATCATTTATGATTATGTGTATATGTATATGTTCTTTTTGGATTATACATGTATGACTTTGTATATGACAGACAAACTTTTATGTTATATATATATGAGATTTAGTTGCAGATTTTCCGCTTTTATTCTGTATCTCAATTGTGGGTGTTAGGAATTGAGTTCCTCTATTATGTGTTACCTGATTGTTGCATATCTATATGAGCATGTTGTTGTATTTTGTTTCAATTGATGTGACACCTCCGTCTATGCCATGAATGTTTTAATTATACTTTTGCTTATTTGTTATCGCTTTATTTGCCCGGGGGATAGATTGGGGGTGTTACATTAAGTGGTATCAGAGTCAATTTGTGTTAGTCTGTGCCAGTCCGTGTCGGTCTTTGTGTTTGGGGGAGCTATTTGTTTAACCATAGTTGCTGTTATTGGATATAAACAGAATATGGCTGGTAGGAATGGCGTTGTTCTTGCTGCTGCTATGCAAGCTATGGCTCAGGTTGTGCGGGGTGCACCTAATGCTGGTGGGAATGATGAGTTCAGGAAGAATAAACCGCCTGTCTTCAAAGGAAGGCATGATCCTGATGGTGCTTAGATTTGGCTTAAGGAGATTGAAAGAATCTTTCGAGTGATGGACTGTGCTGAGGAACATAAGGTGAGACTGGGTACTCACATGTTGCAGGAGGAGGCTGATGATTGGTGGGTTAGTGCGCGTCATGTGTGGGAAGCTACAGGTGAAGAGGTCACTTGGATTTTGTTTAGCAGGGAGTTTTTGAGGAAGTATTTTCTCGAAGATGTTAGAGGAAAGAAGGAAATAGAGTTCTTGGAGTTGAAACAAGGTAACATGTCTGTTGTGGATTACACTACTAAGTTTGTGGAGCTTGTTCAGTTTTATCCACATTATGCTGAACCAACTGCAGAGTTTTCCAAATGTGTGAAGTTTGAGAATGGGTTGCGTCCTGAGATCAAGCAGGCAATTAGTTATCAAAGGATTAGAAGGTTTTCAGATTTGGTGGATTATTGTAGAATTTATGAGGAGGATAGCAAAGCTCGTTCTACTCACTATAAGAGTGTGAACGAAAGGAAAGGGAAGCAACCATTTCGTGGTGGTCCTTATGTGTCACCAGCTGACAAGGGTAAGCAAAGGGGTAGTTTTGATAAAAGGCCAAGTGGGGGAGGTATGTCTAATCCTCTGAGATGTTTTAGGTGTGGTGACTTAGGACATCGTCAGTTTGAATGTAGAAAGGATATGAGAAAGTGTTCTGATTGTGGAGGTTTAGGACATGTCGCAGCTAATTGTAAGAGGAATGTGGTGAAGTGTTTCAACTGTGGTGAACATGGTCATGTTAGTATGAAGTGTCCGAAACCAAAGCAAGCTCAAGCTGGAGGGAAAGTATTTGCATTGGCAGGGACTCAGACTACTAGTGCAGATCGTCTGATCAGAGGTACTTGTTTTATTAATAGTATGCCTTTAGTTGCTATCATTGATACTGGAGCGACTCATTCGTTTATTTCGTCTGAGTGTGCAAAGCATTTGAATCTTTTGTTGTCTTCGATGGGTGGAGAGATGGTTATTGATACTCCAGCAATGGGGTCAGTAACTACTTCTTTGGTTTGTTTAAGTTGTCCTTTGACCATTTATGGTAGAGATTTTGAGATGGATTTGGTGTGTCTGCCGTTGGAGGGTTTAGATGTGGCTCTGGGAATGAATTGGTTGCAGTTCAATCGGGTTCATATTGATTTTTATCATAAGCTGGTAAGATTTCCTTCTCTTGAGGAAGACGAGGAATCGAGTTTCTTATCTACCAAAGAGTTGAAGAAGATTTTGGCGGATGAAGCTCAGTTGTTCGGGTTGTTTGCATCGTTGACAGTGCATAGTCAAGTTGCAATTGATGTGTTTCCAGTTGTGTGTGAATTTCCAGAGGTGTTTCCAGAGGATATTTCAGATGTGCCGCAAGAAAGAGAGGTGGAGTTTTCTATAGATCTAGTTCCTGGTACTAGACCTGTGTCTATGGAACCTTATCGTATGTCGGCATCTGAGTTGGTTGAGTTAAAGAAGCAGTTGAATGAATTGTTAGAGAAGAGGTTTGTGAGGCCAAGTGTATCGCCTTGGGGTGCTCCAGTTTTATTGGTGAAGAAGAAAGAGGGAAGTATGCGATTGTGTATTAATTATCGCCAGCTGAATAAGGTGACGATTAAGAATAAGTATCCTCTTCCGAGAATTGATGATCTGATGGACCAGTTGGTAGGTGCTTGTGTGTTTAGTAAAATTGATTTGAGGTCAGGTTATCATCAGATTAGAGTGAAAGAGAAAGATATTTAGAAGACGGCTTTTAGGACACGATACGGACATTATGAATATTCTGTGATGCCGTTCGGGGCTTCTAATGCGCCAGGAGTGTTTATGGAGTATATGAATCATATGTTCCATGAGCATTTGGATCGATATGTTGTTGTGTTTATTGATGACATCTTGATTTATTCTAAGTCCCGGGAGGAACATGCGGAACATTTACGTGTTGTGTTGCAAATTTTGACGGAGAAGAGACTTTATGCCAAGTTGTCCAAGTGTGAGTTCTGGTTGTCAGAAGTGAGTTTTCTTGGGCATGTGATTTCAGGTAATGGTATTGCTGTGGATCCATCTAAAGTAGATGCAGTTCTACAATGGGAGGCTCCTAGATCGGTTACGGAAATTAGAAGCTTTTTGGGTTTAGCTGGATATTATCGAAGATTCATTGAAGGCTTTTCCAAGTTAGCACTTCCTTTGACCCAACTAACTTGTAAAGGTAAAGCATTCATTTGGGATATTCAGTGTGAGGAAAGTTTTAGTGAGCTGAAGAGAAGATTGACTACAGCTCCCATTTTGGTCTTACCGAATCCTACTGAACCATTTGTGGTGTATTGTGATGCGTCTTTGATTGGTTTAGGTGGAGTGTTGATGCAAGAAGGTAAGGTTGTGGCTTATGCTTCGAGGCAATTGAGGATTCATGAGAAGAATTACCCTACTCATGATCTGGAATTAGCGGTTGTGGTTTTTGTATTGAAAATTTGGAGGCATTATCTATATGGTGCAAGATTCGAAGTCTTTTGTGATCATAAGAGTTTGAAATACTTGTTTGATCAGAAAGAGTTGAATATGATGCAACGGAGATTGTTGGAATTTTTGAAGGACTACGATTTTGGCTTGAATTACCATCCTGGTAAAGCTAATGTGGTAGCCGATGTGTTAAGCCGGAAATCGTTGCATATGTCTGCTTTGATGGTTAAAGAGTGGGAACTTTTGGAAGCATTTAGGGATTTGAGTTTGGTGTGTGAATTGACATCTGATAGCGTGAGGCTTGGTATGTTAAAGGTTACTAATGATTTTCTATTAACCGTTAGCGAGAAATAGAAGTTGGATGTGAAATTTGTTGATTTGTTTATGGTTGGAGATCAAGGTGTGAATGGTGACTTTAAAGTGGATGATAAGGGTGTTTTGAGATTCTGTGGTAGAATTTGTATTCCTGATGATTCGGACTTGAAAAAGATGATTTTAGAGGAAGGACACCGGAGTAGTTTGAGTATACATCCGGGAGCTAATAAGATGTATCAAGATTTGAAGAAGATCTTTTGGTGGTCTGGATTGAAGAGGGATGTGGCTCAGTTTGTTTATGCGTGTTTGACGTGTTAGAAGTCAAAAGTAGAACATCAGAAGCCTAGTGGATTATTGCAGCCGTTGGATATTCCCGAGTGGAAATGGGACAGCATTTCTATGGATTTTGTGACAGGGTTGCCAAATACACAGAGGGTACATAATGCCATTTGGGTGGTTGTGGATAGACTGACTAAATCGGCGCATTTCATTCCGATTGACATCAGTTTTTCTTTGGAGAGATTGGCTGAGATTTATATCCGTGTGATTGTGAAGCTACATGGTGTTCCATTGTGTATTATTTCAGATCGAGATCCGAGGTTTACTTCCATATTTTGGGAAAGTTTGCAAAAGGCGTTAGGTTCCAAGTTGAGATTGAGTTCTACTTATCATCCTCAGACGGATGGTCAGACCGAGAGAACTATTCAGTCATTGGAAGATTTGCTGAGAGCTTGTGTTCTTGAGCAAGGTGGTGCTTGGGATAGTTATCTTTCGTTGGTTGAATTCACGTATAACAATAGTTTCCATTCGAGTATTGGAATGAGACCTTTTGAAGCGTTGTATGGAAGGAGATGTCGAACACCTTTGTGTTGGCATGAATCTGGTGAGAGTTCGGTGGTTGGACTGGAGTTGGTGTAACAGAGTACGGAAAAGGTGAAACTTATTCGTGAGAAAATGAAGGCTTCTTAGAGTAGGCAGAAGAGTTATCATGATCGAAGGAGGAAAGATCTTGAGTTTCAAGTAGGCGATCATGTATTTTTGAGAGTTACATCGGTGACGCGTGTTGGGCGTGCATTGAAGTCGAAGAAGATTACTTCTCGGTTTATTGGTCCTTACCAGATATCCGCGAGAGTGGGTGTTGTGGCTTATCGGGTGGCGTTGCCGCCGAGTCTTTTGAATTTGCATGATGTGTTCCATGTTTCACAGCTTCGGAAGTATGTTCCGGATCCGTCGCATGTGATTCCGATGGATGAGGTAGAGGTAAGGGAGAACCTTACGGTTGAGGCATTACCGGTGAGAATTTTGGATCGCGAGTTGAAGCGGTTAAAAGGCAAGAATATTGCGCTTGTGAAAGTAGAGTGGGGAGGCGCTGCTGAGGGCAATTTGACTCGGGAGTTGGAGAGTCGGATGCGGGAGTCGTATCCAGAGTTGTTCGTCTCAGGTAATATTTTCGAGGACGAAAATCTCTAAGTGGGGGAGAGTTGTAACGCCCCAGTTTTTGTTAGATTTATTTAATCGAGTCGATTTAATTATTTTTATTATTATATTATTTTATTCTTGACTTTTTTTTTGGCAATATATTATTTTTCATCGTGATTATGTTTTATCGCGTTTTGAGAGCGTTTGCGAGATATTTGAGTGTAGGGGTATTTTGGTCTTTTGACTTGGTTAGATATTATGTTTTTCATAAAAATAGAAATAGAGAGAAAAATAGAGAGAAAGAAAAAGAGCAGAAGGAAAAGAGAAAGAAAAGAAGAAAAGGGGAAAAATTTGGAGAGTAAGGAAACGATCCAACCAACTTTTGAAAACATGATTAATCAGGTAAGGATGCGAAACTCGATTATCCTATACTTGTGTATGATTATGTATGTATGTATTTGTGTGATATTTGGTTGAAATTGGATATAGAACCAAAACCATTAATATGTTAAGATTGTTAGAATTTGATTCAAATTGTGTCTGAAATCATGTTTTAATGTTCCTAATTGCTGAGACATGTTAGATAGATGTTGTTGTGCATTCAATTGGTAATTTTCTGGTGTTTAGATGAGATTTGGAGATGGTTTTGGTTGAATTTCGCAGCAGAAATTCTGCAGGAAAAATTCTGGGTTTCGCTGCCCATACGCGTATCAGGCTTGGCATTACGCGTATTGGTTTGGGCAATACGCGTATGGCAAGGGGAAAATGAGGGCAATACGCGTATGGAACACATTTTTCACGGCCTTCTGCTGCTGATTTGCGTAATGGTACGCGTACTTGGCAAGGCATTACGCGTATGGAGTTTTAGTAGAATTTTGGGGAGAAATCAGTCTCTGCCCATACGCGTAGCACTTTGGGCATTATGCGTATGGAATGGGCGAGCGAGTTGGGCAGTACACGTATGGCCTAAGGCAATACGCGTATGACCAGAGAGTGTGTAGAATGGTTCCCGATTTTGCGTCCGATGCCGTAACTTTTGATCCGTAACTCGAATCGAGGCGTTCTTGGTACCGTTAGAAAACTTTTGAGATGTTCTTCCTTATTAAACTGGTTTTGAGATTGTTGGCCGATTTAATTATGTTGGGAATTTGGAAATGTGTCGTTTTGTTGACTTGTACCGTGTTAATTACATGTAATTGATGTGTTATCATGCAATGTGCTTTTGGTATATATCGTATGACTTGTGTGCTATTGTATGATGTAAATGCATGTGATGAAATGTTGTGATGATGGTTTGTGGCCTAAGGGCAAGTAAATGCATCGTGTGGTGTTTGATTGTATAAGCATGATTATGGACGTGGAATGGTTCACATGGGTGTATATATGTATGCATTTGATTGTCATGAGTCACTGTATGCCAAGCATCATGATATGCATTCTTGTGATGTCGTGTGCCCTAGTGGGTGTGAGCGACGAAACGGTTCCAGAGGGAATCCGCTATAACATCGTGTGCCTTATACAAAGAGGTGTGAGCGATGATTATAGACGATCGTGTGCCTTATACAAAGAGGACCTAAAGCGATCGGATCGTGTGCCTTATACAAAGAGGACCTAAAGCGATCAATAAACGTCGTGTGCCTTATACAAAGAGGACCTAAAGCGACGGGGAACACCGTTTGCCCGACGGGGAGTTACACTAAGTAACAAGCGATGATTCCAATAGTTCCTAAGTGAACTAATGATGAGAATGATGGATGGAACGGTACCACATTGCATTGCATAGAGTCGTGGTGTCGGCCTCTGTGCATTTGCATAAATCATGAATGGATTGATTTTGTGTGAAATTGTGAATGGAATTGATGAGTGATATATATATATATATATATATATATATATATATATATATATATATATATATGTTGGTGATAAATGCATTGAGCATGATTGATATGTCTTTGTGATGGATGTATGAGATATCAAATGTGTTGTTTTGTATTTAAATTCTGGTGTAAGTCGTGGTGAGAATATTTTACATGTGTATTTTTGTGTTATTATATAATTATATGCAATTGTATTATAATTGCGTTTCTCACCCTTCTGCTGTTTTGAATGCTCTATGAGGCGTTGTAGATTAGATGCTGGAGGTCTTTTTGTGAAGCTTAGGTCTTCATTCTTTTGTCGGTCGGCTCTGATATGTAGCATCGGGTAGTCGGGGAGATCGTTTGTGATTATGTGTATATATATATATATGTTCTTTTTGAATTGTACATGTATGACTCTGTATATGATAGACAAACTTTTATGTTATATATATATGAGATTCAGTTGCAGATCTTTCGCTTTTATTTTGTATCTCAATTGTGGGTGTTAGGAACTAAGTTCCTCTGTTATGTGCTACCTGATTGTTGCATATCTATATGAGCAGGTTATTGTATTTTGTTTCAATTGATGTGACACCTCCGTCTATGCCATGAATGTTTTAATTATACTCTGATTATTTGTTATTGCTTTATTTGCTCGAGGGATAGATTGGGGGTGTTACACAATTGGTTTGAGGTTGAGAGTTTTTCTAGTGTCAAGAGAAACTTTCAACTCGTTGAGCAGAGGGATTATGGCACAAACGTCTTCGGCCATTTCATGATTGGAAATGATGACAATGTCTTCACTTTGATCAAGAAGATAGTCTTGTATCACGTTAATCGACCCAGAACTTGAACATGGTCAGATTTCTTTCTGCTCTCACTGATCTTGAAGAGCTGACCTCACAAGATAACATCCTTGGTTATCTGAACAAACCCTACAACGTTCATAGTTATGTGGTGGCACCCGGCCACGTCCACTTTGTATACAATGCATTTTGACCAGATCTGTTTCCATCGAGCGGACATCTTGACTTTGATGTCTACTAGGATTTTCGTCAGTCATACTAATCTTCTGTGTAGCTTCGTCCAAATAAATTGGAAGCCACCAATGGTCCAATAAGTGTTGAAGTGTTCTTTGGACAAGCGCACAACCTTGGTCGTCCTCTTGACACTCTTCACAGTCCTGATAATCATGTGAAGCCAGAAAACCGAGCCTGACTTGCTTAGCATGTAGTTCTACCATACTGGTGTTCATCAAGCGTATGTCAAATATCTGAACCATATTGACTTGATGAGTATTTCTTTCCTAATAATCCTGGATCTATCCAAGATCCATCTGACGTTGAAGGGCCTCTTGTACAAAAGAGCGTCCCTGATTGCTTGTTGAGCAGATCAGACAGGCATCATAATCGTGTCGTGGCAGATTATGATATTAACTTTGCCTTGAGTGCATGGCTACCAAATTGACATTCATCACAAGGATATTGTGATTCTGAACAATGTTGGGATTTGCATGAGCCATGTTGACTTCTCAGATTCTGTGATCTTGAATCCATCCGAGATTCATCTGTTCTTGTAAAGCTAATTGTACTACAGAGCAACCTTGACTATTCTTTGAGCAGATATCACATTGGTGATAGTTGTGAGGTGGTACGTGACCATACCCGCTCTGCATGCAATGCATCCTGACCAGATTGGTCCCCAACTGGAGTACATCGCG
This sequence comes from Lathyrus tuberosus, assembly GCA_022829125.1. Classification (NCBI taxonomy): domain Eukaryota; kingdom Viridiplantae; phylum Streptophyta; class Magnoliopsida; order Fabales; family Fabaceae; genus Lathyrus; species Lathyrus tuberosus. The sequence continues at coordinate 29,515,960 of JALAZF010000004.1, read as the reverse complement.
AATTTGATAACTGCGGCTAAATTCTTCCTCTACCAAATTTACAGCAGCCTTGTCATGTTGTGGCAACGGGTTCATCTGAACATTCGGATTAGTATCTTTGAAAGATAAGACCTTGTTCCTGACAAGTTTCTATACGTCAGATTTGAAACTGAGATAGTTTTTGATATTGTTCCCCGATCCTCCTTGATGGTAAGGGCAAGTTTGATCCGCTTTGAACCAAAAGGGCGGATTTTCCGGTACTGCAAGAGGAGACCTAGTTTGGACGTGTCCCTTGGCCAGTAGCAGTGGAAAAAGTTCCGCGTACAACATCGGTATAGGGTCAAACCCTGGTGGTCGTGTTGTATGATTGTTATTTGTCGCTCCCGAAAGATTCGCATCCAACGGTACAAACGCGAGAGTGGTGCAGAAACACAGAGTCGCCAGCAATGTGTATTTATCCCGAGAGAGGGAAAGGAAACACTACATAAACCTGAAGAGAAAGGGGGAAAGACATGGTCATCGCAACCATAGTCTGGGTTTGGCAGTTGGTTATGCGAGGGGAAGGTGTTAGCACCCCACGCATCCATCATACTCGATGGGATCCACACTTGTTGTCTAAACGGAGGGTGAGCTGTCCTACTATCTATGGCTGAACAAAAGAAAACGGGGATGGGGGTGACTAAGACGGACTCGGTAGGACATGTTCGATGCCCTAGGCCTACGTACTCCCTCAGTGTAATGGGAAAGTCAGAGTCAACATAGTTCGGACGGGAACTGTGGGGGAAGGTTGCTCGCCAAGACAATCGCTGCCTTGTGCCTACATATCCTCAATCGGACGAGAGAGAGGAATCAGAGCTAATGTAGTTCATGGGTACGACCACGAATGGGTAAGTGTTTTTTATGTGAGCAACGAGCTCTTTTCTGAAAATGAAGTTTGAAACCCAACAATCCCGAAGGATAAAAAGATTTGAATTTTTTTGTGTTTTTTAGACAGAAGTGTTTTTTAAGTTAGTTCATAACTTGCATTGCACCAAAGTCTGGGGCGCAGGGACGAATACTTAACGAATCGTCCCAAGACAGGATGCCCGCTAAGCACTCTAGAAAGATGAGAGGAAGCCCCTCATTTCTCATTCCCCACGCTTAAGGCTCGTGCGCAATACACTTTATCTTTATTAAGTGTTTTCAAGAAGCTTTGAGATGAGAAGAGAGAAGACACAAAGGAAACTCTAAAGGGAAACTAAGAGTCCTAATGTTATCATGCATGGATGACCTATGGTTAGTGAGGCTTAGGAGAGACGACTACCTAAAACCTAATGCTAATCCTACTCCAAGCTTAATCAAAAATTAAGTTGGACTAGGTAGCTCTAAAGGGAAAGAATCCAAGACTTAAACAAGTCTTGAGGTTCATGGGAGGAAGAAAGTGAAAGAGAAGAATGAGAAAGAGAAAGAGGAGATGAGATACAATAAATGGCAGCAAGCACATCACATCATAAATGTCCAACTCAAATCATCAAAAATGTTTCAAAGATCAATGCAAAACAATTCAAGTAAGCATGCAAAGGTAATCATGAAAGAATGCAAGCATACTTGTATGAAATGCACAATTAAGCATACATGGACTTCATATCAAAATGAAATGAGAAAGATATATGAAGATGAGTGCAAGTCAGAACCAAAATCATATTATCATCAATAATTCTCATGTGCAAAAGGAGATCAAATCATGAAACATTATGCACCAAAGAAAGCTACAAAAAGAGGACAAAGTTCCAACACTTAAGCATACTCAAACATGATCCACAAATTGCAAAAATAAGTCCCAAAGGACCTCAACCAGGGGTAAACATCATACCAAAAGCTCATGCAAAGAATCATAAAGAAATTTAATCAATTAGGCATGGCAAATCAATTAGGGTTAAGAGATGTCATATGATGATCATGCAAAATTCACTTAAGCACAAATAGTCAAACATACATCAAATGACACTCAAAAATTGTGAGATTAAAACTCAAATGACCTAAGTCATAAGCCAATCACATGTTAAAAGATCTCACAAAAATTCACAATTTAAGCACCTCAAACAAATGAGCAAAGATCACATAAGAAACATGACATCAATATGCAAAAGAGAGGGACTAAAATGCAATATGAAATGATTTTAAAAATATGAGAAAATTTTTTTTAAGAACTTCAACATGTCCTCTAACATATGCAAAAAGAATGGGAATCAAATCATATACCAATGATAAGAACAAAAATCAACAAGATCAAAGTGCACAAATGAAACAATTCATAAAGAAAATAAACAAACAATTAATTCAGAGGCACAAAATAAAATAAAAATGAATAATAAAATTTTCAAAAATTTTATAAAATGCCAAATATGATCCATGATTTTTTTTATAACTTTTTGATGCATAAAACTATTTTTAAAAATAAAAAAGCAAAATGCAAAGAAAACTTCAATAATGTGCAAAGAAAACTTCAAAAACTCTCAAGAGAAGAGAGATTTGAAGAGAGAAAAGTTTGGAGGTGAAAATGGATTCTGAGCAAATGAGGGTGCATGACCTAGCTTTGTGCGTGTGAGTAAGCTTATATACTCTCCATTAGACCTCTCATCATGATTAGCAATTGATTAAACCCCTGATTAGTGAGTTTTGAGTGGTTTTGCAATTTTGCAATTTGTGTTGTACCCACTAATCCACACGTGCACAGGTCATGGAATAAGCATGATTCACTCACATTCCACTTGCTGATCACAATGGAATTGACATTGGGCCTTGTGGTTGATTAATTTGTGAGATTTGATCCATCTTGCAAAAATGCATTTTGTGAAATAAGTGAGAAACATGGCACGAATTCACTTGCTTCAAGGGTTAAAAATGGTCCTCATGGAGTGTACTTGGATATGGCAATGTGACTTGAGTCATTAGAAACAAATACAAGTCATTTTGAACCAAAATACAAAAGGTGGAAAAATGAGTACATGAGAAAACCTTAAAAACCACCTTGCCTTCTTTTGATCATAACTTGAGAACCACAAATGGTATGGAGACAATCTAGTACTTTTTGGAAATGGGAGAGAAATATATTCAACTTTCGTGTTTGAGGAAAATTCATTTGAAGCTTCTTTGATGATGAAAAGTCAAGTTGAATGTGGTGAAAAAACTGCCAAAAATGGAAAGTTTCAAACTATAGGTCATTTCCATATTTAGTAACTTTTGTACAAACTTTTGATTCTTGATGAATAATGCCATCCATGCTATTACTTGACCAAATAAAGGTACATGGACTTGGGAAACATGATTTGAACCCTTGAAAACCCATGGTTGACTTTCCTCCTTACAGTTGACTTTTGCTGACTTCACAAGTAACTGATCCACTGAACATCTTCCACAATGAACCACTAGCCAAGTCTCTATCCATGAACACTTGTGAGCATATGGAATACCATAAGAACATGCTTGAATCCACAAAGCCCTTCAAGGGGTCCTTTGAACCAAAACCCTAATTTGGTCCCTCTGGTTAGGAGGGAAAGATTCACTTGAAATCCATTGCCATTCTTGATCTTATGAAGATATGATGAACCCCTCAAACCATCTTGAGGCTTGAGACTCCTTTGAGATGAACCAAGTACCTTGATCCCATGCTAAGAACCAAAGCTATGCACAAATGCTAATGCAAGAAATGCAAAGAAACATAAGCCAGTTAACCAAAAACAAGAAGGCAAATTTTGGGGTGTTACAGTTGCCCCTATTCAATCAACTTGGTCCTGAAGGTATGATAGCAACGGCTGTCATGCATTCAAAGGATTCACGGAGATTGAATACCAAAATAAACCTGAAATTTACAATCCTCAAAGGAGAGATGACTCCGCTGGGGAACAAGCAATAAATGCTGCACTGTCACAACACGAACGAGTGTTGGAAATCAATACATACGATGTATTGAAAAGTCTTGAAATAAACACGGACGAGTGTTAGCTATGCTGGGGATAAACACGGACGGGTGTAAAGAGAGTTCAATACGGACGAGTATCGAAAAGGTACACGGACGGGTGTAAAGAGAGTTCAATACGGACGGGTATCGAAAAGGTACACGGACGGGTGTAAAAGAGAGTTCAATACGGACGGGTACTGAAAAGATACATGGACGGGTGTAAAAGGGTTCAATACGGATGGGTATCGAAAAGATACACGAACGGGTGTAAAAAGGGTTCAATATGGACGAGTATCGAAAAGATACACGGACGGGTGTAAAAGGGGTTTAATACGGATGGGTATCGAAAGGTTGTAAAGCAACTTCTATCGGGGATTAATCTCGTTGGGGAATGGAAGGCGACACGACGGGTGTCTAGAAAAAAATAGTATCGGGTAAAGGTCATGGAAACACGGACGGGTGCCGAAGGAAACACAGACGAGTGTCATCAAAAGGTCAATACGGACGGGTATTGAAACAAAAAAAAGGTTCAAACACGGATGGGTGCCGAAGGAAACATGGACGAGTGTCATCAAAAGGTCAATAAGGACGGGCATTGAAACAAAAAGGTTCAAACACGGACGGGTGCCGAAGGAAACACGGACGAGTGTCTAACGGTAAAAATATTGAGGGGATAAACCAAAGGACCACCTGGACGAAGGGGTAAAAATGAAATCATGGATTAACGATCCTGACAAACAACTCTGCAAGGGAATGTCAAATATTGCTCTGAATGACTAAACCCAACACTTGTGGAGTAAAGTCGAATGATACTCTCCTGAAATCCGGTTTTTTCCTGACGAAGGAAAACTCAAACCTGGCTTATGCTTCTGATGCATATGTTTGAATTTTGCCGTAATGCTCCACGCGAAGTGGAAATGCTACGCATTTAGGAGGATGCCATGCAAAAATGCTTATGCAATGCAAAGACCGTCCCAGCAAAATAAATGTTGAGAACATAAGCAGCTCCACTGAGGACGATAAACTACATTGTCATCAAACCAAAGAACATATTGAGGAAAACTTCACCCTGCCGGGGAAGATCACAATCACCAATTCTGCTGGAGATGGACGAAACTCCGAGAGAATATCCACTCTGTTAGGGAATATCAAGATCAATAATTCTGCTGGAGATGGACGAAACTCCGAGAGAATACCCACTCAGCTGGGGAGGGAGATGAATACTGAAGATGGAAACTCCTCCGCCGGGGATCACCAAATACTTCAGAACTTGGATTTGACGCCTGCCAAAAATGATTGGACTTAAGACCTGCTGGGGATACCAATCACCACCAGACTCTGCTTGGGGATGTCTGTGAGCTTAATCTGCTATTAGGGAAATAAATTTACCCTCACCCTGCGGGGGATTAGATCAAGTCGTTGTCGGTGAGACTATACTTTCTGACCAACTGAGGAAAGTAGACACCAGGACTCTGTGGGGATAATAACATCTTTGTCCACGAATCTCCTACTGGAGATACAACAACATCTACCTTAGAGCAATTAACTTCTGAACGCTTGCTGGGGGATAATAACCCAAACACAACTTTGGCTGGGTATACAATCATCTGTACTCCTACTGAGGGGGACGATCCTCTTATGTCCTGCTGAGGGGGCCGATCCTCATCGATACATCTGCTTGGAAAAAAGTGATTGTCAACATCCACTCTGCTAGGGGATAAACACATGTTTCCTGACTAGCTGAGGAAAAAACGACTGCCCCATACTCTGTGGGGAAACACCATCTTTGAGCAAAGCACGCTCTATCAATCTCTTGCAGAAGAGGCTGTTGAAATGACAGTTTCTGGCTACCTGCTGAGGAAAGGTGAGCCAAATCACAACTCTGGCTGGGGTGAACCTCTTATGTCCCGCTGAGGGGGACGATCCTCAACGACTCCGCTCGTGGAATTACCTCTTTATACTCTGTTGAGGAAAACGATCCTTGGTACTCTGATGGGGAAGAGTAATAAACTGCTGAGGACGATCAGACTTCAAAGTTGGGGCGCTAAGCTCTACTGGGGAGGTACACCTGTCATCCTGCAAAACCAACAGAAAGGTCTACGTGCAAAAATGATTACTTGGATTGTCATCATAGTGACGGTCGCCTAAGCAATTGCCACTGTTTTCCAACTTGTTTCACAGAGCTCAACATTTTAGCATGTAATGTTTATCAAAAATATCGGACATTTTCACAAACAAAGCAGGTAAAACAAAAAACAAAAGCTCTTTGACTGAAATGCAAACTTTATTGAATGATCGGCCTGTAAATAGGCAATTACATTTGGAAGCAATTCCTGGAAAGAGGTAATTGCGCAAAAAGTAAAAGAAAATACACATGTCGGCAATGTGAGGAACAGACATCCACCATGACTCGACTCAGCTATAACCCATATGACTCGTTTATCCGCAGCTGCTTTGGCCTTTGAAGATGACTGACTGGACTGATTCCTTTCCTTTGAATTTTCCAAGTGTGAATAGAGATCACAGATCGAACGCAGATCGTAGTCTTTGCTTTTAAATCCTTAACTTTTGCCTGGATCGCCCTTTTCTGGTTTTCAATCCACCGGGATACCCATTTTTGCCAAAGTTGCCTTTTCAGGTTTTCAACCTTGCGGGTTTATTTCTTTTTTATTTTTTTTTATCCCTAATTTTTGCCTGAACCTTTTCTTTTTATGGTTCGCCAGGATGCCCCATTTTTGCCTGAACCTTCTTTTTATGTTCAGCGGGTCTCTTTTATGCAAAGTATTTTTTGACTACATCCGCGTTCACAGGGGACGTAAAATCTTCGCCATCCATAGTTAAGAGTAATAAGGCTCCACCAGAGAAAACCTGTCTTACTACATATGGCCCTTCGTAATTTGGAGTCCACTTGCCCCTGTGATCTGTTTGAGGAGGAGTGATCCTTTTCAAAACCAATTCACCACTCTTAAAACACCGAGGACGCACTTTCTGATCAAATGCTTTTTTCATCCTGCTCTGATATAATCGGCCTTGCGCAATGGCTTTCAATCTCTTCTCTTCAATGAGGTTCAGTTCATTCAGCCCGAAACGCACCCACTCAGCTTCATCAAGCTTCACGTCTGTCAGAATTCTCAAAGAAGGAATCTCAACTTCTAATGGCAGAACTGCTTCCATACCATACACCAGTGAGAAAGGGGTTGCCCCAGTTGATGTGTTTACCGAAGTACGATATCCGTGCAAAGCGTAAGGCAACATCTCATGTCAGTCTTTGTATGTCACTACCATCTTCTGCACAATCTTCTTTATGTTCTTATTAGCCGCTTCAACAGCCCCATTCATCTTCGGGCGATAGGGAGAAGAATTGTGGTGCTCAAATTTAAAGCTCTGGCATAGCTCCTTCATCATCTTATTATTCAGATTTGAACCATTGTCAGTAATGATTCTCTCCGGGACTCCGTACCGGCAGATGATGTCCTTCTTGATAAACTGGGCCACCACTTGTTTGGTGACGTTGTCATACGATGCTGCTTCCACCCACTTCGTGAAATAATCAATAGCCACCAAGATAAAACGATGTCCATTCGAAGCAGTCGGCTCAATCTTCCCAATCATGTCGATGCCCCACGTGGCAAAAGGCCAAGGTGACGACAAAACATTTAGAGGAGTAGGCGGTACGCGCACCTTGTCAGCATAAATCTGGCATTTATGACATTTTTGGGCTTATTTAAAACAATCAGACTCCATAGTCATCCAATAATACCCCGCTCTTAACAATTTTCTTGCCATAGCATGCCCATTGGCATGAGTACCAAAGGAACCTTCGTGAACCTCTTCCATTAACAAGTCTGCCTCGTGTTCATCAACACAACGTAGCAAGACCATGTCAAAGTTTCTCTTGTATAACACATCGCCTTTGTTCAAAAAGAATTTTCCTGATAACCTCCTCAATGTCTTTTTATCCCTGGAAGATGCCCTGGCTAGGTATTCCTGACTCTTCAAAAAGACTTTGATGTCATGATACCAAGGCTTGCCATCTGATACCCCTTCAACTATAAATACAAAAGCAGGTATGTCCAAGCGCATGATTCTGATTGAAGGAGTTTCATTCCAACGATTCACTTGATACATCGATGACAACGTTGCCAACGCATCAGCCATCTGATTCTCTATCCGGGGAATGTGATGGAAGTCCACTCTATCAAAGAAAGGTAACAACCTTCTGGCATAGTTGTTATATGGAAAAATATTTGCTTGACGAGTCTCCCATTCACCTGTAATCTGATTAACCACCAACGCAGAATCACCATAAACATCGAGGTTCTTGATTCTCAAATCAATCGCTTCTTCTAACCCCATGATGCATGCTTCATACTCTGCCTCATTGTTGGTGCATACGAACGCTAACCGGGCAGTGAAGGGTATATGAGAACCCTGTGGAGTCATAATGATTTCCCCGATTCCATTACCATATGAATTAACAGCTCCATCAAAAACCAACTTCCACTGAGATCCAATCTCAGGCCCTTCATCAGGCAAAGGTTCTTCACAATCCTTCATCTTCAGATACATGATATGCTTATCCAGAAATTCAAACTTCATCGGTTGATAATCCTCAATTGGTTGTTCGGCAAGATATTCTGACAAAACACTTCCCTTAATGGCTTTTTGGGAAACATACTGAATATCGTATTCTGTCAGAACCATCTGCCAACGGGCTATTCTCCCAGAAAGTGCCTGCTTTTCAAACACATACTTGATCGGATCCATCTTCGAAATCAATAGGGTTGTGTGGTTTAACATATACTGCCTCAAACGCTTAGCGGCCCAAGCAAGTGCACAACATGTTTTCTCCAGCATCGAGTACCTTGACTCGCAATCAGTAAACTTTTTACTCAAGTAGTAGATGGCGTGCTCCTTTCTACCTGACTCGTCTTGTTGACCGAGCACATAACCCATTGAATTCTCAAGAACCGTGAGATACATAACCAAAGGCCTTCCTGGCACTGGCGGCATAAGGACCGGAGGTTCCTGCAAGTATTCTTTTATCTTTTCAAACGCCTTTTGACAATTTTCATTCCACCTGACCGCTTGATCTTTTCTCAACAACTTGAAGATTGGTTCACACGTGGCTGTGAGATGTGAGATGAACCTAGCAATGTAGTTTAATCTCCCCAAGAAACCACGAACCTCTCTTTCTATTTTCGGCACAGGCATTTCTTGTATGGCTTTTACCTTTGCAGGATCAACCTCGATACTTTTTTCACTAACAATAAACCCCAGCAATTTTCCTGATCTCACCCCGAAGGTGCATTTGTTTGGATTCAACCTCAGACTGAATTTCCTCAATCTTTCAAATAGCTTCTGAAGATTCACCAGATGTTCTTCCTCCGTCTGTGACTTCGCAATCATGTCATCAACATAGACCTCAATCTCTTTGTGAATCATATCATGAAAGAGAGTCACCATTGCCCGCTGATAGGTTTCCCCTGCATTTTTCAATCCAAAGGGCATCACTTTGTAGCAAAAAGTTCCCCACGGTGTTATGAACGTTGTTTTCTCTATGTCCTCTGGGGCCATCTTGATTTGGTTATACCCAGAGAAGCCATCCATGAAGGAAAACACTGAATACTGAGCAGTATTGTCAACTAACACGTCAATGTGAGGGAGCGGGAAATCTTCATTTGGGCTTGGTCTATTCAAATCCCTATAATCAACACACATCCTGACCTTCCCATCCTTCTTAGGTACAGGCACGATGTTAGCAACCCATGGAGGATAATTTGTCACGGCAAGAAAACCGACATCTAGCTGTTTCTGAACCTCTTTCTTGATTTTGACAGACATCTCCGGTTTAGTTCTTCTCAACTTTTGTTTGACCGGAGCACAACCTTCTTTAAGTGGTAGTTGGTGTACAACAATATCAGTATCGAGCCCAGGCATGTCTTGGTAAGACCAGGCGAAGATGCCCACATACTCACGGAGCATTTCAATCAATCTTCCCTTGACACTATCTTCCAATGCAACCTCTATCCTTACTTCCTTTCTGGCATCCTCGGTTCCCAGATTCACAATCTCAATTTCCTCCTGATGAGGTAAGATGACCCTCTCCTCTTACTTCAACAATCTGGCCAACTCTCCAGGCAGTTCACAATCTTCGTCAGTCTCTTCTTCAGCCTGATAGATTGGATTGTCAAAGTCATACCGAGCTATAGCTGAGTCATGATCGGTGTCATCTGAACAAAAAGACCTGCATGATTGATGAGGTATGTCTTATTATGTATGCAACAAAAGAAACACATTGCCATTTTGATGTGGGTTTTTAATGCATAAAAATAAAAAAAGAAAGACAGAGATCAAAATATTTGAGTGTGAAAAGTCCTTTATTGATGATAAAGCAAAACATGCAACAGTTAAAAGCCCTACAAATAAAATCACTACGTCTTGGGCAGAACGCAGGATTAACATAATAGGAAAACAAAGCAATTACTCGAAGCTAGTCACTTGAATGACTTTTTTAGAAGACCAGTTGCACAGACTTTCTCCTGGGACGCAAGGGAGGATCCAGCTATCCATGTCACAATCACTGTCCCCTTCTTCCTCAATGGCATTAACACTGTCGAAGAAAACACTGGCGCTGGTGAAACGGACTGGGCCATAGAATTTGGGAGGATCACTGGCTCTCCTGGGTGGCTTGTACCCTAATCCATAAGTATCCCTCTTCTCCTGAATTTCAACCACTTGGCCCCACCTCTGTGAGCTACCAGCTTCAACCACAACTTTGGCGTCTTTAAACGAAGACATAGAGATCTCAGGCTGATTTGCCCCTGCAGGCTACTCTATAGCTTCAGACTGGACAACCTCTTCAGAAACCTTCACCTTCTCAAACCCCTGACACAAAGTCTCATGGATTTCACCATCCACTTCCACGTATTTGAAGGTTGACAGCTGACTAATCATTATGTCCTCTTCCCCGCACACGGTCACCACATGACCATCAACCATGTATTTCAGCTTTTGATGCAAAGTGGAGGTTACAGCGCCTGCACCATGGATCCAAGGAAGACCCAACAGACAGCTGTATGCTGACTAAATATCCATTATATAAAATGTTGCATCAAATATTTCTGGTCCAACCTTGATCGGAAGCACAATCTCACCAAAGACAGATCTCTTCGAGCCATCAAAAGCTCGCACCACCAAGTCACTTGGTGTACAAATAAGTCCCCTAGTATCTAACTTCATTAATGCTTTCTTTGGCAATACATTCAATGATGATCCAGTATCAACCAACACACGTGACATCAGTAAACCACGGCACTCAATCGAAATATGCAGGGCATTGTTATGATTCCTCCCAGCGGGAGTCAAATCAAGATCTGTGAAGCCTAAGCCATTACCCGCATTCACGTGCGCTACAACCCCTTCTAGCTGGTTAACAGAAATCTCTTGAGGAACATATGCTGCATTCAAAACTTTCAGAAGAGCATTCCTATGAGCTTCAGAGCATAACAACAATGACAGCATAGAAATCTTCGACGGGGTTTGATGTAACTGGTCCACAATTTTGTAATCACTTTTCCTGATGAGCCTCATAAACTCCTCAACATTTTTAGAAAAAGCATTATCAACCGGCTTTACTGTAGAATCAATAATCCCTGGAGTCTGAACAGAACCATCCATTACTTATTTTCCCTTATCTTGACTTGAAGTACTGGGTTGATCATTAACAGGAGTAAGCACTCTACCACTTCTTGTTATAGCATCAGCTTCAACCTTAACCTCAGGACTAGAACTCACTGATGAAGTTGTCATTAATTCCTGCTTTTGACCATTGACAAACACCTCGGCGCCATAATTCCAGGGAATAGCCTTAGAACTTTCATATGGAATGGGTCCAGCCCTTGTGATAACAACTAGAGGTGGCCTTGCCGGACCTGAAATAGTAATCGTTTTGAAAGGAATAGTGATAGTAGCAACCTTCTCACCAACAACCTCTTCTTGCTAATTACCTCGATCAAACTGTAAGCAGCCCTCATTAATCATATTCTGGATACCCATCTTCAACGAATCATAACCATTATCCTTTGTCAAACAATCTGAACAGTTCTCATCACAACCCGGATATACGCCACCCTTCAATAACCTGTTTTTAACCACAGCCAGCAGAGTCTTCAGCTCCTCAACATCCATGATCAATTTCAAAGCTTCACATTCCTCAATTATCGCATTCACCCTCAGCCCATTGTGATCGGGCATCGGGTTTTGAATAACATTGGGCCCAGTATTCGAGAAATTGATAGCCTTGAAGTCTACAAGGTCTTGCACCTTGTGATGAAACGCCCTACACTTCTCCACAGTGTGCCCCGGAGCACCAGAGTGAAAATCACAGTGTGCGTTAGCATCGTAGCCTCGTGGGAGTTCCCCTGTTGGTGGAGCCAGGGTACGGAGCTCAACTAGACGCAACTGCAGCAAATGTTGCAACAACTGTGCATACGACATCGGTGGTTGTTCAAAATGCCTCTCTGTATTTCTTTGTCTATTCTGATACTGGCCTTGCTGCCTGTTCTGATTAGCATTATTCCTTTGTTGCTGTGGTGGAGGTAACGTTGCTGGGATAGTTACCGATGCTACTTGTTGATTATTGTTTTAGCGTTGTTTCCCTTTTCCCCTGTGGGATGATACAGCATTGGTCTCTCCTTTCTTCTTATAACCATCAAAAGGCTTATTTCCATGCCCGGAGGACGATCCGTCACCACTGGAAACTTTTCCAGCCTTAATTCCAACCTCTATCTTCTATCCGATAGCAATCACATCTGCAAACTTGCCTAGTGAACAAGGCAATAGCTTTTCATAGTAATGCTTAGGCAGCGTGTCCATGAACATATCCAACATCTCTTTCTCCAGCATTGGTGGTTGTACTCTAGCCGCCAATTCACGCCACCTTTGCGCGTATTCTTTGAAACTTTCATCATTTTTCTGGGACATGCTCAACAGTTGAGTTCTGTTGGGAGCCATGTCTGTGTTGTACTGGTAATGCTTGATAAAAACTGCAGCTAGCTCTCTCCAGGTACGAACATCTCTATTTTCCAGTGCCATGTACCACTCCAAAGACACGCTGGACAGGCTGTCTTGGAAAAAGTGCATCATTAGCTTTTCGTCCTTGGCATGGGCAGCCATCTTCCTGGTATACGCCTTTACATGAGTTCTCGGGCAGGTAGAACCATTATACTTCTCCAGTGTAGGAATCTGAATCTTGTGTGGAATAACAATATCAGGGACCAACCCTAGGTCGTCCAAATCTATTCCCAGATCATCCTGCTTCACAACCCCTTTCAGTTACACCTCGATTAAATGAATCCTCTCATCACTGACCACAGGAAGACCAGCATCCAAGCTTCTGACTGAAAAAACATCATCCTGTTGATCATCAAAACGATGGCCATGGATAGCTCGAACAGTGTTTCCTTCTTCAACCATTGAAGGAATCCCACCCTGTCCACCAGCGCCAGGAATAGGAATGTTGATACCAGCATCACCTCCGCCTGGAGGAACAATACGATTAAGAAGACCACCGTGTAAGATACCATTTTCATCAACCTGCGACACCAAGGGCTGAACTAGAGTTCTGAATTCATTCTGACTCTGCACCACACCCTGCATCATCTCCATGAATTGATCGATGCGAGCTTGCATAGCTGCCATGTCTGCCTGAACTTTGTCCATCACTCTGCTTTGATTAAGCCTGGTAGAATATCGATGAGTTGGTTGATCAATCCTGACTGTCAAAAAGAGAGAGCATAAGAAAACCAGAGAACCCAAGATAACCTGCAATGCAAAAATGAGATGATTATGCAAATGCAAATGCAAACATGTATGAACATTATCAAGGCGATCTATCCCTTGATTCCAGTTTTAATAACAGAAGAGAACTGAACTCCTGATCATATAAAGAGAATAAGCATCTGTTACAACACAAGTCTGAATAAGCATAAACACAAATCCCGACCAACAAGCCTGGCGGTGATCCCAGAAATACAAAGAAAACAACAGCAGGGAAACTAAAGCATATCGTCAAGACTCAGTCGTGCTAGAATTCCTCATTCGTCATTCTTTTTGCACCAATCCTGCACTTCCTTGAGGAGCTTCTTGGTATTAGGATGCTCTGGTCTCTGAATCAACTCCTGAATCAGAAGATCCCTCTTGTACAAGATTCTTGTTAAATAACGACTATACAATTCCCAATCATCTTCTCCAGAAGCTCTACCTGAACTTGGACCTTCGCTTCTGGCTCTTTTCACTTCGGCTTGGATCTTCAGCTGTTCCATATCTGCCATGGTTTCCTTGAGCTTTTCCTCAATTGCTCTCCTCTCGAAGATCCCTGATAAAATCTCCTTATCCTTTTTTCGAAGCTCTGTCTTCAAACCTTCAATCTGCTCCAGATACTTGTCTTCTTTCAACTTGTTGGCAGTAATTGCTGTATTCCGACGGTCATGGAACTTGTGGATTCTTAACATAGCGTAAGCCAACTCTTTCTTTTTGGACGAAAGGACCTTGCTAACACTTTTCAATGCTTGAGCCACTTTCTCTCTGGTTGTGGCTTCTTTAGACAATTCTTTCTCCTTTACAGCCAAAAGTTCTGATTTCATCCTGGCAACATGGATAGCTTCGCCTTTTTTGTGCTTCAACTGACCAACCTCTCTGCCCAGCTCACGATTCTCCTCTCAGAGTTTCTCCTTCTCAGCCCATAACTTATCATACTTCTCTGTATCAACAGTCGTGGGAGCCTCGATCATCAAAGGATACAAAGGTGGTTCCACCAGGAAAGGAAGAAGCTCTTCTTCTGCTCTTTTCTTAATCCATTCTTCATAGGAAGAAAAGGCCCGGTTGTTACATTTCCCGAATGAAGTTTTTCCCTTCTTGGTCACCTGCTTCCAAGCATTCACAATCTTCCTTATCATCTCTTGATCCCCAGTACCATTAAAGAATAAGGACTCTCTGATATCTCGCTCTTCAGGTGGACCTCTCAAAGGATAACCAAACTGCCTAATAACAAGGGAAGGATTATAGTTAATTCCACCTCTTCTCCCTATCAAGGGTACATTAGGGAATTCTCCGCACTTGCAAATAATCTCCATTCCTAGCAAGTCATGGTTGAACCAAACAATGTTATTAGCAGTCAAGCCCATTAACCTCTTTGACCACTTCAGAGAATCTCTCGTATCAACGAAAGCGCCAGCTTCGGGGAGATGACTCAGAAACTAAGTAGATAAGAGTGGTGCACAGCAACTCATAGTTTTTCCACGCCTATTTTCATTCTTGTAGTGGACTGAGTGATACACATCACCTAGCAAGGTAGGTATAGGATTCTTTGAAATAAAGATTCTGACAGCATGCATATCCACCAGATCAGGAACATTGGGAAACAGGACAATCCCATAGATGCACATAGCCAGAATAGCTTGGAAAGCAATCCAATTCCTCTCCTTAACATGTGTGCAAGCTTGATCAAACAAGAACTTCAATAAGAAACCCTTAGCTCCTTGTTTCTCCACAATATTACTGCTCAGAACGGATTCACCAATATGAAGAGCAATGGCCATTTCTTTTATCCCAGGGCGTTCTTCAGAAAAGAATACTATGTCATGCCTGATGGGGATTCCCAAAATAAATGAGAACTCCTCCAACGTTGGAGCCAAGATATAGTCTGGAAAAGTGAAGCAACGCAAAGACGGATCATAGAATTGAAGAAGTGTATGAATGGCATCCTTCTCATACTTGGAGATACTGTAGACAAACTTCAGAAGTCTCCCATACTCTCCACCAAACTCTGTACGAACTCCGGGACCAACCATACTAATCAGCTTGTGAATCAACGTCAAAGTCGGGTCTGGGAACGAATAAGCAACAGTCTTCTTTCTCTGGACATCCATGTTAAGGCAACCTCAGAAAACCGGAATCAAGAGTAAGATGCAAGCCCTGAAAAATGTCAAACATGTTAGAATGCAAGAAAAATGATATGCACATGTAAGCATGGGATCGAGGCATCACTGCTGGATGTGTTGTGCTGCTAACTGGACGAGAACCACAACCCATAAAACCAGAATTCTAGAATACCGAACCACTGAGATAACCAGAAACCCAGATAACCAAACACTGATGAGAAATCTAGAAAACCAGGTAGGTTGAAGGTTTCAATTTCCTGCAACCCTGCAAACACCCATCCCATCTCTCATGAGGGTTCTAGAAAGGCGAGGATCTTCAATATCCGGGGCTCTCAGGTCGAGAAATGAGGTTTGGCATCATCATCAATCGAGGAGGCCTCAACTGATTCTCCTCAAAAATAAGGTCATCCTATGCGAGTCCCTTAGCATTGGGTCCTCGGATCGAGAATGTGCAATGGGTTTGCCACAGAACGTGGTCTGCCATTATCACATCTTGGGAGGAGAGGCGCAACTGAGGTATCGGAGAAACGGTCACCAGAGTCGACAGCTCTCTAGATCAACACCCTAACATGCACAAGACACACACGTCAGAATGCGTCCCAAGATAGCCTCGTCTGGTTGTGAATTTCGTGACACACAAACGCACCAAGATGGCACGTAGGTCCCACTACTTTCAACTCTAGTCCTAGGGTGTACTCAAGCCTGGTGTAGCACCCCAAAATTTTCCCTACCTTTTTCTGGCTTTTGCTTTGCCTTCATTCTGCATTTTCCATTAGGTCATGACTCATCATACATTTTCATTTGGGCTCCTGAGGCGTAGGATCACAGTTTCTTATCTTCGATGCAAATCGGTTGATATTCGCCAATTCAAGATCATGAAGACGAAGTAGGGGTGATTTGATTTAAAGGACATTGGGTCGTGGTTAATTGAGCTTGCTGCTTGAATTGTGGGAATTCATTGAGAATACAAGTTTGGTTTGAATTGGAAACGTAATCAGTTATGCGAATTTCTTGGAATTCGTGCTTCATTATCCACCTTATTCAAAAAATTGTGATCTGGACCTCAAATGGGCTAACTCTTTGAGTCTTTATCATCTCCAAATGGCATGTGTCATCTTTGTTTGAGAGGATACACATCATATTCAGAGGAATTTGGATTTGGAAGATGTGCAATTTCCTCCTAACCAGAAGGGGCCAAAACTAGGGTTTGGCATAAAGTCAGTTTATCTCTGATTTTTTGGGCAAAACTTGAGTTCATGGTATTCCTTATGTTCTTAAGTGTATATGGATGGAAAATTGCTCATCAATTGGTTTCAGAAGGGTTTCAATTGATCAGTTGCTTGATAATCAAGAAATTGGGGAAAAAGTCAACTGTGCAGTGAAAAAAGTCAACTCCTAACTTTTTGAGGCCAGATTCATGAAATTCATGTTAAATGTGACCAATGTACAAAATTTGATCAAGAAACTCCAAAAGGATCATGAAAAATCAAGATTTGAAAAGTTGCCATTTTTGGATGAAGTGGGGTTTCTAAATAAGGAAAGTTCTGGCCATTTTGCACCAAACTTTGAACCAAGGCCATTCAAAATTGAGACATCAAATCAAAAATCCACCAGGCCACAACAAAATATATTGTTTCAAGCTTCAAATCCATATAAAGAACTCTTTCATCGGATCAAAATTGAGGGAGTTATGATCGATCAAAGTTTGGTGAAATCAAGGCAAAAATCAAGTCATGGCAAGGCAAGTGCAGGCCCATAGGCCATAATTTCATCGAACAGTTGGCGTGCCAAATGTCAAGCCAAATTTCTCCATCAATAAGGCTTCAAATTAAAAATTGTTGAACATCAAAGTTGTTCATCTCCATGTCCTCTTCAACTTTGATGTTGGACATTTTTTCATTTGAACAAGTTATGAAGGTCATACGAGGGCTCGAACATGGTGGGTTCATGCTGAAAGTTCACAAGTCACAATGCCTTGCTTGCAGCCCAAGTCACACACCCATGCACCAATTGTGGTTTCTTGTTTTCCAAGCAACTGAGTTGATCCTAACTAACCAAGTTAACTAACTTGACTCGGTGAGTTGAGTCTAACTAACTCCGACCCTAGCTCCAAACCCAAACCTCATTCCAAACCACTTATACTCCAAACCTAAAATCTATTTAAGAGATGCTTCACTCATTTTCAAGGACTTTAACCATTTTTGCTCCATTTTCACTCTCAATTCTCTCACATTTCTCTCTAATCTCTCTACTCATTCTTCATCAATTTCTACTTTTCTCTTCCAAAACCACACACAAAAGCTCTTGTTTCTTGAAGAATAATCGCTTTTTACATTGAAAAGTGATTAATTCTTGAGCTTAACCTTCATCATTTAGCATTCTTTGGTTGGATTTCTGGAAGTTTAGAGTATTCTTCTTCAATCCAAAGGTTTATCACCATTTATTTTGGTGCAAGTTGGATTTTGGTGGATTTTCGCGATTTCGTTCGGTTTCGACGCATTTCGGCTATCGATCGAAGAATCTCTGGTTTTCTTTCATTTTCTGCACTAAGATTACTTTGCAATAATTACCAAAGCAAGTCTCCGCTTTGTAGGTTGGTTTTCCCTAAATCTACACTGTTTTTAGCTTATTCGCAACTTATTCGATGTAGATTTTTGTGGATTTTCGATTTGGATTCATGTGCTAGAATTCGATTCTTGATGTTGTTGATTATTGGATTCAATTGATGTTTGACAATGGTAATTCCATGTAATTTCGTGATTAATTGATTGCATGTTCATTAGGATGTTTGGATAAGTCATTTGCTGCTGAAAAGTGCTTTTGCAACTGGTTTTTTTTATCACTGTCCCTGGTTAACGGGTTAACCCCAGGCGTTAACGGGTTAACATGTGTTAATTTTGTGTTTTTTGCCTGTTTTTTGCCTGTTTTTGACCTGTTAACGGGTTAACCCCAGGCGTTAACCGGTTAACACTGTTGCAGAATGTGTTTTTTTTGCGTTTTTGAGCACGTTTCAACCCCGTTTCACTTTTAATCTTCATGGATTAATATGATACTCATCTAATGACTGTTTTGATGTTGTTGCACCTCACACCATCATATGCACACAATTTTTTGACACGCGGTTTTTGATTGTTAATCGATGAATGTTTATGTTTGCATTGTTGATTAATTGATGTGATGAACACATGATGCACACACTTTGAGCTCATTAATTGCTAATTCAGGTTATGTTGCTGGAATCATTATGCGCATGTTCATTTGCTTTCCATTTCAAGAGATGTGTACTTGTTTTGACTTACTCATATTCTTGACAATGTGTATTCTTTTGTAATGTACAGTATAACATGTTTGATTTCAAGGATTGTTCATCATGATTTGTGATATGGTTGTGATCATGTTTGTTTGATGAATGTGCAAGGCTTGATGCATAATAATGGTTGTTCATGATTGAAATTGTGTGTTAATGCATGCTGCCTCTGAGTTTTCACTGCTGATTATACACATATGTGTTGTTGTATGTGCTGCCAAATGCTTTTTACACCCATTTTGTAGGCTGAACATGTGCTGTTAATTGCTGTTTGGTACATGATGATAGATTTACTGTTGTCTTGCATTTAGGGGTTGTAATAGTTGCTGTTTTCACTATTTCCTTCCATTGGCTTGTTTGACCAAGTTCTTTTACTTAGGATCTCTTGTAAATATTTTGTGGACTAACCTTTTCATGTAGGTGCTAAAGGTAAGTAGGTGTGTGGATATACTTCCACATGCACGTTTTTTCTTTCATACTCTTTTATTTCTTTTAATAATTCAAATTGTGATTTTGTTAAGCATTTACATGCTTTCCTTGAATAACTTTTTCTTCACCCTTCTCTAAGATCAACTTAACTTCCATTTTGGAAGTAAGTTGTTTCTTTCGCTCTTCTTCTCCTTTCTTTTAGGATTAGACTTCTTAAACCACATTAACCTTAGGATCACCATGTATGATAACATTAGGGTTGAGCCTTAGTTCCCTTAGTTTTCACCTTTGATCCGCTCTTGAGTCTTTCTTCTCTCATCTTGTAACAAAAGTAAAAAATACTTAATAAAGGTAGGCATTTATTGCATTTAGGCCTTTCATATAAAGAAAATATTATAAGGGGTCTTCTCTTATAATCCTAGAATGTGTAGCATATAGCCCATTTTGGGTCAATGTGTTAAACATTTGATCTTGTATGAGGGACTTAAATGCAATACTTGTTGAAGATACAAATAAAAAAACACTTCTTCATTTCATAATCAACAAAAACACTTAATAAATACAAGTATGCTAGTGTATTTGAACCTTAATAATTGGAACTAAGTGCGAGGGTCTTCTTCACACTTAGTGTACTTTCTTACTCATTCCATCTTGGAATGTGAGAATGTATACATTCCAATGACTAAGATTTAGGTACACTATCATATGCAAACAAAATGGAAAAAAACTCTTAAAATACTTCAAACGAACAATAACGTCTTTCCTTCGGGGATTCTTTTCTCACCTCATTTACTCTCAATGTACGAATGTGCTTCTTCTCGTTCTCCTGCAAGATGGTAACGCACTCGGCCCAGCGAGCCTGCAACACCTGAGCTAGAACGTTAGTCGTTCCCTAAAAAACACAAACAATTCATCCCTAGTTAGGGGAACTACGTCGCTCTGATTCTCATGTTCCCGATGAGATACGTAGGCAGTGGGGTAGGGCCCATTCGAGCACTTCTTTTATTTTCCCTACATTTGTTTCTCGTTTCTTTTCCATTCTTTCTCCTTTCTTTCTTTCAGTTCCTTTTCCAGTATCCTTTTCTATCACCCTTTGATCGAGACAAGCAAGCGTTGATCCCATCGGGTATGATGGACGCGTGGGGGTGCTAATACCTTCCTCGCGCGTAACTGACTCCCGAACCCAATTCTCTTGGTCGTAAGACCATGTTCTTTCCTTCTTCTCAGGTTTATGCAGTGTTTCCTTTCCCTCTCTTGGGACAAATACACATTGATGGCGACTTTGTTTCGGTGCCACTTTCGCGTTTGTACTAGGATGAAAATCCCGGGAGCGACAGCTGGCGACTCTGCTGGGGACAGGTTGACCTATTGCTGGTCCATCCTAAGCGAGTCAATCCTAGCGCTTGTTTGGTTTTCTTTCATTGGGTGTTTATTGTTGTATTGTATTTGCTGGTTACTGTATTTTATTATTTGTACCATATTTACAGCATGTTAGCATTTACATTTCATATATTATACTGTGTTGCATTGTTCTGTCTGTTTGGCGGGATGGGATTTCTGAGGGATGAGCCCAGTACACAGGCTTGAGTATACACTTAGATTTAGAGTGGAGAGTAGTGGGACCTACGTGCCATCTGTGTACGTTGGGTAATCACGAAATTCACAACTAGACGAGGCTATCTTGGGACCCATCATGGCGTACGCATCTTGCGTATTCCAGGATGTCGATCTAGAGAGCTGTCGACTCTAGTGACCGATCATGAGGACCTTAGTGGAAATGTCTCTCTTTAGTGGTGACAGTGGCAGACCACATTCTGTGGCAAACCCACTCGCACCCGAGGGCCCACTTTGGAACTTGCATAGGATGACCTTTATTTTCTAAGGTGAGTCAATGGACGACCTCTTTGATTGGCATAGCATTGTATCCTACGGGCTGAATGTGCTATCGCTTCTCAAACCTCCAAAGCTGGCAAGCCTTTTTTTCTAGGAACCACATGTGAGAGGGGCAGGTTGTTTACAGGTTTGCAGGTAACCTTGACCTTCAACATGCCCGGTATTTTGGATTTCCTATTAGTGTGGATTTATCAGCCTGGTATTCTGGTTATTCTGGTATTCTCTTCAGAACAGACTCGTGAACATATTCAGTCATCAGCACAGCACAATGATTATTTAGATTCTGTGGAAGCTTTGATCCCATGTCTTATTGCATTCATAACATTGCATTTCATAATCATTTGCATAGCAGGTGTTCGAGGCTTGGTTATTCTTATCCTGGTTTGGTTTTCTTCAGAATTTCAGACTTAACTGCTCAAGCCATTCGGAAGTTGACCATGGATCTGGTTCAAGCAGAGTTGAGGTTAATGCGAAGCCAAATGGGGGAGTTTATGTGGGACATGCAAGCTCTGATTCAAGACCAGAAAGTGCTGAAGGAAGAGGTCAACCAACTGAAGACTCAGATGAGTCTGGTCATGGAAGTTGTGAGAAATGTGCTCAAAAAAGATGATAATCCCATGCCTATGGCTACAACATAAATTGTCATTCCACCAGTGCCTGTGGGATCTATCCCAAAGAGTGATTTACCTCACGGATTTTCTGCACAACCTAGGTTTCCGGAATTTCCTCATCAGCAGTTACCTTTCGTCTCCCAAGACAACCTCGAGGCTAAGAAGTACCCACCAAAGTTGAAGAAAGCTGACAGAATCTTTGATCTGATTCCTATGTCTTATGCTCAGCTGTTGAGGTATTTACTTCAGCTCCAATTGGTTGGACTTCGGACGACAAATCCTCCTCGTGGAAAGCTCCCATTCGATTATGACGCAAATGCCCATTGCGATTTTCACTCTGGTGCGCCGGGGCATAATGTGGAAAAATGTAAAGCCTTTCATCATGTGGCCCAGGATCTGATTGACTTGAAAGCAATTGAATTCACGTCGGGCGGCGTAAGTGTACAAGGTGGTCCTACTGTTGTTGCTGCGAAAGAAGTGAATATCCCTGTTGTCTCTCCTAAAGCTACATCAATTCAGGGGCAGTTCTTGCAACCTATGGTTTTGGAATCTTATAGTCCTCATTTGTTTCCTACTCTTAAGCCAAGTTTGAGGAAGAAAGCACCCGAACGAGAAGATGGAACAAGTCGATATCGACAACAAACTAGCTCCCAGAGGAGACAGCAAAGACCCAGAAGGCAGGAGAGAAAGTTTGATCCCATTACTATTCCTTACAGTTACTTGCTTGATCGGTTACTTCAAGACTCTTTGATTTAGCTGGAGAAGGCTGCTCCCATTCCATTTCCCCTTCCTCCAAGTTATGACAAGAGTGTTAGATGCGAGTACCACTCAGGGACACAGGGGCATATCCTTGAAGAGTGTAAGGTGTTCAGGCATAAGGTGCAAGATCTCATTGACGCTGGGCTTATCATTTTCACTGAAGACGGTCTGTATGTTAACTGAAGCTTCTCAAGTGATTACTTGAGACCGTAAAGACATCTCCTAAAGCAATCAGTCCAGTCGGAGCCAAGTCTCCTCAGCAATGGCGAATATCGATTTTCTTTATGGCATTTTCATTTGTAATTTTCATTACTGGTTAATGTTTGCATGTAATAAACTTGTTTGTTCTTGAATGATGATTTTAATGCAATAAATATGTTTTTCTCGAAAAAGTCCATTCATATTCACTCATTTAATGTTTGTATGCACTGCAATATTAAATGTCTTGCTTAAACTCTTGGAGGGAGGATGATGAGATGAAAACGCACAGTCTTTGGTTGTATGCTTTTGGATAAAACCCTGTTAAGGATGTACAGGCATTGTTTCAAATTCCTAAACACTAGAGATATAAGGGAGTGAAAACTTTGTCAAACCCTGTTGAGCCTAGAAGTAGGAGTTTCTTTTTGAAAATGAAAAAAACCCTCAATCTTAACCTGGGGCAGGGTAGGTGTCAGTTAATTTGACTGAGCGTTCATATTTCAAAAGGAATGGGCATTTAAGGATCCATTACATACAGATTATATCTCACCAACCGAAAAGTGATGCAGTCACAACCCTTTACAAGTCAGGCAAGCCAATGTCACACGATTGTTCAAAAAAAAAAGAAAGAGAATCAAAAGAAAAAAGGAAAAAGCCCGCTAAGTCGAAACTTGAAAATAAGTGACTTAGGCAAAAGTAGGGCATCCCGCTGGACTTCAAAATTGGAAAATTCAAAAAAAGAATTAGTCCGGGCAAAAATCAAGGAAAAAAAACAAAAGGAATAAAAGAAAAAATAAGAGGAATAAAAAGAAAAATCCTTAAGCAAAGAACAAGTCGTGTGACCACAGACACCAAAGGCAAAAACGGGTGAATGTCACTTTGAAAACCATGTGGGTTCCTTAACCATCCTCATACCGTTCATAACCTTTTGAAAGGCGAGCGCTTGTGTCGAGTTAGCTGAACGTAGGATTGGAGAACATCAAGGAGAATGGGTGGGTACAAACAAAATTTTGAGCCATAAATCCTTTTTTCTTAAACCGCGAACCAGGCCATGTTGCGACCCTCAAAAGTCCTAATTGAAACAGGGTTTATTCTGAAGGCGTATTTCAATAAGATAGCGTTCCTGACTCCCATGAGTTGTGTTAAAAGACCTTGGTTGGTATTGCATGTGCATGCTATTTTCCATTTTAAAAAAAAAATTGTCGCACCTTAACTAGTGATTCGTTCACAGGTATGGGCGATATCTTTTCGAAAAAAACTTCGAGATTGATATAGGTGTTGTATTATAATTCGCATTCTTAGAATAGAAATTTTTATGCTTGCTTACATGTATTTGACGCCAGTAAGGCTTACAAAGTGAACATCAGTCGAGAATTTTGATCCCGCCAAAGTGAGATGCTTGAAAACTCCGGGGATGAGTGTGACAGGGGATGTGTTATCAAGTGATTATGTTGGGGGTGTGCTTTCATGGCAATTCGTGCTAAGAAGTTGTCGATCTGGGGCAGTCACATTGTGAAATACCTCTGCAGTTCGGCTAATCTGGGGCAATTATTTCGAGAATCTGGGGCAATCAATTCGAGATTTAGAAAATCTCTCAAAGGCTAGTCAGTTAGAGGAACTCCTTCACAGATCAATCAGTCAGGGGCAAAATCATTTCAAGGCAGGGGCAGACCACCCCAAAAGCACAAAAAGTCATTCTCTCTGGAGGACGGTTAATCAAAAGCCATGGGATAATATATGTCATATCTTCGAGGCATCCTGAAGACATGTTCCTTTACAGGTTATGCTGCATCGGGGCACCTCTTTTGGTCATATCTGCAAGGCCCATGTTAATAGCTGACACGAGATGACCCCAGTAGAGTTTCTCTCCTCGGCAGAGATGGCTGAAGTTTTATTACTCAGCAGGGCATTATGAAGATTGTGAATCATTCTCCCTAGCAAGAGTTTATGGGTTCGCTCTCCCCTAGCCCGCTTGGCGAAGTTTACTGCTCTTCAGCGAGAGTTCATATTACCGTACAGGATAAGAGTGTTGGGTTGTGCTTCCCTAGTTTGCGATAAAGTTGTTCCCATCTCCCCAATGGAGTAAGGGTAGAAAGTAAATTTCCAACAGAGGAGTAAGTCTGATCTGGTCCCCTAGCAGAGCGATATCATCAACCATTATCCCCAAGCAGTTTTTTGAGTGGTGGTTAGTTTTCTCTAGCAAGTCAAAGGTCGATTGTCATTGGCATTTTTCTTCAGCAAGATTCTTGGGATGTTTCCTCCAGCAGAGGTTTGTTTTTTATACTTTCCTGCAGAATGGAGATTTGGTCGGGATCTCGAGCAGTTATGACCTTAAAGACGGTTTAGTTTGTTACCCCCAGCAGAGTTAGCCTCGTCTCTTCAGCATTTATTTTGCTGGAGTGGTCTTGTTGCATATCATTGTCATGGCATAAACATCATTGCATAATCACCATCGCATATCATTAGCATAGTATTGCATGAAGTCGTGTAAAACCAAGCAGAAATCCATAACCAAACCTTGCTCAGTACCTTCATCCATAGCCCACTTTGCTGACATCTTTCAAAATCCTGAAGCCATATCCCTATTGGCGTCCTCTTTAAAGAAAAGTCCAATCCCTATTGGCACTTCATTCAAAATCCAATCCCCATTGGTACCCCGAAAGATTTCTCCTTTGAAAAAAATAATCACCATCAGGTTCACCTGTCCTTGCCAGCAAAGTCCAATTGTACTTGGCACATCTTTCTTTTCCCGGTAGCCCGAGCATGCGTCAGCTTTCTGCATATAGTAATCATTGCATCCTCAAATCGCGTAGCATTTCCATTTGATATGGAGCATTACGCCATAGAAAGAAAATCCAAACATATGCATGCGAAGCATAAGCCAGATTTGGTATCTTGCGCGAAAGCCCGAATCAACTCACAATCAAGACGGTGACATATCCCCAGCAGACATTACAATCAACCCCTCTGATTACCTTTCTTTTGGGTCGTAGATCATACGCCAATATTACCCTCGATCAGTCTTTGTCCATCAACCCCTTGATGACGACATTTCGGTCAGGTCTTTCCATCAAACCCTTTTGATGAAGTGTTTCTGCGTATGGTTTTCTTTCCGTCAAGCCCCTTTGACGATGTGCTCCCTAAGTCAGGTTTCCTTTCTGTCATCCCCATGACAATGTACTTCCTTGGGGTTAAGTCATCTATCTGTCATCCCTATGACAACGTGTTTCCTTTGGTTGAGTCTTCCTGCCGTCAAATTGCTTTGACGATGTGTCTTTTCAGTCGGGTGTCGAGTCTTCTTTCTGTCATCTATATGACAACGTGTTTCCTTTGGTCGAGTCCTCTTCCCGTCAACCCTTTGACGAGGTGTTTCTTGGGGTTCATCTTCTTTCTGTCATCCCTATGACAATGTGCTTCGTGTGGTCGAGTCCTTCCTGTCATCCCCATGACAATGTGTTCCCTCGGTCAAGTCTTCTTTCTGTCATCCCTATGACAATGTGTTTCCTTTGGTCAGGTCTTCTTTCGGTCATCCCCATGGCAATGTGCTTCGTTTGGTCAAGTCGTCTTCCTATCATCCCTATGACAATGTGTTCCTTCAGTTGAGTCTTCTTGTCGTCATCCCTATGACGATGTGTCCTTTCAGTCGGGTTCCATTTTTCTTCCCGTCGAACCCCTTTGACGATGTGGTTCTCTGGGTATGTTGTCTTTCCATCAAAATCCTTTGACGAGGTGTGATTGGGCTCCAGTTTACATTTTCTCTCATCGCGGTTAGCAAATTTTGCGGTTCTTTTTGTATTCAATCACCTTCTACCTTGAATGTCTGAAAGCAGTTGCTATCATCCTTTCAGGTCCAAGTTGATTGAATAGGGGCAGCTGTAGCACCCCAAAATTTGCCCTACCTTTTTCTGGCTTTTGCTTTGCCTTCATTCTGCATTTTCCATTAGGTCATGACTCATCATACATTTGCATTTGGGCTCCTGAGGCGTAGGATCACGGTTTCTTATCTTCGGTGCAAATCGGTTGATATTCGCCAATTCAAGATCATGAAGACGAAGTAGGGGTGATTTGATTTAAAGGACATTGGGTCATGGTTAATTGAGCTTGCTGGTTGAATTGTGGGAATTCATTGAGAATACAAGTTTGGTTTGAATTGGAAACGTAATCAGTTATGCGGATTTCTTGGAATTCGTGCTTCATTATCCACCTTATTCAAAAAATTGTGATCTGGACCTCAAATGGGCAAACTCTTTGAGTCTTTATCATCTCCAAATGGCATGTGTCATCTTTGTTTGAGAGGATACACATCATATTCAGAGGAATTTGGATTTGGAAGATGTGCAATTTCCTCCTAACTAGAAGGGGCCAAAACTAGGGTTTGGCATAAAGTAAGTTTATCTCTGATTTTTTGGGCAAAACTTGAGTTCATGGTATTCCTTATGTTCTTAAGTGTATATGGATGGAAAATTTCTCATCAATTGGTTTCAGAAGGGTTTCAATTGATCAGTTGCTTGATAATCAAGAAATTGGGGAAAAAGTCAACTGTGTAGTGAAAAAAGTCAACTCCTGACTTTTTGAGGCCAAATTCATGAAATTCATGTTAAATGTGACCAATGTACAAAATTTGATCAAGAAACTCCAAAAGGATCATGAAAAATCAAGATTTGAAAAGTTGCCATTTTTGGATGAAGTGGGGTTTCTAAATAAGGAAAGTTCTGGCCATTTTGCACCAAACTTTGAACCAAGGCCATTCAAAATTGAGACATCAAATCAAAAATCCACCAGGCCACAACAAAAGATCTTGTTTCAAGCTTCAAATCCATATAAAGAACTCTTCCATCGGATCAAAATTGAGGGAGTTATGATCGATCAAAGTTTGGTGAAATCAAGGCAAAAATCAAGTCATGGCAAGGCAAGTGCAGGCC
Organism: Lathyrus tuberosus; assembly: GCA_022829125.1. Classification (NCBI taxonomy): domain Eukaryota; kingdom Viridiplantae; phylum Streptophyta; class Magnoliopsida; order Fabales; family Fabaceae; genus Lathyrus; species Lathyrus tuberosus. Next base: position 29,487,980 of record JALAZF010000004.1, on the reverse strand, counting down.
CATAGGCCATAATTTCATCGAACAGTTGGCGTACCAAATTTCAAGCCAATTTTCTCCATCAAGAAGGCTTAAAATTAAAAATTGTTGAACATCAAAGTTGTTCATCTCCATGTCCTCTTCAACTTTGATGTTGGACATTTTTTCATTTGAACAAGTTATGAAGGTCATACGAGGGCTCGAACATGGTGGTTTCATGCTGAAAGTTCACAAGTCACAATGCCTTGCTTGCAGCCCAAGTCACACACCCATGCACCAATTGTGGTTTCTAGTTTTCCAAGCAACTGAGTTGATCCTAACTAACCGAGTTAACTAACTTGACTCGGTGAGTTGAGTCTAACTAACTCCGACCCTAGCTCCAAACCCAAACCTCATTCCAAACCACTTATACTCCAAACCTAAAATCTATTTAAGAGATGCTTTACTCATTTTCAAGGACTTGAACCATTTTTGCTCCATTTTCACTCTCAATTCTCTCACATTTCTCTCTAATCTCTCTACTCATTCTTCATCAATTTCTACTTTTCTCTTCCAAAACCACACACAAAAGCTCTTGTTTCTTGAAGAATAATCACTTTTTACATTGAAAAGTGATTAATTCTTGAGCTTAACCTTCATCATTTAGCATTCTTTGGTTGGATTTCTGGAAGTTTAGAGTATTCTTCTTCAATCCAAAGGTTTCTCACCATTTATTTTGGTGCAAGTTGGATTTTGGTGGATTTTCGCGATTTCGTTCAGTTTCGACGCATTTCGACTATCGATCGAAGAATCTCTGGTTTTCTTTCATTTTCTGCACTAAGATTACTTTGCAACAATTACCAAAGCAAGTCTCCGCTTTGTAGGTTGGTTTTCCCTAAATCTACACTGTTTTTAGCTTATTCGTAACTTATTCGATGTAGATTTTTGTGGATTTTCGATTTGGATTCATGTGCTAGAATTCGATTCTTGATGTTGTTGATTATTGGATTCAATTGATGTTTGACGATGGTAATTCCATGTAATTTCGTGATTAATTGATTGCATGTTCATTAGGATGTTTGGATAAGTCATTTGCTAGTGCTTTTCCAACTGGTTTTTTTGATCGCTGTCCCTGGTTAACGGGTTAACCCCAGGCGTTAACGGGTTAACGTGTGTTAATTTTGTGTTTTTTGCCTGTTTTTGACCTGTTAACGGGTTAACCCCAGGCGTTAACCGGTTAACACTGTTGCAGAATGTGTTTTTTTGCGTTTTTGAGCACGTTTCAACCCCGTTTCACTTTTAATCTTCATGGATTAATATGATACTCATCTAATGACTGTTTTGATGCTGTTGCACCTCACACCATCATATGCACACAATTTTTCGACACGCGGTTTTTGATTGTTAATCGATGAATGTTTATGTTTGCATTGTTGATTAATTGATGTGATGAACACATGATGCACACACTTTGAGCTCATTAATTGCTAATTCAGGTTATGTTCCTGGAATCATTATGCGCATGTTCATTTGCTTTCCATTTCAAGAGATGTGCACTTGTTTTGACTTGCTCATATTCTTGACAATGTGTATTCTTTTGTAATGTACAGTATAACATGTTTGATTTCAAGGATTGTTCATCATGATTTGTGATATGGTTGTGATCATGTTTGTTTGATGAATGTGCAAGGCTTGATGCATAATAATGGTTGTTCATGATTGAAATTGTGTGTTAATGCATGCTGCCTCTGAGTTTTCACTGCTGATTATACACATATGTGCTGTTGTATGTGTTGCCAAATGCTTTTTACACCCATTTTGTAGGCTGAACATGTGCTGTTAATTGCTGTTTGGTACATGATGATAGATTTACTGTTGTCTTGCATTTAGGGGCTGTAATAGTTGTTGTTTTCACTATTTCCTTCCATTGGCTTGTTTGACCAAGTTATTTTACTTAGGATCTCTTGTAAATATTTTGTGGACTAACCTTTTCATGTAGGTGCTAAAGGTAAGTAGGTGTGTGGATATACTTCCACATGCACGTTTTTTCTTTCATACTCTTTTATTTCTTTTAATAATTCAAATTGTGATTTTGTTAAGCATTTACATGCTTTCCTTGAATAACTTTTTCTTCACCCTTCTCTAAGATCAACTTAACTTCCATTTTGGAAGTAAGTTGTTTCTTTCGCTCTTCTTCTCCTTTCTTTTAGGATTAGACTTCTTAAACCACATTAACCTTAGGATCACCATGTATGATAACATTAGGGTTTAGCCTTAGTCCCCTTAGTTTTCACCTTTGATCCGCTCTTAAGTCTTTCTTCTCTCATCTCGTAACAAAAGTAAAAAATACTTAATAAAGGTAGGCATTTATTGCATTTAGGCCTTTCATATAAAGAAAAGATTATAAGGGGTCTTCTCTTATAATCTTAGAATGTGTAGCATATAGCCCATCTTGGGTCAATGTGTTAAACATTTTATCTTGTATGAGGGACTTAAATGCAATACTTGTTGAAGATACAAATAAAAAACACTTCTTCATTTCATAATCAACAAAAACACTTAATAAATACAAGTATGCTAGTGTATTTAAACCTTAATAATTGGAACTAAGTGCGAGGGTCTTCTTCACACTTAGTGTACTTTCTTACTCATTCCATCTTGGAATGTGAGAATGTATACATTCCAATGACTAAGATTTAGGTACACTATCATATGCAAACAAAATGGAAAAAACTCTTAAAATACTTCAAACAAATAATAACGTCTTTCCTTCGGGGATTCTTTTCTCACCTCATTCACTCTCAACGTACGAACGTGCTTCTTCTCGTTCTCCTGCAAGATGGTAACGCACTCGGCCCAGTGAGCCTGCAACACCTGAGCTAGAACGTTAGTCGTTCCCTAAAAAACACAAATAATCCATCCCTAGTTAAGGGAACTACGTCGCTCTGATTCTCATGTTCCCGATGAGATACGTAGGCAGTGGGGTAGGGCCCATTCGAGCACTTCTTTTATTTTCCCTACATTTGTTTCTCGTTCCTTTTCCATTCTTTCTCCTTTCTTTCTTTCAGTTCCTTTTCCAGTATCCTTTTCTATCACCCTTTGATCGAGACAAGCAAGCGTGGATCCCATCGAGTACGATGGACGCGTGGGGGTGCTAATACCTTCCTCGCGCGTAACCGACTCCCGAACCCAATTCTCTTGGTCGTAAGACCATGTTTTTTCCTTCTTCTCAGGTTTATGCAGTGTTTCCTTTCCCTCTCTTGGGACAAATACACATTGCTGGCGACTCTGTTTCGGTGCCACTTTCGCGTTTGTACTAGGATGAAAATCCCGGGAGCGACACCTGGGTATTGGGCTTATCTCTCAGAACAACCCAACCTGCCAAACAGAAACCAGCCAGCACAACACAGCAATATCCAGTATGACAGTAATAAAATGAAATGCAATGCAATAAAAGCTGTAAAACAGTAATATACAACATAATAAAGCACAACAAATAAAACACCCAACGAAAAAACAAACAAGCACTAGGATCGACTCGCTAAAGGGGATGAATCAGCAAGAGGTCAACCAGAGTCCCCAGCAGAGTCGCCAGCGGTCGCTCCCAAAAGATTCGCATCCAACGGTACAAACACGAGAGTGGCCAGAAACACGGAGTCGCCAGCAATGTGTATTTATCCCGAGAGAGGGAAAGGAAACACTGCATAAACCTGAAGAGAAAGGGGGAAAGACATGGTCATCACAACCATAGTCCGGGTTCGGGAGTCGGTTATGCGAGGGGAAGGTGTTGGTACCCCACGTATCCATCGTACTCGATGGGATCCACACTTGTTGTCTAAACGAAGGGTGAGCTGTCCTACTATCTAAGGCTGAACAAAAGAAAACGAGGATGGGGGTGACTAAGACGGACTCGGTAGGACATGTTCGATGTCCTAGGCCTACGTACTCCCTCAGTGCAATGGAAAAGTCAGAGTCAGGGTAGTTCGGACGGGAACTGGGGGGGAAGGTTGCTCGCCAAGACAATCGCTGCCTTGTGCCTACATATCCTCAATCGGACGAGAGAGAGGAATCAGAGCTAATGTAGTTCGTGGGTACGACCACGAATGGGTAAGTGTTTTTTACGTGAGCGACGAGCTCTTTTCTGAAAATGAAGTTTGAAACCCAACAATCCCGAAGGATAAAAAGATTTGAATTTGTTTTGTGTTTTTTAGACAGAAGTGTTTTTTAAGTTAGTTCATAACTTGCATTGCACCAAAGTCTAGGGCGCAGGGACGAATACTTAACGAATCATCCCAAGACAGAACGCCTGCTAAGCACTCTAGAAAGATGAGAGGAAGCCCCTCATTTCTCATTCCCCACGCTTAAGGCTCGTGCGCAATACTCTTTATCTTTATTAAGTGTTTTCAAGAAGTTTTGAGATGAGAAGAGAGAAGACACAAAGGAAACTCTAAAGGGAAACTAAGAGTCCTAATGTTATCATGCATGGATGACCTATGGTTAGTGAGGCTTAGGAGAGACAACTACCTAAAACCTAATGCTAATCCTACTCCAAGCTTAATCAAAAATTAAGTTGGACTAGGTAGCTCTAAAGGGAAAGAATCCAAGACTTAAACAAGTCTTGAGGTTCATGGGAGGAAGAGAGTGAAAGAGAAGAATGAGAAAGAGAAGGAGGAGATGAGATACAATAAATGGTAGCAAGCACATCACATCATAAATTTCCAACTCAAATCATCAAAAATGTTTCAAAGATCAATGCAAAATAATTCAAGTAAGCATGCAAAGGTAATCATGAAAGAATGCAAGCATACTTGTATGAAATGCACAATTAAGCATACATGGACTTCATATCAAAATGAAATGAGAAAGATATATGAAGATGAGTGCAAGTTAGAACCATAATCATATTATCATCAACAATTCTCATGTGCAAAAGGAGATCAAAGCATGAAACATTATGCACCAAAGAAAGCTACAAAAAGAGGACAAAGTTCCAACACTTAAGCATACTCAAACATGATCCACAAATTGCAAAAATAAGTCCCAAAGGACCTCAACCAGGGGTAAACATCATACCAAAAGCTCATGCAAAGAATCATAAAGAAATTCAATCAATTAGGCATGGCAAATCAATTAGGGTTAAGAGATGTCATATGATGATCATGCAAAATTCACTTAAGCACAAATAATCAAACATACATCAAATGACACTCAAAAATTGTGAGATTAAAACTAAAATGACCTAAGTCAGAAGCCAATCACATCTCAAAATATCTCACAAAAATTCACAAGTTAAGCACCTCAAACAAATGAGCAAAGATCACATAAGAAACATGACATCAATATGCAAAAGAGAGGGACTAAAATGCAATATGAAATGATTTTAAAAATATGAGAAAATTTTTTTTAAGAACTTCAACATGTCCTCTAACATATACAAAAATAATGGGAAGCAAATCATATACCAATGATAAGAACAAAAATCAACAAGATCAAAGTGCACAAATGAAACAATTCACAAAGAAAATAAACAAACAATTAATTCAGAGGAAAAAAAATACAATAAAAATGAAAAATAAAATTTTTCAAAATTTTATAAAATGCCAAAGATGATCCATGATTTTTTCTATAATTTTTTGATGCATAAAACTATTTTTAAAAATAAAAAAGCAAAATGCAACAATTAAATAAAATAAAATGAAAATAAAATGAAGCCAGGGGTGCAACAAGCAACAATCCACGTTGAAAACATCAAATGGGCTGAAGGAGGGGGTGGGAAAAGCAAGCCCAGTCCAAATGAATAGTCAGCGCATACCAAACAAAAAAACAAAACCCAGTCAACTCACACCAGCCACAAGATTGATCATACGCGTGATATTCAGTCAACCAAAATCAAAGTAATCATGATTAACGCATCAGATCACAAGGCACACAATGATAAATGTACACACGCGCACATCCACACCATCAGAAATTAAAATAAATCACGTGGGAAGCACATGATATTTTTAATGTGTTGGCATAATCCAAACCATCTGATTAAATCAATGCACCAGATCAAGTCAATCAAACATAAAAGCATGCAAGATCAAAGGTCAGATTTGAATGTGCCCAATAACAAACATGGATCAACAACACGCAAGCAATGAAATAAAAACAAGTTTTAAAAGACGTGGCTGAACGTGGACCCTCAGATCTGGACCACCAACGGTCCAGATTTCATCTTCTCCATCAAAACCTCAGATGACCTGAAACAAAACCAGGTGCCGGAACCCTAGCTCCGGTCACCTTCTCCGGCGACCTGCACTTCAAAAATTCCCAGAAATTGCAAAGATGTACACCATACCAACCATAATTCAACAAGGATTTCAAATATGCAATTAGTTTCAACAGATCATCAACATACAAGGCAAATCGAAGAGATAAAGTTTAGATCTAAAAACTTAAATCTCAAAATTCAAACAATCCACACGTCCAAACTCAAAACTAAATAGATCAGCATCATCAGTGAACATCATAGATCATTTTGCAAGCAAGAAAAACAAGTTACATGATCATGAAAAGTATGCTAACCTGGAAACTGTAGAGCTTAAAATACACCAAGAACTCCTTCCAAAAGCTGCAGATCTTCCTCTTTTGAGCTCTATTTGCAAAATAAATGCAAATAGAGGCTTGAAATTGGTTGGATCTGAGGTTTTGAACTTGAGCAACTTGAACACGAACTTGATGAAATCCTCACTCTAAGCTCAAACCAATGGTAGATTCTTGTCCCTCTCACCACACTGATCAATAATGTGCAAAGAAAACTTCAAAAACTCTTAAGAGAAGAGAGATTTAAAGAGAGAAAAGTTTGGAGGTGAAAATGGATTCTGAGCAAATGAGGGTGCATGACCTAGCTTTGTGCGTGTGAGTAAGCTTATATACTCTCCATTAGACCTCTCATCATGATTAGCAATTGATTAAACCCCTGATTAGTGAGTTTTTAGTGGTTTTGCAATTTTACAATTTGTGTTGTACCCACTAATCCACACGTGCACAGGTCATGGAATAAGCATGATTCACTCACATTCCACTTGCTGATCACAATGGAATTGACATTGGGCCTTGTGGTTGATTAATTTGTGAGAATTGATCCATCTTGCAAAAATGCATTTTGTGAAATAAGTGAGAAACATGGCACGAATTCACTTGCTTCAAGGGTTAAAAATGGTCCTCATGGAGTGTACTTGGATATGGCAATGTGACTTGAGTCATTAGAAACAAATACAAGTCATTTTAAACCAAAATGCAAAAGGTGGAAAAATGAGTACATGAGAAAACCTTAAAAACCACCTTGCCTTCTTTTGATCATAACTTGACAACCACAAATGGTATAGAGACAATCTAGTACTTTTTGGAAATGGGAGAGAAAGATCTTCAACTTTCGTGTTTGAGGAAAATTCATTTGAAGCTTTTTTGATAATGAAAAGTCAAGTTGAATGTGGTGGAAAAACTGCCAAAAATGGAAAGTTTCAAATTATAGGTCATTTCCATATTTAGTAACTTTTGTACAAACTTTTGATTCTTGATGAATAATGCCATCCATGCTATTCCTTGACCAAATAAAGGTACATGGACTTGGGAAACATGATTTGAACCCTTGAAAACCCATGGTTGACTTTGCTCCATACAGTTGACTTTTGCTGACTTCACAAGTAACTGATCCACTGAACATCTTCCACAATGAACCACTAGCCAAGTCTCTATCCATGAACACTTGTAAGCATATGGAATACCATAAGAACATGCTTGAATCTACAAAGCCCTTCAAGGGGTCCTTTGAACCAAAACCCTAATTTGGTCCCTCTGGTTAGGAGGGAAAGATTCACTTGAAATCCTTTGCCATTCTTGATCTTATGAAGATATGATGAACCCCTCAAACCACCTTGAGGCTTGAGACTCCTTTGAGATGAACCAAGTACCTTGATCCCATGCTAAGAACCAAAGCTATGCACAAATGCTAATGCAAGAAATGCAATGAAACATAAGCCAGTTAACCAAAAACAAGAAGGCAAATTTTGGGGTGTTACAGCTGCCCCTATTCAATCAACTTGGTCCTGAAGGTATGATAGCAATGGTTGTCATGTATTCAAAGGATTCAAGGTGATTGAATACCAAAAGAAACCTGAAATTTGCAATCCTCAAAGGAGAGATGACTCCGCTGGGGAACAAGCAATAAATGTTGCACTGTCACAACACGAATGAGTGTTGGAAATCAATACATACGATGTATTGAAAAGTCTTGAAATAAACACGGACGAGTGTTAGCTATACTGGGGATAAACACGGACGGGTGTAAAGAGAGTTCAATATGGACGGGTATCGAAAAGGTACATGGACGGGTGTAAAGAGAGTTCAATACGGACGGGTATCGAAAAGGTACACGGACGGGTGTAAAAGAGAGTTCAATACGGACGGGTACTGAAAAGATACACGGACGGGTGTAAAAGGGTTCAATACGGATGGGTATCAAAAAGATACACGAACGGGTGTAAAAAGGGTTCAATACGGACGGGTATCGAAAAGATACACGGACGGGTGTAAAAGGGGTTCAATATGAACGGGTATCGAAAGGTTGTAAAGCAACTTCTATCGGGGATTAATCTCGTTGGGGAATGGAAGGCGACACGACGGGTGTCTAAAAAAAATAGTATTGGGTAAAGGTCATGGAAACACGGACGGATGCCGAAGGAAACACGGACGAGTGTCATCAAAATGTCAATACGGACGGGTATTGAAACAAAAAAAAGGTTCAAACACGGATGGGTGCCGAAGGAAACATGGACGAGTGTCATCAAAAGGTCAATAAGGACGGGCATTGAAACAAAAAGGTTCAAACACGGACGGGTGCCGAAGGAAACACGGACGAGTGTCTAACAGTAAAAATCTTGAGGGGATAAACCAAAGGACCACCTGGACGAAGGGGTAAAAATGAAATCATGGATTAACGATCCTGACAAACAACTCTGCAAGGGAATGTCAAATATTGCTCTGAATGACTAAACCCAACACTTGTGGAGTAAAGTCGAATGATACTCTCCTGAAATCCGGTTTTTTCCTGACGAAGGAAAACTCAAACCTGGCTTATGCTTCAGATGCATATGTTTGAATTTTGCCGTAATGCTCCACGCGAAGTGGAAATGCTACGCATTTAGGAGGATGCCATGCAAAAATGCTTATGCAATGTAAAGACCGTCCCAGCAAAATAAATGCTGAGAACAGAAGCAGCTCCACCGAGGACGACAAACTACATTGTCATCAAACCAAAGAACATATTGAGGAAAACTTCACCCTGCCGGGGAAGATCACAATCACCAATTCTGCTGGAGATGGACGAAACTCCGAGAGAATATCCACTCTGTTGGGGAATATCAAGATCAACAATTCTGCTGGAGATGGACGAAACTCCGAGAGAATACCCACTCAGCTGGGGAGGGAGATGAATACTGAAGATGGAAACTCCTTCGGCGGGGATCACCAAATACTTCAGAACTTGGATTTGACGCCTGCCAAAAATGATTGGACTTAAGACCTACTGGGGATACCAATCACCACCAGACTCTGCTTGGGGATGTCAGTGAGCTTAATCTGCTGTTAGGGAAATAACTTTACCCTCACCCTGCTGGGGATTAGATCAAGTCGTTGTCGGTGAGACTATACTTTCTGACCAACTGAGGAAAGTAGACACCAGTACTCTGTGGGGATAATAACATCTTTGTCCACGAATCTCCTACTGGAGATACAACAACATCTACCTTAGAGCAATCAACTTCTGAACGCTTGCTGGGGGATAATAACCCAAACACAACTTCGACTGGGTATACAATCTTCTGTACTCCTGCTGAGGGGGACGGTCCTCTTATGTCCTGCTGAGGGGGCCGATCCTCATCGACACATCTGCTTGGAAAAAAGTGATTGTCAACAGCCACTCTGCTAGGGGGTAAACATATGTTTCCTGACTAGCTGAGGAAAAAACGAATTCCCCATACTCTATGGGGAAACACCATCTTTGAGCAAAGCATGCTCTATCAATCTCTTGCAGAAGAGGCTGTTGAAATGACAGTTTCTGGCTACCTGCTGAGGAAAGGTGAGCCAAATCACAACTCTGGCTGGGGTGAACCTCTTATATCCTGCTGAGGGGGACGATCCTCAACGACTCCGCTCGGGGAATTACCTCTTTATACTCTGTTGAGGAAAACGATCCTTGATACTCTGATGGGGAAGAGTAATAAACTGCTGAGGACGATCAGACTTCAAAGTTGGGGCGCTAAGCTCTACTGGGGAGGTACACCTGTCATCCTGCAAAACCAACAGAAAGGTCTACGTGCAAAAATGATTACTTGGATTATCATCATAGTGACTGTCGCCTAAGCAATTGCCACTGTTTTCCAACTTGTTTCACAGAGCTCAACATTTTAGCATGTAATGTTTATCAAAAATATCGGACATTTTCACAAACAAAGCAGGTAAAACAAAAAACAAAAGCTCTTTGACTGAAATGCAAACTTTATTGAATGATCGGCCTGTAAATAGGCAATTACATTTGGAAGCAATTCCTGGAAAGAGGTAATTGCGCAAAAAGTAAAAGAAAATACACATGTCGGCAATGTGAGGAACAGACATCCACCATGACTCGACTCAGCTATAACCCATATGACTCGTTTATCCGCAGTTACTTTGGCCTTTGAAGATGACTGACTGGACTGATTCCTTTCCTTTGAATTTTCCAAGTGTGAATAGCGATCACAGATCGAACGCGGATCGTAGTCTTTGCTTTTAAATCCCTAACTTTTGCCTGGATCGCCCTTTTCGGGTTTTCAATCCACCGGGATACCCATTTTTGCCAAAGTTGCCTTTTCAGGTTTTCAACCTTGCGGGTTTATTTCTTTTTTCTTTTTTTTTATCCCTAATTTTTGCCTGAACCTTTTCTTTTTATGGTTCGCCAGGATGCCCCATTTTTGCCTGAACCTTCTTTTTATGTTCAGCGGGTCTCTTTTATGCAAAGTATTTTTTGACTACATCCGCGTTCACAGGGGATGTAAAATCTTCGCCATCCATAGTTGAGAGTAATAAGGCTCCACCAGAGAAAACCTGTCTTACTACATATGGCCCTTCGTAATTTGGAGTCCACTTGCCCCTATGATCTGTTTGAGGAGGAGTGATCCTTTTCAAAACCAATTCACCAGTCTTAAAACACCGAGGACGCACTTTCTGATCAAATGCTTTTTTCATCCTGCTCTGATATAATCGGCCATGTGCAATGGCTTTCAATCTCTTCTCTTCAATGAGGTTCAGTTCATTCAGCCGGGAACGCACCCAGTCAGCTTCATCAAGCTTCACGTCTGTCAGAATTCTCAAAGAAGGAATCTCAACTTCTAATGGCAGAACTGCTTCCATACCATACACCAGTGAGAAAGGGGTTGCCCCAGTTGATGTGCGTACCGAAGTACGATATCCGTGCAAAGCGTAAGGCAACATCTCATGCCAGTCTTTGTATGTCACTACCATCTTCTGCACAATCTTCTTTATGTTCTTATTAGCCGCTTCAACAGCCCCATTCATCTTCGGGCGATAGGGAGAAGAATTGTGGTGCTCAATTTTAAAGCTCTGGCATAGCTCCTTCATTATCTTATTATTCAGATTTGAACCATTGTCAGTAATGATTCTCTCCGGGACTCCATACCGGCAGATGATGTCCTTCTTGATAAACTGGGCCACCACTTGTCTGGTGACGTTGTCATACGATGCTGCTTCCACCCACTTTGTGAAATAATCAATAGCCACCAGGATAAAACAATGTCCATTCGAAGCAGTCAGCTCAATCTTCCCAATCATGTTGATGCCCCACATGGCAAAAGGCCAAGGTGACGAAATAAAGGTACATGGACTTGGGAAACATGATTTGAACCCTTGAAAACCCATGATTGACTTTCCTCCTTACAGTTGACTTTTGCTGACTTCACAAGTAACTAATCCACTGAACATCTTCCACAATGAACCACTAGCCAAGTCTCTATCCATGAACACCTGTGAGCATATGGAATACCATAAGAACATGCTTGAATCCACAAATCCCTTCAAGAGGTCCTTTGAACCAAAACCCTAATTTGGTCCCTCTGGTTAGGAGGGAAAGATTCACTTTAAATCCTTTGCCACTCTTGATCTTATGAAGATATGATGAACCCCTCAAACCACCTTGAGGCTTAAGACTCCTTTGAGATGAACCAAGTACCTTGATCCCATGCTAAGAACCAAAGCTATGCACAAATGCTAATGCAAGAAATGCAAAGAAACATAAGCCAGTTAACCAAAAACAAGAAGGCAAATTTTGGGGTGTTACATTATTGTTGTACTGAGGACGAGCCTGCTGAAGAGGCTGTTGAGTCCTTTGCTGGTACTGTTGTTAACTAGGTTGATTTTGACCAACCTGAGGTTGATAAGTCGGAACTGGCGCAGGGCTGATAGCGGGAGTTATTGTCACTACTGGTTGATACATTCGCCTTTGTTTTCCTTGGGAGATATTGTTGATCTCCTGTTCCTTCTTTTTCTGAAAAGCACTACCGTATCTTTTGGTACTGCTGGATAGTTCAACCTCTTTGGCTATACGTCCTTCTCGGACTGCCTCTTCAAGGCGTACTCCCTTGTTTACCATATCGGTGAAATCACTGGGCGCACTAGCGACCATTCAGTCGTAGTAGAATGAGCTTAAGGTCTTCAGAAAGATCTTTGTCATCTCTTTTTCCTCAAGAGGTGGACAAATCTGGGCGACAATTTCATGCCATCTCTGAGCGTATTCCTTAAACGTCTCTTTATCTTTTTGAGACATCGCTCTGAGTTGATCTCTATCCGGTGCCATGTTTAGGTTATACTTGTATTGTTGGACAAAGTCAGTGCCAAGATCTCTGAAAGTATTGATCTTAGTGTGGTTTAAACCCATGTACCATCTGAGAGTGGCACCGGTTAAATTGTCCTGAAAATAGTGGATAAGTAGCTGTTGATTTTCTAGCTGGGTTGACATCTTTCGAGCGTACATCACCAAGTAACTTTGAGGGCAAGAATTGCCTTTGTACTTCTCAAAGTCGGGCACCTTAAATTTGTGCGCGATTTTGACATTCGGGAACAAGCAAAGGTCGGCGGCGTCCTTTCCAAATAAATCATAACCGCGAATGGCATGCAATTCCTTTTGCATCTCCAAGAACTGCTCCTAGAACACGTTCATCTTTTCGTACATCTCTTCGTTTCCACCAGAGATTGTCTGTGGAATCTGTCCACCCGGGACAGTGTGTACCACTGCTTGTGGTATGGTCATTACAGCTATGACTCTAGGTTCCTCAGAGCCCTGAAGTTTGTAACCTTCAGGAATTCCTGGCGTAAATCTTGCGCCCTCACTTTCCCGAAGTTTGTAACCTTCAAGACCAGTGGTTCCTGCTATAGTTTTCGGGTCTTCCGGGACCGACGGAATGTATCCTTCAGGAATAAAGTTAGGCGGTATGCCCCAGGGCCGACCCTTAGGCATGTTGTATCGCGGATGAATCTCATGTGCCTCCATTATGGGCGTAGATGTGATCTTCGAGATCACAGTCCTTTGACGTTGCTCCTGAGCTGCTGCCAGGGATTGCATGTCACTGTGAAGTTTCTTCAGATCGTCCTTTAGAGCGTCGATTTCTTCTCTCAGCTCTCTATTCTCTTCCTTGAGATCATCCATTTTCTTTTGTCGATTCGCCCAAGTATTGTACGAGTAAGACAGTTTGACTCTAGAATCGAGACGCGCGCGTGAGACTCTATAGAATGCGTTATGTGAGAATGATGAATGCAATGATATATATATTTTTAGTTTTTTTCTTTAATAAAAAAGAAACTTTAAATAAATTGCAAATATCATACAGAGAGAGGGGACCCCTTTTTATTGAATTGAAGGATTGCAGTATGTTACAAAGAAAAGTACATTATTTTACAAAGTGATGGTAAAAGGAAAATCTAAGCTTAAGGATCCTGAGTCCTCTCTGAAGAGAGCTCAGAAGCAGGTTCTGGTAGTTTCCTTTTCTTTGACCGAGGTTCTTCAATCTTTGTCGGGTTATCAGTTCTTTGTCAAATGAAAGGAGTGAGTAAATTTCTTTGATCTTCCCGACTCTCTACAACATGTTGCTCTAATATTCCGATCATATCATCCTTTTCTTTTAACAGTTCCTAGAGTTTGACACACTCCACATTGAGAGTTCGGTATTTGTTTTTCCAAGAGTTCTTTTCTCGTTGAACTTTGTTGAGAGCAACCTGGAGTTTTTCCGTTTCAGACGTGAAATAAAGGGCAGATTCCTTTAGGGGAAAAACTTCTTGGCGAGGGTAAGGCATCCTTAGCTTTAGGGCTCTAGTTTGTACCCAATGGAGATAAGGCTCCAAGGAGATACAGTCCGGTTTTCCTAGAGACTCTCGTCCTTTTCTGTGAATGTGTTGCCAGGCATGCACTATTTCCTTTTTAAGTACTATGTCATTTTCTCCTTCTTTGAAGAAAAGACCTTCCAGATGAACATTTCGCGGGATATGTCTCATCGGGTATCCGAATTGACGGCGGGCTAAAACTGGATGATAGTTAATTCCACCTTTAGTTCCTATGAGGGGTACATTAGAGAAGTTTCCACATCGGTCGATGATTTCTGCATCCTCATAAATCCTATTTGACCAGTCTATATCCGAGTTGGTGAGAGACATGATTCTCTGTGACCAACGTAGAGTGTTCTTATGATCCCAAAAAGTAGCAGACATGGGTAGATGGGAAATGAACCATTTGTAAAGCAAGGGTACACAGCATGTGATCATTCCTCTGGCGTACAAATTCCTTAAGTGTACGGAATGATAAGCATCTGTGAGCAGAGTATGTATAGAGTTTCCAATCAGAAATATCTTAATGGCATTGATATCGACGAAGTTGTCGATGTTGGGAAAGAGGAATAATCCGTAGGTGGGTAAAAGAAAGATATCCTCGAGAGCGGTTAGGTTTCCTACACTGGCAAAGTATAGGGCTTTCTCTGTCAGGAACTTAGCTGGTAAGCCCTGGATTCCTCCTTTAGTGGTCACATGAGTCCTGACCTCTGACTCATCCAAATAGATTGCTCTTGCAATGATTTGTTCCTTTGGAATTTCTTTCAGTCCAGAAAAGGGAGTTTGGTCAGTGATTGGTAAATCGATCAGGTGAGAGTACTCCTCTAGGGTTGGTGTCAGTTGGTAATCCAGGAAAGTGAAACAGTGATAAACCGGATCATAAAACTGAATCAGTGTAGACAAAATTCCTTCAACTACATGGACCCTTAACAGAGACAACAGTCCTTCGTGCTTGGCTCTGAAAGCCTCCAGGTTGGTAATCATCCTTGCCCACTTCCTTAAATCCTATAGTTTAGGAGCCTTGAAGATGTACTTGTGCGTCTTTCTTCTACCGAAATTCATAACGCAATCCTTCTGATATTTGCAAATTATCGTTTAATTTAATTTTGAAAAAAGAGATTTTTTCTTGTTTGTAAAGAGTTTTTTAGATGAATGCATGAATGCAGCACACAAAACCATAGAAAAAACATGGGTTTAAAGGTTCAGCGTCACGAGCATGGAGTCATGGCTCTACCCATCCCCCAAAAGGTTGTACTATTTTGGTGATTTTTGTACATGTAAAACGGGTTAAGGTTCTCAAAAAACACTGACTTAATCTGGAGATAACAACAGCAAGCTGGTTCACCCGAGCGAGCTATAGTATTCTAGAAGAAATCTCATTTTGAGTGTAGTATCGTGTATCGACTATTTCCGATAGCCACCGCACTACCAAAAGGCCACATGGTTAATGTTTACTAAATCCTCAGTTTCACGGGTCACCGCACTATGATATCATCTACTTTCACAACAATCGGTTGTTCAGCATAGTATCACATGGGTACCTCCACTGATTCGAAGGTCTACCAGGTTCAACTTATTCGGGAATCACTCCCTATAAATGTTCCCCATCTCTGCCATCACTTATCTTATGGTTTCTCTCAAACTTTCCAGATGCGACATCACTCGCATTCCCATTGACAGAAAAATAAACACAGATATCAAGTAGGAAAAGCAATATATAGTATATCGTATTGATTCCTAAACTAACATCCTAGACCTCTTAGAAACTAGTCCTAGGCTTAAACAAACTTCCCCAGCAGAGTCGCCATTTTTCTGTTTGTGGAAAAATGGGGACGAATGATGACTAAGGTAAGACAGATCCTACAATGACTCCCCAGCAGAGTCGCCATTTTTCTGCTTGTGGAAAAATGGGGACGAATGATAACTAAGGTAAGACAGATCCTACAATGATTCCCCATCAGAGTCGCCATTTTTCTGTAGCGTACGACTTTTGTCAATGACGTGACCACCTTATCGCAATAGGATTTCCTCACCTTAGTGGAAGGAACATTGGTTGCTACTTCCTGATTTCTTATTTTATCCCGTGAAGCTTGAAGGGAAAGGGAAAGTTATCTAAAGCTAACCTTGCACGCATTTGTTTAACTGAATAAACGCTTGACAGAGATTGGGGAGTCTGGCGTCAGGTTATACAATGGGGAGTTGTCAATTACCCATCCTATACATGGTTATCCATGAGATGATAGTTTAGGTTCTGCTTTGATACTTGATTGTGTTTGTCTATGAAATGGGAAAGTTTCTTCTTTGTGGATGTCTGAGAGAGAGAGTATTTTTGTTTTTTTTTTGTTTTCCGATGTTTTTGGTAAGGTCAGGGACCTAAGGTTTTTGATAAGTGTGCTCGCTAAGATTTCGCAATCTTATGCCTACGTATTCCCTGTTATGAAGTATAGGGAAATCAGAGCGATCGTAGTTCCTCCTATTCTAAGGAAGAAACAAATGTCTGGTGTCTTGTTCAAAACCCAAAATTGAAGCTAAAGGGTTGTTTTGTGTCTTGTTCAAAGCCCAAGATTGAAGCTAAAAGGTTTTGACTGAGAGAGAATTTGTCATCTCTAAAGAGAGATATCTCATCTGTTTATCACAAGTGTTTGGGTAATGTTTGAAAAAGGGAATTACTTTAACTGGAATGCATGGAGACCATCAATTCCATAATTGCCTTTACAGGGTGATTTATCCTAAAGGAGAAAACTTTAACTTAGTGTGAGCAATGCCATTTTTCCTTAGGAATTCATGCTAAAAGAGGGACATGGGCTTGGATGTTTGTATCCAGAGGCTTTCCACTTACAGCAATTAGATGAGGTTTTAACCAGGATAATGAGGGATAAACAGCTTGGATGTTTGTATCAACAAGTGTGCCACTTACATCAGTTATCTAGAATTAGGGTTTTGTTTTGATTGACTGTTTTGATGTGATATACAGAGAAGTAACTTCCTGCAGAGATTTTGATTTCCTCTGAGGGAATGTTGATTTTTTGTGTGCCTTGATTAAAGCCCAAGGTTGAAGCTAAGAGGTTGATTGGATTCCATTGGGGAAATTATTATACAAATCCTAAGAGGAGGCTGAAGGACTGACTCAACAAGAGAGTGTTTATTTGTGCCTTGTACAAAGCCCAAGAGTGAGGCTGAAAGAGGTTTGACTCTTTGGGGAAAAGGTTTTATCTGTCTTGTACGAAGCCCAAGATTGAGGCTGAAAAAGATGACTCCACTAGGGAGGATACTTATGTGTGTCTTGTACAAAGCCCAAGATTGAGGCTAAAAAGAATGACTCGGCTGGAGAATATCTGTTTTGTACAAAGCCCAAGATTGAGGCTAAAAAGATTAACTGACTCTACTGGAGAGATATTTAGGGGGTGTCTTGTACAAAGCCCAAGATTGAGGCTGACTATTGAGGAAAAATCATTATACAAAGCCTAAAAGGAGGCTGGTTGGGGAAATTTCTTATATAAAGCCTAAGAGGAGGCTAACTTCTGTTGAGGATTATTGATATCCAAAGACAGGTCCAAATTGGGGAATTCAACTCTAGCTGAGGGTTACAGAAGAGTTGAGATATCAGATGCCTTAAGGTTTTGATTCTGTTTTGATAATTTTGACAGTAAATTGACCCATGAGGGGGATTTTAGTGAAGGTATACCAGTTGGAGTTCTTTCCTCTTTTGAAGGTTTTTGTTAATGGTGAATTGACAGTAATTGACCCATGCTGGGGAAAATTAGAGGTAAGGTTTGAAGATTGAGTTATGAAACCTGTTAGTTTCAACTCTGTTTGGAGATTGATTTGGTAATCAGGGTTATTTCATGTTCTTTAAGAAAAAGGGTTTCATTGAAATCCAAAGGGAAATGAGACTGTCCAAGTCTACTGGTATGAAGAGAAGGCTGGTATGTTAAGGGATGAGTTTCAACCCTAAACTGGTTTGATGTTCTGACTCAGAAAGAATACTCTAGCAAATGATGACTAGGTTTTGTCCTATACCTTTAAGAGGTCTCTGGGTCCTTGTACTAAGCCCAAGAGGAGGCATGAGAACTTTTAAGAAGCCTGAGGGTCCTTGTACAAAGCCCAAGAGGAGGCTGGGGATGCTTTTAGGAAGCTTGTGGGTCCAAACTTAAGAATGTTCAAGATAGGTTTCACCGGGAATTAATCCTTTCTTTTGTGAACAGTTCTAGAGTTTGAAGAAATTCAAGAGAAGTTTCACCGGGAATTAATCCTCTCTGGGGGAACAAAATTTCTTTGACAGTTTATAATAGTGACAGTCTGAGAAAAGTTTCACCGGGAATAATGCCTTTCTCTTTGTTTCATATTGCTTAAGCTCAAGAGAAGGCAAGACTGTATCTGGAAAGTTCTATGGGGAACTAGTTTTGACTGTATTGAAAGAGTGATCAACTGGCTTTACCTAATGCTAGACTTAGTTGCTGGGGAAAACTCTAAGTAGATATACAAGTATATATACAGTTGATATATGATAAGTATTTAAAAGGATATGAAAGAAGGACTTACAGGTGTGCAAGCTTCCAGCAATACAATTATATATATATGACTTGTATTTAAAAGGATATGAAAGAAGGACTTATAGGTGTGCAAGCTTCCAGCAATACATTTATATATATATATATATAAGCATGTAAAAGAAAGTAGATAAAAACTTACAGGTGAGCAAGCTTCCATAGCTGTATTGTTAGTTGTTCAAAGAAATTGAAGAAAGTTTTGATAACAACTATACATTTGAATTTAAATTACAAAGGAACAATTATCTTAAAACAGAAGCTTGGGGCTTATTCAACAAGAGATGCCCAGATGGCTTATTTGATAACATTGATCAAACTATTTTATTAATAGATGTTGTGGGATTTATACCATAGCAGGGGCCCAAGATTATTGCATTTAAAAAGAGGAATGGGTCTTACACTCTATTAGAGGGCCCAAAGATTTTTTTTTGTACAAGAGATGGGGCTTACAACTCAGGGAGAGGCTAAGATGAAAACAATGATCGCACTGTTGTTTTGAAAACCGGATCGAGACTTATACAATGACTGAGGCCCAAATTTATTTATGTACAAAGGGGGGTTAGATCTTACACTCTATTAGAGGCCTAAAAGTGTTTTAAGAAAAAGAAATGGGACTTATAGCTCAAGGAGAAGCCCATGTTATTTTGTTTTAAACTGGCAATCGCGCCGAGATTTTTGAAATCGCAGTGGGTCTTATACAATGACTGAGACCCAAAATGGTTTTGGTTAAAAAGGGATTGGGTCTTACACTCTATTAGAGGCCCAAAGTGTGTTTGAAAAGATTTGTTAGGGTGATAGTGATCAAAAACCCTAATTTTGATTGAAAAATACATTTTCATTTGAATAAAAATCATTTAAAATAACCAAAATTACCAAACATGTTAAAAAAATAAGTTATGATCTAGCATAAATGTTTGAAAAATCATGTTTTATCCCTAGAATGATTTAAAAATCATTTGAGTTTGAAAAATTAAGAGAAAAGAAATATTTTCAATTGTTTTAAAACAAATAAATAAATTCTTTATGAAAATATTAAATATGTAAAATAAATAATATTTTTTTGTGAAATTTTGGTAAAATAAAATATTTTACCATTTTTATGATTTTTTAAAAAAAGAATTAATTCAAAAACATAAAAACTCAAAGAGAAATTAATTTTTCAAATCATTTAAGAAAATAATATGAAAAATATAAGGAATTTGGACAAGTGATAAAAATTTGGTCATGGGTGGGGATTGAACCCACGACCTCTCGCCCACACACAAGCAAAACACGCCTTTTCCAACTGAGCCAGCGTGTGGTGGTGATATTGAAACGCAACCAACACATAATATATGATATATGTGTGGTAAAATTCAAATTTCGTGTCAGACTTCATCTTCAACCTCTAGCCAAATGCGTGAAGCTTCCTATCTTACTCGTTTCTCAATCATTTCATATGATCCAAATATGAAAATCATGCGTTTTTGAACAAGGAATACAATGGCAATATGCAATTTTGTTTAAATTGATTGAATCAAAAGATAACATGATAAAAGCAGATGAACCCTAAAAATTACAAAACTTAATGAAATCTCATACAAGAATAATAAACAGCAATTGATTGAGGGTAAATGATCTACACACAACCAGAAACACAATGGTAATCATAAAATATGTTTATGATGCATGATTCAATGAGTTTGGGAGTTTGAGGCTTACCTCTTGCAGCTGGTGATCGAGCTTGCTGATGGAGATGTTGTAAGTTAGTTCCAATGACCTAGATAGCTTCCTTAGATGCCAATGTGTGTGTCTGAATGCTTGGAGTGATTTGAAATGGGATGGAACTTGAGATGGTACCTTAACTGCAACTCTGTCAAGAACTTGAGCAGTTGGAGGATGATTTGATGAATTTGATGTTCCAGATGTTATGTTAGTACATGGTTGGTTTGGTTTGAATCACTCTCAATCTCAAAATCCGATGGTGACTTGAGTTAGAAGGCAAAATTAAAGTGAAAGTGTGATCTCTAGTAAAGCCTCAGTTTGGGGGCTTTGGTGTGGTTTTAATGATCAGTTAGAGGCTCTATTTATAGGTAAAGTGTTGTGCTGAAGTGGTTCTCTTGAAGCTCAGAAGATAAGGGCTTGGTTCAATGGTCTTTGCTTGGAATAAATGCTTCTTACACAAGGTACAATGGCTCTTCCAAATAGATCAGTTATGCCTTGACCAAAATCACATTCTTCAGTCCTTTTAATTGTTGTTTAATCATATAACTTGACTGAGGAGAGTGAGAATCTTGAATATGCACTATTCCTCATTTATTGCCTTTGAATTCAAGGCATATATTCCAAAACTCATCACTTCACAAATAAAAAGCTTCTTGTCATCTTGGCTTAATTTTGCAGGTTTGATCTGATGTAGCATGACCATATTGAATGTATGTGGCATGATGATCATTGCTTCTTGACTCAAAATCGTGTATGGCAAGAAATCACACAAACTGGTTTTTCAAAACAGTTGTGCCATGGTGTCTTGCAGCAGCCATAACTCTTGGCTCAGGTTGAGTTATTTCATGCCAATGAGTTCCTTGGATTGTTTGAAATATGTACAACAACTTTGATGTTTACATCTTTAATTGATTCAACTTGTAACTGTGTGAAACAGCCCTCCAAGTTTTGGAGTTTTACTTGTTTTTTCAACTTGGACAAAATTTTGTCTAAGTGGTGGAAAAAGGTATTTTCATGTTTTTAATGATTTTGATCAATCCATAAGTGAAAATCCATGAGGAATTGGAAACTCTTGTAGTTGAAACTTTTAAATTATGCAAGGTGAACTTCAATCTGAGCTTTGAATGGGAGAAAAGGCTTTAGGGTTTGGGAGATATGGCCTTGCAAAGTTGGTACCCTAGCAATTTTTTTTTTCATAACTTAGAAAAAATTAAGTTTTCTATGGTTGCCCCTTTTACAAGTTAACTCAATTTTATTGATTTTTCTTGATGAATTATGATTCAAGTTATATGTTAAAATCATTTTAGGGTTGAGGAAGCCTTGGTTCACCAAAAATTTCAAAAGTCAAACTTGGTTTTGGCACAGTTGACTTTTTCATCAAATGAATTTTAAATTTTGTGATTCCTTTGTGAAATCAATCATTGGTCCTAGTTAAACTTCATGGATGGCCTCTAGGGGTATTTAGGAATGTCTTGGACCCTTCCCTAAGGTTTGAGATCATGGGTAGGTCAACAGTCAATGGTAGGGTTGACTTTTTCATCAAAAACCCTAATTTGTGATCAGATGGTTTTGAGCTCTTGTGGCTTATGAATCAAGCTGTTTGAGTCAATCAAATCTTGTAGATATATCAACATGATGTATTTGAGGTCCTTGAAGTTCATCTTGAACCTTCAATTCTTGCCTTGCTTCACAAGTTAACTCAAGGGTTGAATTAGGTCAAAACCCTAATTCCTGATTCTTTGATAGATGGTCCTTCAAGGTGATTTTGCCATTGTGGATGGGCACTTGAGATTCTTTTGAGCTTATTGGACCATACATTAAGGTATTGGCTCATGCCCAAATGGAAATTTTCATCTGGAGGCCTTGGTCGACCAAAACCCTAATTTGGTGACACTAGCGATCCTGAGGCTTGATCCTCTAAGATTGATGCATATTCATGCTTAATTCTTAATATGGGAGACCCCTTGATCCTTCATGGATGTTTCAGAGACTAGACAATTTGAGGATCATGTCAATTCTTTGATTGATCCTTTGTTTAGGTGCTCTGAGAGGGATTAAAACCCTAATCCTTGACTGTAGAGAAAGCTCAATAATCCCTGAGGAGATTGATGAGGCATGATGGTATATCCATATTGTGGTGATGATTCTGATAATGATGGGAAATCTTGGTGGTCAAAATTTGGGGTATGAAACCCTCCTGTTGATTGCCATGTCATGTTTAGGATAACCTTGTCCACCATTCTCTTGAGACTTTGTTAGAGTTTCTAGCTTTCCTTTCACTTTTACCTAGCCTTAGGATTAGAGTCACCATACTCAATGTGACTGTCATGGTTATGAACACTTACTTTCCCTTTTATCCTATCCTTAGGATTAAAGTCGCCGCACTCTATGTAAGTGTCATGGTTATGAACACTTATTTCCCCTTAGAACCTTGACTACAATCAAGAGTTCCTCACCCTTAATTAGGTGAACTATGAATGCTCTTATTCCATCCTAGTTAGGATACATAGGCACGAGATGCGAAGTCTTGGCGAGCATACTTTGTACATACATAGGAAAACTTTAGGTTCTTCCTTTTATCCTAGCCATGGGATTAGAGTCGGCGTACTCTATGTGGGTGTCTTGCCATGGACACTTACTTTCCCTTTTATCCTAGTCTTAGGATTAGAGTCGCCGTACTCTATGTGAGTGTCTTGCAATGGACACTTCCTTTCTCTTTTATCTTAGCCTTAAGATTAGAGTCTCCGCACTCTATGTAAGTGTCTTACCATGGACACTTATCTTCCCTTTGGAACCTTGATCATTATCAAGAGTTCCTCACCCGTAGTGAGGTAAACTACGAATGCTCTGATTCCATCCTAGTTAGGATACGTAGGCACGAGATGCGATGTCTTGGCAAGCATACTTAGTGTATATACCCTAGGTCTTTACCTTAGCACTTTTCCTTTAGCAAGCAAACTTTACCATAACACAAATACTAACAAGAGGTTCCTGTAGAGTACTACAGATACTTAGGATGCTAGCACCTTCCCTAGGTATAACCAACCCCCAAACCTTAGATTCTCTTAGCTTTGTTGTTACATAGCGCACATAGGGTTTTCTTTCGATCTTTACCCTTTCCTTTGGATAAATCAAAGCTCGGTGGTGAACTTCATGAATTGTGATTCAAGTTAGTTAATAGCTTAATATTTGATTCTCACCGCAACAATGATGTCTGACTGTTATGGTAGAACATCTGGTTCAACATCTTGCTAATCAGCATGTTGTTTTACCAAAATGAAGCCAACCTAAAAGTCACAGAACTTACAATCTCCCCTTTTGGCAAATTTTGGCTAAAACAATCTTTGCACAACAATTCTGGAGAAGAGGAATAATACCACAAAACCTGCAATCAGAAACATATCAGATATAAATTGTAGTTATAAATCATTCGAGATTATAACCCATTCAATCCCCTAAAATGTCAAGACATGTGGTATGACATCACAACTCAGTAACCTCAGACATGTCCATTTCTCCCTCTGCCACAAATAACTAATACTCCCACTGAAGGGGAAAACCCAAATCACCTGACATCCAAACCTCAACTGCCTCAATTCACACATCCC
The DNA here is from genome assembly GCA_022829125.1 of Lathyrus tuberosus. Classification (NCBI taxonomy): domain Eukaryota; kingdom Viridiplantae; phylum Streptophyta; class Magnoliopsida; order Fabales; family Fabaceae; genus Lathyrus; species Lathyrus tuberosus. The sequence continues at coordinate 29,463,751 of JALAZF010000004.1, read as the reverse complement.
TCTCAAGGGGAAAACCCAAAGCACAAGACAGATAAGCATGAACTATCCAAGTTCATACATTAGAAACGCATACAATAGAAGCCACACATATTAGAAACACATACAGCAGAAGCCACACATATTACTCAGAGTATCAGAGTAATAAATTACCATAAAGCATCCAAGGTTGTCCACAACCTCAACATGTCAAGACATGTGATTGCACATCATTGCACACATATCTCACCTCAGTGATAGTAGCATAAGCATGACAGATTATCATGTTCCCCCTAAATAGTTACACATGTCCAACAACAACAAAGAGAACTACTCTTCCTAAGCAGTAGTAAACACATGACATGAAGTCGTGACATCTGATCCAACATTAGAAATAGCACATAAACTAACACTTTACTCCCCCTTTTTAGCCAAGAATTGACAAAAAGACGATAGAGTAAATGTAAATAATAAGAACTGGAATCACACAGTAGGAAGGGCTAAAATAGTACTAATGGAAGAAAGCACAAAACATCAGATGGAAACAAAAAATTGTCAGGGACTTATTACAACACACACATAAAAAAAACAAAAAAAAAAACAAACCAAAAGAAAACTACAAGTATGGAGCCGACAATCCACTCCAATCTCCTGAGTTAATGAAATTGACCCAATCTTCATCACCATCATCATCAGAGTCATGGTTTTTCTTGCAGGGCCTCATCGTTGTCACAGATGCCTTCCTTATACAAGACTAAGGTGGGCCTTGCTTTAGTTCAGCAAGGTCGATTTTGTCTTCGTCAAATTCAACGTAGGCTACCATTTCCTTTTTATTCTTGTTCGCCCTAGCTTTTTCAGCCTTCAGTCGTTCTACCTGTCGATCTCTATCAGCCACTTGGGCCATATCTCTCAGGTATTGGGCATCCAATTTCTTCCTAATTAAGTAGTCAAGGCCACCAGCGGCCATTTCTACCAACTCATGCTCAGACACTTGTGTAAAACACCTAGCCTTAATCAGTTAAAACCTATTCAAATAATCGTCTATTGGCTCAGAGAACTTCCTCTTAATGTTGGCCAATTCTTTCAAGATTATCTTCGATTGTCCCATATAGAACTGTTCATGGAACAATCTCTCCAATTGAGTCCAATTATGGATCGAATTTGTTGGTAATGTGGTAAACCAAGTAAAGGCATTTTTTGTAAGTGAATTTGGGAAATATTTCACTCTTAGGTTCTCATTATTAGCAATTTTTCCTGCCTCTATTAGGTATCTTGCCACATGTTCGACTGTGGACTCACTAGTATCCCCAGAAAACTTAGTAAACTTAGGGACTTTCCATCTAGGGGTAAATCTGATCGCAAGATGTATTTAGATAATGGTGATGTATAATTTGGCCTATGGAGGCCAATATTTACCCCATTCCTAGCCATAATTCTTTCGACCATGGTTGCTAGGTTATTATCTGCTGCCACATCATCGCGTCGAACCTGATTTATGACTTCATCAACATTCTGGTTCCTATTCACCATTACTACCATTGGTTCCCTTGGGATTGGTTGTTCTATTCTAGGTGGTTCGACCCTAGGTGGTTCGACTCCTGCCCCTGGTTTAACATGTTCGCCTGGGGTACATTTTATTGAACTTAGTTGATTGTGGGGTCTTCTTCTAAGACTACCCCTTGGTTTTCTACCATCCATTCCCTCTGAGGTTGTCGAGGGGGTTGTGGAACACCAAAGAAATCAATAATGCGCATCATTTTCGCTGCCAATTGTTGGTTTATTTGGGTAGTATTTTGGATTAAGGGATTGAATATGACACCCATTTGTTGGGCAAGCATCTAAACCATCTCATGATTACTTTCGTACATCTGTTGCCTTATCACTGCTGCAGAATTATTGGTGATATTTGGCATCTGGGTAGGAAATCCTGTCCCTATGGGCTGGCTAATTCGACCCATGTTATTGATACCTGAACCAGATCCTTGCAATGGCGAAGTTACATTCACCAATGGGTCTGTAAACGCTGATGTGGTATTGTGCAAACTTGTCATCATTGATGTTGGCATGCCATAAGGTTGTTTGCGTCCTATTGGAGGTATTAAGAATCCAGGCATATAAGGTATGAATAAATTATTTCCCACTAGAGGGGGGTCACTGGTGGACACTGTGTTCCCACACAGGATAAAATGGGACCACTTTGGGCAATCGACTGCACAGGCGTCAAATTTTTCGTGGATGGTAGGGTTTCAGATGCTGACGCTGAAACCGTATTGCCCCATGTCGAAGAAGAAGGGGGTGGTTCTCCATCATTTAGTGGAATTTGATTGTTTGGTGGATTTTGATTTACCATCCTCTTTACGTATCTTCTCCTTAGTCTCTCTTCATTGTTTGTGGCTATTCTACCACTCCTAAGTCTCATGCAACAAAGTGTAGAGAGATAGTAAAAATGAAGAACTTAATTTAAAAACTTTTCCAAAAACAAGAAAACATTTTGACACAATTGCACTATCCCACTAGGCGTGCCAATTTGTTTACCGTGAAAATTGGTAAACAACCGCTGGTCTTCCAAAAATTTGGTTTACTTGCAGGATCAACTAGTAAATCCTAAGGACATAGCTGTTGTTTCAATATAATTTTAGGAAGTTGAAGAACACTTCGACAATATTAATATTGTAAAAGTTGATTTTAAAGATTTTAGAAAAGATAAACTTTGTATAAATTGGTAAAGAAAATGCAATGAAGAAAACTTCAAAGTAAAAATACAGTAAATTAAACCATTGATAAATGAAAATAACTTTCTATTGAAATCAAATAATTTGGTGTTTCAGACGTACATTCTCAATGATAACTCTTTTCTCACTTGACTTAGATACTTTGAGTGATTTTTTTAGTATTGTACAACAATTGAACACACATAAATCCTAACACTAAGACCCCTATTTATAATATGTCGAAATAACTGTCTGATAACACGAAAACATATCGTATTTTTACCTTGATTTATGTTCAAATCTTATCCCATTTCCGTCTAATTTCCGATTATTCCGAGGATATTCAAGTGTTTTCGCAGGTATTTCAGTTTCTAAGCCAAGAAGGAGAAAAGAACAGAAAAGTAACTGAATAAGGAAAGAACAGAGGAAAATAGCAGAAAAGATAGAGAAATCAGATTTTGTATGTGTGACGACCGTCACACATAGTGCCACGGCCGTCATGAAGACCAAAGCCATCACAACTGTGACGCAGCCCCCACGATCGTCATAGGTTCAAAAACAGAAACGTGACGTTGGAGACAGACGTGGTCACGAAGAGAGAAGTTTACAGTTTCACACGTCGACATTTTCTCCTATATTCCCTCAGACTCAACTCAGTAGCAGTTCCAACTAGTGCCCCTATATTCTCTCATACTGGAGGTCTATATATAGTGCATTTTGGAAAGGACGTGAGACACATCTTTTACCCGAGAATTCCATATTTTTGCATTTTGTTTCCAGAATTTTTACATTCCCGTTTTTGTTTTCCTTTACCCTTCTTTTGTCCATTCATTACCAAACAGTGATAGTTTCTCACATCGAGGGGCTATCACACCTTAGTTTAGTTTTAAGTTTGCCTTCATTATTCATTCGTTTCGTAAATTCAAGCAAAAGCCTGCCGACTTGTGGAGGAATTGCTAGAACCGCATTCACCAGGTTTTTATCGTAATTCAATAATAGTATTATTTGTTTTTTTTTTCATGTTTGTGTTAATGTTTAATTGTTCATGCGTATTTATGTTTGCTTTAATTAATATGTCGAGCTAAACTCATTTTATCGGTATGTAATTGAGTAACCGGAATGGATTCAATAATTCTAAGCTAAAATCATAAATCAACTTATTTTCTGGCTTCGATTTCTTAATTTAAAATCAACTTTTATTACGAGAGTAAAAAGGTAGCAAAGGTTAAGGTCAAGACCACGAGAGTGTGAGATTTTACCCGGATAGCTGAAATCGGGCATTGGTTTTAAAAACAGCGAGAGCGCTTTAAAGTTAATTAGGACTTATAAGTTTTCAAAAATTGTTTTTAAACTCAAATGGGCTAGCGAGAGCAGACATTATGATTTAGGAATATAGTCTGAGGCAAGATCCACGAGAGTGTGAGGTGAGGGCTTTTAAATTGATATTTTCTACAGAAAAATAACGTGACTCATTTTTATATGCTTAGGTTTTATTAAATCCACGATGGCATACTAAGTTACGTACTGATATCCTTATATCAACTAGTTTATTCCAAAAATTTAGATTCCCTTTAGTTTCCCTTTTTGAACTTAAAACCAAAACATCTTCGCCTTAGCTAAACACAGTAACAAAACCGTAGCACTAGGTTGATTATCAGGTCTCTGTGGGATCTATATCTTTATTACTACGCGATAGGCTGTGCACTTGCAGTTAGTAACCGTTAGACTCAGAAAGTCGCGATCAAGTTTTTGGCGCCGTTGTCAGGGACTTGGATTTAGTCAATAGTGCGATTCTTTGTTGCGCAGTATAGACTAAGGCAACAAAATTTATTTCCCTTTTTCTTTTTCGATTGTATGCCAAGTACTCGCTCACCAAGCGAAGACTTGCAACCACCAATCGCCGAATTAGAGTGTTTCTTACATTTAAGATGCAGAATACTAGAGTATCAATGCAAGTACAATATTCCCGATCTCCTTGGTCATACTCCTGAACCAGTCAAAGAATGAAACATGGGTGAAAGACCACAGAACCGTCCTCTTAAGTTCTATGCTACCCCCATCTGAGCAAGAACCACATAGTAGCATTGCTGCCCCTGCTATCAACTGGAATGATTTCGAGTTGAAACCCTCATTGCTGTCAGCCGTACAACAACATCAATTCTCTGGAAACCCTATAGAAGATCCTAACGAACATTTGACCAAGTTTGTGCAGTACGCAGACACAGTGAAGACAAATGGTGTAACTGCATACGCGATAAGACTACGTCGTTTTCCTTTCTCATTAAGAGACAGAGCTTGGGCATGGTTGCAATCCTTGCCATCAAACTCCGTAACTACGTGGGATGAGTTGAAAAAGGTATTCTTAGCACGATATTTTCCCCCAAGCAAAACAACTATGCTGAGAGGCCAAATTAATAGTTTTCGGCAGAAGGACAACGAATCTCTTTACGATGCATGGGAAAGATACAAAGACATGATGAGGATGTGTCCGCATCACGGTCTTGAAGATTGGTTAGTCATCCACACATTTTACAATGGTCTCTTGTATAATACAAGGTTGACAATAGATGCCGCCTGTAACACCCGTTTATTTTAGTCCTCAATAGATTGCAATGTTTATCATTCTAATCTATGTTTTCTACTAAATTTTGAGTAGCGAACAAAATATACCTGTTGTTTCAAGGACTTTCGTTTGTGGTCCAGATTGATCCACACGTTTTCTTCCTTAATCCAATCAGACTTTTTCAATTGACTCTATATTTTTATTTGATTTCAAATGTTTCTATTGTGTCGAAATTTCAAAAATACATTTCTTCTGATTCTTAAGAAAAAGAGCAAAATATACCCGTCGTTTAAATTTTCACTGACTCCGATTGTCATCAAAATTTAAATAGGGGTTTTATATATCGTCTAGAATGAGAATTTTATCTCAATATATTTTTCTAAGCTAAGGAACAAAATTTATTCGGAAAAAAAATTTAGTCGAAAATTATGTTTTGATTTAATTAAAAGGTTACGGTGGAAATTTTCTAAAAACTCTCGTTTCAGTTTTTATGCTCAAAAAAATAAAAATAGCCGTCTTAATTTTTTAAAACAATTTTTTTATTTTTATGGTTACGAAATTTTATCGATAGTCACAAAATTATTTTTAATAATATATTGAAAAGATATGAGTATATAAAAAAAAATATTTTCTCGATCGATTTTTTTTTTTTTTGCAATACAGAATAACCGGAAAAAAAAAAGTTTTATAATCGGGAAAAAAAAAATTTATTTCGGAATTTTTACCAGTATCACATGACACCTGAAATTTCACTTATGTGACAAAAGGGGTATATGAAGTAGATATGGAAGAGGATACGTATCTGGTAAGAATATGGGATCAGCTAGAATATCCTAAACAGAGAATATTCTTACCAGGTAATTAAAGAGAATGATAGAAATGGACTGTGTTAGATGAATCCATCCACGTCTTCAATTTCAATTTACCACATGGCCTTTTCCTTACGCCTATAAATACTGAAGCTTGTCACTGTATTTCTCACTCACTCAGATAACGAAATTCTCTTCACTCTCTCTAAAATAATTATTCCTTAGCTAAACCCCTTCGTTAAAATTTTACCACTGCTGTTATTTCAGGTAAAAACTTTCCTCCATAATTTTTTTTTTGGTTGATAAAAATAATTAATTGATGTCATCTTATTGAATGTTTTGAGAAAATTTTTCGACATTAGGTCCAGATTGTCATAATAAAAAAAAAACCAACCTATTTTTTTATGTATAAAAAAAAACAAAGATTTTTTGTTGAAAAAAAAATCTTTTTTTACGTTAAAAAAAAGAAAAAAGAAAAAGTGGAGGTGGCGAGCGCCACCCCTCCCTTTGTAGTATTTGTGGCTGGCGCCACTTTCTTTATGTGTGGCAAGCCCCACACTACTAGTGTGGTGTGCGCCACACTGTTTTTCTTCCGGTCTCGTTTTGTGGTCTCTATGATTTTTTTTTCTTCTGGTTTTTTTTATGGAAAGAATATTTATTTTACTTCAAATATTTTTATTTAGTTAATTATTTTATTTTGTCGGAATTTTTCCGGATACGTTCGTAAGAGTAATTTAAGGTACAATCAGTGGCGATTTTTGTAGTTTGAAAAACTGTTAACAAGTTTTGATGTCGAAATATTTTAGATCAAAATAATTTATTTTGAATAGAAAAATACTATTTTTATTTTAAATTCTAAATTAGAATATTGTTTAATTTGGAATATTAGTTAGTTATTTATAATTATTTTCACCGATTTTATTTATATTTAGAAATAAGTGATAACTCTTTTTGCTTTAACTTAAATTACTTAAATTATGATATAATTTCAAAAATATATTATTATATATCTTAAAAGATTATTTCTCTACTCTGATTTTAAGATGGAAGTTTTTAATATAAACTTATAATCAGCTGGACTAAATTGCTCTAATTTTAAATCTGCACAAAAATAAAATTATGGGAAATATTTTGTTTTAAACTATGATAATTTTAGAAATATAATTAAAGTAATTATCATGAGTTAAATTAGTCAATATTATTTTAATATATGATCATTTTAAGAAGTTAATAGTAATTAGAGATTTTAATTTTTGTATCAATTAGTATGTTTAATTGTTAAGTATAAATTAATAACTAAATTTTAATTAGTTTGAAATCGATATTATTCAATTATATACTTAATAAGGATTTACTTATAATAATCTATTTTCAATAATTTATTTTTAATAATATGATCAAAGTATTTGATACAATGGAATGTTCAAAATAATAAATGTTTTAAATAAGTGAGTTAGAAACCTCTTTGAATTAATATTTTATTATTCTTTTGAAGAGAAAAATTATTTTCTATTTGAAAAGATGTACTTTAATATAAAATGATTAAGTTAGTAAAACAGTGATAAAACCTAAACCTAATTGATTAGGTAAGTGGTTAAGACAAATGTAGTTTGGTTTGTATTTAACTTAATTACGTTCTTTAATTTAAAAGGGTTAAAGTATGAACTGGATCGGAGAGTCCATCGAGAGATACAGATCAGGCTCGTATAATGTAAGATGAACTTGTTGGATGCTTTCCAAGGTAAGGGAACTTTCTAACGATATTATATGTGATTGAATGCATGTGTGTTTGTATTCATGGTTGTGTGCCCTTTTGGGGATGTGTGATGATTGTGTGCCCAGTTGGGGATGTGTGTTTATGCTATGATGCTAAATTTGTGAATGTGCTTTCATATGATTTGTGAGGAATATATGATTTGCCTGTTGATGTGTATGTCGAGGGGACAACACGAGGTGAGGACTCTAGTGGACGGAGCCACCTGTTTGTACTGAATTGTGATAATATGATTTGTGATAAATATATGAACTGAATTGTGAATTGTGAATTGTGATTACACCTGATGAGATTATTTACGTTGTTGCATTTGCATATGTTTGCTCATGCATTTCATAGTTACGTGGCTACCGGAGAGGAGTCACGAGGTGCACACCAGAGAGGTGGCACGAGGTGTGTGTCTGAGATGGAACCACCTTATCCCGACGTGGATCATTGAGTCTGATTGATGGTGTAGATACCCATCACCTTAGTGGTTCTAAATCTTGAAGCGATACCACGACCCTTTGCGGAGGGATTGAAATTCCGGAATCATATGCATGTGAGGAACCCGGGTAGGGGGATCACACTCATATAGAGTCTGCATTATGATGTTTGTGCATTGCTCTATGAATTGAAATAACTGCTATAATTGTGATATGTATCATGGTGTACTTGCATATGTGTATTCTTTCATATATGCTGTTTTTAGATTGTGACCCTCTACTATTATTATGATGTGGCTAACGACCACCCAGGTTATTAGAAGTTGTGATAGTTAGAGTATCCAGGTGTCGTGAAGACTTGCAAGATGTGAATGTCTTTGGTGGTCAGAATCATCAAGACTCGATGTCTTAGTGAGTCTTTTGTACTAAGTCAGCATTGGCTTGGAATTCAAGATCAGCTTAGGGTTTCGTTTCGGAGTGTTGTCCATGTTTGTTTATTGGGAAGTTGGTTGTTAAAGCTGAATGCTTAATTTGTGTGTGTGGTTTTGACCTTTACTTGTTGTCAGATACTTTGTACGAAATTATATTCAAGTGGTCAAATATTTTATAACCTTGGGCATTGCTCTGGCCCCATTTATGGAAAAGACTTAGACCGAAAAGCTCGTACTCTGATTTATCATTTTTATTATTTCCAGAAAAGACAGTTGTCAATATTTTGTGTGGTATTAGTTTTGAAAAAAAAATACACTCCCGCTGTTAAAAATCGGGGTGTTACACCGCCGCTGGTGGTACGCTTATGGATAAACCATATGAAGAAGCCTATCAAGTCAACTGATCGAAAGCATGGCTCAAAACCACTACCAATGGGGAGGAGAAAGAACTACAGTGGAAAAATCCCAAACAAAAGGTGGAATGTACGAGGTTAGTAGCCGTGATCATGTCAATGCTAAGGTAGATGCCCTTGCCCAAAAGATTGATAACTTGACCATAACGCCTGCAGCCACCGTGGCTGATGTAGCTCAAAATTGCGAACTATGCAGAACACCTGGACATGCCGCCACTGAATGTCAAATTTTGGCAGGAGTCTCCAGTGACCAAGTGAATTATGCTCAAGGGAACCCTTATGCAAATACCTACAATCCAGGCTGGAAGAATCATCCAAACTTCTCCTACAAAAACAACAATGCATTGTATGCACCTGGTCAAGCACCTGTTACACCACCAGGCTACCAAAAGGATGCCGTAACTGCTCCTAATGTTCCTAGGAAGTCCAACCTTAAACTAATGATGGAAAACTTTATAGCTACCCAGGCTCAAACAAACAAAGACTCCCTGAATCAAAACATACACACTAGTGAGCAAATTAAGCAATTAGAAAACAAAGTAGACGCTTTAGCCACCCACAACAAAATGCTTGAAACACAAATTTCACAAGTGGCACAACAACAAACACCTACTGCTGCTCCTGCTGGAACATTTCCTGGACAGCCACAACCTAATCCGAAAGGACATGCAAATGTCGTTATATTGAGAAGTGGTAAAGAACTAGACGGACCCATTGACCCAAGACATCAGAATCCAGCCATGTACCAAAGGCCTGATAGCACAACAACTGAGAAGGAAAATGAACCCAAGGAAAAGGAAGATAATGAACAAGAGGTCGTAAACAAAGAAAAACCTTATGTGCCCCCATCACCCTATAAACCACCTATTCCATATCCTCAAAGATTTGCAAATTCTAAAACTGCAGGGCAATTTAAGAAATTTGTTGAACTTCTAAAACAATTGAACATCACGATACCTTTTACAGAAGCTATCACTCAGATGCCCTCATATGCTAAGTTCCTTAAAGAAATCTTATCCAATAAGAAAAAGATTGAGGATAATGAAACAGTTACAGTTACTGCTGAGTGTAGCGCAATAATTCAAAACAATATGCCTCCTAAGCTGAAAGACCCAGGTAGTTTCTCCATACCTTGTGTAATTGGAAAGTTCGTCATAGACAAAGCTCTATGCGACTTAAGAGCCAGTATTAGTGTAATGCCCTTATCCATAAGCAAGAAGCTTGATATGGGAGAATTAAGACCAACTAAGATGTCTGTTCAATTAGCTGACCGCTCTATTAAATATCCCGTTGGTATACTAGAGAATGTTCCAGTTCGCATAGGACAATTCTATATCCATACCGATTTCATAATCATGGATATAAAGAAGACTCCACTACTCCTATCATACTAGGAAGACCATTCTTAGCTACCGCTGAAGCCATTATAGACGTGAAGAGGGGTAGGCTAACTTTTGAGGTTGGTGAAGAGAAGGTTGAGTTTATTTTGACACAATTCTTACAAGCTCCAGCTATAGACGACACATGTTATCTACTAGATGTCATAGATGAGTGCGTAAGAGAAATGGAGATGGAACCAACCACATACTCAGATATTCTAAAAATTCCAATACCTCCGATTTTTGAAGATGACAACTGGCGTGAACTTTATCAAGACAATAGCCTAAGCGAATGTTTAGCACTTACACCAGATCATCTGCCTTGCCCGAAGAAACCAGCTCTAGAACTAAAAACACTACCCAATAATTTAAGGTATGAATTCCTGGACGCAGAACTCGAACGACCTGTGATAGTCAATGCAGACTTAGGACAAACCGAAACTAAGAAACTTTTAGATGTCTTAAGAAAATACCCAACTGCGTTAGGCTATAACATCGCCGACCTTAAAGGAATAAGTCCTTCTATTTGTATGCATCGCATTATGCTAGAGGAAGACTGTAAATCCTCTAGAGAACATCAGAGAAGGATTAATCCAATCCTAAGCACTGTAATCAAAGATGAAGTGAAAAAACTTTTAGAAGCAGGAATTATATACCCGATATCAGACAGTAAATGGGTTAGCCCAGTACATGTCGTACCAAAGAAGGGAGGTGTTACAGTTGTTAAGAACTTTAAAGGCAAATCTATAACACAAAGAGTTGTAACTGGAAGTAGAATGTGCATCGATTATAGAAAGTTGAACAAAGCCACTCATAAAGATCATTTCCCATTGCCTTTCATCGACCAGATGTTGGAACGATTGGCAAAACATTCTTACTTCTGCTATTTAGACGGTTATTCAGGATTCTTCCAAATCCCGATACATCCTGATGACCAAGAAAAGACAACCTTCACATGTCCCTATGGTACATTTGCTTATCGACGAATGCCGTTTGGACTATGTAATGCTCCCGCAACATTCCAAAGATGCATGATGTCAATTTTTGCTAATTTTATAGACGACATTATGGAAGTGTTTATGGATGATTTTTCTGTTTGTGGGCAGAGTTTTGAAGGATGTCTATCGAACCTAGAAATGGTACTTGAAAGATGCGTAAAAGTCAATTTCGTATTAAACTGGGAGAAATGCCATTTCATGGTCAATCGAGGAATCATACTTGGACACGTAGTATCTGATAGAGAGATTGAAGTTGATAAAGCTAAGATAGAGATTATAGAAAATCTTCAACCTCCGAAAAGCGTACGAGAAATACGAAGTTTCTTAGGACACACCGGTTTCTACTGAAGATTCATAAAAGATTTCTCAAAAATTACCAAACCTCTTACCGGTCTATTAATGAAAGACGCTGAATTTATCTTTGATGAGAAATGTCTAAAAGTGTTTGAACAATTGAAAACGGCTCTCATCACCGTACCTATCATGCAACCACCAGATTGGAGACTACCATTTGAAATCATGTGTGATGCGAGTGATTATGCCGTAGGTGCAGTTTTAGGACAAAGGAGGGATAGAAAACTCCATGCTATTTACTATGCAAGTAGAACCTTAGACCCTGCTCAAATGAACTATGCCACCACAGAGAAAGAACTTCTAGCCGTGGTTTTTTCCCTCGACAAATTCTGTTCTTACCTAGTGGTAGCGAAGATCATCATTTATACAGACCATGCTGCTATTAGGTATTTATTAAGCAAAAAGGATGCAAAACCTAGACTGCTAAGGTGGATCCTGCTTTTACAAGAATTTGATTTAGAGATCAAAGATAAGAAAGGAACTGAAAATGTAGTAGCAGACCACTTATCCCGATTAGATGGCATCAAACCAGAGCCAGTCCCAATTAATGACGATTTCCCATATGAACGACTCATAGCCCAACTTGAAAGTGATATGTCTAAACTACATTTAAATGAACCAAAAATAGAAGAAGCCGTGGAAGAAATTAACTCACACACAATACTGCCATGGTATGCTGACATAGTCAACTACTTAGCAGCTGGAGTACTTCCACCAGACTTATCTTATCAACAAAAGAAAAAAATTCTTTCATGATCTAAAACATTATTATTGGGATGAACCTCTGCTCTTTAAGAGAGGAGCCGACGGTATTTTCTGTCGTTGCGTCCCTGAGACTGAAATATAAGACATCATCTCTCAATGTCACTCTGCTCCTTATGGAGGACATGCAAGTACTTTAAAGACATGCGCTAAGATTCTGCAATCCGGCCTATTCTGGCCTAACCTTTGGAAGGATGTCCACATTGCAATACTAAACTGCGACCGGTGCCAACGCACTGGTAACATATCAAGACGCGATGAGATGCCCCAAAAAGGCATATTGGAAGTAGAAGTCTTTGATGTATGGGGGATTGATTTCATGGGACCTTTCCCATCATCCTTTGGAAATAAATATATACTCGTGGCTGTCGACTATGTTTCAAAATGGATTGAGGCTATAACTTCTCCTACAAATGACACACGAGTGGTCATAAAGCATTTTAAAAACACAATCTTCCCCAAATTTGGTGTGCCGAGACTTGTCATAAGTGACGGTGGCTCCCATTTCATATCAAAAATATTTGACAAACTTCTATCGAAGTATGGAGTAAGACACCGCGTAGCAACACCATATCATCCACAAACTAGTGGACAGGTTGAGGTCTCGAATAGGGAGATAAAACAAATCTTAGAGAAGACTGTCGCCACCTCTAGGAAAGATTGGTCATCTAAACTTAATGAAGCTTTATGGGCTTATAGGACGGCCTACAAAACACCAATCAGAACTACACCTTTCAAACTAGTTTATGGTAAATCCTGCCACTTACTAGTGGAATTAGAGCACAAAGCCTATTGGGCTATTAAAACCCTAAAATTAAGGTACGAAACCACAGGTGAAAAGCGAATCCTAGATCTGTACGAACTAGAAGAACTAAGGCTAGACGCTTATGAAAACGCCAAAATATACAAGGAACGAACTAAGAAATGGCATGATAAGCGTCTATCTAGAAAAGAATTCAGTGTGGGAGACGTTGTGCTCCTATTTAACTCAAGACTTAAACTTTTTCCTAGGAAACTGAGATCAAGATGGTCCGGCCCTTTTGAAATAACCAAAGTGTTACAAAGCGGAGCGATAGAAATTAAGGGTAGGAATAACGAACCATTCATAGTAAACGGGCAACGTTTAAAGCATTATCATAGTATTGAAAATAGGGACTATTTAAATAGTCTTAGACTTTTAGAGTTGCCCGCTGACCCCCCTAACTAAACTATCTATTTGCTTTCGTCTGGCTTACGACGTTAAAACAACGCTTAGTGGGAGGCAACCCATGATGATTGTTATTTTTCTTTCTTTCTAATTTTTATTTCTTTACATTTTCTACTTTGTTTTCAAATTTCTAGTTTCATTTATATTTTCTTAAATTTTTTGGAAATTGTTGTGCTAATCATATAATTGCAAAATACAGGATTACAAAGTCTTTCTACATTTTCTGTTCTCCTCTTCTGATTTCATTCTTGCTTAACCACTTAAAAAATGGAGAACGAAGATAATATGTTGGTAGAATTCAGAGATGCAGCTCAGTGGCATCGCTTTGAGGCTCTGTCTCTTCGACCCTTCGCCTTGACAAAATTTACCCACAGACCCACCATGACCTCCTTAGGTTTAGGTGAGAGTATTGATTTCTTGTTTAACCAACTAGGATGGGAGGGTTTTGCTAAGAAGAAACACAGAACTTATCGTAGACTGACTTTAGAATTCCTAAGTTCATTGAGTTACAACCCTTACTGTGGAAAAGGCTTTACTAGGGGCCGAATTACTTTTAGGCTGTTTGGATACCACTGCCAGTTTACCATTAAGGAACTGTTGGATCTTTTAGGTTTCCCTGAATGACCCACCGTTTTCTCCGTGGTACAAGAGGATTTGATGTTGGTAGGTGAGCTTAATGCTTTTTGGGGTAGGATTTCAGGAAAACATGATTATAACATGAACCCTATGCTGTCAACTGAGATTCATAACCCAGTCATCCGCTACTTCCACATGATCCTAGCCTACACCCTATTTGGAAAGCCTGAGAATGACAATACCGTTTCTTCTTTTGTGAATTTTAGTCTCGAGAGGTTAACGGACTTACCTTCATGTTTAATAACTTTTGCAAAATTATCCGAGATGAAAATAACCCGATTCTAATAGGTGGTCTAGTGACTAAAATAGCCGATGTTATGGGATTCAGGACACGTCTCTCTGAAATTAACCCTTTTGGAAACTTTAGGCCTATGAATATTACCTTCTGTTTCAATAGAGCCACGATTAGAGACCGTGGTCCACATCATTTCTAGCTCCTAATAAATAATGTAGTTGTGCCACATTTTACTTTACCCAATCATGAGCGCACGAGTGTGCATAACGAACATAACTGGCTATACGACCTGGACGAACCACAACCTAAACCCGAAGAAACATTTCCCGAGCCTGATATTGACCCTAAGACACCTCCTAATTATTATGACTTTGACTTTATGGAAGACCAAAATAAAGATGACACTGCCACTCCTAAGGTTGATGCTAATACTTATGCTGCAAATCTGACTACCATCCTCAAAACTTTGGATGATTATCACAAAGAGATCACCGCCGTAAAGGGTGAACTGAAGACCATGCGACAAGATATTTTCGGCCTTATGGATCTCACGGTAGCACAATTTGATCACCTAAATCAAGCCGTGGCATCTTTGAAGAAACGCCTTGGCTAGATTTTGAAGCACTGTTTTTTCCTACTTTACTGCTTTATTTTGAAACAATTTACTTTGCTTTCATTCTGCTTTTTTATGTTTAGGAACAAAATAATTTACCTTCAATTTTAATTTCTACTGCATGAATACACTGCTGGTCTTTGCTAGCATTTTTCCGGGTTTAATAAATTATTCAAATTTTCAATCATTATTATTGATCTTGATGGTATTTAATTGTTTCTGTCATTTTACTTTGCTTTTAATTTATTCTGTCATGTATCCATTTTTAATTTCTGCATTATAGTGTTACCTATCTACTGCTAACAATCCTTATGCGGAAAAGAAAAAAATAAAATGCTTGCTTATAAACTGCTAACAATCCCAGTTTTTGAAGCTGTCACGACCGTGACAGGTCTGTGACGAGCGTCACACGGGTTAAGAGCGCGTTCTCTGTTAAAACAGAGATGCTGCCTCTTCTTCTTCTTCTTTTCTTCCCATTCATTTTCCCACCGTCCCATTAACCCTCATCCTTCAAAAACCATCACACCATTATTCCATTGACCAAAATTAAAACCCTCCACAAAAATTCATCTTCCCATATTCTATTTAAACATCACAGTAAACCATTTCCACATACACCCATTTTCTCCAAAAACTTACTTCTTCTATACCACTTGTTTCTCTGTGCATGCACAATGGCTAGACAACAAAGGCAAGCTCCAGACCTTACAACCGTAAATTTTAGAGCAGGAGAAGCCGGTGAACGTCAGAGGACCAACTACATCAGTTTCCACCAACGATCTGTGCAACCCACTCGATATGTAGACATTGCATGTCTCGAAGAATTGGGGATGCTTAAAGGAGTTAGATGATGCTCCAGAATGCTGGCCTATGGCAGCTCTGCACTTAAAGCCAACCTACCCACGAAGCCCTGACGCTCGAGTTTAAGAGTTCGTTCTCATACATAACACCTCCTGGAGAAAAGAACCAACTCACTGGTATATCCACGTTCCGCATGTTTGGTTCTGAGTATTCTATCGGCCAAAATCAACTTGCCGAGATGCTTGGTTTCCACCATGGCGAGAATGTTCATTGTCGGGTGCCACAAGAAACCTTTTTCCAAGCAGCATTTGATCTTTGGAATAGATTGACCGGGACTACGGTCGATAGCTGAGACTGCCTCAACGCAACATACATTCACAACCCGGCTATCAGATATTTCCACCGCATTTTAGGAAACACTATATTTGCAAGGGACAGCAACCACAAGGTGAACTCAAAAGAACTCTTTTTCCTCCATTGTGTGTTCAACCTCGAGCCTATCAACGCCGCTCCTTTTCTGTTAGCACACATCCAAGCAAACTGTGCTAAAGGCTCCAAACCCTTCTATTTTGGAGGGATTGTCACTTCTATTGCTCTAAGTTTGAACTTATGGGACGAGCTTAATAGATTACCTTCCGTGCCTCCGGTGTTGCTCGACATCGACTACTGCCGCAACTCACACCTCATCAAACTAAGAAGAGATGGCAAATACCATCCTATGGTCCGCACAAGAACAATTAGAAATATCATTCTGTCTTGTAGGAACCGCATTGACCCTCAGAATATGACCAATTGGATCTTTGATTTAAATGCTCCCGAGCAAAATGCGGCTGCAGATTATGATCAAAATCATGCACCTGTTGATGAGATGGAACAAGAGATGGACCAAACCGCCCCAGAAAACCAACCACCGCCTGCCCATGATGCTCCTTCGACCTCCCGACGTCGCAGCCGACTCGACCAAGACCCCGTTACAAATGAAGAAATCATAAGAGCAATATGGCAACAAAACCAGCTGGGTGCCCAGAGAGAAGCACAACAACAGGAGCAACATAATGAAATAATGACTCTCATGCGTCAAATCCAGCAAGGGCAAGTCAGCCAAGGTTAGAGGCTTGACGGCGTCATCGATGGGATGGGTGCCTTGACAATGCGAGTGCAGCACTTACATGATTACATCCATCACGTCGGCATTCCAGATCGTGTGGCACAGCATGGACGAGGGCGCTCTAGAGGCAGAGGACGTGGGGCTCCTTGATTTTTTTTTTGTTTCTTTTACTAGTTTTTCTTGTTGTTCCCCTTTATATCGCAACATTGAGGACAATGTCCGATATAGTGTGGGAGAGCTAGTCTATTTTCACTTTATTTCCCTTTTTATTTTTTCCTTTTTCATATTTCCCTTTTATCAAAGTTTATATATATGAGAATTTTCGTTTAATATTTGATTCCCCCGCTTTACTCTGCTATATAAATTTTTTTTTTACGATCAATGCACAATGTGACATACCAAGATATAGGCTATGTTAGGAAGTTGGGAAAGTTCTAACAAGATCGATACCGTCTTGACACCTTAGACCTCTTGCGTATGCGATGTCAGTTTCAATACTTATTATACCGATACCTCGAGTTCAGTCCTAAAGTAACCCCCAATAGTTTATATTTGCAGTCAGCACCTTCTTAATCACAAACCACGTGGGGAGCCGAGGAATATAAGTGTTTGATGCCCAATCATGAAAAGAAGAATCTTTCTTATTTTTGTCTGCTGAGAAAAATAGAAGATGCACCAAATCTTACGGTTGCGAAGACTTACAAGAAAAGAAAGAAATCCATTGTCGATTGGTTCAGAGGTACCTGATTCTGGACTTGGTAGGGCGAACTACGGTTCGATCCCCCGCAATCTACGAATAGGATGTATAAAGGGTTACCACACTCGTGTATCAGGCCCCGTGCAAAAAAACCAGGGATCAAAGTCACTAACCGGCTACTCCACTACGTGCATGAAAAAGGCAAAGGGCTTAATGTGATTGCGTTAGAATGAAACCAGGTGAAACAGACACGAAAGCTTTGGGTTGAACTATAATAGAATGATTAGAACTGGATTGTACAAAAGAGAGGTCTATGATCATGCTTGTAGCTATGTGTCATTAATGTATCTTTAATGTTCTATACAAGTACCTGTCTTACTAACGAGAAGCCCTCTACACATTTTCAAATCCATAGGTGTACCATGTATGTGCATTTGATAAAGTTTGTCCGGTTTTAACTGATTGATTGCTTGAGGACAAGCAAAGATTCAAGTGTAGAGGAGTTTGATAACACGAAAACATATCATATTTTTACCTTGATTTATGTTCAAATCTTATCCCATTTCTGTCTAATTTCCGATTATTCCGAGGATATTCAAATGTTTTCGCAGGTATTTCAGCTTCCAAGCCAAGAATGAGAAAAGAGCAGAAAAGTAACAGAATAAGGAAAAAACAGAGGAAAATAGCAGAAAAAACAGAGAAATTAGATTTTGTATGTGTGACGACCGTCACACATAGTGCCACGACTGTCATGAAGACCAAAGCCATCACGACTGTGACGCAGCCCCCACGATCGTCATAGGTTCAAAAACAGAAACGTGACGTTGGAGACAGACGTGGTCGCGAAGAGAGAAGTTTACAGTTTCACACGTTCGACATTTTCTCCTATATTCCCTCAGACTCAACTCAGTAGCAGTTCCAACTAGTGCCCATATATTCTCTCATACTGGAGGTCTATATATAGTGAATTTTGGAAAGGACGTGAGACACAGCTTTTACCCGAGAATTCCATATTTTTGCATTTTGTTTCCAGAATTTTTACATTCCCGTTTTTGTTTTCCTTTACCCTTCTTTTGTCCATTCATTACCGAACAGTGATAGTTTCTCACATCGAGGGGCTATCACACATTAGTTTACTTTTAAGTTTGCCTTCATTATTCATTCGTTTCGTAAATTCAAGCAAAAGCCTGCCGACTTATGGAGGAATTGCTAGAACCGCATTCACCAGGTTTTTATCGTAATTCAATAATAGTATTATTTGTTTTTTTCCATGTTTGTGTTAATGTTTAATTGTTCATGCGTATTTATGTTTGCTTTAATTAATATGTCGAGCTAAACTCATTTTATCGGTATGTAATTGAGTAACCGGAATGGATTCAATAATTCTAAGCTAAAATCATAAATCAACTTATTTTTTGGCTTCGATTTCTTAATTTAAAATCAACTTTTATTACGAGAGTAAAAAGGTAGCAAAGGTTAAGGTCAAGACCACGAGAGTGTGAGATTTTACCCGGATAGCTGAAATCGGGCATTGGTTTTAAAAACAGCGAGAGCGCTTTAAAGTTAATTAGGACTTATTAGTTTTCAAAAATTGTTTTTAAACTCAAATGGGCTAGCGAGAGCAGACATTATGATTTAGGAATATAGTCCGAGGCAAGATCCACGAGAGTGTGAGGTGAGGGCTTTTAAACTGATATTTTCTACAGAAAAATAACGTGATTCATTTTTATATGCTTAGGTTTTATTAAATCCACGATGGTATACTAAGTTACGTACCGATATCCTTATATCAACTAGTTTATTCCAAAAATTTAGATTCCCTTTAGTTTCCCTTTTGAACTTAAAACCAAAACATCTCCGCCTTAGCTAAACACAGTAACAAAACCGTAGCACTAGGTTGATTATCAGGTCTTTGTGGGATCGATATCTTTATTACTACGCGATAGGCTGTGCACTTACAGTTAGTAACCGTTAGACTCAGAAAGTCGCGATCACTGTCTTCAACAGACATTCCTCAAAAAATTGACACGTTTTGCTCTGCATGTCTCCATTTTGCCACAGCTCTCCACACGTCTTTCTTGAGAAACGGATAAGGATAAAAGACAGTTATTCATCCGTATTTTGAAATTCAAAACTTCTGTCGAAGGAAGGCTTCAAACATCCACCGTCAAAGTTGCTTTCCATACTTCGAAAATATTTCTAAGTATTTTTCAGCACGTTCTCCTTATGAAGAAAAATTCGACCAGGACCCTTTGCATAAATTCCTGTCAAATTCAGACAAAGTACAAGGAACACTTAATTTTACTTAGTGCCTTTAAACAAAAGCTTGGCGTCGAAATTTCAAGCCAACATTCATACACTCATGAGAGAGTCTAATCAGAAAGCAGCTGCTAGTACACTCCAGAATCAGAAGCGTGATATGGCTGCCTCTGAGACTGAGTAGTGTCAACTAAGTTCTACTAACATGGGACTCGAGATATATTTACATTATCTTCAATAGGTTGTGTTGTACCTGAATCATAGACATGTCCTCTGGACAAAGGCCTTGTTCTGTGGATATTTCCTTGACTAAAAGTTCCAACACTTGCTTTATTGGAAAAGAAGATGTACTAGAAGATTTGATCTGATTATAGCCGTGTGGATGCTCCAACGACTATATTTATTCAGCTATATAAGGAGTAGAAGTTTTGAAGATCAATTCAAGAAATAACGCTGCAACTACAACTGAGAAATACATGCACTGCATTTCAGAAGCAAAATTTGTTAAGAGTTATTATTCTTGTATAGCTTAAGAATCCTTTGTAAAAGTGTGTTGTATTGTATTTGAACACCTCTGATTTTTAATCAAGAGTTGTTGTAAGTTATTCCTTCTCTAAACAGTTAAGTTTAGATAAAAGTCTCTTGCTGTAGACTTGAGCAGGAAAGTCTTAGACAATGTGTCTGAGAAGGGAAGTTTTGGATCGAGGATCTGAGCAAGGGAAGTCTTAGGCAGTGTGTCTAAGCAGGAAAGCCTTGAACCAGGTGGTTTGAGCCAGGAAAGTCTTAGGATATGAGGATCTAAGCAGGAAGTCTTGATCAGGTTCTAATTAAGCAAGAAAGTCTTAGACTGGAGGTCTGAGTAAGGAAAGTCTTATATAGGTGTGTATAAGTAAGTATTATAAAGGGACTAGAGTACTCTCAGTTAAGAGAGGAACCAACATAACTGATGTGTGTTCTTTGTTGTTTTTGCTTTACTTCTATTTCATTTTCCGCTGCATTATTTATCAGATTTTGAACTCAGATTTAGAATCTGAACTCTGGTTCAGAAGTAAAACTATTTTTGCAAACACAATTCAACCCCTCTTCTTGTGTATTTTTCTCGCCTTCAGTTGGCATCAGAGCAAGGTCTGTATGTAACACCCTTCTAAACCCCCGCAGAATATATATAAATAATCAGAGTAAATTAACATGTGTCGCATCTGCGAAAATCAACCGACGGAAAGGAACAGAAGAGGCGCCACCGAACGTTATTTATCTCGACGCAGGGAAAGGAAATGATCGACGAAAACCTCAACAAAGGGAAATGAATGTTCCTCGCAACCATAGCATGGGTTCGGGAATCGGTTACGCGAGAGGAAGATATTAGCACCCCCTCGCGTCCATCGTACTCGATGGGATCCACACTTGTTGTTATCGATCAAAGGGTGTAGGTTATCTGAAGTTCAACTGCTAACTGGAAACGGGGGAATGGAGAAACTGGGGGAGAAAAGAAAAGGTGACTCGATAAGACATCGCCTTCCTAGGCCTATGTATTCCCTCGGGAGCGGGAAAGTCAAAGTTAACATAGTTCGGAGGACTACGGGATTGTGGGGGAAGGTTGCTCGCCAAGACATCACCGTCTTGTGCCTACGTATCATCAATCTAACGAGAAGGAGGAAGTCAGAGTAGTCGTAGTTCAACCTACGGGTCTTATTGTTTTGTGTTTTTTAAGTGGAAAACGCCAAGGTTCGTGTTCTAGCAGTTTAGGTGTTGCTGCTCATTGTATGGAGTCTTACGCGTTTACCTGTTTGCGGTAAAACGGAAATGACGCATCCTTTATGAGTGGAGTGAGGGAGATGAGAAGAGAAGATAATTATTTGTTTTTGTCTTTTAGAAGAAAGTATTTTGGTTATTTTTTTTTGTGATATGCAAAGTGTTAAAGTCTATGACATAGTGAACACTTTACGTAACGAGTCACACGCCTCGCGCGACAAAGCATACTATGTACTTAAAGCTCATGGCACACAAAGCACATCTTTATTCATTAAGTGTTTTAGCTTTTCTTTGAGAGAGAGAAGAGAGACTCAAGGTGTGAGAGAAAATGGAAGTTAGTTGTTAGTGTGCTCGCCGAGATATCGTATCTCGTGCCTACGTATCCTCAATCTGAAAAGAAAGAGGAATCAGAGCATCCATAGTTCACACTACTACGGAACACAGGGAATGGTCTCGATCGCATGGGTGCGAGAGAAAGGTGAGACTCAGGAAGGGAGAATCTATCTAATGTTGTCATGCAATGGCGGACAAATGTCGTTGCCTCAGCCGAGAACGGACTGAGTGACTCCTCGTCCTCAACAGAAACGGAGAGTGCAACAGGAAAATAGAATCTATCTAATGTTGTCATATAATGGTGGACTAATGTCGTTGCCTCAGTCGAGAACGGACTGAGTGACTCCTCGTCCTCAACAGAAATGGAAATGCAAATAAACAGAAAATAATGCAATAGATAAAAACAGAAGCAACAACAGCACTCCTGCACCTGTACAACTATAAAATCCAACCATAAGCTCAAACAGCACCTGCTTTTTAGGAAGGAATAGGTGTAAGAAATTCTGGACATAATTGCAACATTTAACAGCTCACCTTATGCACAACAGCTATGTTTGCAGCAACAACTCCTACCTTTAAAAAACTTATCAAATCAAGTGTGAATCATTACAAAGACAACTCAAAGATTAGTCAAAGCAATCAACAAAATACCCAAGGTTAGCCACCAAAATCAAATGGAAATTGTCAACAAGGATTAAGTAAGAAACCAAAGGTTCCCCTAAACTTCCATCAATGAACTAATCTAAAAGTAAGTAGGAAATTCACTACTAGAACTCAAATTAACGCCAAATCCTAAACTATATAACGATGATGAGAAATCATATTGTGTAAACACGTATATACAATCACAACAAACTCCTAATCACAAAAATTACAACCAAGCTTTAACCACCATGAAAAATTACAATCAACCATGGAAAAAATATAACCCGATTCGATTACCATGGAAAAAACACAATCAATTCAATCATCATGGAAAAGAATTCGATTCTAACCTTGAAATCTAATCAAATTTTAATATTAAAATCTAAGCAAAACTTAAAAGTCGTATTAAGAACAAGTTTTAAATTTATCTAAAATCAAATTCTAAAGTAAATCTAATTAACATGTGATTAAGTTCTAATTACAAAAATTTATCCCTAATCTAATTACCCTAATTCTAATATTGATAAGCCAAAAAGAAATTAATTAAAAATTGACGGGGGTGCAGTAAGGAAAAGGAGGTATGAATGAGAAACCATGGAGCAGGGCTTAAGCCCATTGATCTTTTGTGAAGTCAGGGGGTGCGGGATTGAAATTATTGTGTATGGAAACTAGTAGAAGACCCGTGTGTCCGCACGGGTAACTTCGTTCATATTTTAAATCATTCGATGAGGTTTGATTATTGTAGATTTATAATTGCTATTATAAAATCACCAACATTTATAAATATGCAACATATTACCAACATGAAAAATCCAATACGAATAATAACTACTAATATTTACAAATATGACTAATAACTACAAATATTTATAAATATTTCCTTGAATATTTACTAATATATTTTCACATATTGCATATTTTTTTAATTTGTTTAGCTCATTACCAACATGAGAAATCCAACATGAAAAAGTTACGACATAGATTCTTGCGGAATATAGAACAATAATGTGCTACTTGTAAATATGGTCTTTTAAAAAGAGTGATGATTTGAGGAATGAGAAAGTTATTAACTTAATTTTTGCCAGAGCATGGTCTTTTACTTTGCTGTATGTAGTGAAATATGTTAGCGCCTTGATAACATCATGTTTGAAATATTGGTCGGGTTAATCTGAGATAGCATACAATATACAAGAAAGGCTCCATGTTTTCCTCCACCATGCCAATGCCAAGTTTTCCTAATATCATCTCCAAATATAACATTGTCATACTTTCATGTTTATCTTAAATCACTCTTTTGGGGTGCACATGAAGCGAGTGAGAATACAAAAGGAAAAGAGGAAATGGAATGAGTATGGCACATGTGATACTTGTTGCTACAGAATCTAATTCAATATGCCATGATTTCCAAAAGTGGAAAAGAACAATTTGAAAAAGTATTGCTACAAATTTAAAAGTACAATATAAAAGTGCAAAAGTGATAAGATTTAAAAAAAAAAGATACAAGATCAATTTACAAATTCAGAACTGATTTCCAAAATACTGAGATACAAGAGAGACAAATTCCATTGGTTGAATTCAAAATTGAAGGAAATTATAGGAAGTTACAAGATACTAATACACATGAAGATTATGCCTAATAGATCAAATTCTTGTACTTCATCCTTCGAGACAAATGCAAGCAGCCTTGCATATCTTCTCCCTCGTGCCAAGTCTCGTATCCAAGTTCCTCATCAAAACTTGACACTTTCAAGCAGCCACACAACCTGCAAAACCCTCATAAAATTCATTCTAGCCATCCACACTTCTGCAACACCTCTGGAATCATCGTTAAGTAACCTCTTAAATAAAAAGGTTTTAAAAATACAAGTAATTGGATTGTTAGCATATTGAATAATACACAGAGAGGCTAGGTGCATAAATAATAGTGTTCCTGCTATGACTTTTATGTTGTGAAAATACATAAAACTCATAAATAATAGTGTTCCTGCTATTTCTTGACCACACGCCTATCTACAAATACATAAAACTCACTTTGTTTATCTTGTGAAAAAAATATGTTATTGGATGGTTCCTGCTATGACTTGTATGTTGGTAAAACAGTGAAACCGGGACAGGTATTAGAGAATATGCAGTTACACCAAGTGAACCTATGCATAAATAATAGTGTTCATATAAAATAAGATACTACCAAATCTATATAAACTGGATGTTAATAACATTTATGGAAATAGCAAAGCAGGGAAGAAATGTAATAAATGATTCAACTAATAATCACATTATTGAAACAAATTTGCAGCAATATCTTTGAAATGCAATAAGGCAATCAAGAGAAGAAATGTGTCATAAAGAACATACCATCTCAGTTTCTTACCTCATGAACATGAACATGATAAACAACCCTCACTCCCACTATGAACTTGCTTTTCTCCAAATATAAAAGGTTTTACCTTCATCATTTTTCAGCCACATTCAATATTCCAACATCTATGTTGTATTATTAATTTAAGAGATCGAAATAGTTTAAAACTAAATGAGGTTGTAACTTTGATTCAAATGTGATATTTGTTAACAAGAGTGCCATTTTTACCTTTTGGGCCAGATGAAAAGAAGTTCCCATATTTTCTTTCGAATCCTGCACCCAAAACAAATAACTCAATACGACCTAAGAGTAATGAAAAATAATCCAAAATTCTCATTAAATTCAAAATTATAGAATGAAAACCTTGCTGAACACAATTGGCTTGCCTCCAGATTTGAGGGACAACTGCTAACATTTCAAAAAATAAGAATGAATGAGAATTGTTAAATTAAAATCTTTACGAAAGTGAAGAATTTATAAAGCAAAATGGCCACTACTAAATTCACCTTACTAAAGAGATCAGTTGGTGGATTATGCTGAAGCCTCTTTTCTGTACAAAAATTAAATTCCTGCATGAATTGAAGTAACATGTGATCCCAATAAAATTTTCTATCCAAGGGGTGACAGTGATAAACCAACTCACCATAGGCACAGTGGCTTCCTGCTTAATGTTGCGGAAAACACCAATATCTCCTTTACTTGAAAGTATCTGCACAAAATTTTATACAGTAGCTAGTACAGAAAAGAAAAGTACTGTATATCTTACTCAAATAATGGAAAAAATGATGAATTCCGTTAGAAACGATACGATAATTATTATAGTTCCTTTAAACTATTAGATTTTATATACATATTATAGTGTCTCATTACCTTCTTATTAAATGGTCGAGCTTTAAATTCATGCCCACTGTCCAATACATTGTTCTTTGGAGCACCAATTACAGATGCTCTGTGCAGAGATAGCAAATCAAATTAGCACTATTGTTTAACGGCCATCAAGTATGAACTACTATCATTTATCATGGCCTTTGTTACCTTCTCAAATTCCAGATTCTATTTTGTGGAGCAGAAGCAATATGCATGTTTGTACGAATCTTTGCACGGTAGTGTAGATGATGAAGTAGAAGATTTGTGCTGCATGGCCCTCTCCGATGTTTTGAGGTGAAATTCCTTAGAAGCAAGAGATAAAAAATCTGAGCTTCTAGATAAACAATGTCGAATAATGTTAGGTTCGATTGACATCCAATTATTCGCATTTACATGCACGCATTATTTTTCATTATGTCTAGATTCAAGTGTAGCATAAAAATATAGTAATTAAGACAGTTACATCTTTATATTTACTATACTATGAAAATAATAAAATGGTAATAAAAAAGGAATGAACTGTGAAAGCTTCTAGAGCTTACTTGAAATTCTGGCAACCGAACAGGGGTCCTTTTGGGAATTGGTAATGAAGGGGAATTAAGAATCTAGATTATGAACATAAATAGTTAGAATTGATGATGGAAAAGATATACCAAAATTAAGCTAACAAAACAAAATCTAACTGCATAAAATACCAACTTTTCTGTTTAATGGTCGTGCTTTGAACTTGGGTACAACACATGTTGTGAGTTCTGCTTCTGCACCATTTTTGGGTCTGGAAAGCACATATATTATCTTTACTTCATTAGATGATGAAGAAATTCTGCTTCAACAAAGATGATTTCACCGAACAACACATAAACAAACCTAATCCTTTGTGATGTATGAGAGGTTTCTAGGTTAGGCACTCTAGGAACAGTAACATTAAGCTTGGAATGTCCACAGTTTTGATCAGCAGTTACAATCTGCAAAAATATACAGATTTAAAGGCCGCCATCATGTGAATCTTTTTTGTCACTCAATATATACGGCCATTTGCCCAGACGATTTCAACTGATTTCGCTAATCCAATTTGTAATGGAGAAATCTACTTAATAAACGATTATTTAGTAAATTTCCTCTCATAATAGCAGTATTGTATCAGAAAAAGGCCAAAATTATATTGCAATAAACGAACAGGCATAAGATATGCCAAACAAATCCACAAACATACCAAAAGCAAATAAAGATATATAGCCTATAATGCCACCAAAACAACACCACAGAAAACCAATACCAACCATGACAGAATTCCTGAACCAGACAAACCAACTATCAGATCCAACTTACTTCTTAACACAACCAGAAAACTATAACAAATACGATATAAATACAGAACTAAATACCCTACAATTCCTACTGCCGATCGACGTAAAGGAGCACAAACGATGCAATCGACCGAGCTCAAATCCAAAAATTCCACCCATCAGCAACCAATAACACCCAAGCTCAAATTGACTACCATAATCCAAGCCAACAGAAAACACAGACGGTTGGATTCGAATAAAACTCTCGCAAATTGATACTACCGCCAGAATTGTCTTCAACTGATGCCAAACTTTAAGGTGTAGTCTACAAAGTTTAAAATAAGCAAGCATATAGTAATTTTATAAACTTTAAAATAAGCAGGCATAAAATTCATAAACTTTATAAACCCAAACTTTAAAGTTTATAATATATCACTGCAACATATAGTAATTTTATAATATGTTAAAACATAGTAAAATGATGCATTACTATAAACTTTAAAATTGATATTACTATAGAATTACTATATTATAAATAAGCATACATATTCAAATTTAGAAAGATATGAAAACATAATACAATATGAAAACATTTAGAAAGATAGACACATGACTAATAAAGTCATTGAAGCATTTTTAAACTAATAAAGACATGGAAGCTTTTTGCCAAACCTTGATGAAGTATGAGTTGCTGACAAGTCCTTGCTTGTGATTTGCCTAGGACAACATAGTTGATAGAATAACATCAGACAAAATTGTTCAAAACATTAAAAACATTTTACACAAATATTGTTCCAAGTAAGCTTGAGATATACTTTTATTATGTCAAAATTTGAAAGATTCACTCTGGATGCAGGGGCTAAAATCTCAATGCAATGACAAAAGTTTATTCTAACAGCAGACAACCAGGACATGATATACTTTAAAACTCCATATTAAATAGGATACACACCACTCCTCTTTAATCTGATATACTTTTGAAAATCAGTACGAGGTTTAGTGCCATAGCTCCTTTTATTCTGCTCCTCATAATTAGTAATCTGTTTGATAAGATTAAAAAACATGGCAAAAATGGAATCAAAATTCTTATGGAATAAAAAAGTATCTCCCTGAAACGGTTTTGCAGTTAATAACGTTGCTCATGTAATATATTTGGATCAAATTTTATGGCTCATGAATCACTATATTGAGGAACTCAACATACCAAGCACAACTCAACCAAAATGCAACCAATACTCCAAATGTCACAAGGAAAACCCCAACCAAGTCCTAGTAACAAATAAACAAACTACAATTGCTTTTGAACTGTATCAAAACAATAAAGCTTTAAACAAAGCGAATATGAAATTCATAGGTGTAGTAGAGGCAATATAGCTGTGATCTTGGTTTGACAATGCCTGGTAGGGATAATATATCCCACACTACCAAAGAGAAGTAGAAACTTACCAAGAATAACCTCAGGAGCCCTATAATGCCTAGTAGAGACAATATAGTTGTGATCTTGGTGCTCATAAGCAGTACTACCAAAATCAATAACCTTAATAGCACTTGATTTTGGCAGTCTTTTAAAAGAGGTTCCCTCTTTTGGAAACCAGAACATGACCTGCAAATTAAAATTGTGATAATTTGATAAAGCTTTAGCATTAGCAAACAATTTTTAGGCATGCTGTAAAGCAGACTCATAGCTCCACCATCAGAAACACATTTTTAAAGAACCGAGAAAAATACAATCTAAAAATCGACCACAGGAAGCAGAAATACCTTGTAGTCATGCACTTTTACATATTTTGGGGAAATAAAAAGTATATTCTCAGGCTTCAAGTCAGTGTGGATGAGGCGCAGATCATGTACAACTGCCAATTTAGTAACACAACCAACATGAATATCATTTAAACATTTAACAATTTCCTCCCTTCTTTTCAGAGAGGGTGGGTTTCATGAGTCATCTATATTCATTCACAATAAGTTAAATGGTTTTATATGATAAATTATAAAAGTTATAAAAGTATTATTGGGAAAAAGAAGTGAATAGTTGAAGTAAAATATATTGACTAAATCCACAAGTAATCATCATAAGTTCATAACCACCCTAAAGACAATAGAAGAATGTCATTATATGACTCTGGAGTTGGCCATCAACTTTGGAAAGAATAGAAATAATGAAAGTGGCAATTACGCACATGCTACACTTTCCAACAATTGTCTTCCTAACTCACGGACAAGATAAACTGGAAACGGGCGATAACTGTTCTTCCGAAGAAAATCATATAAGCTTGGTCCAAGCATCTCAAATACCTGTAAAATTATTAAAATTTCAGACAAGTCTTAACCCCATAAAAAGTTTGTGAAGTTTGGAAATAACAATGGCATATGTCAATTAGATATTCACAATACAAATATGGTTCCGGTAGTCAAACCAGTTGCGTATTTGAACACAGCTGCGTATGATAAAACAACTTAAAATTGACACAAACTTCAAATCACAATTAGTAGGGCACAGGAAAGAAAAAGAGGGGGGGGGACCTTACCGACTGCCATTCCTGTCATACTTCCCAAGCAATTGGAGCACATCAACTTCTAACATTGCTGCTTCACGATATTTCTTTATACCCCTCACAACTTTTATGGCAACTACCTCCCTCATTTTTCTATCCCAGCATTCCAAAACCTGACCGAAAGTCCCTGAAAACATAGAACAGATAACGCATGTAGCATTAATATTGAGATTATATATAAACACACTAAAAGAAGTAAAGAAGATAATGATGATAATAACCTTCACCGATTTTCCTGAGGATCTTATCTACACGTATAGAAACAAAGACACATTAGGAATACACGAAATTGAGAATGAATACAAATTAAGGCATCAAAACAAATCCCTTACTTGTCAAGATTGATGTCAAGATAGAGTGAAATTGATGTCACTCTTAAAACCATCAAAAACCCTTAAAACCATCATTAAAACCAGTAGCTTTCCATTCCACTGAAGCTTCAACTGAAATTGATGTCACTGCACATTCATGGCCTTTAAAACCATCAAAAACCCTAAAAACTACACTGTCATTAACAAATTTCCAAAATTTCACAATAAAACACAAGCATAAACTAAAATCAGATCTCATAACACACAATCAAATAAAAACCACCATCCAAACCAAAACAAAAACGAACAAAAAAAATCGATTTTTACACAAACCAAAACCACTTACAGAGAGATGCAGAAGGAATTTCCACCACCACCTCCGGTCGCGACCATCACCGTAGAGACGAGAGAAAAATTTTTGGTTTGAAAGAGAGAACACATAGAGAGAAAATGGGCAGACGAGAAAGAGGGAGAAAGAGACGAGAAAGAGGGAAGGGAAGGCGACGAGAGAAGAGAGACACTGAGAGAAGAAGGAAGAGAGAGACGGTGAGAGAAGAAGGAAGAGAGAGACGGTGAGAGAGTGAGAGAAGAAAGAGAGGGAACGTGAGAAAGAGAGCGTGAGAGAAAGAGGGTAAGAAAATTTCAAAAAAATGTTGCCACGTGGCGAAAAGAGTCATTTTCATTGGACAATGACTTTCTATTAGTCAATGACGATTAAGAGCATGTGATTATATGGTAATTTGAAATTAAGGAAAGGGCATTTGTGGTGGTTTGGTACTATATTCTAATTATAGGTAGTTAGTTGATAAAAAGGAGAGTGGGCTTGCAAGCCCGAAATGGGATGGTTCAGCATGGAGGTAAATTGGTTTTAAAAACCCTAGCATCCTTATCAAGAACAACTCTGATGGCTTCTCTCTGATTTTGCCGCTAACCTCACCTTCTCCGCCATTACCATCACCTCACCGGAAACCTCTCTTACTCCCTCGTCTCACTCTTTCCGCCTCCAACAAACTCGCCATTTTTTTTTCTTTTATCCATCTCCCTTCGTTCCACCGTGATTTCTGGCAAGGGCGCCGTCATCCGCCACTGTGCCTAATCACAAAACTACTGAGCTTTTCTAACCTATATCCATTCGCTAAGCAAGAATCCAACAATAAACTTTGTAAACCACTCACCAGTTAACGAGATCGGAGAACAGAAAAGAATCCCTAAGTTCTAATGTTTCCCCAATTCAAGCTAAATCGTGGCGATTCTACATCATCTGTGTTCGACTACCACTCTGAACAGGTGTTTACGCACACAAATTAAACAAGAATATGGTAACGAGCACCTGATTGAAGACTCTAGGGTTCCGACGTGGTGGTTACTCGCGAACGGCTTCAACGGAGATGCCCGGGGATCCTTCCTCAGGTACGGGATCTCCCTCTATTCTTCTTTCTTCTTCTACTTCTTCTATCCGTGCGTTGTTGCCTCGTTCTTGAAGTTGCGAGGTACACGAACTGCTGTGACTTTTTCTTCTTCTTCGTGACTTCTGTTTGATTCCGGTTGTTGTTAATCGCAGATGTTGGTTCTACGCAGGTCTGTACGAAGAAGGTTGATGCTGAAACTTTGATGAAGGTGGTTCGGAATTTGAAGGTTGAATTGGAGATTGATGAAGGCGCTGATGACGAATGATGGAGAGAAAGGGTAGATGAAGATTGAAGGTGGATCTTGAAGGTGAATATTGTTGCCAAGAATTGAAGGTTGATTGAAGCGTGATGAATAATCTGAGAGAGGAAGAATTTCTAAAGTGAAATTGAGAGAGAGAGTTCGGTTAGGCTCTACAAATCTGTTAGAAAGTTCAGTGTTGGTTAGTGACAGTTATTGAATTGGTTAGGATTGGTTATCAGAAAATCGGTTAGAAGTTTGTTGGAACGGTTATGGTGGTTTTTTATGACAGTTAAGTTAGGGAGTATTGGTTTGTAACTGTTATGAAGGCTGGTGTGTTTTTCTGGTTTTTCTGGTAGAAGTTTGTAACTGTTATCTGTTAGAATTAGTTGGTTAGATTGAAACTGTTAGAGGTTGTTATGAATGTTAGAGAAAAAATTGAACGTTCGAATTTGTAGAAGTGGTGTTATGAGTTGTGTTAAGAGATTGGAAAAAACCGTTAGAAAAATCTGTTCTGGTTTTCTGGTAGAAGTTTGTAACTGTTATCTGTTAGAATTAGTTGGTTAGATTGAAACTGTTAGAGGTTGTTATGAATGTTAGAGAAAAAATTGAACGTTCGAATTTGTAGAAGTGGTGTTATGAGTTGTGTTAAGAGATTGGAAAAAACCGTTAGAAAAATCTGTTCTGGTTTTCTGTTGAGTTTTAACTGCTGTAATAAAATTCTGCTATCAGCTGCTATGAAATTGTCTCACTGTTAAGCAAAATTCTTTTATGGACTTGTTTTTGCTGTTAATTTTTCTATTTCAAAGCTGCTCTATATTTTTCTCATTGGTAATATGATGAAGCCCCATTGCAAGATTCTCTATCCGTTGACCTTCCTTACCATCTTTCTGGAATTTGTGATTCGCAAAGTTTGCTGCAGAATTGGCTTTCCATATAGTACCATTTGGATCCATGCTAATAAATTTCCATCCATCATCAATTATCACAAATTTAGCAGGACTTCCACCTTTTTTCTTTAAGAAGGGCACCTAAAGCGTGACAACGACCAACAGTAGTAGCAGATTTGCCTTCCGTAAGAGGAGTTGGAGTAATACCTCCCACACAATATATTACATTTTTCTATTCTTTCAAATCATCCGAACATAAAACAAAACCTTGATTTTATATTTCCGGTAAAGATCGTAATGATTGGGATTTGGGAGTAAGGTTGAGACTCTTGGAAAATTCATCAATGTGAACAAGTTGAACGGAGTTAGCAATATCAATATTGGCAAGAACCGGAGAAACTACCTCAAACTTTCTTGGCACGGAAGAGCTCACTGTGATTTTTTATTGAGTTTTGATTTTCAGGATAAAGACTGTTATTGTATCTCTAAAGCACAGTGTATTTGGCTAAGATTGAAAGAATGGTTTTTTCCACATTGGATATGTTAATGCCATTGCATATGGATTCAAAAATGAAATGGATATGAACTTGGGGAATAGATTAAAATGGATATTGTAGCGGCAAAATCGTGAGTGTAAGCTATTGATTAACTTAACTCGAAAAGCAAGAGTCGCCACCGCACTTTTATTTTATCCAAAAAGGAAAGGAAAAAGAGCGAATAAAACCTACACAAGCTCTAAACAAGAACAAGTGGAGAGAGTCCGGGTAAGGAGGTTGGTTACGCAATGGAAAGGTGTTAGCACCCAAAACGTCTATAGTACTCTATAGGAGCCCTTTGAAATATCTACCGCTTTTGGTCTGAAAAGGTTTGCTTGAAAAGTGATTGAGGAGATGAGAAGAGAAATTGTTTTTTAAGATTTTTGTGTTTGGAGAGACTTGTCGCCTCATGCCTACGTACCCCTGTTGTGCAATGTAGGATCAAAACCCCGTAGTTCGTGGTACAAAGAATGAAATTTGTTTGTTTTGGTTGTTTTTAAATGTAAAGACAAGTCGTCATTTCCAAGCGAATAATTCCGCTTAAAGAAATGAATCATGTCTAAACTTATGAAAAAGTAAAGGAAAAAGTGCACGAGGGCACAAAAAGAGAGTGATGAGTTTGATGTTTTTTAAGTCTTTTGAAAAAGGGTGCAATATGCTTATGTAGTTTAGCATTTGATTAAGAAATGAAAGGAAGAAAGTAAAATCACTTGACAAAGTCAAGGTTTGTTTATGAAAGCGGTGAAAGTTTGAAATCAAGAATGTTTTGAAAAAGGGAGAGAGTTTTGAAAATTGAAGAATGGGGAGGAGAAGAAGAGACTATCCTAAAGCATAAAAGAAAAGCTAAGGAAGAGAATAGCCTAACCACACAAGTATGCTTCCAAGTCTTCGAACCATAATTCCAAAACAAAGGGAGGAATGTCCTAAGTTCTAAGTCCAAGGTTCCAAGAATTGCATTGGACGTCCAAGGTCTAAGTTCAAAACTCCAAGTCCATTTGCAAAGGATAGTAACCATAGTCCAAAATTAGAAACACAAGTTTTTTTAGAGGTTTTGGCCTTTATTAATGTTTTAGGTCCAAATGGACAAAAGAAAAAATGCATAAGCATACACATATGTCCAACGGACAAAGGAAAAATTGCGGAAACATAAACATATGTCCAACGGACAAAGGAAAAATTGCGGAAGCATAAACATGATATGAAATGATAAAATGAAGCATAAAAGTAAAAGAGATAGGGTGCGAGAAGTAATTGTAAAGAAGTTAGTACAAGAGTAATGTTAGTAAGTTAGTGATTAGTAGTTAAAGTTAGTGATCAATTATAATTGAATACTTGCACTTAGGTCAAGATTAATGAGAACTCGTTAGAGGATTGATAAGACCAAAGCCTCCTAACAACAAGTTTCATAAGTTTTGAACCAAA
Organism: Lathyrus tuberosus; assembly: GCA_022829125.1. Classification (NCBI taxonomy): domain Eukaryota; kingdom Viridiplantae; phylum Streptophyta; class Magnoliopsida; order Fabales; family Fabaceae; genus Lathyrus; species Lathyrus tuberosus. Next base: position 29,428,997 of record JALAZF010000004.1, on the reverse strand, counting down.
AGACAAATAATCGACTATTTTTGATATTTTTCCGAGGCGGGACAAATTTTGGTCTATGTTAAGCGCACGCCGAGTAATTTGTTCGAGCAATTGCCCTACGAATGAGGCCGGCCATGAGATATATGTGTTAATGCCCGCGAGATGAACGATATATGAATCGTCATCCTAAAGCGATGCCACACGAAAAGAAAAGGTGGTAATGATCTCGTCTCGATCGAAATTCAATAAAGAAATTTCACGATCACTTCGACTTTCATTGATCAAAAAGAAAAATAGATGAAGAAAAGTGGATCTAAAAAGTTATGATCCACACAACCAACCAAAAAAAGAAAATGAAAGAAAAATGAGAAATCGAAATAAAATAAAATAAAAACAAGAATTAAAAGATAATTCACATAATAGAAATTTTTCATGACTTTTTTTCAAGAAACTTTCTAAAACCAAAATTTTAAAATAAAATCCAAACTCCAAAAGCTACTAAAAAATATAGAAAAACAAATTGAAATTATATATTTCTTTTAAAAAAAAAAAAAAAAGTTGACTACAGAAGTAACAAAAAATCAGAAAAGAAAAAGAAATAGCAAATTGTATCTTCTTCTTCTTCATTTCCGCGGACACTATTCATGGTGGAGGTGGTGGCTCGCGGACGTACACGGTGGAGCGGCGGGAAGAAAATTTCATACGGTTGCGATCGGAATTCCATGGTGATTCCAAATACGTATTCGATTTCATTCGATGATGCTTGAATTAACCAAATCGAAACCGTAAAGGTTTGATGGAAAGGAAGCTTCAATACCTTTCAATGGTGAAAAATGTTCTTCCTCTTCTATTCCTTTTTTTTTGAACGTGCTTTTGTTGTTGTTGTTGATGGAATTGTGAGAATTTATTACGGTTGGAAATTATTGAAGCTTGAAGTGAAGGTTTATGGTGGTTTTTGAAGGTTGAATTGAAAATTGATGAGGGTTAATTGAAGTTGGTGATTGAATGAAGGTGAAAGATGGTTGAAGCTTTTGAGCAATGAATTTGGCAGGGAGTCTTTGGCTATCCAAGCTTGGAATTGGAAGAAGATGGAGGCTCTATTTATAGCAAATGAATTGAAATTTGTGATTTGAAAACTTGGAATTTTTGGATGTCGTTTTCAATCATTTTTTGCGTTTTGTAATTCTGAATTTTTTTTCCCGTGTGATCTCTTTTGCTGCGTTTTGTGTTTAATCTCCTTGTGTTTTGCGGTTTGGTTGTAGCTGGTGCAATGCGTGTGAGTTTTGGCTCGACTGGGATGCGGTTTTTGGACGTGTGAAGTGGCTTGTGTGTGCGTCTTTGCGGAAGTAGTAGCAGCTGGGATGACGTGGTGGCTGTTCACGGCTTGGCTTGGTGGTTTGTGTGGTTGGACTTGGTTGAAGTTTGGCTAAAGGCATGGATTTAATATGGTAGCATTATTATGAGGCTGGGGCGTGAACAAGGCGTGATGGCTTTTTTTTTCAATCAATTTTTTTTGTAATGGTAAATGGGCTGAATTAATACATTTGGTTAAATAGGCTCTATTGTTTTTTTGTAATGAACATGGTTTAGAAAAAATATTGGGTATGGATAATGAAATATTAGGATAATGGATATTGGAATGTGAATGGGAATTGGCTCAAAAAATGGATTATAAATGGATCATAAATGGATTTTTGGGATTTAAATGGAAATGGATTTAGCAAGATGGATATGGATTTGGAAATTACAAAAATGGATAATTGGAAATTGGATATTGAAATAAAAAGGATTTAAGGAAATGGTTATTAAGTTGGAAATTGAATTAGAAAAGGGAATGGTTTAGAAACAAAAATGGTTAATAGGAATTAGATTTATGAAAATGGATAATAAATGGTATTGGTAGTAAAATAAAAGGATATGGATAAATTGGTTAAAAATGTGAAAAATGGTTTATGAAGTGGATCATGGAATTGAATGGATAGCCAAGCTCTATTTTTTGAGCCCAAAACCAAACTTGAATTTTTTCACAAGCCTCTGATAAACATACAGCTACCACAGAACAAGCCACAACTGAACAACGGCCGTTTGAATCTGACTTTCTGAACCCAAAACTCATATGAGCCACTGCTTGATAAACTGAAGAATCTCAATCACATGACATCTTGCTTTTGAACAACCACATGTGACTTGAAATTAGGCCCTCGTCTTTGACAAACCTGCACAATACACAGAGAGAGAAACAAGCAAACGACAACATATTTTTTTGTATTTTTGGTTAGAGGTTAGATAAACAGAAATAAGTAAACAACAGAGAATCACACAGGTGCTCAGGAGGAACACAAATTGTGATCTTGTTTGTGGTAATGAAATGCAAATGAGATGAGTGAAATCTTAGGGGTAAAAATTGGGGTCTTACAGCTGCCCCTATTTAAGTTTCTTCAATCAGGAGATATGAAAGTTAAAAACTTCGTCTCGACAAGATTGAAGATACTTAAATACAGAAAACTAAATTTTTAGCCATAAGATACCACAAGATGATATGAATGCAAAGGATGAAACACACTGCGGGGAGACTTGAAACAAAAGATACGGTAAAATGAGAGATGGCGTGAAAAGACTCGCCGGGGAACACAAGGCTATTTCTGGAGATCTGTCAAGGTGACAAGAAGTATCCATCAGTAGTTGGAAAGAGAGGGACAAGACCATGGGAAGACAAGTAGTGACATCCAAGAATAGCATTGGATGAAAACTACGAACGAGACAAAAGGTATGCCAACAGATGTCCAAGAATGGCATTGGATAGCAACAAGAAAGTTTCTGGTAAAAACAGCAGCGTCATCCAAGAATAGCATTGGATGGAGGTGAAAAACACTCTGTTGGGTAAGATATCCAAGAATGGCATTGGATAAAGGCACTGCAACATTCAAGAATGGCATTGAATGAGGCAACAACAAGCATCAGAGACATCCAAGAATAACATTGGACTCAGCTGAGGAAAAGATATCCAAGAATGGCATTGGACCTAGCTGGGGAAAAGGTGTCAAAGAATGGCATTGGACTCTGTTGAGGAAATCATATCCAAGAATGGCATTGGACAGAAGAAATCACAACATCCAAGAATGGCATTGAATGTAGTGAGAAAAGTTCTGGAAAATACATCAGAATTATCCAAGAATGGCATTGGATAAAAGGTTCACAATATCCAAGAATGGCATTGAATAAAGTGAGCAAGGACCTTCAGGAATGGCACTGAAAGGTAAAGATAAACTCATTCAGGAATGACACTGAATGAACAGATACAACTTTCAGGAATGGCACTGAAAGGTAAAGGTAAATCACTTCATTCAAGAATGGCATTGAATGACAGTGAAAAAGACATCCAGGAATAACACTGAATGCAAAGGAGAAAACTCATCTAGGAATGGCACTGAATGAACAGGTAAAACTTTCAGGAATGACACTGAAAGGTAAAGGTAAATCACTACATTCAGGAATGGTACTAAATGGTAATGAGAAAGACTCATCCAGGAATGGCACTGAATGGTAAAGGTAAATTACTACATTCAAGAATGACATTGAATGATAGTGAGAAAGACTCATCCAGGAATGGCACTGGAGTGAAAAAAAAGCAAAGATCCAGGAATAGCACTGGAAGAAAACAAACATCTAACAACAGCAATAGAGGCACAGGGAAAAGACAACATCCAGGAATAGCACCGGAAAGAAAGAAGATAAGCAAGACATCCAGGAATAACACTGGGTGAAAAGACAGGTAAATGATAACATTCAGGAATGACACTGAATGAAAAGTCAGGTAAAAGTTTTGGTAGGTGCCAAGTAAGTTGGACTTTGATCACAAGGTAAGATGTTGACAGCAACAGGACCTCGGAAAAATGCATATGAGCACGAAGCAAACTTCGAGCTATGAAAATCTTTCTATGTATGATATGCGAATGATTTATGTATGCAATGCATATGATAGAGAAAACTGAGATAGACTCTTTTGTGAGGGTAGAATGGAACTCTGATTCCTCAACACAGGGAACGCTGGCCACTCTGCTTGGATAGAAGATGTTGAGCACATCTCTGTCACACTTATGAATTGTATCAGGCTGATGGTCTTTTGAGGAAAGACTTCTTGAGGATTCTTGAAGAAGATTGCCCCAGATTGATTGATTGATGAAGATAAACTGATCATGGCTTCAGTTTGACTGCTGCGGGGGAAGAATGAACTGATCATGGCTTCAATTCTTGAAATGATTGCTGAGGATAAACTGATCATGGCTTCAGTTCTTGAATATTGCTGGGGATGAACTGATCATGGCTTCAGTTCTTGAGATGATTGTTGAGAAGGCCAAACTCAGTATGGGTCTTGAAAGAGATCTTCTGGTTAACCAAATCTGAGAATACCTTGCACTGAGCAACAAATCTGATTCACAACAGGATCTGGATGTAATGTGCCCCTGATAGGAGCACTGACCAAGTTTTTCAACTGTTTGAAAATTTCTTGATGAGGAAAGTTTGCCTGCAAATAGGATTATTCAAACAATCATGGTAATTTTAATGCAAAGCTCATGCAATTTTGAAATAAAAAAAAATCATTTTTGGAATGATATCATTGATGTAAAGCAAATTAATCACTTGTCAAAACACAGAGGTTTAGACATGCAAAGATGAAAGATAAAGCAAAGATATGAAATCAAAGCAAATGATTGGCAACAAACATAGGAGTCAATTTACGCAACCTTGCTGTAGTATGCTTTCAAAAGAAACCTGGCTTCAATTACTTATTTTTGAAGGTTGTAACGTGGTCTGGTTCACGGTTTTCTGAAACAAAGGATATAGGCTCAAAGTTTATTTGTACCCAACCCATTCTTCGTGATGATCTTCAGTCCTATGCTCAGTTAATTCAAACTATGCATTCAGGTTCCAAATGATTTTGGAATTGCAACATTGTTATGATGACGGTTCAAGAGCCAAAGGATTTTTTGAGATGGCAATCACTCTTTCTTACAACATTTTGTTGTTTTTGATGAGGACCTTAGTCAACTCGTTTTGTCTTTGAGGATTTTGGTAACCTCTTGATTTTTCTTTTGTTATCCCTAACTTTTGCCTGAACTGTGTCATTTGAGCTTACAGTCAGCGGGATGCCCCAATTTTTTTGCCTAAGTCTCCTTCATAGGTTTTGACTTAGCGGGCTTTTCTTTTTGATATTTTCATTCTTTTTTTTTTAGAGATAGTGACTGCCTGGCTTAATGATTACGGTGAACCATCATTGGCTTTTGATTTAAAAGACATCTTCGACACTTCTTTGATGTGTGAAGGAAAGCTTGTGATTGCAACCTTTATTTGGAAGGCGTCTTGCATGCACAGTCAAATTAATTGAGAACTGCCCATCCCCAGGTTAAAATTGCGGGTTTTTTCGTACAGAAAGAAACTCCAACTTCTAGGCTCGAAGGGGTTGACAAAGGATTAACTTCCTTATTTCTCCAGTGTTTGGGAGTCGAAACAATGCCTGTACATCCTCAGCCAAGTTTTAATTGAAAGCATACAGTCCAACAATTTTAGGTATTTCGCTTTCATCATCCTCCCTCCAATCTTTGTATAAACAAAAGCTTGATAAAGAAATTGAACAGGAGATATATTTTTTGTGAAAAAGAAAGCATAAAGATGCACACAGTGGATATAAATGAATTGAATCAAAAGTTGCAATGCTCATTTCAGTGAATTTACCATGAAAGTACAAATAAAATTTGAAAGCAAACAGTCAATACAATCAAAGAAAAATGAAAACAGAAAGAAACAAGGCCTAGTGACTAATCAGAAACAAGGATGAGCTGTCTTGTCTGAAACACTGACTTTAGGAGATGATCCGTCTGAACTGACTCAAACTTCACTTGGCATGCTCTGGCAAAGGGTTGTTGACAACATTGGGGTTATTATCAACAAAGTCCATAATTTTTAAGTTCACCAACTCTTGTACTCTAGCTTTTAATGCAAAGCAACCTTCCAAGTTATGGCCTGCCCCTCCTTGATGGAACTCACAGTGAAGATCAGCCCTATAGTCGTCTGGGAGAGGATTTGGAGGAGGAGGTAGAGTCCTTGTTGTAATCAAACCTTTCTTTACAAGACATGGATACAGCTCAGTATAGGACATCGAGATAGGATCAAAGTTAACCCTATTGCGAGTCTGATTCTGTCTAACAGGCTGACGAGGAGCTTGAACTGTTTGAGCATTAACAACAGGAGCAACTGCAGCTATATATTGTTGTCTCTGACGAGATTTACCTTCAACTGAAACAGCATGGGTATCACCATCCTTTTTCTTTTGAAAATTCCCAGCATACTTTTTAGCAGCACTGAAGGCTTCAGCATTAGCAATCCTTCCTTTCTTGATACCTTCTTCTAGTCTCTCTCTAATAGTGACTAGGTCAGCAAAACCGGATGATACACTGCCTATCATCTTTTCCCAATAGAGTGGCTGAAGAGTGTCCATGAACAATCCAGTCAATTATTTTTCAGCTAAGGGTGGCTCCACTTGAGCAGCTAGCTCTCTCCATTGCTGAGCGTACTCTTTGAAGGATTTTTTTTCTTTCTGAGACATATTCTGCAATTGACGGCAGTCAGGTGCCATGTCCAAGTTGTACTTATATTGCTTTAAGAAAGCATCAGACAAGTCCATCCAGCTTTGAATACGGTTCTTATCAAGTCCCATATACCATTTCATTGAAGCCCCACTCAAGCTGTCTTGGAAACAATGAATGAGCAGTTTGTCATCTTTTGCATGAGCGGCCATTTTGCGGCAGTACATCACCAAGTGGGTTCTGGGACAAGTGTGCCCCTGGTATTTTTCAAAATTAGGAGTTTTGAACTTTTGAGGGATAACCAAATCAGAAACCATACAAATGTCTATTGCAGCAGCATTAAAGACATCACTTCCCTCCACAGCTCTTATCCTTTTGTCTAGAGTTTGCCATTGCTCTCTGACTTCTTCAATGTATCCAGGTTCTCCCTGACTTTCAGATTGGGGACCAGCAACATGGTACACGAAAGGATTCTCAGGAACAGCTTGAGCAACAAAATGCACAACAGGCTGAGGTTCAGTGAACAAAGGAGCTGAAGATACTGGTGAGACAAACACAGGAGTAGTTGCAAAGGGTGGCGAGTAATTCGGAGGTAACCCAAATTCTGGCCAAGTAGAAGCTGGTTGCTGAGTCAGCGGAGGGTCAACAGTAGCAGTTGATGTTTCAACAATCACAGTCCTCTGAGGTGGTTCACCTCTAGCAATCAGAACTTGCAGCATTTCTGTGAGCTTGGTCATATCGGCCTTCAACTCATCAATTTCCATTCTGAATTCGGCGTTGTGTTGTTCTTGATTTTCCATTCTTAATCTGACAGCAGCTCTAGTCCCGTAGTTATGTTGAGGAAACAGCTTGACGGTGAACAGATAACTGGAGAAGGATACAGTTGAAATGAGTTTCTGAGACAACCTGGAAGAAATGCATATGTATGCTTATGGATGCAAGAATGCATGAATGCAACAACCACAAACAAGATCACTCAAAGCACACGGGTTCAAAGGTTCGCTCTAAAGAGTACACCGGAATACCAGGTTGATAAGTCCACACTAATAAGAAATCCAAAGTACCGGGCATGTTGGAAATAAGGGTTTCCTGCAAACCTGTAAACACCCGCCCATTCTCACATGTGGGTACTAAAAAGCCGGGATCCTCAGTTTCAGATTCTCGATTTGAGAAGCAATAGTACATTCATCCCTCAGGGTACAATACTATCGCCAAACAAAGAGGTCGTCTACTAATTCCCCCAAAAAGGATATCCTATAGCAAGTTCCCAGCATTGGGTCCTCGGATCGAGACTGTGCAATGGGTTTGCCACCGAACGTGGTCTGCCACTGTCACATCCTGGGAGGAGTGCCGTTACTGAGTCCTCGGGAATGGTCATCAGAGTCGACAATTCCTCAAGAGAATAACTACTGGCCTGTATCAACATACAATAGCAGAAAGCTCCTGATAGAACCTCGTCTGATTGTGGGTCTCGGGAACACCCGCACGTGGCCAACACCACGGGAGCGACACGTCCACCCACACTACTACCTATGTGTATGCTCAAGCCTGGGTAGTGGGCTTATCTCTCAGAACATCCCAACCAGAACAAACAAATAATAAGCAAGTCAGACAAAAAGCAGTAAATAAATCAAAGTAGGCTAAACCCCTTAAGGGATGGACCAGCAAGAGGTCAATCTGTCCCCAGCAGAGTCGCCACTTTTCTGTAGCGGCAAAATCGTGAGCGTAAGCTATTGATTAACTTAACTCGAAAAGCAAGAGTCGCCACCGCACTTTTATTTTATCCAAAAAGGAAAGGAAAAAGAGCGAACAAAACCTACACAAGCTCTAAACAAGAACAAGTGAAGAGAGTCCGGGTAAGGGGGTTGGTTACGCAATGGGAAGGTGTTAGCACCCTAAACGTCTATAGTACTCTATAGGAGCCCTTTGAAATATCTACCGCTTTTGGTCTGAAAAGGTTTGCTTGAAAAGTGATTGAGGAGATGAGAAGAGAAATTGTTTTTTAAGATTTTTGTGTTTGGAGAGACTTGTCGCCTCATGCCTACGTACCCCCGATGTGCAATGTAGGATCAAAACCCCGTAGTTCGTGGTACAAAGAATGAAATTTGTTTGTTTTGGTTGTTTTTAAATGTAAAGACAAGTCGTCATTTCCAAGCGAATAATTCCGCTTAAAGAAATGAATCATGTCTAAACTTATGAAAAAGTAAAGGAAAAAGTGCACGAGGGCACAAAAAGAGAGTGATGAGTTTGATGTTTTTTAAGTCTTTTGAAAAAGGTGACAATATGCTTATGTAGTTTAGCATTTGATTAAGAAATGAAAGGAAGAAAGTAAAATCACTTGACAAAGTCAAGGTTTGTTTATGAAAGCGGTGAAAGTTTGAAATCAAGAATGTTTTGAAAAAGGGAGAGAGTTTTGAAAATTGAAGAATGGGGAGGAGAAGAAGAGACTATCCTAAAGCATAAAAGAAAAGCTAAGGAAGAGAATAGCCTAACGACACAAGTATGCTTCCAAGTCTTCGAACCATAATTCCAAAGCAAAGGGAGGAATGTCCAAAGTTCTAAGTCCAAGGTTCCAAGAATTGCATTGGATGTCCAAGGTCTAAGTTCAAAACTCCAAGTCCATTTGCAAAGGATAGTAACCATAGTCCAAAATTAGAAACACAAGTTTTTTTAGAGGTTTTGGCCTTTATTAATGTTTTAGGTCCAAATGGACAAAAGAAAAAATGCATAAGCATAAACATATGTCCAACGGACAAAGGAAAAATTGTGGAAACATAAACATATGTCCAACGGACAAAGGAAAAATTGCGGAAGCATAAACATGATATGAAATGATAAAATGAAGCATAAAAATAAAAGAGATAGGGTGCGAGAAGTAATTGTAAAGAAGTAAGTACAAGATTAATGTTAGTAAGTTAGTGATTAGTAGTTAAAGTTAGTGATCAATTATAATTGAATACTTGTACTTAGGTCAAGATTAATGAGAACTCGTTAGAGGATTGATAAGACCAAAGCCTCCTAACAACAAGTTTCATAAGTTTTGAACCAAAAGACAAATAATCGACTATTTTTGATATTTTTCCGAGGCGGGACAAATTTTGGTCTATGTTAAGCGCACGCCGAGTAATTTGTTCGAGCAATTACCCTACGAATGAGGCCGACCATGAGATATATGTGTTAATGGCCGCGAGATGAACGATATATGAATCATCATCCTAAAGCGATGCCACACGAAAAGAAAAGGTGGTAATGATCTCGTCTCGATCGAAATTCAATAAAGAAATTTCACGTTCACTTCGACTTTCATCGATCAAAAAGAAAAATAGATGAAGAAAAGTGGATCTAAAAAGTTATGATCCACACAACCAACCAAAAAAAGAAAATGAAAGAAAAATGAGAAATCGAAATAAAATGAAAAAAAAAACAAGAATTAAAAGATAATTCACATGATAGAAATTTTTCATGACTTTTTTTCAAGAAACTTTCTAAAACCAAAATTTTAAAATAAAATCCAAACTCCAAAAGCTACTAAAAAATATAGAAAAACAAATTGAAATTATGTATTTCTTTTAAAAATAAAAAAAAGTTGACTACAAAAGTAACAAAAATTCAGAAAAGAAAAAGAAATAGCAAATTGTATCTTCTTCTTCTTCATTTCTGCGGACACTATTCATGGTGGAGGTGGTGGCTCGCGGTCGTACACGGTGGAGCGGCGGGAAGAAAATTTCATACGGTTGCGATCGGAATTCCACGGTGATTCCAAATACGTATTCGATTTCATTCGATGATGCTTGAATTAACCAAATCAAAACCGTAAAGGTTTGATGGAAAGGAAGCTTCAATACCTTTCAATGGTGAGAAATTATTGAAGCTTGAAGTGAAGATTTATGGTGGTTTTTGAAGGTTGAATTGAAAATTGATGAGGGTTAATTGAAGTTGGTGATTGAATGAAGGTGAAAGATGGTTGAAGCTTTTGAGCAATGAATTTGGCAGGGAGTCTTTGGCTATCCAAGCTTGGAATTGGAAGAAGATGGAGGCTCTATTTATAGCAAATGAATTGAAATTTGTGATTTGAAAACTTGGAATTTTTGGATGTCGTTTTCAATCATTTTTTGCGTTTTGTAATTCTGAATTTTTTTTCCCGTGTGATCTCTTTTGCTGCGTTTTGTGTTTAATCTCCTTGTGTTTTGTGGTTTGGTTGTAGCTGGTGCAATGCATGTGAGTTTTGGCTCGGCTGGGAAGCGGTTTTTGGACGTGTGAAGTGGCTTGTGTGTGCGTCTTTACGGAAGTAGTAGCAGCTGGGATGACGTGGTGGCTGTTCACGGCTTGGCTTGGTGGTTTGTGTGGTTGGACTTGGTTGAAGTTTGGCTAAAGGCATGGATTTAATATGGTAGCATTATTATGAGGCTGAGGCGTGAACAAGGCGTGATGGATTTTTTTTTCAATCAATTTTTTTTTAATGGTAAATGGGCTGAATTAATACATTTGGTTAAATAGGCTCTATTGTTTTTTTGTAATGAACAAGGTTTAGAAAAAATATTGGGTATGGATAATGAAATATTAGGATAATGGATATTGGAATGTGAATGGGAATTGGCTCAAAAAATGGATTATAAATGGATCATAAATGGATTTTTGGGATTTAAATGGAAATGGATTTAGCGAGATGGATATGGATTTGGAAATTACAAAAATGGATAATTGGAAATTGGATATTGAAATAAAAAGGATTTAAGGAAATGGTTATTAAGTTGGAAATTGAATTAGAAAACGGTATGGTTTAGAAACAAAAATGGTTAATAGGAATTAGATTTATGAAAATGGATAATAAATGGTTTTGGTAGTAAAATAAAAGGATATGGATAAATTGGTTAAAAATGTGAAAAATGGTTTATGAAGTGGATCATGGAATTGAATGGATAGCCAAGCTCTATTTTTTTAGCCCAAAACCAAACTTGAATTTTTTCACAAGCCTCTGATATACATACAGCTACCACTGAACAAGCCACAACAGAACAACGGCCGTTTAAATCTAACTTTCTGAACCCAAAACTCATATGAGCCACTGCTTGATAAACTGAAGAATCTCAATCACAAGACATCTTGCTTTTGAACAACCACATGTGACTTGAAATTAGGCCCTCGTCTTTGACAAACCTGCACAATACACAGAGAGAGAAACAAGCAAACGGCAGCATATTTTTTTGTATTTTTGGTTAGAGGTTAGATAAACAGAAACAAGTAAACAACAGAGAATCACACAGGTGCTCAGGAGGAACACAAATTGTGATCTTGTTTGTGGTAATGAAATGCAAATGAGATGAGTGAAATCTTAGGGGTGAAAATTGGGGTCTTACAGATATCAAAATGGTTTTAGGTAAAAATAATTAATTGGATTTGCAAAGGAAAATGATTATTTGTAAAGTGAATGGAAATGGATTTGAATTCTAAAATGGACAATTGGACTAAAAATGGATATTAGGAATTGGATAATGGTTTACGGTTGAAATGGATATCAAAAGTGGATTTATGATATGGGGTGGATACGGATTTACGAACTTGTATCTTGAATTCCAAATATCTTAAAGCGCTGGCCCAATCCAAATTCAAACTCAAATACTCCATGAACTCCACCTCGAATAAACTTCAATCTCCTCCCTCATTAACTTGTATTATACGCAATGAACAATAAGCAACTGAGAGAATAATTCTGTCCTGACCACAATATAAATCCACAACTGGATCTCATGTCAAGATGCCTTTGCCATGAACCATAACCACCATCTTCAATTGATGAATATCAACCAATTCGCACAGAAGATAAGAAACCATGATCCCATGCCTCAGGGGCCCAATGCAAATGAATGAATGAGTTATGACCTAATGGATATGCAGATGAAGACAAAGCAAAAGCCAGAAAAAGTCAGAAAAAGGTATGGCAAATTTTGCGGTGCTACAGCTGTCCCTATTCAATCGACTTGGACCTGAAAGGATGAGAGCAATGACTTTCAGTCATTCGAGGTACACGGAGATTGAATACCAAAAAGAACCCAGAAATTTACACTATGTGGATATATATATATATATATATATATATATATATATATATATATATATATATATATATATATATATATATTATAGAGTGTTTGTCAGCCAAAGGTGGGCTTGAGGATAGCAAATACCAACCAAAAGTTGAGATAGCAAAAGGTGACATACGAATCAATGCATGATGCTAACCAAAAGTTGGGATGAAAAGGACCCTGACAAGGGACACCGAACAAGTGTTGGAATAAAGGGCGTGATATCTACCACGATCTAGGGTAAAAGACAAAGTATCAACCAATAGTTGGGATACTAATCAACAACCAGTGTAACGAGGTTGCCGACCGAAGGTGAACTCACAAATGGTATCAACCAAAAGTTGAGATAAAACCGACGATTATCCACCAATAATTGGGGAAGAGAGAATACACCAACCAAGATACAAGATACTGACCGAGAGATTACCAACCAAAAGTTGGGATAGAGGGAACTAACTAAGAGACTGGATAACAGATACTAACCAAGAGTTTACCAACCAAGAGTTGGGATGGAAGATACTACCCAAAAGTTAGGATGGGGTGAAGGATACTAACCAAAAGTTTAGGATAAAATGAAGGATACTAAACAAAAATTAGAATAAAGGAAGGATACTAACCAAGAGTTAGGATGAGAGACACCAAACAATGATTACCAACCAAGAGTTGGGAAAGAAGACACTAACCAAGTGTTAGGATAACGAGGACGCCGACCAAAGGCGTACTCCCAATGGATGATACTAACCAAAAGTCAGGATGAAACTGAGAATTACCAACCAAGAGTTGGGATGAGGGATACCAAGACAGAGAATACCAACCAAAATTTGGGAAAGAAGGACTAATCGGAAGCAAGCTTGCAACGAAAGATACTAACCAATAGTTGGGATTAAGGATACTAACCAATTGTTAGGATCACGAAGACACCGACCAAAGGTGTGCTCACAACAAAAGATACCAACCAAGAGTTGGGATAGAGAGGATACTAACCAATAGTTAGGATGACGAGGACGCCGACCAAAGGTGTGCTCACAACAAACGATACCAACCAAGAGTTGGGATAGAGAGGACACTAACCAAAAGTTAGGATGAAACCGAAGATTATCGACCAATAGTCGGGATAAAGGGTACGGTGCCAACCAATAGTCAGGATAGAAAATACTAACCAATAGTTAGGATAAACGGGAACGCTGACCAAAGTCGAACTCAACAAAGGATACCAACCAAGAATTGGAAGGGAAGATACTAACCAAAAGTTAGGATGAATGAGAACGCCGTCCAAAGGCCAAATCAACAAAGGATACCAACCAATAGTTGGGATAAAAGATATTAACCAAGAGATAGGATGAACGAGAACGCCGACCAAAGGCAAACTCAACAAAGGATATCAACCAAAAGTTGGGATAGAAGATACTAACCAAAAGTTAAGATGTACGAGGACGCCGACCAAAGGCGTACTCACAATGGAGGATACCAACCAAGAGTTGAGATAGAGAGGATACTAACCAATAGTTAGGATGACGAGGACACCGACCAAAGGCGTACTCACAATGAAATATACCAACCAAAAGTTGGGATAAAGAGGACGCCAACCAAAGGCGAACCCCTAACAACAGATACCAACCAATAGTTGGGATAAAGAGGACACTAACCAAAAGTTAGGATGAAATCGAAGATTACCAACCAATAGTCGGGATAAAGGGTATGGTGCCAACCAATAGTTGGGATATAAAATACTAACCAATAGTTAGGATAAACGGGAACTCTGACCAAAGTCGAACTCAACAAAGGATACCAACCAAGAGTTGGGATGAAAGATACTAACCAAAAGTTAGGATGAACGAGAACGCCGTCCAAAGGCGAACTCAACAAAGGATACCAACCAATAGTTGGGATAGAGGATACTAACCATAAGTTAGGATAAATGAGGACGCCGACCAAAGGCGTACTCAACAAAGGGTACCAACCAATAGTTGGGATAGAAAATGAAATTCTGGCCTATGCAGATAGCAGATGTCCTAACACATGTCAAGACATTGTGCTACATAATCTTTTAAACTTGGAGGCGCAACAGCAGACTGATACCTTGAATATCAGAAATGCACACTCACAGATGTCATGACATCTGATCTGACATGTTCATCATGAACCCTAACAGAAAACGTAAATCTGCAGAATGATAAAGAACACAGTAATTGTTAACCCAGTTTGGTGCAAACTCACCTACATCTGGGGGATACCAATCCAGGAAGAAGACTTCACTATCTGTAGACTGTTACAAAGTTAAACTCCCACGTTTACAGCTTTATCCCTAACATCTACCCCATAAACATCTTTACCAAGGTTAAATTCAAACGTTTAGAACCCTGACACGAGATACCCCACTCACTTCCCTTAATCACCAACTGTGATTTATTCATCATCCCTGTCATTACAAAAATCTGTCAAGCCTACTTGACAAACAAGCTAACTCGGGTTTTCTTAAAAGCTTCATCCAAGAACAATACACAATCCAATACCTCTAGGCTTATGGATCTGTGCAACACCTATGTCTACCACAATGTATCAACTGATACAAAGGGAGACTTATAACCTAGAGAGCCAATGACTTTCAAAACCCTAAACCCTTGTTTCTTATGCAAGAAAACAAGGTTACAACAGGCGTACTAAGGCATATAAAAAACCTAGGTCTAAGTCTTCTATTTATAGTGTCTTTTGCTTCCTTGGGCTTCAGTATTCAGTCCTTGATCCATGCGCATTATCCACTTGCTAAATCAGTGCAGTACTTCAGGATGTCATGACTTTAGGTTATGACATCCTCTTCGACATCTTTGTTTAGTCCAGATTTTTTCATCTTTATCATCAATGTGTTTTACCAAAATTTTATCAAACCAAAGGTGCTTTCAATCTCCCCCTTTTGACAAATTTTGGCTAAAACACATTTTGAACGTCTCTTCACCCTGAGTGGCGGATATGATTAGAATACTGTGCAAGCTGAGTCTGTGTTGGTGTACATGAGGAAGAAGATAACTCTGGCTCTCCCTTAACCAATGAGATAGTACTGTCACTCTTGAGGAAAGTAGTAAACCAGGATGAGTGAATTTGATAAATGTCCAAGCAATAGAAACTTCTAAAGAAGTTAGTAGATATTTTGAAACAAAAGAACATATGACATCCTTTTCAAATACACTTCCCCTCCAGAGATCAGTTGTAGTCTTCTTGAATCTAAGCACATAAAACTTGTAACTCAAGTCACAAGACACAACTTGATTCTTAACTCAAGTCACAAGACACAAAGGAAACAAACATATAGACAGGATGTTAGAATATTAGAACATCCTTGTTTATCATCCTTACAAAGCAACTGCAAGAACAACCCTTGAATCCCTTGACTTAGTGACTCATACTCCCCCTTTTTAGCCAAAAATTGGCAAAAGAAACCCAGACATTCCCATACCCAACCAACACTTATCCAGACTTGAACAAAAGACTTTTTAACTCAACCGCAAAGAGTACCACAATCTGAGGTAACCTGCTCCAGAAACATCCTTAAATAACCAAGAATTTTCCTTCGAATGTAACAATCTGTTGAAAATTCAATGTAGTTATTACTCTAAGGTTGTAACTTTACCAAGACCCAATGTGCACTGGCTAAGAATATTTTGACTGTTTCTTCTTCAAGGAAACCGTCCAATAATAATGAGAGTAACGATGAACATGTTTAGCACGCACATAATGCAAAGTCCACTGACCAAAAGACCTATTACTCCTCAAGCATGTCTTGAACAATGTTCTGACATCATGTCAGACACTGTTCTCCAAGAAAAACTTCTGTATTGACAAAAAAAACTTCACAGCTCTGTGATCATAGTCTGCAGAGAAAAATAAATTCTCCCAGACTCAATCAATGATTCTTAAGCATCCAATAAAAACCATTAAACATGAACTTCCAAGTTTCCCACAACTTACAACAATACTCAAATGTCAAGACATCCTCCTTGACATCTCAGTTTGCTTGACACGCAAATGCAAACTGGAACTTTAACTGCATCCTCGCAGCAATTCATCTAAGATCAAGGGGCCTCTCCCCCTGACTAAGGTAACTGGTGCTCCTCCACTGAACACCCAAGGTAATGACTGGAAAACATAAGACGCATCTTCATGTCTTCAAGAGCGCACCCTCTGTTCAACACACCTGCTGAACGCATGATCACTCACACATGATCACTGTCATGCATCCCATGAGGACGTGTATACAAACCATAACAAACTCTTGGCTTGAGATCAAAGTCCCATTGATCCCCCTCATTCCACAACCATCTTATACACCGCATGAACTCCTCTTGAATTCTCATGTATAGACATCCAGCTGCTTGAGGCACAAACCAATTGAATCAGAATGCTTCCCATTCCTCAAAGAGATGTACAGGGTCCCTTAGTTTGTTATAACAATGTCAGCTATTGTATGCATGCTCCAGAACTTCACAACTGCTAAACTGATCCACTACTATCATGACTTGCTCCCAGGGCACCATCCCTTTTGCCAAATTTTCCACTGACCTCACCAGGCCAACAATAGAGATAAACACCCTGCAATCCAAGACAATCATTCCTTATTATTCTCTCATATGATAACCTGGAATACTTCTGATTTATGGTGAATCTTCACTTCTGAACGCATCAGGAAAACAGACTTTCATGCAATCAAATCGTGATCCACTTCAGTCTTTTCCACACCATTCTTCCAAGGCAGTTCTTCTAGATAGATACTCCTCAGACATGATGTAGCCAACAAGTTCCTAAACTAGAACTTAATAATCCTTCACCAAGGATAACAAACCCAAAGATGTTCCAACATCAGTTAGGACATCTTCCACACATCACAGACACCACACACCATGGTTCTTGATATGCTCCACTACTGGACTTACAATCAGCATATTAATCCACACTGAAGATCTTCACATAACACTGTGCCACCAGCTTGAACAAAGAAGACTTCAGAAACCTAGAGAGAAATAAACTCTCATCCACCAAAGAAGGTATGCTTTCATTCTCAACCCACAACTTCTTCCACAAGCTCCCAGAGAACCAAAACCTTCAAACAATTTCAACTAACTACTCTTCTACACAGGAGCAATCAGTTTCAAGCATTCTGCTTGAACGCACATTGTGAAACAAATCAAATGCCACTTTTGATTGACCTCACTCATCTTCAGAACTCCCACAAGATACACTGATCTACTAATGAAATCAGATCTTCAAGTCACATGAACTACTTGCCCTATAGCAAGACATCTTGGATCCACCAAGCCTCTTAGTCATGTAACATCTTCCCATCCACAGCTCCCGCAAACTGCATGAGATAGACATTTTTGAAGCATCCATAACTCTCATTCTTCTATAGATCACCTTATCTTAAGCTGATGTGCCACATCACCAGCTGAGACTTCTGATGTTAAGCTAGATGTCAGAATATTATGACATCCAACTGTTAAATTCAGCTCCTCCTTCTGCCACTTTGAAGAACCTCCTCCCTTTGCAGAAACAGATTTCCATGCTCTCATAGACTTAATTCAACAACCAAGTTTGAGTAGACAACCTCCATCCTGCTTTAAAACTCCAAAGACTTCAAACCTGCCACATCTGAATCTTCAGAAAATAAGTAGTCCAAGACTACCCCATAGCAATACCAAAGAATGCCACTTCCCTTAGTAGAGCCATCAATAGAAAGCCAGAGATAACTGCCACTTATCCTCGGCCTTCATAACCAAAGCAAAATCCATGCTCCAAAGCACCTAGATCAGAAATAAACTGATCCAAGTTGTAACCATCAAGATTATGATGTCTTCATCTTCATCTTCAACAGCATCAAAGTCCAGACTAGTTTCTTTCCAGGAAACTCTCTAGAGAACACATGCTTCTGTCACACCCGACTGAAGCCACTTCTTAGGTCACCACCTAAGACCAAAACAGATGCTAAAGCGTATGCAGTACCCTTCCCATGATTCTGCATAAACTCTGATGATGAGATGTTCCAACATCTTATTGAACATCAACAATCTTGACTTTCAAGGATAATCAATTAAATACTTGTGGATTCCACAAATAGCAATTGATCTTAAATCCTTGTCCAATAACCCTTCTTCACTGCTATAGCTGAGCTCCACCAGATCAAGTCATGAATACTTATAAAGTATTCAATCTTTTTGCAAGTATCTTCTTCAATGACAATGTTGAGATACCAAGGCTGCCACCCTTGACTCAAGTAACTAGGAATTTCTCTGAACAAATCTTATTTACCTCAACAAATCTTCAATCAGATTGGATCCACTCTTAGGGTCAAGAGAGATGAATCCTTCCTTGCTGTTTTTGGATGGTGAAAATAAATCACCTTCACTTCTTCAGATTGTGTTTCAAAGAAACACCTTTTAGTCAGAAGAGTGACTAGAAGACTCCAGATACACAACATATATGTCTTTATGAGTGGACTTGAGAGAATTCTCAAGTATGTTTGACAACCTAGCCGACAAATCATTTATCAAACTCCTAGAGCAAGAACCTGATAAACTTAACTCAACTCATCTCCTCTTCAACTGACTCCAAACTGTACAAGGAAACCAAGCTTCCAAGTACCAAGTCATCATACCAGATATCTAACCACAACTTCCTTCACTCCATCGCTCCCGACTTTGGAATAAAAGAATGTAGATATCTTCAAATATAGAGGCCGACGATTGAGATCTTCCACCAACTGTCTTCAGTAACAACTCCAGAATCCCATAATTCTAGAGCTCTTCCATCAAAAACACATGCAGCGGAACCACCAAGGAACAGATCCTGCTTGCCCTATAAGATGTCATAACATCTTATAAGACTCACCAACAAGAGAACTAGCCACTTCTCCTGTAGTTGTTGTAGAATCTCCTCAGCAACATGAACAACCTCCGGGTTGCTCCCTTCGATCCAGAACATCCATCTCATCCATTAATACCCTTGAGTATGTCTATGTTGATTGATCTGATCTTCAAAACTCCTCCTTATTTAAACGCCAGAAAGTATCTCCCAAGGATCTCATCCACAACCAGACAGGATGCCTGCTCTGATACCAATTGAAATTCTAGCCTACGCAGATAGCAGATGTCCTAACACATGTTAAGACATTGTGCTACATAATCTTTTAAACTTGGAGGCGCAACAGTAGACTGATACCTTGAATATCAGAACTGCACACTCACAGATGTCACGACATCTGATCCAACATGTTCATCATGAACCCTAACAGAAAACGTAAATCTGCAGAATGATAAAGAACGCAGTAATTGTTAACCCAGTTCGGTGCAAACTCACCTACATCTGGGGGATACCAATCCAGGAAGAAGACTTCACTATCTGTAGACTGTTACAAAGTTAAACTCCCACGTTTACAACTTTATCCCTAACATCTACCCCATGAACATCTTTACCAAGGTTAAATTCAAACGTTTAGAACCCTGATACGAGATACCCCACTCACTTCCCTTAATCACCAACTGTGATTTCTTCATCATCCCTGTCAATATAGAAATCTGTCAAGCCTACTTGACAAACAAGCTAACTCGGATTTGCCTAAAAGCTTCATCCAAGAACAATACACAATCCAATACCTCAAGGCTTATGGATCTGTGTAACACCTATGTCTACCACAGTGTATCAACTGATACAAAGGGAGACTTACAACCTAGAGAGCCAACGACTCTCAAAATCCTAAACCCTTATTTCTTATGCAAGAAAACAATGTTACAACAGGCGTACTAAGGCATATCAAAAACCTAGGTCTAAGTATTTTATTTATAGTGTCTTCTGCTTCCATGGGCTTCAGTATTCAGTCCTTGATCCATGCGCATTATCCACTTGCTAAATCAGTGCAGTACTTCAGGATGTCATGACTTTAGGTTATGACATCCTCTTCGACATCTTTGTTCATTCCAGATTTATTCATCTTTATCATCAAAGTGTTTTACCAAAATTTTATCAAACCAAAGGTGCTTTTAGAAAATACTAACCAAAAGTTAGGATAACCGAGAGCACCGACCAAAGGCGGACTCAATAAAGGATACCAACCAAGAGTTGGGATGGAAGATACTAACCAAAAGTTAGGATAAACGAGAATGCCGTCCAAAGGCAAACTCAACAAAGGATACCAACCAATAGTTGGGATAGAGGATACTAACCAAAAGTTAGGATGAATGAGGACGCCGACCAAAGGCGTACTCAGCAAAGGGTACCAACCAATAGTTGGGATAGAAAATACTAACCAAAAGTTAGGATAACCGAGAGCACCGACCAAAGGCAGACTCAACAAAGGATACCAACCAAGAGTTGGGATGAAAGATACTAACCAAAAGTTAGGATGAACGAGAACTCCATCGAAAGGCGAACTCAATAAAGGATACCAACCAATAGTTGAGATAGAGGATACTAACCAAAAGTTAGGATGAATGAGGACGCCAACAAATGCGTACTCAACAAAGGGTACCAACTAATAGTTGGGATAGAAAATACTAACAAAAAATTAGGATAACCGAGAGCATTAACCAAAGGAGGACTCAACAAAGGATACCAACCAAGAGTTGGGATGGAAGATACTAACCAAAAGTTAGGATGAACGAGAGCACCGACTAAAGGTGGACTCAACAAAGGATACCAACCAAGAGTTGGGATGGAAGATACTAACCAAAAGTTAGGATGAACGAGAACGCCGTCCAAAGGCGAACTCAACAAAGGATACCAACCAATAGTTGGGATAGAGGATACTAATCAAAAGTTAGGATGAATGAGGATGCCTACCAAAGGCATACTCAAAAAAGGGTACCAACCAATAGTTGGGATAGAAAATACTAACCAAAAGTTAGGATAACCGAGAACACCGACCAAAGGCAGGCTCAACAAAGGATACCAACCAAGAGTTGGGATGGAAGATACTAACCAAAAGTTAGGATGACCGAAAACGCCGTCCAAAGGCGAACTCAACAAAGGATACCAACCAATAGTTGGGATAGAGGAGAAATACAGGAAGTAGACTTCACAGATTTACGACCTGAAAGGAAGATGACCCCGCTAGGGAAAAGAGAAGTTTAAACAAATAACTCTGCAGGGGAGTACAAGCATGATGGGTGAGTTCATCAGCAACTTCACCGGGGATAAAGTAAGATTAAATTTCCTAAAATTCCATTCTCTGCTGAGAAACGTCTGGTAAAGATAATATCAAACCTGGCTTATGCTCCGAATGCATATGTTTGAATTTTTCAATGGCGTAATGCTCTATATCAAATGAAAATGCTACGCGTTTTGAGGATGCAATGATTACTATATGTAAGATGCAAAGAGAATCCTCTGCTGGAGATTACGAGTAAAACTTGTTGAAGATATAACCCAAAATGACTTCCCTACGCCAGGAATCACGAATGGTAACTACTGAAGATGGAACCTAAAAATCTGATAAGGAAAAGGCGCCAATAACCATTGGACTTGGAATCTACTGGGGATGTCAGCCACTGCTAGTCAAACTGTTGAGAGGGTGAACACCTAACTCTGCTTGGGGATTGCATTCAATAATACCAAACCGGTCGGGGAATATCATTGAACTTAACCTGCTGCTGGGGAGACGACTTTACTTAATCTGTTGGGGATAAGAGCACACTGCTGCCGGCGAGATTATACTTCCTGACCTAATGAGGAAAGGAGGTACCGAGACTTGGTGGGGAACATAGATCTCCATCAAGGAGAGACATGAAACTAATCTCCAGCTAGAGAGACAACACTATCCTGTCTGAAATAGTCGGCTTTTGAATACTAGCTGGAGAGCAATAAACCATTCTGACTAGGGAAAGCAAATCTCTGTACTCTTGCTGGGGAGAAAGAAATTCCAATGCACTGCTGAGAATGTTAGGTCTTCAATGCTAAAGAGGAAGACTCTACTGGGGGACGGGAAGTCAAATGAGCCTCTTGCTGGGGATACCAACCTGCTTGGGGAGCCAACAAATCACTCTTACCTCGTTTAGGGACTTGAACTCTCGCTAGAGAAAAGACAAATCCAACTCTGGCTGAGGAAACCAAACCTATGGGCTCTCGCTGGGGAGTATAATCATAATCTTCATAATTCACCTCTAGCGCCTTACTGAGGAAGAGAAACCCCATATTGGGAACTACTTTGGTGCTTCACGCTTCTTCTGATCAACTACATGCCAATCATCATAAGCGGACTCTCCACCTGTCTCAGTCCACACGGTCTACTGGGAGAAATCGTCTCAAGAGGATTTTACAGAAAACCCGACCTTCAAAATGCCTCAAGGTCTTCAAACTCTTGGAAAGATTCATCGGATCTCGACGTAACTTCCCCAGATTGGTCAAACTATGAAGGAATTTTCTATGAGAGTATTCACAACGACTTGAAATATTTTGCCCAAATATGCTGGATCTAGAAGAGGTGCTTCTGATTAACTGTCTTCTGGAGAGGACCACTTCTCGCTCCTGAGGTGGCCTGCCTCAGTACGAGTTTTGTAGTACCTCTGCCCTCGTCTCTGAGAGATTTGCTGAATCTTGACATGATTGCCCCAGACCGGCTGAACTTTGGAGAGATTTCTCGACTTGACTGCCCCGGTTTGGCTGAACTGAGCACAACTTACTGCGAAAAAACCAATACCTGGCGAGGTCTTTTGTCTACACACTCATTAGTGATGGTTGTTCAGGAATTTCCTCTTGGAAAAGTTAGACTTCTCAACTGATACTCAATATGCAAGCTTCACTGGTATCAAGTACAATGTATGCAAGTATAAAAGGTTTATTCTGAGAATGATGATTCTAATACAACGTACATGTTAATCTTGAAGTTTTCATTGAAAAGATATTGCCAAACCTCGTGAACGAATCACTAGTTAAAATGCGACACTAATTTGTGAAATAAAGACAATATGCACATGCAATACCAACAAAAACATTTTAGCCCCACTCATGGGAGTCAGGAACGCTGTCTCGTCCAAAGTACGCCTTCAGAATAACCTTGCCTCAATTAGGACTTTTGAGGGTTGTAACGTGGCCAGGTTCATGATTTGAGATAGAAGGGTTTATGGCTTAAAGTTTTGTTTGTACCCACCCATTCTCCTTGATGTCCTTCAGTCCTACGTTTAGTTTGTTTGACATAAGTGCTCACCTTCCAAAAGATTATTGCATGTCATCAGCGATGGTTAAGGAGCCCACACTGCTTTCGAAGTGGCCGTTGCTCCTTTCATCTTTGGTGCCTGTAGTCACACGACTCGTTCTTGCTCGAGGAATTTTCTTTTGTAATCCTTTTCGCTTTTTCTATTTGCTTCTTTTTTCATTTGTTTCCCTGATTTTTCCTGGACTGATTCTTTTGAATCCTTTTCAATTTTGATGTCCAGTGGGATGCCCTAACTTTTGCCTAAGTCATTTGTTTTCAAACTTTCGACTTAGCGGGCTTTCTTCCTTTTCTTTTTTCCTGTTTTTTTCGAACAAATCATGTGACACTGGCTGTATCGACTTTGTTGAAAGGATTGTGACTGCTTCACTCCTTGCGGTGAGGGATAACCATTATAGTTCCATGCTCCTTGGCCTCTTGATGAGAAAAAAAGGTAATGGATCCTTAGATGCACAATCCTTTTGAAATTTAAACGCTTGGTCCAATCAACTGGCAACTACCCTGCCCCTGGGTTAAGTGTTAGGGTTTTTTTTCAAAAGAAACTCCTACTTCTAGGCTCAACAGGGTTAACAAGGGTTTATCTCCCTTATATCTCCGGTATTTGAGGAGTTGAAACAATGCCTGTACATCATCGGCAAGGTTTTATCACCAAAAGCATACGACCAGAAAGTTTGCGTTTTTAAATCACCATCCTCCCTCTAAGAGTTTAGGCACGTAAATTGGTATTGCAATGCACAGAAACATCATATGAATATTAAGAGTGAATTACTTCAAGAAAACATGTTTATTGCATTAAAACTACCATTCGGTACAAACAAGTTTTACATGTATACAACGTATTAACGAACAATGAAAAATACAAATGAAAGTATAGTAAAGAAGCTAAAGATTGCCATTATTGAGGAGGTTTGGTTCTGTATGGACTTATTGTTTCTGATGGTGTCTTTGCAGTTACAAGTGCTCACTCGGGAAGCTTCAGTTAACGTACAGACCGTCTGCCGTGAAAATAATGACCCCAACATCGATCAAATCTTGCACATTATGATGAAAGGCTCGACACCTCTCAATAGTATATCCAGGGCCACCTGAATGAAATTCACACCAAGCACTAACATCATATCCAGCTGGGAGCTTTACTGGAGGGGGACCCATTGAACGAGGTTCTACCAGATTCAGTTTGAGTAACTGTTGAAACAACATGTCATAAGACATAGGCAGTGGATCAAAATGCCGGTCAGGCTTCTTCAGCTTCTGTGCGTACTTGATAGCCTTGGGATTGTCTTAGGAGACAGGGGGTAGCTGCTGATGAGGAAACTCTGGAACCCCAGGTTGTACGGAAAATCCGTGAGGTAAATCACACTTTGAAAGAGATCCCACAGGCAAGGGCGGAATGACAATTTCTGCTGCAGCCTCAGGCACGGGATTACCATCCTTTCTAAGCACATTTCTCACGACCTCCATAACCAGGCTCATCTGAGTCTTCAGTTGATTAACCTCTTCCTTCAGCATTTTCTGGTCTTGAATCAAAGCTTGTATGTCCTCCATAAACTGCCCCATTTGGCTTCACATTTCCCTCAACTCTGCTTGAACTTGATCCATGGTCAACTTCCAGCTTCTTTGAAAAGTTAAGTCTGAAATTCTGAAGAGAACCAGATCTGGATGATAATAACCAGCCTCAAACACCTGTTATGCAAATGAGTATGAAAATGCAAAGTAATGTTATGAATGCAATAAGACATGGGATCAAAGCTTCCACATATTCTGAATAAGTGTTTTGCTCCTGAATGGATAGGTTCAAAGGTCTGCTCTGATAAGAATACAGGAATACCAGAATATACAAATAATCAGAATGCCAGAATACCAGAATATTGGCATAATCAGAATACCGGAATAATCATAATGCCATGCTGATAAATACACTCTGACCAGAATGTCGGGATAATCAGAATAGTGGAATACCAGGCTGATAAGTCCACAGTGATAAGGAAACCAGAATACCAGGTAGGCTGGAGGTTACGGTTACCTGCAAACCTGTAAACACCCGCCCATTCTCACATGTGGGTTCTAAAAATGAAGGATCCTCAATTTCTGGCACTGAGGTCGAGAAGCAATAATGCATTCATCCTTCTGGGTACAATATTACCGCCAATCGAGGAGTGCCTCCACTGATTCCCCCTAAAAAATGGTCATTCTATGGAAAGTTCCCAGTTTCGGATCCTCGGCAGGATACGTAATGGGGTTGCCATTTATGGTCTGTCATTACCGCTCCCTGAAGGAGTACCTACACTGAGTCCTCGGGAAATGGTCATCAGGTATCGACAATCCTCTTCGGACCACCTAGCCACCACATACGCATGTAATGCCCAAGCATCCCCGGAAAGATCTCATCTGGTTTGTGAGCTTAGGCCAGCAACATGTGTCACACGCCACACGTACCAACAAAAGCCCACACTAAAGCCTAGGTATACACTCAAGCCTGGGTACTGGGCTCATCACTCGAAACACCCTGCCCGCCAAACAGAAAAGTCCAACACAGAACAGTCCAGTATATGACAATAATGAAATGCAATAAAGCAAATAAACATGCGATAAAGCAGATAATCATGCAATAAAACATTAAACAAAGCATGTAAAGCATAAAGATAAACACCCAATAACCAAAAGCACACAAGCACTATGATTGAATCGCTTAGGGATGGGAAAGTCCCCAACAGAGTCACTAGCTATCGTATATGCGAAAATCAACCAGCGAAAAGGAACAGAAGAGTCGCCACCGAACGTTATTTATCCCGACGCAGGGAAAGGGAACGATCGAAGAAAACCTCAACAAAGGGAAAGGAATGGTCCTCGCAACCATAGCCTGGGTTCGGGAGTCGGTTACGCGAGAGGAAGGTATTAGCACCCCCTCGCGTCCATCATACTTGATGGGATCCATGCTTGTTATTATCGATCAAAGGGTGTAGGTTATCTGAAGCTCAACTGCTAACTGGAAATGGGGGAACCACTACTACGAAAAACCCATTTAACAACGGTTGGAAATGACATATAATGACGGGGGCGAAGGCGTTGTTATGTAGAGTGTTGTTATATATGAGGTACGTACAATGACGGTCCGGGAAACATTGTTGTATTCCAGTATGCGCGCACCATTTCACGACGGTTAGTTTAGTCAACCGTTGTGATATACTAAACTGTGATCTGGTTCGATTCTCAGCAACAACATTTTTTATTTATATTAGCGTTTGACATACAACTACGGATAGGTTTATAATCGCTGCCAAAAACAGACTGGTTTAAATATAAAATTTATCTGCGTATCAAATTATTCCCATAATTTATCCTGTCTAAACAGCTTCTGTTTACATGCAAACACAATATGTGCATCAAACACAATTCTTCCTATATTTTATCCTCATAAATGAATCATAGAATTTACATCAAAAGAAATTTACATCAAAAGCTAAATGAATCAGAGAATTAAACTGCTAACATTGTTTAAATCAAAAGCCAACATTATTGATTTCATTATGTGCATCAAAAGCCAAAACTATTGTTCACATTATGTGCATCAAAAGCAAAAAATATGTACATCAAAAAATGTTGCTGATATATCATACAGCAGGAGCAGAACCCTTAAGCTCATTGTGGATATACACCCAACGTTTACGAAGATCCACAAAGTCCTCAAGGGGGAATGGGGTTTCGTCGTTAAACATCTACATAAGAGCAAAAAATTTAAGATATATCATGCATGATAATAATTCAATAGTCAACTTATATATTAATATATGTAAACATTTTATGGCATATATTACCGTATCCCATGAATCAACAGTGCCGGCAAGGACGATGTTTAACATGTGTTTCATGATAAAATACCCACACTCGTAACTCTCACGTTGTTTCCTCGTCTACAAATTACATGAATATAAAAACATGAATACAACCACACATGCATGAATGTAAATGAAATAAACAGGTAATCGGGCCACTTACTTTAGGAGCAAGGTATGTGGGCTTTTTTCTAACATTCCTCAATATATTAACTTGCTCCACAATACTGCACATTGAAAATTGAATTAAACATATTACATGATAAACTAATTACAATTAATGCCAAAGAAAATGATATTAAACAAAGACACTTACGTTAATACAAGATCTTTAATTGGTTTGTGGAGTGGATCGTGCAAGGAACACAGTAATGTCACCGTATTTGTCTTAAACGATATTACGATCAATTGCCAATGACCACTTAATGAACACGAGAATATATATATATATATATATATATATATTATTAGTTGTTACTAAAACAAAACTAAATATAGAATATAGAAATAAATTACAACAATACTAACCTACATAGGAATGGTGCAAGGTAACATTCTTTTCCTCCGTCATTTAGCTGGCTTTTCAAGTACTTTTCTCTGATATTTTTTTCATTATACGCCCAAGCAATAAAATTTGGGTCCAAGATTCCATAGGTACTTGATTTATTCAATTCTATATAAACACGGTGAATGTACCTAAACGGTCAAAGAAAATGAATAAATTAAGGGAGAAAATACAAAAAATTATAATGTTCTATAATGACATGTATATTCGACTATATACTTACGTGCATCAAACTTGCAAAATAGATATGTCAAGCCACTTATATCCTGCGAGAAAATCCCTCATATCTTCAGGAGTGTAATACACTAAATCCAATTTTGGGCAATGTTCTAGCGGGAGAGCTTGTGCAAGGTCTGTTGTTGAAATGGAGTAGTATAAACTTGTTATTTCATTTGAACTAGGGTCCAATATCCCATTGCGGTTATCTACAGGTGGGGGAGGGGTTGTACAATTGCTCCCTTTTGTAGAAGCATGATTTACGACACTTCTACTTGGAGTTTGATCATCACCAACGCAACGACGATCTTCATTAGTTTGTTGTTCGAGGCTTTCACTTAATCTCTACATCATAACATTCAATTAGAACATAAAACAAAAATAAGCACAATATATTCAATTAGAACATATAATATATATCATACAAAAATAAGCGCGATTTACGACACATACCGAATACATCTCTTGTAACCTTTCCACTTCTTTCTCCCTTTTTCCCTCTCCTTCTCAAACAGCCTCCTTTGCTCCGCCAATTGCTTCTCAACATTATCAATCTTTTGTCGTTGAGCAAGAAATTCAGCGGTTTCGGTGCTTCTTCTTTGAGATCCAAAGTATGACCTCAAGCCGACACCATCTCCAACACCATGGACACGGCCTCCATGCTCAGCTATTCCGATAGCTTCGACTAATATGTCATGTTGTGCTTCCAGAACAAATGTGCCTTCACGGGCCGCCACAACCAAGTTATCCTACACAACATGAGCAACTTACATAAGCAAACACATTTAAATAACAACTCATGAGCAACTTACATAAGCAAACGCATTTAAACAAAACATATACTTACAATTTTCTCAACAACTACTCTTGAAGCCTCAGAGGTGTACTCTCCATTAGGTCTTAATTGAGCCCTCTTCCATTTCTCATGTCTTGAAGGTGGAGATGGAATGTCACCATCTCCTCGTTCTTGTAGTTTTTCCTGCAGGATCCTCTTCTCAAGTTTCCTGTAACCCCCACGAGACAATCTATGGGGGTACATGTTTTTCGCCTTGTTCTGAATTCCTACTTCGCTTTTAGCCTGTTATTAACATAGTGAATAATGTGTATGATTAGTATCTATAACTCATTAGCATAACATTATAGGTTACATAACACTAGTACTAACCTTGAATTCCTCAGAACGGCGTTTCTTCGCAAACTTGTGCCACACATTCTTCGATAAAAAACTATACTGAATCCATGGAGGTTGAAGACCGCTCTTAGGCTTCGTAATGTAGTCAGCCATGAGCCGTGACTTAAATCCCCTTCAACGAACACCGGCATAAGTTATCCACTTTCTTTTCAATTTTGAGTCATCAGTAAACTCAAAATTCAACTACATTAAATCAATATATAAGTATGAATTAGAAACTATAGGTAGTGATATCAAATATATGAAAATTATAGTATGAAATACCTTAACGTCTGCCCATATGATGTCTTTGACATTACCATCCACTTCTCTCCAATCATCAATCAGTATACTGACTTTGCTACGTGCAAGGAACGCAACATAACTCCTAAAAGTAGCGTAATGTGGATAATCCACTAATCTGTAGTGCGAATCAAACTCGATCAGAATTTTTGCACCATATGAGTTGCGGACTGATGTGAATTGGGGCATCATTGTGACACCTCTTTGTGATCTTTTTGTTTGACTTTCAGTTGTTTTATTTTCATTGGCTAACCTTTCATTTGTTTGAGTTTCTTCGCTGGTTTCTAATGAAGAACTCAACAAGGTCGACATCTAAGTTCAAAAACAACAACAACAACATGAACAACAATGGCAAAAGAGTTTACTGTAGATGCATGGGGAAAATATTTTACGTACCCTAAATGTGATGACGAAGTAAACGATGTTGGTGTTGGTGTTGTTGTTGTCTTCCTTCCTTACGACAACGACGATGTTGTTGTTATCTTCCTTCTCGACGGTGACGATGATGACGACGGTGTTGGTATGTGCGTAATCTTCTATTTTCTTCACTATCGTGACGATGATGACAAAAATGACAACAAATGGATACTGATGATGCAAGCTTTGGTGGAATCGTGTATTGTTTCACAGTATTGAAGGTTAGGGTTTAGGGTTGAAATCGTGTAACGTTTCGTCTGGTTTCTATTTTCAATGGAAAAAAGGATACTGAAGAGACAATGAGACTAGCTAGTTTGGAGAATATTGAAACACTACTGCGACGGTCAAGAATTTACACCGTTATGATATATTATTTACATAATGAAATTTCATGTTATAGCGCCAGAGTTATTTTTAGAATTAAAAATTAATAAAACATACAAAATATATCACAACGGTGTATATAAACAACCGTAGTCATAACTTTTAATTTTTTTAATTAAAAGTAAATAAAAAAGTAAAGGCGTGCTTTAACATAAAAGGAATAATATATATGAATGCGCTGAGGTTCGAACACATGAAAGCTTAAAGGTATCACCACGGTTGATTTATCAACCGTTGTTATATACAGATAATCACCACGGTTGGTTTATCAACCGTTGTTATATACAGATAAGTTTTATTCAATAAACAAATAAAATACAACCGCGCCTTAGTTTAGATATGTCACAACGGTGTAGGGATGAAGCGTTGTGAGCATGGCGTCGTTGTTTACGCGTTTTGTAGTAGTGAACAGAGAAACGGGGGGGGGGGGGGGGGGGGAGAAAAGAAAAGGTGACTTGATAGGACATCGTCGTCCTAGGCCTATGTATTCCCTTGGGAGCGGGAAAGTCAGAGTCAACATAGTTCGGAGGACTACGGGATTGTGGGGGAAGGTTGCTCGCTAAGACATCGCCGTCTTGTGCCTACGTATCCTCAATCTAACGAGAAGGAGGAAGTCAGAGCAGTCGTAGTTTGACCTACGGGTCTTATTATTTTGTGTTTTTTAAGTGGAAAACACCAAGGTTCACGTTCTAGCAGTTAGGTGCTGCCGCTCGTTGTATGGAGTCTTACGCGTTTACCTATTTGTGGTAGAACGGAAATGACGCATCCTTTATAAGTGGAGTAAGGGAGATGAGAAGAGAAGATAATTGTTTTTTTTTGTCTTTTAGAAGAAAGTATTTTGGTTATTTTGTTTGCGATATGTAAAGTGTTAAAGTCTATGACATAGTGAACACTTTACGTAACGAGTCACAGGCCTCGCGCGACAAAGCATACTATGTACTTAAGGCTTATGGCACACAAATCACATCTTTATTCATTAAGTGTTTTAGCTTTTCTTTGAGAGAGAGAAGAGAGACTCAAGGTGTGAGAGAAAATGGAAGTTAGTTGCTAGTGTGCTGGCCGAGATATCGTATCTCGTGCCTACGTATCCTCAATCTGAAAAGAAAGAGGGATCGGAGCATCCGTAGTTCACACTACTACGGAACACAGGGAAAAGTCTCGATCGCATGGGTGCGAGAGAAAGGTGAGACTCACGAAGGTCACACATATAGTCTAAAGGGAAAACTGAATCTATAAGTTAGCATGCAATGATGGTCCTAAGGTCAGGATCAGGGGGGAATCTATCTAATGTTGTCATGCAATTGCAGACAAATGTCGTTGCCTCAGCCGAGAACGGACTGAGTGAGTCCTCGTCCTCAACAGAAACGGAAAGTGCAACAGGAAAATAGAATCTATCTAATGTTGTCAGACAATGGTGGACAAATGTCGTTGCCTCAGTCGAGAACGGACTGAGTGACTCCTCGTCCTCAACAAAAACAGAAATGTAAATAAACAGAAAACAATGCAATAGATAAAAACAGCAGCAACAACAGCGCTCCTGCACCTGTATAGCTATAAAATCCAACCGCAAGCTCAAACAGCTTTCAACAGCACCTGTTTTGTAAGAAGGAATAGGTGTAAGAAATTCTGGACAGAATTGCAACATTTAACAGCTCACCTTATGCACAATAGCTATATATGCAACAACACCTCCTACCTTTAAACAACTTATCAAATCAAGTGTGAATCACTACAAAGATAACTCAAAGATTAGTTTAAGCAATCAACAAAATACCCAAGGTTAGCCACCAAAATCAAATGGAAATTGTCAACAAGGATTAAGTAAGAAACCAAAGGTTCCCCTAAACTTCCATCAATGAACTAATCTAAAACTAAGTAGGAAATTCACTACTAGAATTCAAATTAACGCCAAATCCTAAACTACATAACGATGATGAGAAATCATATTGTGTAAACACGTATGTACAATTACAACAAACTCCTAATCACAAAAATTACAACCAAGCTTTAACCACCATGAAAAATTACAATCAAACATGGAAAAAATATAACCCGATTCGATTACCATGGAAAAAACACAATCAATTCAATCATCATGGAAAAAAATTTGATTTTAACCTTGAAATCTAACCAAATTTTAATATTAAAATCTAAGCAAAACTTAAAAGTCATATTAAGAACAAGTTCGAAATTGATCTAAAATCACATTCTAAAGTAAATCTAATTAACATGTGATTAAGTTCTAATTACAAAAATGTATACCTAATCTAATTACCCTAATTCTAATATTGATAAGCTAAAAAGAAATTAATTAAAAATTGACGGGGGTGCAGTAAGGAAAAGGAGGTATGAATGAGAAACCATGGAGCAGGGCTTAAGCCCATTGATCTTTTGTGAAGCCAGGGGGTGCGGGAGTGAATTGATTGTGTATGGAAATGAAAAGGAGAGTGGGCTTGCAAGCCCGATATGGGATGGTTCAGCATGGAGTTAAATTGGTTTTAAAAACCCTAGCATCCTTATCAAGAATAACTCTCATGGCTTCTCTCTGATTTCGCTGCTAACCTCACCTTCTCCGCCGTTACCATCACCTCACCGGAAACCTCTCTTACTCCCTCGTCTCACTCTTTCCGCCTCCAACAAACTCGCCGTTTTTTTTCTTTTATCCATCTCCCTTTGTTCCGCCGTGATTTCTGGCAAGGGCGCCGCCATCCGCCACTGTGCTTAATCAAAAAACTACTGAGCTTTTCTAACCTATATCCATTTTCTAAGCATGAATCCAACAATAAACTTTGTAAACTACTCACCAGTTAACGAGATCGGAGAACGAAAAAGAAGCCCTAAGTTCTAATTGAAGGTGTGAGAAAGACACAAGAAAGGGAGGGTTTGAATTGTGTATTCACTCTTTAACAAATTTTCGCTTCTTAACGTTGAGGCGCTGAGATAATATCAGAGTTCGTTGAGAGACTCTGACTCGCGAAGTATCATTTAGACTTTGCAATGCCTAAAACATAAGAACTATAAGAGTCTGAACACAAAATGTATTATTCAGAACTTGCAGTGGGAAAGCTTATCAGAGTTAAGCTGCAAGGTTCTGACTTGCTTATGTAAGGTTCTGATACTCAATACAGAAACATAAACAATAACATAAAGCATAACAAGAGTAAAGAACACACGATATATCCTGGTTCACCTAAGCAACTCTCAAGCTAATCCAGTCTACCCTCCCCAGGTGATTTCGCCTTGAACACAAGGACTTAATCCACTATAATCAATCTCAATTACAGATGCACGGGCTAACGCCGGTGACTAACAACCTGCACAACATCAGCTGTGACTAACACACAATGAACCATTCAGGGATTCAACTTAATGAATATAACAAACATTGACCTGCAGGTTCCAATCTTGCAAGATCTGCTGCTAGGAATTCACAGCTAAACGTTAAGGGATTCGTCGCAACAAATATAACATTTACTGACCCTATTTCAGGATTTACCACAATGACACCCAGCCATTGTCTTCTCGAGTTTTCGGTCACACTGACCACTCAAGGAATCCTAATTCATCAAGAATTAGTTAAACAGGAGATTACAAAGATGCTTCTTAATAAGCAGATTACTCCTAAGTTTAAGTACATAAGAACACACAAGTGTTCAAGCAAGATATGAGCAACAGCTCATTGCTATCTTAAGAAACTACAAAGATGTATGTTGATTTGACAGTTGATGACATCTTGTAGATCTTCTTCTTCTTTGTCTTCTTGGTTGAGCAAGCTTTAAGCAACAACTCCTTGCTTCAGATCTTCAATGTAGCTCTGACGAGAAGGTGGTTGATGACTTGACTGATTTGCAATGTTGTCTTCTTCATCAACATCTTCTGCACCAATTTATTGTTGTTATGTTGATTTGTGATCTTTGAGCTTCAACAACAATGGTCATGTGTAAATGGTGATAACTTTGGATATTTAAGTGTTACAACGAGAACTCATCGTTGTGGCTATCTTCACACAATGAGTTGATCGATTCTTCTTTGATCGACTCAATCGACACCTTCAGAAGCGATTACTCATTTCTTTAAATAGCCAGTAAAATATAGCCGTTTGAATTACTGTTGGCTATTTAGAAAAGAGACGTTGTGTAATGATAAAGCTGTAATGACACATCTCTTTTTTACTATAGAAGAAATGATGGGATATATCTTTCTTGGGCGCTGTGTACACTCATTCACAATGGTAACATTTGTCTTCTAAACTTCAAAGGCTTCTGATGGTAATTAATTGAAGCATGAGTAGAGACTTTATAACAAGGTATCCGAATCTCCAAGTCTTCAGTCTTTCGAAGTTGTCCATTAGGAATCTGCCTTCAGAACTTCAGCACTTGTCTTGAAACCCGTTATTCTTTGCTGCTTCAAGTCTTCCAAAACTTCAGAACTGTCCATTAGGAATCCGTCTTCAGAGTCTTCAACACTTGACCTTTGGAACTATAATCCTCAGAATGCATAAGTCTTCAGAGTCTTTGTTCACTTGGTCTTCAGAGCCTTCAGCCTTCAGAACTTCAAGTCATGAGAGTCTTCAGCACTTCGGTTCTCTAGAAGATTATCTTCTTCAGAAGCTTCGCTATCTTCAAAATCACAACCACTTTCAGAGAGCATCCACAAGAGCATTGAAACAACAATATCGTCATCCTTGGATCTGACTGATCATGATCAGATACAGAAGCATTCTTGCTTCTTGAGACTTGTGTCACACATAGTAACTTCACATATAATCAATTACGCACATCTGGCTGGTGCTTGTTGGATCTGATATCTTTTATGATTATGATCTGCACACAACACACGTTAGAACATAAAATGGTTCTTTGACAAATACGCACTGTTATCATCAAAACATAGAGACGACTTGTAGAGACAACTCTTGCTCTCACAATCTCCCCCTTTTTGATGATGACAAAACCAAGTATTTGGATTGAAAATTTTATACAAGGTAATCACCAAACAAACATATTTAGAGTCTGGAACAACAGCTTCCTCTGAATGTGTTAACCTCAAAGTTTTATCTGTGATCATATAGAGTCTCATATGATCCAAAGACACACAAAATAACAGCTTGAGTTGCCAGAACAAAGAATAGAAAAGGAATACTTCTCTATCTTGTCTTTTAAGGAGACAAAAGTCTTCAGCATCTGGACTGGTTCATCAGAACTTTCATCTTTAGATCTTTAGAACTTAGTTCCTTTTAACGTCATATCTGAGCTCATAATCTTCAGAGACGTCTGAAGCATTTCTACTTTTCAGCAGAATCATTTTAGCACAGAAACATAACAGTTCTTATCTAATAACATAGCCTCGCTATTTATCAGAGACATACACTGTCTTGAGAAACTCCCCCTAAGTTTCAGACTTTGTGAAGATTGTAGATTTTAACATTTGAATCTTCTGGGTAGTCTCCCCCTAATTTCCATAAGTCAGATATTGGGATCTTCAAAATCGTAATTCAGAAATATTAATTTTTAATCACCAATAATGGTCATGAATCTTCAGAGTTTGACTTTGAACACATGCCTTTATCTCAGAACCTTGTTATTGTCACAACTCAGTGGTTTATTAAAGCTTGATTCCTGATCAGATACCAATAGAAGGATAATTTAGTGATCAATCAACGCTTGATTCTGAATCTGGTACCAATGTGATCTGATTCTTAGTCTGATACCAAAATATGTTGAGTCTGATACCAACTGAAGGTATTCTTCTTTTACCAATTGAAGGTTATTTCCTTAGTGTGCTGAAATTGATACCAATGAAGGTATTTAACAACATTACATAGCTTAGCTCTGATTGATATCACTACAGACTGAGTCTGATACCAATCTTTATATACTGAGTCTGATTACCAAATGTAGATTTAGTCAGATACCAAATCATTTCTTCTCAATTGGATTCTTGGTTAAAAATCAGAACATCTCTTTCTTGGATCTTTAATCTAGATCTTCAGACAGTCTTTGACTTCTGATTCGCACAGTTCTTCTGAAAAGCATTTTGAGATGTAGACTTTACTTTGACTGCTTTCAGAGCTTTTCCTTCTTCTGATTCTTATGTTCTGAATATCATATTTTCAGACAGCTTACAGCTTCTGAACCAAGTGAGACAGAGATCACGATAACTTTGACTTTCAAAAAGTTCTCAACTTCTGAACAGTACTGGGTAAATCTGATTCTGAACACATGTTCATGAAGTGTACAACTTCGATCATATGAACAAACAGTTCATAAGAACTTCTATCAGAGTTCTTCTTTCTTAACCTGTTCTGAGAATGCCTAGTGAACTTGTTCAGAGTTCCTCGGTTAAACATCAAACAACAATCGTTAGTCGTAAACGCATATTATATGATTGATTTACTTGTTTGAGTTTGCATTCCTTCCTTTTAAGATTTCTAATCAAAATCATATTTCTATTTCTCCCCCTTTTTGACATCATTAAAAAGTTTAGAGCGTTTGAGCTTTTAAGCATTAAGCATAATTAGATCAATATGATAATGAACAGTTTTACATAAAATAGTTTCAAAAGATTTTTCATTAATTTCAAAACATAGAATCTTCTAAATCCTAACTAGTTCAGACAATCAAAATATAGACCTAATGAAAATAGGTTCCTAGGAGTTAGACTAAGAGGTGCCTAATGATGATGAAGAGGATGAGGACAAGCTTCCAGACTCATCGGTTCTTGAAACATGCAGTTGGTTTTCTTCTGCTTGTGTAATTGCCAACCTCTTGTTCTTCACAATCTCTTCTGAAATCCATCCGTGGAAATCAGTCCAGATATTTCCTATTTCTGTGGGATTCATGCAGGAACTAGAAGCATCTACTAAGCTTTGGATTCTAGTGATGGCATTATCCTTGAAGGAAGTTAATGCATTATTGACCATCTTTGACCTTTTTGAGGAAGGTTCCTCGTCATTATCGCTTTCCTGCTTCTTTCCCTTTGTCTTCCAATCTGAGAGTTCTTGAAGCACATCAGAAATATTCTTCATATCAATCCATATACCAATGTCTTCGTCCTTAAATTTTTTCAGATAGTTCCCCACTTCTGCTTGATTGGGTGTTGCGAAGTTTGGAAATCCTTCAATCGGAACCCTAGTGGCCAACGTCAATTTCGTTTGTGACGTATCATCAAGAGTGGCATCTTCTCTCTTTAGATCCTTAAATCCGAGAATCTTTCCTGCGCTTTTACGAAGCTTGCTTGATCCTCCTTCTTTGATTAAGATGTCATCGACTATTCCCGATTCCACCAAACTATCAGAAATAAGTCTTCCATATGAAACATGCCTGACTTCCGTGTCAGAACCTGTTCTGGAGTTCCTTATAGCTTCCTTCAGAAGTTTGAAGAGGATTGAAGGAAGATGTATCTTAATTCCTTTAAGGAGAAGGAACATGACACATTTTTTAGTGTTATTAAGTTGATTTGAAGGAAGATGGTGAAAAACACTTCCTTGCAGGATTCTGAACCAAACTTGTAGTGAATCCTTCATATTTGAGAATATTTGGTTCTCAACTGCAACTTCTTCTTTAAAGATAGAAGCCATGACCTTAGCCTCTCTTTCCTCACTAAGTAGATCCTTAGTGATTCTAAATCCGTTATTGTCATGCATCAAAAGATCTGCAATGGTCTTCTCAGATATGAAGATTTTCCTTCCAAAAACCGAAGAAGTAATGACTGTTGTGTCTGTATTAGCATGAATCCAGAAATCTTTAACCAAATAACCATAGGTTGGTCCTTCCAACCTCTTGAAATAGTTACTCCATCCTTGAGTTTCCATCGAGGGAGTAACATCACATCTGTTTAATTTTAAACTATTAAAGTCCACAATTGTTTCCGACCTGACGAGGAGCTTTTCAACTGGGGTCTGTGTGGTGATGGGGGTTGAAGCGTTTTGAGACAAGGAAGCCATTATTGACGATGATAGAGTGAACAAGTAGAAGGTACTTCGGTAGAGTTTACTTAAGATTTAGATAATGTGAGAGTTGTGATAAGTGATTTAGGGTTAAGCCCTTTTATAGATGAATGATGAGAGTAAGGTCTTTTAGAATTTGAGAGGGTAACGATTGGTTTTTCATAGATAGGTTAAGTATCGTGGGAGGAAAAGGTTTAATGATTGATTTCTTTAATGAGAGAAGTTTTTTCGATCACGAACCATAGCTTAACCATCACATAATTATTACCTAAGAAGGATTTGTGGTTTCTAGATAATCCTAAAACTTTTCATGTGATTTTCAAAAGACACCTAAAGATGCTTAATTATTTTATTTCAGTTATTGGTAAATTAATCAAGGCATTATGATCAGAAAATAATCATTCAAAAGGATCAGCAATTCACAATTATGGCTACTTCAATAATTAGTCAAGAAGATACATATCAAGTTTTAAAACATAAGAGCAGTCAGATAAGATTCTAGAATAACCTATGATTTTAGAAAAACTAACTTCCTATCTTAGACTAAGAATGTCATAGATTGACAAAACTCGGGAAGGATCTTCTCAGTCATTCCATTTCTTCTGCAATGACTAACTATTCCTTGAAGATCAAGAATGTGGGAGATAACTCTGCAATATGGAATTTGATAGATTGTGTCTTCCCTAGACAAACTGATTTCTTCCTTCAGATGATTATATATGGATTGGGGTAGATTTATTTTGATCCTAGCAACTAAGAAGAAAATGAATAATCTCTCCTTGTCAGATATCCATCCAGCTCCTCTTTCTCTTGGTCTCAAATTGGTTACCATTAGCTTGTACTAGTCTTTGGCTATGGGAGTGAGGGTACAAGGTTGAGTGGGATGACCTTCAGTCTCAAAAATCACATGCAAGTGCTTGTCGAGACAAACATTGTTGATGTGGTTTTCCACAGTCAAACCATCCTCAATACACTCAATGGCTTTGGCAATGATGGTAGGGTTGATCATGAATGGACAGCCAGCAACCACAGATAAAATAACATTTTTGCCAAAATCATATTCTAGTGATCTAGCATTTGCCCAGAACTCAGTCACAAGTTCAGGAAAGACAGGTCCAACAAGCATGGAGAAATAATTCTCCCAGTTCTGAAATTCAATTCTAGAGAGGATACTTGTTTTGTTGAGTTGAGGCAGATGGTTTAAGTTTAGAGTGTATTCCTTTAGAAGTTCAAGATCAGCAATTTCACGTCTGATTTTGTGGGAAGACATTTTGAACAATTTTAGTTTTAGGGATGAGGTTTTAAACTATTGGATAGTTAGATTGTAATTTTTCCTAGAGAAGAGATAATGGTGTGAGGAGATCTTAGGAATGATCGCTATTTATCAAGCTGGAACACGCAAGGTCATCATTTCCGAGACTGACCATAATTAGCTGTGGTAGTCAGCGAGAAGATGTGTGATAGACTCTAATCACCGTATACCTATGAGTAGTAGAGTGGTGGCTGACACTAAGTAATCATAACTTCTTAGTTTA
This sequence comes from Lathyrus tuberosus, assembly GCA_022829125.1. Taxonomy (NCBI): domain Eukaryota; kingdom Viridiplantae; phylum Streptophyta; class Magnoliopsida; order Fabales; family Fabaceae; genus Lathyrus; species Lathyrus tuberosus. The sequence continues at coordinate 29,388,788 of JALAZF010000004.1, read as the reverse complement.
TTCTTGAAAACCGTCTAATCATAAATGCGTGAGAATCTAACTCTATTTTTAATAGATCTTTATAAAACCTAATGTGATAGTGAGTGATCAGTGGTTAAATAAAATGCTAATGTTTGAAAGTAATCATGACTAAAGGAAACATACCTTAGAGATTCTGAAATCTTTTTACAGATATTCTTTATTCAGATCTTTCCAAAATTTCTGACATGAGTGACATTTGGAAGAACTTCTCGATCAGTCTTGTTTAGCATTTGATAGGGCCTCTTCTAATTCCAGATTTAAGAAGTTCTGAGAAAATTATCAGACAGGATCTGACCAATAACATTTGATTTACTGATATGGAATCTCAAGTTCAACAGAACTTAATCATCTGAGCTAATTCGGTCAAGACTCTGAATTCATTCTTAATCAAGTTCTTGACGAATCATTGGATTTCTTCTTCCTGAATATTCTTTTAATTTTCTGCAAAGCTTTTCAAGAAAACAATATTCAGTTCTTCAATGAATTTTTTAACTTCTTGATCAGTTAAGGTTCAGATGTTGAATCATTTCTAAGAATTTGAATTCTTCAGATTTTTGACTTTTACAGACTTCATTCTGAAGTTCACCATCATATAACAACAATCTTTCTTCTTTACATGAAGAAGTTCTGAATGAGTTTTAAACGAGAAAGTCAAGGGTGGACCTAATCCGTTTCTTGAAAACATCTCAAAAACTTATAAAGAATTAATCTTCAGCAAACAAGATTTATTGTTTTCTGATGATCCAACCTTGAGCAAATACGTGGTTTATTCACACGTATCTGATGAATCTATCTTATCAGTTGGTTCTTCAATCTTTATCAAACTTTTAGTGAGTAAGATTTAGTTGTTGACAACTGCAAAACTTCCAGAATCAGTGACTTGATCAAGTAATCTGATTGATTACAATTTTGTACACAGTCATCTTCTGATCTGTTGCAAAAATTATAAGTGGATTGAAATCTCACCCAGAGTATTTCTACACACCGCATATGGATCTTTTTCTGACACTATTAAGTGTTTGATATCCATCAATAATAGAACCGGAGCTCTGATACCAATTGAAGGTGCGAGAAAGACATAAGAAAGGGGGTTTGAATTGTGTATTCACTCTTTAACAACTTTTCGCTTCTTATCGTTAAGGCGCTGAGACAATATCAGAGTTCGTTGAGAGACTCTGACTCGCAAAGTATCATTCATACTTTGCAGTGCGTAAAGCATAAGAACTACAAGAGTCTGAACACAAAATGTATTATTCAGAACTTGCAGTGCGGAAGCTTATCAGAGTTAAGCTGCAAGGTTCTGACTTGCTTATGTAAGGTTCTGATAGTCAATACATAAACATAAACAATAACATAAAGCATAACAAGAGTAAAGAACACACAATATATCCTGGTTCACCTGAGCAACTCTCAAGCTAATCCAGTCCATCCTCCTCAGGTGATTTCGCCTTGAACACAAGGACTTAATCCACTATAATCAATCTCAATTACAGATGCACGGGCTAACGCCGATGACTAACAACCTGCACAACCTCGGCTGTGACTAACACACAATGAACCATTCAGGGATTCAACTTAATGAATATTACGAACATTGGCATACAGGTTCCAATTTCGCAAGATCTGCTGCTAGGATTTCACAGCTAAACATTCAGGGATTCGCCGCAACGAATATAACGTTTACTGACCCTATTTCAGGATTTACCACAATGACACCCAACCATTGTCTTCTCGAGTTTTTGGTCATACTAACCACTCAAGGAATCCTAATTCATCAAGAATTAGTTAAACATGAGATTACAAATATGCTTCTTAACAAGCAGATTACTCCTAAGTTTAAGTACATAAGAACACACAAATGTTCAAGCAAGATATGAGCAACAACTCCTTGCTATCTTAAGAAACTATAAAGATGTATGTTGATTTGACAGTTGATGACATCTTGTAGATCTTCTTCTTCATCATCTTCTTGGTTGAGCAAGCTTTGAGCAACAACTCCTTGCTTCAGATCTTCAATGTAGCTCTGACGAGAAGGTAGTTGATGACTTGACTGATTTGCAATATTGTCTTCTTCATCAACATCTTATGTACCAATTTACTGTTGTTATGTTGATTTGTGATCTTTGAGCTTCAACAACAATGGTCATGTGTAAATGGTGATAACTTTGGATATTTAAGTGTTACAACGAGAACTCATCGTTGTGGCTATCTTCACACAATGAGTTGATCGATTCTCCTTTGATCGACTCAATCGACACCTTCAGAAGCGATTACTCCTTTCTTTAAATTGCCAGTAAAATATAGCCATTTGAATTACTGTTGGCTGTTTAGAAAAGAGACGTTGTGTAATGATAAAGCTATACTGACACATCTCCTTTTTACTGTAGAAGAAATGATGGGATATATCTTTCTTGGGCGTTGTGTACAATCATTCACAATGGTAACATTTGTCTTCTAAACTTCAGAGGCTTCTGATGGTAATTAATTGAAGCATGAGTAGAGACTTTATAATAGGGTATCCGAATCTCCAAGTCTTCAGTCTTTCGAAGTTGTCCATTAGGAATCTGCCTTCAGAAGTTCAACACTTATCTTGAAACCCGTTATTCTTTACTGCTTCAAGTCTTCCGAAACTTCAGAACTGTCCATTAGGAATCCGTCTTCAGAGTCTTCTGCACTTGACCTTTGGAACTATAATCCTCAGAATGCATAAGTCTTCAGAGTCTTTCTGCACTTGGTGTTCAGAGCCTTCAGCCTTCAGAACTTCACGTCATGAGAGTCTTCAGCACTTCGGTTCTCCAGAAGATTATCTTCTTCAGAAGCTTCGCTATCTTCAAAATCACAACCACTTTCAGAGAGCATCCACAAGAGCATTACAACAGCAATATCGGCATCCTTGGATCTGACTGATCATGATAAGATACATAAGCATTCTTGCTTCTTGCAACTTGTGTCACACATAGTAACTTCACATATAATCAATTACGCACATCTGGCTGGTGCTTGTTGGATCTGATATCTTCTATGATTATGATCTGCACACAACACACGTTAGAACATAAAATGGTTCTTTCACAAATACACATTGTTATCATCAAAACATAGAGACGACTTGTAGAGACAACTCTTGCTCTCACACTAATGTTTCCCCAATTCAAGCTAAATCATGCCGATTCTACATCAACTACGTTTGACTACCACTATGAACAGGTGTTTACGCACACAAATTAAACAAGAATATTGTAACGAGCACCTGATTGAAGACTCTAGGGTTCCGACATGGTTGTTGCTCGCGAACGGCTTCAACAGAGATGCTCGGGGCTCCTTCCTCAGGTACTGGATCTCCCTCTATTCTTCTTTCTTCTTCTACTTCTTCTATCTGTGCATTGTTGCCCCGTTCTTGAAGTTGCAAGGTACAAGAATTGCTGTGACTTTCTTCGTGACTTCTGTTTGATTCCGGTTATTGTTAATCACAGATGTTGATTCTACACAGGTCTGTACGAAGAAGGTTGATGCTGAAACTTTGATGAAGGTGGTTCGGAATTTGAAGGTTGAATTGGAGATTGATGAAGGCGCTGATGAAGAATAATAGGGAGAAAGGGTAGAGGAAGATTGAAGGTGGATGTTGAAGGTGAAGATTATTGCTGAGAATTGAAGGTTGATTGAAGCGTGATGAATAATCTAAGAGAGAGGAAGAATTTCTGAAGTGAAATCGAGAGAGAGAGTTCGGTTAGGCTCTATAATTCTGTTAGAAAGTTCAGTGTTGGTTCGTGACAGTTAGTGAATTGGTTAGGATTGGTTATCATAAAATCTGTTAGAAGTTTATTGGAATGGTTATGGTGGTTTTTTATGACAGTTAAGTTAGGGAGTATTGGTTTGTAACTGTTATGAAGGCTGGTGTGTTTTTCTGGTTTTTCTGGTAGAAGTTTGTAACTGTTATCTGTTAGAATTAGTTGGTTAGATTGAAACTGTTAGAGGTTGTTATGAATGTTAGAGAAAAAATTGAAGGTTCGAATTGGTAGAAGTGGTGTTATGAGTTATGTTAGAGATTGGAAATAAATGTTAGAAAAATCTGTTCTGGTTTCCTGTTGAGTTTTAACTGCTGTAATAAAATTTTGCTATCAGCTGCTACGAAATTGTCTCACTGTTAAGCAAAATTCTTTTATGGACTTGTTTTTGCTGTTAATTTTTCTATTTCAAAGCTGCTCTTTATTTTTCTCATTGGTAATATGATGAAGCCCCATTGCAAGATTCTCTATCCGTTGACCTTCCTTACCGTCTTTCTGGAATTTGTGATTCACAAAGTTTACTGCAAAATTGGCTTTCCATTTAGTACCATTTGGATCCATGCTAATAAATTGCCATCCATCATCAATTATCACAAATTTAGCAGAACCTCCACCTTTTTTCTTTAAGAAGAGCACCTAAAGCGTGACAACGACCAACAGTAGTAGCAGATTTTCCTTCCATAAGAGGAGTTAGAGTAATACCTCCCACACAATATATTACATTTTCCTATTCTTTCAAATCATATGAACATAAAACAAAACCTTGATTTTATATTTCCTATAAAGATCATAATGATTGGGAGTAAGGTTGAGACTCTTGGCAATTTCATCGATGTGAACAAGTTGAACGGAGTTAGCAATATCAATATTGGCAAGAACCGGAGAAACTACATCAAGCTTTCTCGTCACGGAAGAGCTCACTGTGATTTTTGATTGAGTTTTGATTTTCAGGATAAAGACTGTTATTGTATCTCTAAAGCACAATTTATTTGGATAAGATTGAAAGAATGGTTTTTTCCACATTGGATATGTTAATGCCATTGCATATGGATTCAAAAATGAAATGGATATGAACTTAGGGAATAGATTAAAATGGATATCAAAATGGTTTTAGGTAAAAATAATTAATTGGATTTGCAATGGAAAATGATTATTTGTAAAGTGAATGGAAATGGATTTGAATTCTAAAATGGACAATTGGACTAAAAATGGATATTAGGAATTGGATAATGGTTTACGGTTGAAATGGATATCAAAAGGGGATTTATGATATGGGGTGGATACGGATTTACAAACTTGTATCTTGAATTCCAAATATCTTAAAGCACTGGCCCAATCCAAATTCAAACTCAAATACTCCATGAACTCCACCTCGAATCAACTTCAATCTCCTCCCTCATTAACTTGTATTATACGCAATGAACAATAAGCAACTGAGAGAATAATTTTGTCCTGATCACAATATAAATCCACAACTGAATCTCATGTCAAGATGCCTTTGCCATGAACCCTAACCACCATATTCAATTGATGAATATCAACCAATTCGAACAGAAGATAAGAAACCATGATCCCACGCCTCAGGAGCCCAATGCAAATGAATGAATGAGTTATGACCTGATGGATATGCAGATGAAGATAAAGCAAAAGCCAGAAAAAGTCAGAAAAAGGTATGGAAAATTTTGGGGTGCTACAACATGCATCTCAGATAAGGGTGTCACACTTGATTTAAAACATCACACATACACTTGTCATGCTCAATAACACTTAAAATAAATTCATGCTTTTCATATACTTTCACATTAGCATGTAGCAGCGGATTTACTTCAGTCATAAAAGACATAATGGAAGTATCATGATCAACTCATTTCATAATCATCACTTAGGCATAAAAGCCAATACTTCATATAATTCAAATAACAACAACTTGATAAAGTAGAGTAAATAAGGTATCTCTCAAAACATGAATCGAAACATCCCTTGTGTTACATGATCAGAGCACGATTCGACCCAACATAAATAAAGAAACTAAGACAAGCTACTCCAACGGCTACCTCGTGCTAGAAGCAACTCTAATCTTCAGTACCTGAGTGATGTCATATAAAACATCATTCCAACAGAAGTTTGAGAATTCATATAATTATCGAAATCATAAGATATATATAATTTAAGGCATACACGCATAATCACAATTATTCTGACACTTCAAAAGTTTCATCAACATAATATCACAATTCCATAATTTAAGGCATACAAGTATATACTAACAATTCCATAATTTCGCCAATTCAACAATTCACATAATGCACATAATCTCATATTGCAACCACAATGCAATAACAATGCAACACAACGCAACTGGCCATTTGGTTCATATAGAACCCATCAATTCTCATTAAATCCCATTCGAAATTATTGATACACCGCTTATACTCCACTAGGAACGACATCCCAGTCATTCTATCCCAGTGACTACTCCACTAGGAACGATATCTCAGTCATTCTACCCCAGTGACTACGACTATATCACTTATACCCCACTAGGAACGACATCTCAGTCATTATACCCCGTAGAGTACGACTCTTGTCCATGTTTTATGCAATGCAAACCATAACAACTGAATCATGACAAACATATGCATAAACACGTAATTCAACACAATGAATTACTCACTACATACATTGATATTCATATATGCAATGTTTTCACGCCACAAAGGCCATCATCAATAATCATATTTTATCACATGCTTCAACATCATACAAGCAACATAAAAGCTCCACATATATATGGTAATAACATATCACACGATAAAATACCGATTGCACACACAAACACAGTTTTATAATCATAGAATTCTTACTCCAAACATTTCCACCACACTTAGCAAATAATACACAAGTATCAACTCGATTCAATCGCAACTCACAAAAAACACGATACCGATTAAATATAGAATAATTAATCCATCACCAATAATTGTATCAAATATTCAATAAATATTCAATTATTCAATAATTATTCAATTATTTAATTTTATTCCTAATTTCATAAATTAATCACATGCTATTATTCCAATTAATAAGCTATAGTAACTAGCTTATACACTTCCATGTTTTCGATTTGGTTTCAAGTAAAAGGCTACAATTAATATAATAAATAAATTATTACTAAAATTAGAATGTTACACTGTACGTAACACTTAACAGTGGTTCAATCAAAGATCCAACGAGAAAAATATGGCTACTGAGGATACTAATGCCAGTGCCTCAGGAAGAGGAGGTCCCTATGATTATAGTAGCTCTAAGAGAAATCATTACTCTGCTAAACCGCCTGTATTCAATGGTGACTCCACTGAGTTTGAATGTTGAAAAAGCAAGATGTATACATATATCATTGGAATCGATGATAAGCTATAGGATATACTTGAAGATGGTATTGAAATCGTTGTTGATAGTGTTGGTATGGTATCTAACAGAAAAACTCTGACTCCTGCTCAAAAGAAAATTCACATAAAACATCATAGAGTCAGGGGTATTCTGGTGGATTCTCTGCCACATGCTGAGTATTTGAAAATCATTGATAAGTCTTCTAAAAATACTATCTTCGAATCTCTATCCTCTACCTATGAAGGAAATCAACAAGTTAGAGAATCAAAAGCTAACTTGTTGGTACATAAGTACGAGCTGTTCAAGATGAAGGATGATGAGAATGTTGAAACCATGTTCTCTAGGTTTCAGACTCTTGTATCAGACCTTTAAGTGCTGAATAGAAGCTATTCAACAACAGATCATGTGAAGAAAATTCTGAGAAGACTTCTTTATAAGTTTATACCTAAAGTAATTGCTATTCAGGAAGCTAAGGACCTGAACATGCTGTCTCTTGAAAGTCTAATCAGCAATCTTCAAAGTCATGAGATTAAACAAAATGGAGATGAGTCTTCAAAGAAACTTAAATCTCTTGCCTTAAAACCTACTTCTGAAAAATCTAGTGAAAAATCCAGAAAATCTTCTAACAGCATTGAACATGATGAAACTTTTGAAGAAGAGTCTGATGGAAGATCTGATGATTACAACATAACTTGCTTCATCAGAGGAATTCAGTAAATGGCCATAAGAAATAGGAAATTTCCTAAAAGCAATAGGAGATTCAACTTCAAAGAAAAAGAAGAAGAGAGACTCTGTTACAACTGCAACAAGCCTGGTCACTATAACTATGATTGTCTTGGTCTTCAGAAAGACAGTCAAAAGAAAGGAAGTTATCATAAGGATAACTTCAAAAATAGGTTAAGGAAAAACTTTATGGAGACATGGGAAGAGCTGGATGATGAAGATTCAGAGAAGGAAGATGATGCCAATCTTGCACTAATGGCACACTTATCTGATGAAGGACTATTATATGAATCTGAAGACGAAGATGAGGTATACTCATATTCTAACTTTGTTTCATATGCTAATAATCTTATAAATTGCTGAAAAGAGCAAGATAGTTTTGTTAAAATTTTGAAAAGAGATAATTTCATTTTGAAAGAAGAATTAAAATAAATTAGTGCATCTCAAAATGAATGTTCATCTCTAGGTAAGCATGATCAAGCTTTTCATAAATTCATTACATCTGGAATTGATCGAACTAAATTTGCATCTATGATTTATGGAGTTGGGAAATTTAATAGAGAAGGTTTAGGATATGATGAAGAATGTTCTAGTTCTGATGTTTCATTAAAAGTTCTTCCAAATTCTTGCTCATCTAGCATTACTCAAACAGTGTTGAGTAACTATTTTGTTCCTGCTGCCAGTATTATGAAAGTTGTGAATCTGACTGAACCTATTGATCAGAAGTTAAATGATATTGTAATATTAGAATCTGATAATTCAAAAATTCTGATATCCACAGTATTCAACACTTCTGGATCAAGGGCTAAGACTAATTCTGTAACTAAGATTGAAAATGACTCCATCCAAAAAGCTTGGAGTGAAGCTAAATCTTCTTACTTGGAAAAACGAGAAAATAGAAAATAACCTATTAAAACTAACAAGAAAGGACCTATACGCATATGGGTACCTCAATCTCAAATTATCTTTGCTGTAGATATGCCCAAAAGAAAGGATGGAAAGCCAATCCTGGCACCTGGACAATGGCTGCTCACGACATATGGTCGAAGAAAGGCATATGTTCCAAACCCTGAATTTGAAAGAGGAGGGAAATGTGGGTTTTGGAGGAGGTCAGAAAGGAAGAATCATTAGTACAGGTACCATTGGTAATTCACAAACTCTTATTAATAAAGTCTGGGTGGTAGATGGCTTGAAACATAATCTACTAAGTATAAGCCAGTTGTGTGACAGTGGTTGTGATGTTTTGTTAAATAAGAATTTCTGCTCTGTTGTTAATGCTGATAAAACTGTTGAATTCAAAGGGAAAAGAAAGGGAAAAGTTTTTAAAATCAATCTTTATGAATTGGATGATCAGAAGGTTGTTTGCCTGATGAAAGTGAGTGATGAGAAATGGATTTGGCATAAAAGGTGAGGTCATGCTAACTGGAGATTAATCTCTAAACTTAGCAAGCAAAAACTTGTTAAGGGGTTGCCTGACATTGATTATCACTCAGATGCTCTTCGTGGAGCATGCCAAGTTGTAAAGATTGTGAAAACCTCTTTTAAAAACAAGAACATTGTCTCTACCTCTAGACCATTGGAATTACTTCACATTGATTTGTTTGGCCCTATTGGGACTACTTCAATTAGTGGGAAGAAATATGGTTTGGTTATTCTTGATGACTTCACCATATGGACTTAGGTGAAGTTCCTTCAATCTAAAGATGAAACATGCAATTTTTTTAGCACCTTCTGCATTCAAGTACAATTTGAGATGGAAGTAAATATTCTGAAGTCAGAAGTGACCATAGGGGAAATTTGAAAATGAATCATTTGAGTCCTTATATGAAAAATACATGATTATCCATGAGTTCTCTTCTCCCATAACTCCACAGCAAAATGAGGTTGTTGAGAGAAAGAACAAATCTTGGCAAGAGATGGCAAGAACAATGATTCATGAAAATAAACTCCCTAAGTACTTGTGGGAAGAAGCTATTAATACTGCTTGTTATATTCAGAACATAATCTATATTAGACCAATTCTGGATAAAACATCGTATGAATTATTCAAAGGTAGAAAATCAAGCATTTCTTATTTTCATCAATTTGGATGTACTTGTTACATTTTGAAAAGCTGGACTACCTAAATAAATTTGATACTAAAGCTCAAAAGGGTATCATTTTGGGATACTCAGAACGCTCAAAAGCATACAGAGTGTATAACTCAGAAACTAAAGTGGTTGAAGAGTCTATGCACATTAAATTTGATGAAAAAATATCTGACCTTGACAAGTCAAAATCTGTGGCCCAAAATGTTATCTCTGCAGGCATCCAGAGTTCTGAAGAACAACTAGTGGTATGTGTTCCTAAAGAAAAATGTATAGAGAATGATGTTTCCGAATCTATTACTATATCAGAAGAAATACAGATACTGTAGAAACTGAAGGTACTCCAACTAGTCCTACAGTTACTAATTCACTGATTGCTCATAATGGCATTGAAGCCTCGGTTCAACCAAAGAGATCATTTAAATATAAATCATTTTATCCAGAAGGGCAAATAATTGGTAATAAAGATGAGCCTTTGAGGACCAGATCTTCCTTCAGAAATGATCATTCAATGATTGGACTTATTTCATTGATTGGGCCTACTTCTATTGATGATGCTTTAACTGATAATGGTTGGATCATGGCTATGTAAGATTAACTAAATCAGATTCAAAGAAATGATGTATGGGATCTTGTTCCAAAACCTCAAAAGAAAAACATCATTGGGACTAAATGGGTCTTCAGAAACAAGCTTAACGAACTTAGAGAAGTCATTAGAAACAAAGCTATAGGGAATTGAATTCTTTGAAACCTTTGCTCCTGTGGCAAAGTTAGAAGCCATAAGACTCCTTCTGTCCTATTCCATCAACCATGACACTATACTCTATCAAATATACATGAAAAGTGCTTTTCTGAATGAAGTTATTACTGAAGAAATGTATGTCAAGAAACCTCCAGGATTTATTGATCCAAACCATCTAGATTTTGTTTACAAGCTTAAGAAATCACTCTATGGTCTCAAACAGGCTCCAAGAGCTTGGTATGAGAGATTGAGCTATTTCCTGCTTGAAAATGGTTTTGCTAAAGGCAAGGTTGACATTACACTATTTAGGAAAACTCTAGAAGAAGAAATCTTGATTGTTCGAATTTATGTTGATGACATAATTTTTTGTTTCACTAATGCATCTCTTTGTTAAGAGTTTTCCAAAATTATGCAGGCTGAATTTGAGATGAGCATGATGGGTGAATTGAAATACTTTCTTGGAATTCTCATTAATCAAAAGTCTGAAGGTATTTCATTCATCTTAGAATTAAACAATATTCCTATCCTTTGTGATAACACTACTGCAATCTGTCTAACAAAGAATCCAATTCAACATTCTAGAACCAAGCATATTGAAATTAAATATCATTTTATAAGAGACTGTGTTCAGAAGGGTGTTATAGATATTCAGTTTATTGATTGTGAACATCAATGGGCTGATATATTTACAAAACCCTTAGCCATTTCTCAACTCGATTATATTAAGAAAAATATGAATATGGTTTTTATCGCTGAATAAATGCTTGTCTTTTGAATGGAGTATTGGAGGAATTTTTAGATTCTGATGGTTTTCGGTTGGAATGACCTTCTGATAAGTCTCTAAGAATAGTCTATGAGCTTGAATAGGGGATATAAAATCTATTTCTTCCTTGTTTGCTTTGTTTAAAGTTGAAAGTAACTTGTTTAATTCCTTGCTATGTGCTTTGTATTAACAAATGGACTATTTTTTGAGTTCTGATAAAATAAGGATCCTTGTCTTACACTTTAATACTTAAAAGCTTTTTGAAATACAGTTTTGATAGACAACTGTCTCTGAAAATATCAAGACTGAAGAGACATGACTATCACCCTTATTTCAAAATCTCCTATGAAATTTGGTTCATTAAAAAGAGTGTACTGACATAGATTCTAAATTGTTTTCATTCAGACTCATAACTGTCCAAACATTTAATATATACTTGCTTATAAAATAGCATTCTATGTGTTATGTAGTTATCTGTATATTCTTTGATTTTACGAGTTATCTTCCATATAAGATAATTTTAAGAGATCATTATTCTTCAATCTAGTACTTCTTCTTAATATGTATTCAAAAACCATTAAAGGAGACATCCATGATCTAGATATTCTAAAAGAATATACAGGCGACTCCAATGAATTGATGATGAATAATCTTTCACTGAGAGTTTCAGATATTCAGTTTTAGAAATGGGATAAATATTTTGCAATGCTTTATGGAACCATCTATCTAGATCTTGTGAAAGATTCCTGGGTAAACGCTCATGTTCATCAGAATAAGCTAGATGATTGTCAGATTTTGTCTATTGTCTATGGTTTCCCTGTGGTAATTAACTCTAAAATCATCTCTCAAGCAATAAACTGTGAGGAAGATGGAATTATCCTTTCTCATTCCTTTTGGTAGGGTTCTTTCTATGATTCTTGTTCAACAGGGTGTTGTTACTCATGTACAACAAACTGGGTTGATTGATAAACATGTTCTTGACTGGTGTTCAGCTATGAATTTTTCTAAAACCATTATTAATCCCTGAAGTTTCTTCATTTTTTACCTTTTTGAGTGATGTCAAAGGGGGAGAACGAATTAAGTATTCTTCTAGATTAATTTTGGATCCGAATGAGGTTGGTGATCCTATTTAGGGGGAGATTTCAAACCTCACCCTTGAAGTGGATTCATTATTCTATATAGGGAGAGCTTACAAACCTCACCTATTAGACTTCACAGATAGTACTCAGGGGGAGCTTACAAATCTCACCTCTAAGACTGTTTGACACATGGAGAGCTTGCAAACCTCAGACCCTGAAAGTTGTTGAGTAATTAATCTACTACTGATTATTTTTAAAATACTTAAAGTTGCCATCATCAAAAAGGGGGAGACTGTTGAGACAAGATTGGTTCATAACATGTATCCTCTAAGGTTTTGATGATGACAAAGTATTTGAAAAGCAATTAGGATTTTTAACTAGCTAGTTTGTGTGTGCATAACTTTATTTAGTTGGTGAACTAGTTCTAAAACAGAAGTGGCTCTGGTTTGGTTCTGGTCATACACTCAAGAGAGAGTCTGATCAGAAAGGAGCTGCTAGTACATTCCAGAATCAGAAGCGTGCTATAGTTGCCTCTGAGACTGAGTAGTTTCAACTCAGTTATGCTAACACAGGACTCGAGATATATTGACATTATCATCAACAAGTTGTGTTGCACCTAAATCATATATATATATATATATATATATATATATATATATATATATATATATATATGTCCTCTGAACAAAGGCCTTGTTTTGTGGATATTTCCTTGACTGAAAGTTTCAACACCTGCTTTATTGGAAAAGAAGATGTACTAGAAAATTTGATCTGATTATAACCGTCGTGGATGCTCCAATGACTATATTTCTTCAGCTATATAAGGAGTAGAAGATTTGAAGATCAATTCAAGAAATAGCATTGCAACTACAGCTGAGAAATACACGCACTACATATCAGAAGTAAAATCTGTTAAGAGTTCTTATACTTGCATAGCTTAAGAATCCTTTGTAAAAGAGTGTTGTATTGTATTTGAACACCTATAATTTTTAATTAAGTGTTGTTGTAAGTTATTCCTTCTCTAAACAGTTAAGTTTAGATAAAAGTCTATTACTGTAGACTTGAGCAGGAAAGTCTTAGACAGTGTGTCTGAGTAGGGAAGTCTTGGATCGAGGATCTAAGCAAGGGAAGTCTTAGGAAGTGCGTCTAAGCAGGAAAGCCTTGAACCAGGTGGTTTGATCAAGGAAAGTCTAAGGATCTAAGGATCTAAGAAGGAAGTCTTGATCAGGTGCTGATTAAGTAGGAAAGTCTTAGACTGGAGGTCTGAGCAAGGAATGTCTTATATAGGTGTGTATAAGCAAGTGTAATCGGGTTGATTATAGTGGAAAATCTCTTGCAAGTCAAGGGGACTGGAGTAATCTAGTTAGGAGAGGAACTAGGATAATTGGTGTGTGTTCTTTGCTGTTTTTTCTTAACTTCTGTTTCATTTTCCGTTGCATTATTTTTTAGGTTCTGAACACAACTTTAGAATCTGAACTCTGGTTCAGAAGTGAAACTATTTTTGCAAACACAATTCAACCCCCCTTCTTGTGTATTTTTCTCGCCTTTAGACTTTGTTCAGTAAATTGGAAGAACATGAGAAAGAACTCACTTGCTTAGTAAAATATGTAAAAGAGTGTGAAAAGAAGGTGAAGAAGGAGAAAGGGAAAGACAAGGAAGATAACAAGAAGTCCATAGCTCTAAAGACTTATAGCTCAAAGTCCTCACATTATGAGCATAGTGATTATGAAATAAAGGATGACAATGAATCCGATGAAGAAGAATGAGTTAGTTTATAAAGAGGTTCAGCAAATACATGTGGAAACATGGAGACAAATACTCCAACCATGGAAAAGCTAGAAGGTTATCCAACTCCTCTAAAGAAAATGAGAACAAAATGGGAAAGTCTAGAATTACATGTTACAATTGCGGCAAACCGGGCCACTATAAGTTGGAGTGTTCTACATTCAACAAAGATAAAGAAAGAGGCCATCATAAGAAATCTAGAAAGTCTAGAAGAGCTTATGCCGCTTTTGAAAGCAAAAATGATTCTTCAAGTGATGATAGCTCTACTTCACCTGTTGAATCGGCCAAGCTTTGCTATATGGAAAATAAAGGAAATATAAAGGTTGTAAGTCACTCTAAACTTCAAACTTCTCATGACTTAGCTTTTTCTTAATTGCAATAATCTTTTGAAAATCTACAAAGACAAGCCATAGATACTTTCAAGAGATTAGCTTCGAACAAAAGAACAATTTCTCATCTAGAAGCTAAAATTTTAGAAATTGAAAAAAAATATGGAAGCTCTAAGGATATCTATGTTAGATATACTAACAGAAATAAATGAGGATGCCAAACCTTCATGGTTTGGTTGTGAAATTTGTCACATTTGGCAAAAGGAGTCAAGAACTCTCAAAGCCAAATTGGATAAGGCTTTGCAACCTAAGGTTACTTTTGCTATAGACACTTCTAATTATGGCATGCCTTCTCATAATTCTGACAAAAGGTATAGTTATGTTGAAAAGAAACCAATTGGCAAAAGATCATCTTCTCATAATTTGTATTGTCACTATTGTTGCAAAAAGGGTCATCATATTGGTAAGTGCAAATTTAGGAAACTTTTTGTTCCTGAAGAAGCCTTTCAATGGTTTCCTAAATGCAACCAAGGTTTCATTAATCCCCAAGGACCCAATGAATATTGAGTACCTAGCACTAATTGTTAATCATGCAGGAAAAATATCCTGGCTCTATGAAGAGAGTATGGGATTTCGTTTATGGAGCATCAAGGCACAACACGGTGACATGTCCTTAATGTGTTGACTATGTGACAAACAAGGTAAGTTGTGTTTCCAACAAGGTTATAATTTAGTGTTTTTTTATTTGGTAAAAGTGTGTGAATGATTGCTAATGTTCTATCCGATAAGTGTCGAAAAGGTATTATGTTCAATGATGTAGGTTTATCTTCAACAAGACATACTCAAGTGCATCAAAGTAGGAGTGATCAGCCTAAGATGATGAAACATGAGGAGGAGCAAGATAATCATCATGATAGAAAATATTAAAAGTCCAACAATAAGGATGATCATCAAGCCAAAGTATCTCTTGGATACATTATTAATTTCAATTTCAAATGATTGTACAAGAAGAAAAGTGGAAAGAGCGTTTTGGTTCTATTTGTGTTTTGAGGTACGTTTTGCATTCATTTCAACTTTCGTTCGAGAGTTCCTCGTGGAATGCAAGTGCATCCTCCGTCTTATCTACGGTGAGGTAATATCATTTATATCCTTTCTTGCTTTGTAAGTAAGTATTCTTTTTACCCGTTTATGTGTCAAAGGTATATGATGAATGGTGTGTATGATGGTTGTGATATGTGTTTCCTTCCAAAAATTTCAAATGTAACCATTGTGTGTTGCATTTTATATATTTATAGTAACTATGTTAAAATATCTTCATATCTTGATCGATATCTTGAACCATTTCACGATTGCATCTTCATGATTGCATGATTCTAGCAAACAAACCATAATATACTATTCTATGCATGTGTCTCTCATCAAGTAACCATTCATGAGTCAATTTACATCTCTAAAATTTCTTACAAATAAAATTCAGTTGAGTCAAAATTTTGAAAGTTGAAGTTCTTCAGGTTGACACAATTTCGTATAGGTCGGCCTATAAAAATTAATTTTGGTATTTTTCAGAAAAGTTATAGTATAGGTCGACACATCCTCGTATAGGTCGACTGTCGACACATAACAATTTTTTTTAATCTTCTGGCTTCTGTTATAGTATGTGTCGACACATAATTGTCATAGGTCGACATAGACCAATGAAAGGTCGAATTTTAATGATCTGAACATAATTTTTTTTCATTTTCCTGCATTCATTGTTGATTCATGAACCTGTCTCAATTGCTTTCAAACTTCTAGTAAGTCTTGTAACCCTTCAAAAGATCTTAATTTCTCCACTATTGTCATTTAATCCATCACATTAAATCATTCAACCTTACACTTTCCAACGACTCATCAATGTTCTTCATTCTCCACTCTCTAAAAATGGCTATCATTTTTTAGTCTTCAAAACACAATATTGTCTCTACTCATCCTTTCAAACACCTTGCATACGAATTTTTTTTGAGAAATTATGAATGGCACCCAAAATTGCTAAAACCAAAAGTGATTCTAGAGACAAGGGTAAAGCTGATGTGTTATCAATTGCTCAAAAAGTTTCCTTCTCCTTGATTTCGACTGACCGTATTAAGGAATACGAAGAAACACATCAACATCACCTAGTGATGAAGCAACACGCATGGAAACCTATGGTTGTCGGATGCTTGGACAATCTAGAAGTTGTTCGACTTGTTGAGCACCAGAAGATAAACTATTTTCTGCAGCTGTCACAAGATTATAACGAAGACCTTATATGGGTGTTCTATTTTGGTTTGCATGATCGACAAGGGTTTGCTTTCAAATTTTCAATAGGTAACAAAGTCTATGAATTTACAAATAACTGTGGAAATCATTGTTTAATATTACAAATGTAGATGCTAACATGGATGAGGAAGTTGATCCGTTTATAACAGATGCCTACCCTCATGTTGATTTTGAGTGGACCAAGCATCTGAATGAGATGCTCAAAGCTCCAAGATTAGAGGACTTTCATGACACTCTTGTTGCCAGTCAACTAAAAATGGTCCCCGAAATTCTCTTATGGTTGGTGTCACAAGTTTTACGTTCAAAGAAAGGAGGATATTCAAGAATTGATAGTGCTAAGATTCAAATCAATTGGCATCCGTTAAATCAATTGGCCTCCCTATTTTGTTTACATGGTGTTCACCATCAAAGACTGCAATAAACGAACATCTTTTTTCTACATGTCCATGATATCCAAGATTCTCGATTACTTCGAGATTGGCTTGCCAAACCTGCTGTTCATCTCACCTGGACCTATCCAAGAGTTTTCCAAATGTACCTTGACTAATATGAGGTACTTTTGGGATGAGGAACATTAGGTGTACTACTTCTGGATGGGAAAAAACGGTAGGAAGATCCACTACCTAGCCACATGCTACAGTTGATGAACGTATTATGATGTTGATCATGAAGCTGGTCAAAGAGGAAATGAGTATGGAGATCAATCCTCCATTATAACCTTGCTTCAAAACATGCAGATCAAACAGGATAAGCAGTATAAAGAGGAATGTCTGAGAAGAGAAGCTTTTGAAGCGGCTCAAATTGAGAAGCTCCACACCTTGAAAGAACACATGAAGTCTCAAGACTCAATTTTTGAGGCTTTTGCATCATTTGTGACTAGAACTTGGTCTCTCTAAAGGATGAAATGGATGCAAATACTACTGCTACCATTGCAAGAGTCAATCACATGATTACTGCCCAAAATGAAGACCATGATGATTATACTCTTTTCTATCAAGAAATATGTGACTTTTCGGACCGTCAGTTTGGGAGTGATGGTCAAGGCTGGTTCCGTGGAGTGAGGCTTGGAGGTCGTGGAAGACATTGAAGAAGAGTTTGAGTCATTTCTGTCTAGGGTCCTAGGATTTGCTTTATTTTGGTCATGCATTTTGTTTTCTTTCATGCATTTTCATTTTTGTTTAGTTTTCTTTGTGCTGCTTGATTTATGTATTTGGTTTATGAAATACTTATACTATGGATTATTTTAATTAATGAATATTAGTAATGTTGGTGTGTTTATTAAGCTTGTGTATTTTACATATGTTGTATGTGAGTGCACCACTTATCTTTGTAAATTGCCTGTGTGTAGTATAATACATATCTGTAATGTGTATCTATGTTATACTTCTAATGGATTGCTTTTCACTTTTTGATGTTGTCAAAGGGGGAGAAGGTTATGAAGATGATAATGCACACATTCAGGGGGAGCTATTCATTGTACCGAAGAAAAACGCATCGTCTCAAATCTCGAGTTTTTCCATCATAAAAAAATGGGAGTATGTGAGTGCATTCTCCCATCTAGTCATGTTTTGAATGATGTCAAAACTAGGAGAAACTTTAGCATTTTTTTGCATTGGACAGTATCAACCAAATTCTAAATGTGCATTCATAATCTTAGCATTAGGGTGCATATAAATATGTTCGAAAATGATAGGAAAAGCCTTAGGCATGTTTCATGCATCAAAACTAAGTTTTTTGTGTGAAAAATGTTGCATAGGCTGACAAACACATGCTCCGGTCGACCTATGGAAGCTTTTGCTTCAGTATAGGTTGACACATAGCTTACTCAAGTCGCCCTCTATGCCTCAATATTAAAGGCTGTAGCCTCTATCCCTCAGGTTGCCTCAGATAGTATGACCTAATACCTGACAGGTCGACCTATTGCCTTCAAAAATTAAAAATTTGTTTTCCTTTCATTTTTTATTGCATTACTTTTTCTTTATATCTCTCTCACACACACACACACACACACACACACACACACACATATATATACATACATTATTTTGTAGCGAGGTACTAGTATAAAACCTAAACGAAATGAGAATTACAAAGCATACTCATCATCTTCAACCTCTCTTCTATGCATACACACAATCAAACTACACATAATAATTTTTTGATTGGGTGGCCATCTAGATTAGGGTTGATTACGTCCAATTAGGTTGGTGTAACTGAGAATATTAGGTTGAGTTCTTTGTGTGTTTCAAATAAGAAAACCAAGCTGGGGTTTTCCTTTAATATCATTGAGGATTTGAAGGTTTTGGACAAGATCACGCAAACACGGATTCGATCGAGTGAAGGCCTTAGGACAAGGTAGGTGGTATCTTACAAGGGAGTAGCGTGAGATGGTGAATCGTGTTCGTGAATCTTGGGTTCAACAAGTGCGTGCTAGTGATTAATCCGACTGAGCAAAAACCTTGAAGATGAGGAGGTCTTGCAAGTTAGTAACAAGAACTGGTGGATTGTAACGGCATTGTTAGTTACTTGATCAATCTTCGATAAAGGGTTTTGAAGGTGGTAGAATCAACAACAAACTTTAGGGTTTGTGGGGTTAGAGTTCTTCATCTCTTGTATAAACATATTTTGCAAAGTAAGGTTAATTTTAACTATCTCAATTCGAATCCGAATTGAGGGAAGACGTACCCATAGCAAGGCCGATTTGGGAACTGCCTAAACAAATATTGGCATCTCTCTCTCTCTCTCTCTCTCTCTCTCTCTCTCTCTCTCTTTCTCTCTCTCTCTCTCTCTCTTTATCTCTCTCTCTCCCTCTCTCATTTTTATATTTACAAATTATCGAGTTCATTGTTGTTTTGATCAATTCAATTGGAAATTGGTTTTCAACTACTTTTTAAGTTTTTATTGTTGATATAATCATAATCACTTTGATTGTGATTGGCTTTTAACATCAACAAAACAAATCAAATATCTAAACATTATCGATCGCACACAAAGTGTTTGATATATTGCCTTTGAGTATTTTAATTGGTTTTTTTATTCATTGGAAATAAGTTTTACATGTAGCTTGGCATTTAACTGGTTTGAGATTGATCGTTGTTGAACAATTTGTGTTCATTATCATTTAATTGCTAATCATTTGTATTAGTATCATTTGCCATTGCCTCGCGCTTTGAATAAATCTATGATCCATTAAGTATACACCACAATATCATCTCAAAAGTGATATCGAAACCTGTATGAGTACTGCATTAGAATTATAGTTTTAAAGGAACAATTTTATTTGCAAATCGACCCTTAGCATCATGGAAATCCTTTCAAAGGGCAGTCATCCTGGTGAAAGTTGTTTTAAGATTCAATGAATCTGGGGCAGTCACTTTGAGACGCAGCAAGTCTTTCCAAGGCTCATACTAGGGCAGACCACTTCCATGGTACAATGCAGTCCGCCATTCCAAAAGTTTTTAAATCAGGGGCATATTGCTACAGGATTCAGCATACTGGGGCAAGCCGTCTTAAGGTCATATTTTGGAAAACAATTGTCAAATTTCTTTTTAAAGGGATTTTTTCGAAGACCCAATAGACTGGGGCATGATAAGTTATGGAGTTGAGGTCTCTCGACCTTTACCGATGCTTAAGCACAAAATCTAATGTAGCTGATTCAAAAAGTATAAAGCATCTCAACGATCTCCATGATCTAAGCAAGTCAGAAATCGTTATTCTTTCGTAGACAAGAATCAACATGGAACCCTCCAGGCAACAAAACATAAATGAGAGTCTTACAAACCATCTTCATGGTGTCAAAAATTGTTCAAGGCCAAGGGTTTCGGGGAATCGGTGCTTGATACCCACAAAATGCATAAACTATTATATTCATACATTCATTTTTCTTGCATATCATGAATAAAGCATACATACATAGCCTCAGCTTGGATTTAACAACCTCTCAAAGAGGTTTGCTTTAATCCTCAGCAAAACCAAGATGCAAGAGTTTGTTCTCAAGGGCAGAACAAGTTCTTTTCTTCAGTACAAGTGGCTTTTAGAAGTCAATCATTGATAGTGATGATTCCCAAGGCGAGTTTCTTCCCCAAGAAGGTGATTGATATTCCCCCAATTGAACTCTGGTGTCAATGGGATTTCTGTTTGGTTTCCCCAGTAGATATTTCCCCACTGAGTTTCCTCTGGAATTTTTTCTAGTAAAACTTTATGAGCTCCTTATACCAGCTTCATATTAGCAGGATTCCTTAGAAAGATATCCCCAACAACTTTATCCTCAGTAATTCTCTTCAAAGTTATGTCTAAAATGGACATCTCTTCACAAGGATAACTCAAGTTAGCAATCATCCCAATTAGTCTAATGGACAGGAGTTCCCCAACGAACAAGATCCACCAAATGATTCTCAGTATATCTCCAACAAGCCTTTTGTGTGTTTCTTCCCCATAGAGTCTTTTGTATTCCTCTACAAATTACTTAAGTCAATCCCCAGCATAGTCAGTGTTCCTTACTAATCTACTCTCTGAAAAAGCAATTGGATTGGACCATTCAGTTCGATGGTTGAAAGTAAATGCTAAACATTTTGGTTAGTATTAACCTTTAATTAACTAGAAAATCTCCGGGATCTTCTCATTCCCTAGAGAATCTTTATGTTTGATCCAAGCAGCAGCCTCCAGGCAGATGAAAATCAACATAATTTAACATCAATAGTTGTAGCAGGAAAATTTAAGATTAAGCTATTTATTAACTTGACTCGTAAAGCAAGAGTCGCCACCGCACTTTTATTTTTCCAAGGGAATGGGAAAAAGAACAAACAAAACCCACTAAAGTTTTTAAAACAAAACTAATAAAATAGAGAGATAAAGGATAAGGGGGTTGGTTATGCAATAGGAAGGTGTTAGCACCCAAAACCTATATAGTACTCTATATGAACCTCTAGAAAATCTAAGTTTGGCATAAAAGGTGTTGTTTGCAAAAGATTGAGGAGATGAGAAGAGAAATATTTTTTAAGATTTTTGGTGTTTGACAAGACTTCCTGAGCCTCGTGCTTACGTACCCACAAAGTGCAATGGAGGATCAAAACCTTGTATTTTGTGGTAAAAATAACAAAAGTGTTTGTTGTGATTGATTTTAAATGGAAAGACAAGTTGTAATTTTAAGGAGAAAACTCAACTAGTCACCCACAAGTGTATGAAAATGGACCTTTGCATCACTATTGAGAAGGGCTCAAACTTGGATAGAAATAAAAAAGTATGCCACTAACTCTCTCAAGTGGAAAAGAATCAACATCAAACATCACTATGGGAATAGAAGAGTTACATCTCAATTATGAAAATGACTCGTGTCTAAACCTTAAGAAAAAGTTTTAAAAGAGAAAAGTGCACAAAATGGTTTGAATGAGTTGTGCATTTTTTATGTCATATGAAAATGGTCTTGATATGCTTAAGATGAATTAACACTTATTCAAGAAAAAGAGTTTGAAAATCACTTGACAAAGTCAAGGTTTATTAAGAAAGTGGTTTAAGTTTGAAAACAATAAGGTTTTGAAAAAGGGAGAAGATTTTGAAAATTTAAGAAGGGGAGGAGATGACAAGGCTACCCTAATGCACAAAGTAAAATCAAGGAAAGGATATGTCTAACTAAGATAGAAAGCTTCTAACATAAGTCAAGCCAAAACTCCCATCCTTTGGATTTAAGCAACAAGCAATCAAATAAGCAAAGCAGAAACCAAGTCTTCAAAGAGGTCAACCCAAGGTCAAAGGTACCAGATGAATTCCAAGGTCTCAAATCACAAATCCAAAGCATAGGATCAAGAACCTAATTCTAAGTCCATAAGTCTATCATCCAAGCATGGGATAGTAACCAATAGTCCCAAGAAGCAATTAAGTCTTTTAATGGTTTTGTCTTTATTAATGTCTTAAAATAAAGAGAAAAAGTCCAAGTGGACAAAAGGAAAATGCATAAACATAAATAGTAGCAATATGATATGTAAATGATAAGAGTAAAGCAATATAAAGAGCAAGAAATATAAATGACATAAAAATAAAGGTGCATAAAAGTAAATGGCATAAAAATAAATGTTAGCACAATAATATTGTTAGTATTGATGTTAGAGTTAATAATCCGATACAGGACCAATTTAGCACTATGTTAAGCAATCATAGCACAATCTATAAGGAAAATTATACTATGGGAGGCCGGTTAATAAAAATTTATGTACCATACATGTTAGAGATATGATAGAAATCATACTCCTAAAATATGTAGCACAAGTAAAAGCCAAGGAGGGATCAAGCTCTAAGGCAAGGAGATTGGTCCATTACATCAATCAATCTTTCATGACAACATAGGACAAACTTATGCGCCAATCCAAAGAACCTCAAATCATCAATGATCAATCTAATGGTAGATTTGAAATAATGAAAGTTCATCAAGCATCAATCCAAACATCATAAACAAGATGGACAACAAATCATCCAATTTATCAAGAGAAAAGAAAAAGAAAAAGAAGGAGAAGGAAAGATGAAGAGATGACCAAATTGAATAAAGACTCAAGATCACTTCATCATCAAATTCGATCACCTTTCTTGGTGGATTAAGGCACTAAACCTATCATTAACTCAAAGCACAAAAAATGAATCAAATGATTCATTTAATGATATATTTGAATTGATAAAGGTTCATTCTGCAACACCCCCAATCTATACCCCCAAGCTATTAAAACAAAAAATAAAATTCAAAATTTCATCAGAGTATATTTAAAACATGCACGACATAGACTGAGGGGTCACATCAATTTGAAACAAACATTCAACACCTGCTCATAAAGATATGCAACAATTCAGGTAGTAACACACCCACATTTCAGAAACAGAATGAAAGCAGAAAATCCGTAACTGAATTTCATATATATATATATATATATATATATATATATATATATATATATATATATACATATATATATATATATATATATCATAAAACTATATGTGTCATATACAACCATACATGTACAATCCAAAAGATACATATACATAATACAAAATAATTACACTCGATCACCCCGACTACCCGGTGTCACATATCAGAGCCGACCGACAAAAGAATGAAGACCTAAGCTTCACAAGAAGACCTCCAGCAACTCTAATCTGCAATGCCTCATAGAGCATTATAAAATAGCAGAAGGGTGAGAAACACAATCATAATACAGTTGCATATAATTATATATTAACACAGAAATGCACAAGTAAAATATTCTCACCACAAATGCACCACAATCAAATACCACACAACACAAGTCTCAGACATCCAATACCATCACACATCAGTCATACACCATACACTCATCATCAATACAATTATGCATATTCCATCTCATCAATCACATTCACAATTCCATACACAATTAATCCATGATTTATGCAAATGCACAGAGACCGACACAACGACTCTATGCAATGCACATGCGGTACCGACTTCCAACATTTCTCATCACTAGTTCACTCAGGAACTCTGTTGGAATCATCGCTCGTTACATCACTGTAACTCCCCGTCGGGCATACGATGTTCCCCGTCGCTCACACCCCACATGGGCACACGACGTTTATGGATCGCTCACACCCCACACGGGCACACGACCCGATCGCTCACACCCCACATGGGCACACGATCGTCTATAACCATCGCTTTCGGTCCTCTTATTTTTAAGGCGATTCATTCCTCTTATTTTTAAGGCGCACGATGTTATAGCAGATTCCCTCTGGAATCAATCCGTCACTCAGGACGTCACAAGAATGCATATCATGATGCTTGGCATACAATGACTCCTAACATTTAAAATGCACACATATACACATCCACAATCATGCATATATCATCAATTACCACACATTGCATTTTCTTTCCCTAAGGCCACCAATCATCATCACAATATGTCTTTCATGCAATTTCATCACACAACAGTACACAAGTCATACAATATCCACACCAACAGCATATTGCATATACACATCAAGTTCACACAATTTAAACGGCAAAAGTCGACAAAACGTCATTATTTCAAATTCCTGATATAAATTAATCGGCCAACAATCTCAAAACCATCATCATAAGCAAGAACATTTCAAAAGCTTTCCAACGATAAAAAGAACGTTCAAAACGGATAATCAGATCAAAAGTTATGAAATTAAAAAGAAAAGAAAAATGTGAAAAACCCTAAAAACCGCCCGACGAAACCATAAACCGCCTGGCACTTGCCCTTCGCCGCTACTTTGCCCGGCGAAGCAGAGGCGTCACCAATTCCCCCAAATAACTCAATAGAGTCAGAATCATGACAACGCTGCGCCTCTCAAAACCGCCCGGCGAAATCCCGAACTGCCCGGCGAAATGAGAAAACCGCCCAGCACTTTACACCAGATGCAAAAAAATTCTGCTGCGCTTCAAACCCCAAAAATCCATTTTTTTCCACCCAAATCACTTCCAACAGCCAAACAATTAATAGCAATGGTTCATAAACATAGTGAGATTATACAAAACAATTTATATCGATTTTCGTCCGTGAAAACATCGATTTCTACTCGTTTACGCGTTTTCGACCTATAACCGAAAAACTATGGAAAAAGGCAAAACAACATGCACACACACATACATAATCATACACAATGATAAGATAATCGATTTTCGCACCCTTACCCGATTAAATCGCGTGTAGAAAAGTCGGGAGATTGATTTCTTCTTTCTCAAGTTTTTCTCTCTTTTCTTCTTTCCCTTCTCTTTTCTTCTTTTCTCTTTTTCTTCTTTTCCTTACTATTTTCTCTCTTTTCTTTCTATTTATATTCTAACTCAATCAAAATAAAGCAAAATGACCCAAAATACCCCTAAACTCAAATATCTCGCAAACGCTCCCAAAACGCGATAAAATATAATTACGATGAAAAATAACATATTTTCACATAAAAGTCAGAAATAAAATAATATAGTAATAAAATACTTAAAACGACTCAATTAATTAAAAAGACAAAACTGACAAAACTGACTGGGGCGTTACAACTCTCCTCCATTTAGAAGTTTTCGTCCTCGAAAATATTACCTGAGACGAACAACTTTGGATACGACTCCCGCATCCGACTCTCTAACTCCCAAGTCAAATTGCCCTCAGCAGCGCCTCCCCACGCTACCTTCACAAGTGCAATATCCTTGCCCCTTAACCGCTTCAACTCGTGATCCAAAATCCTCATCGGTAAAGCCTCGACCGTAAGGTTCTCCCTTACCTCAACCTCATCCATCGGAATCACATGCGACGGATCCGGAACATACTTCCGAAGCTGTGAAACATAGAACACATCATGCAAATTCGACAGACTCAGCGGCAACGCCACCCTATAAGCCACATCACCCACTCTCACAGATATTTGGTAAGGACCAATAAACCGAGAAGTAAGCTTCTTCGATTTCAATGCCCTACCAACACCCGTTACCGGTGTAACCCTCAGAAATACATGATCACCCTCTTGAAATTCCAGATTCTTCCTTCTACGATCATGATAACTCTTTTGCCTACTTTGAGAAGCCTTCATTTTCTCACGAATAAACTTCACTTTGTCCGTAGTCTGTTGCACCAACTCCGGTCCAACCACCGAACTCTCACCAGATTCATGCCAACACAACGGTGTTCGACATCTTCATCCATACAACGCTTCAAACGGTGCCATTCCAATACTAGAATGAAAACTGTTATTATACGTGAATTCCACTAACGCAAGATAACTATCCCATACACCACCTTGTTCCAAAACACACGCTCGCAACAAATCTTCCAAAGACTGAATCATCCTCTACATCTGCCCATCCGTCTGAGGATGATAAGCTGAACTCAACCTCAATTTAGAACCCAACGCCTTCTATAAACTTCCCAAAATCTCGAGGTAAACCTCGGGTCTCGATCCGAAATAATACTTAACGGAACCCCATGCAACTTCACAATCACACTGATATAAATCTCCGCAAACCTCTCCAAAGAAAAACTGATGTCAATCGGAATGAAATGCACCGATTTAGTCAGCCTATCAACAACCACCCAAATAGCATTATGCCCTCGCTGAGTATTCGGCAACCCCGTTACAAAATCCATAGAAATGCTATCCCATTTCCATTCTGGAATATCCAACGGTTGCAACAAACCACTAGGCCTCTGATGTTCTACCTTGTATTTCTGACACGTCAAACAAGCATAGACAAACTGAGCCACATCTCTTTTCAATCCAGACCACCAGAAAATCTTCTTCAAATCTTGGTACATCTTGTTCGCTCCCGGATGTATACTCAAATTACTCCGGTGTCCTTCTTCCAAAATCATCCGTTTCAAATCCGAATCGTCCGAAATACAAATTTGCCCATGGAACCTCAACACACCATTAACATCCACTTGAAAATCACCACTCGCATCTTTTCCGCCAACCAACATCAAATCCACCAATTTCACATCCAACTTTTGTTTCTCACTTACCGTCAACAAAAAATCATTAGTAACCTTCAACATGCCCAGCCTCACACTATCCGACGTCACTTCACATACCAAGCTCAAATCTCTAAACGATTCCAAAAGTTCCCACTCCTTAACCATTAAAGTGGACATATGCAACGATTTCTGGCTCAACGCATCGGCTACCACATTAGCTTTACCAGGATGGTAATTCAAGCCAAAGTCGTAGTCCTTCAAAAATTCCAACCATCTTCATTGCCTCATATTCAATTCCTTCTAATCAAATAGATATTTCAAACTTTTGTGATCACTAAAGACTTCAAACCTCGCACCAAAGAGATAATGCCTCCAAATCTTCAATACAAACACCACAGCCGCTAATTCCAAATCGTGAGTAGGATAATTTTTCTCATGCACTCTCAGCTGCCTCGAAGCATATGCCACGACCTTACCATCTTGCATTAGCACCCCACCTAGACCAATCAAAGACGCATCACAATACACCATAAACGGTTCAGTAGGATTCGGCAAAATCAAAATCGGAGCTGTCGTCAATCTTTTTTTTAGCTCATTAAAACTTTCCTCACACCGAATATCCCAAATGAATGCTTGCCCTTTACAAGTCAACTGGGTCAAAGGAAGTGCTAGCTTAGAAAAACCTTCAATGAACCTTCGATAATAACCGACCAAACCCAAAAAGCTTCAAATTTCAGTAACAGATCTAGGAGCCTCCCATTCTAGAATCGCTTCTACTTTAGATGGATCCACAACAATACCATTACCTGAAATCACATGACCAAGAAAACTCACCTCCGACAACCAAAATTCAAACTTGGACAATTTGGCAAAAAGCTTATTTTCCTTCAAAACCTGCAAAACAATACGCAAATGCTCTGCGTGCTCCTCCCGAGACTTAGAATAAATCAATATGTCATCAATAAACACAACAACAAATCGATCCAAATGCTCATGGAAAATACGATTCATGTACTCCATAAACACACCTGGCGCATTAGAAACCCCGAACGACATCACAGAATATTCATAATGACTGTATTGTGTCCTAAAAGCCGTCTTCTGAATATCTTCCTCCTTCACCCTTATCTGATGATACCCTGACCTCAAGTCAATCTTACTGAACACACAAGCACCGACCAACTGATCCATCAAATCATCAATTCTTGGAAAGAGGATACTTATTCTTAATCGTCACCTTGTTCAACTGGCGATAATCAATACACAACCGCATACTTCCATCTTTCTTTTTCACCAACAAAACTGGAGCACTCCAAGGAGAAACACTTGGCCTCACAAACCTCTTCTCCAACAATTCATTCAATTGCTTCTTCAACTCAACTAACTCAGATGCGGACATTCGATAAGGTGCCATCGATACAGGTCTAGTACCAGGAACTAGATCTATCAAAAACTCCACCTCTCTCTCTGGTGGCACATCTGAAATATCCTCAGAAAACACTTCCGGAAATTCACACACAACAGGAAACACATCAAGCGAAACTTGACTATCCACAGTCAATGACGCAAACAACCCAAACAACTGAGCTTCATCCGCCAAAAGTTTCTTCAACTCTTTGGTAGATAAGAAACTCGAGTCTTCATCTTCTTCAAGAGAAGAAAACCTTACTAGCTTATGATAACAATCAATATGAACCTGAATACCCGGTGTCACATATCAGAGCCGACCGACAAAAGAATGAAGGCCTAAGCTTCACAAAAAGACCTCCAGCAACTCCAATCTGCAATACCTCATAGAGCATTATAAAACATCAGAAGGGTGGGAAACACAATCTAATACAGTTGCATATAATTATATATTAACACAGAAATGCACAAGTAAAATATTCTCACCACAAATGCACCACAATCAAATACCACACAACACAAGTCTCAGACATCCAATACCAACACACATCAGTCATACACCATACACTCATCATCAATACAATTATGCATATTCCATCTCATCAATCACATTCATAATTCCATACACAATTAATCCATGATTTATGCAAATGCACAGAGACCGACACAACGACTCTATGCAATGCACATGCGGTACCGACTTCCAACATTTCTCATCACTAGTTCACTCAGGAACTCTGCTGGAATCATCGCTCGTTACATCACTGTAACTCCCCGTCGGGCATACGATGTTCCCCGTCGCTCACACCCCACACGGGCACATGAAATTTATGGATCGCTCACACCCCACACGGGCACACGACCCGATCGCTCACACCCCACATGGGCACACGATCGTCTATAACCATCGCTTTCGGTCCTCTTATTTTTAAGGCAAGTCATTCCTCTTATTTTTAAGGTGCACGATGTTATAGCATATTCCCTCTGGAATCAATCCGTCACTCAAGACGTCACAAGAATGCATATCATGATGCTTGGCATACAATGACTCCTGACATTTAAAATGCACACATATACACATCCACAATCATGCATGTATCATCAATTACCACACATTGCATTTTCTTTCCCTAAGGCCACCAATCATCATCACAATATGTCTTTCAAGCAATTTCATCACACAACAGTACACAAGTCATACAATATCCACACCAACAGCATATTGCATATACACATCAAGTTCACACAATTTAAACGACAAAAGTCGACAAAACGTCATTATTTCAAATTCCCGATATAAATTAATCGGCCAACAATCTCAAAACCATCATAATAAGCAAGAACATTTCATAAGCTTTCCAACGATAAAAAGAACGTTAAAAACGGATAATCAGATCAAAAGTTATGAAATTAAAAAGAAAAGAAAAATGTGAAAAACCCTAATAAACTGCCCGACGAAGCCCATAAACCGCCCGACACTTGCCCTTCGCCGCTACTTTGCCCGGCGAAGCAGAGGCGTCACCAATTCCCCCAAATAACTCAATAGAGTCAGAATCATGACAATGCTGCGCCTCTTAAAACCGCCCAGCGAAATCCCGAACCGCCCGGCGAAATGAGAAAACCGCCCAGCACTTTACACCAGATGCAGAAAAATTCTGCTGCTCTTCAAACCCCAAAAATCCATTTTTTTTTCAACCCAAATCACTTCCAACAGCCAAACAATTAATAGCAATGGTTCATAAACATAGTGAGATCATACAAAATAATTTATATCGATTTTCGTCCGTGAAAACATCGATTTCTACTCGTTTACGCGTTTTCGACCTATAACCGAAAAACTATGGAAAAAGACAAAACAACATGCACACGCACATACATAATCATACACAGTGATAAGATAATTGAGTTTCGCACCCTTACCCGATTAAATCGCGTGTAGAAAAGTCGGGAGATTGATTTCTTCTTTCTCAAGTTTTTCTCTCTTTTCTTCTTTCCCTTCTCTTTTCTTCTTTTCTCTTTTTCTTCTTTTCCTTACTATTTTCTCTCTTTTCTTTCTATTTATATTCTAACTCAATCAAAATAAAGCAAAATGACCCAAAATACCCTTACACTCAAATATCTCGCAAACGCTCCCAAAACGCGATAAAATATAATCAGGATGAAAAATAACATATTTTCACATAAAAGTCAGAAATAAAATAATATAGCAATAAAATACTCAAAATGACTCAATTAATTAAAAAGACAAAACTGACAAAACTGACTGGGACGTTACACATTCAACCTCATTAACACGCAAAGTCCATTGAAATTGAAGAGAAACTTGATCAACAAAGCTATGATCCAAGGCAACAACCAGCAAGCCAATCAAAATGCAATAAAAAGTAATTAAAATGCATGAAAATATTTTTAAATGATTTTTAAAATGAAAATAAGAGAGAAAATAAGAATCAAGCTTCTAAACAACAAATCAAAGCTCAAGAAAATTATGATAAATCAGAAGCAAGTCAAGGATCAAATGAAATTTTTTGGAGGATTTAAAAATGCATAAAAATATTTTTAAACAAATTAAAATGCATGAAAAAAGAAGAAAATAATGAAAAATATCAAATGAAGAAATAAAAGTATGGAAAAATGCTCAGAAAATAGAAAATATTTTTAGGAAAATATGAAGAAAAAAAAAGTTCGAGTGAAAAATGTGACTTGAGCTATTTTTTTTTATGAATTTTCAAAATAAAATCAGAATAGAAAAACAATTAAAATAAAATAAAATGATGGGAAAAAAAACACAAACCATAAGATCTGATCAATGGCTAGGAAAGAAGGTGCACGTAGCCATCAGATCTCATTAAAAGAGATCTAAAGGTCCAAAACATGAGAGACAAGGTAGACCTTAAATGAAAGCACACGTTGGATTAGATTTAAAATAAAAAAAAACTCAGGCCACCACAAGGCACTTCCTGTAATATTCTTCGGTGAGTTGCTCACTGGAGTTCTTAAAATGGCAACGTTAGATCATGAAACCTATGCCATTGTGACCGTCTCAACAATGCAAACTCAACCATAGGCTTCATTTTCATTTATTAAAAATGAGCATGGAGAATTTGACGAAAACTCAAAGAAACAAGCAAACACGAAAACAAAAATTAAATTACTAATATGAACAATCAACATAAGGTAAGTGAGGGGAAACAATCAGAAGGAAAAATGCTACATCGTGGTAACTTGTTTGAGTCCAAAAGATGCTCAGAAATACCTTGTCTAAATGATGATTAGAGGTGTTGAAAACTGGATTTGGTCAGAGCAATTCAGTGAGTCTCAAGGCTTGGTTCTTGTTGCTTTAGCTTCAGGAGATGATAGGGAAGCTAATGGAAGCAAGAAATGGAGTTAGAAAAGCTTAGAAATGAAACACGATATCTCAAAATTTGAAGAGAAATTCTGAGTTTTAGCAGAGGTTTGAGGGGTTATCTGTAACACCCCCAATCTATACCCCCAATTAGATAAAGCGATAAAAATTAATCAGAGTATGATTAAACATTCATGGCATAGACTGAGGCGTCACATCAATTGAGACAAAACACAATAAACCTGCTCATAAAGATATGCAACAATCAGGTAGCAAATAACAGAGGAACTTAGTTCCTACTACCCACACTTCAGATACAGAATAAAAGCGGAAAATCTGCAACTGAATCTCACATATATATATATATATATATATATATATATATATATATATCACATAAAAAGTTTGTCTGTCATACACAGATTCATACATATACAATGCAAAAGATATATATACATATACACATAAATTACAAAATGATCTCCCCGACTACCCGGTGCTACATATCAGAGCCGACCGACAAAAGAATGAAGACCTAGGCTTCACAAAAAGACCCCCAGCATCTAATATGTAATGCCTCATAGAGCATTTAAAACAGCAGAAGGGTGAGAAACACAATCATAATATAATTGCATACAATTATATAATAACACAAAAATACACATATAAAATATTCTCACCACAACTTGCATCAGAATTCAAACACAAAACAACACAGTGCATATCTCATATATCCATCACCAAGGCATATCAATCATGCACAATGCATTTATCACCACACATACATATATGTATCTCAACTCATCAATTCCATTCACAATTCCATACAAAATCAATCCATTCATGATTTATACAAATGCAAATAGACCGACACAACGACTCTATGCAAATGTGGTACCATCCATCCGTCGATCTCAACACTAGATCACTCAGGAACTATTGGAACCATCGCTTGTTACTTAATGTAACTCCCCGTCGGGAAAACGATGTTCCCCGTCGCTTTCGGTCCTCCTGGTATAAGGCTCACGACGTTTATGGACCGCTTTCAGTCCTCTTTGTATAAGGCTCACGATCCGATCGCTTTCGGTCCTCTTTGTATAAGGCTCACGATCATCTATAATTATCGCTTTCGGTCCTCTCGGTATAAGGCTCACGATGTTATAGCGGATTCCCTCTGGAATCGTTTCGTCGCTCACACCCACTAGGGCACACGACATCACAAGAATGCATATCATGATGCTTGGCATACAATGACTCATGACATTCAAATGCACACATATACACATCCATAATCATGCATATATAATCAAATACAACACAATGCATTTTCTTGCCCTTAGGCCACAAACCATCATCACAACATTTCATCACACGTATTTTCATCACACAACAGCACACAAGTCATACAATATCCATATCAACAGCACATTGCATGATACACATCAATTGCACACAATTAAAACGGCAAAAGTCGATAAAACGACACTATTTCAAATTCTCGACATAATTAAATCAGACAAAAATCTCAAAACCATTTTAATAAGAAATTACAGCTCAATAGCTTTCCAACGATGCCAAGTATGTTCAAAACGGATAATCGGAACACAAGTTACGGAAGTAAAACGAAAAGGAATTGCGAAAAGACACAATTCTGCACCCCCTCTGGTCCTATGCGTATTGCCCTGAGCCATACACGTATTTTCCAGCTCACTCGCCCATCCATACGCGTATTGCCTAAGGTGATACGCGTATGAGCAGAGACCAATTCCTCTTCAAAAATTTCTCTAAAACCCTAATACGCGTAATGCCTCACTTGATACGCGTATTGCCCAACTCCTTACGCGTACCATTACGCAAATGAGCAGATGGCTGAGAAAATGGAACTCCATACGCGTAATGCCCAAAATTCCCCTTGCCATACGCGTATTGCCCAAACCAATACGCGTATTGCCCTGCGTGTTACGCGTATGGGCAGAGAAAAATCCAGAATTTTCTGCAGAATTTTTTCTGCAAAATTCAACCCAAAATCCCCCAAAATCTCATCTAATCACCTGAAAATTACCAATAGATTGTACAACAACATACATCTAACATGTATCAATAATAAGGAACCTGAAAACATGATTTCCGACACATTTTGAATCAATTTCCAACAATTTCAACATATTATGGTTTTTGTTCTATATCTCATTTCAATCCAAAAACAACCAAATACATACATACATAATCATACACAAGTATAATATAATCGAGTTTCGCATCCTTACCCAATTTAATCGTGTTTGAAAAGTCGGTTGATCGATTTTCTAAAATCCCAAGTTTTCTCTCTTTTTCTTCTCTTCTTTTCCTTCTTTCTCTTTTTCTTCTTCTCTTTTTCTTTCCTTTCTATTTTCTCTCTTTCTATTTCTATTTACTAACTTAAGGAAAAATAAAGTGAAATTACCAAAATACCCCTACACTCAAATATCTCGCAAACGCTCTCAAAACGCGATAAAACATAATCACGATGAAAAATAATATATTATCACATAAAAGTTAAAAATAAAATAATATAATAATCAAAATAATTAAATCGACTCGATTAAATAAATCTAACAAAATTGGGGCGTTACAACTTTCCCCCACTTAGAGATTTTCGTCCTCGAAAATATTACCTGAGACGAACAACGCTGGATACGACTCCCGCATCCGACTCTCCAATTCCCAAGTAAAATTGCCCCCAGCAGCGCCTCCCCACGCTACTTTCACAAGCGCAATATCCTTGCCTCTTAACCGCTTCAACTCGCGATCCAAAATCCTCACTGGTAATGCCTCAACCGTAAGGTTCTCCCTTACCTCAACTTCATCCATCGGAATCACATGCGACGGATCCGGAACATACTTTCGAAGCTGTGAAACATGGAACACATCGTGCAAATTCGAAAGACTCGGCGGCAACGCCACCCGATAAGCCACATCACCCACTCTCGCGGATATCTTATAAGGACCAATAAACCGAGAAGTAAGCTTCTTCGACTTCAATGCATGACCAACACCCATCACCGGTGTAATTCTCAAAAATACATGATCACCCTCTTGAAACTCAAGATCTTTCCTCATTCGATCATGATAACTTTTTTGCCTACTCTGAGAAGCCTTCATTTTCTCACGAATAAGTTTCACCTTTTCTGTAGTCTGTTGCACTAACTCCGGTCCAACCACCAAACTCTCACCAGATTCATGCCAACACAACGGTGTTCGACATCTCCTTCCATACAACGCTTCAAAAGGTGCCATTCCAATACTCGAATGGAAACTGTTGTTATACGTGAATTCAACCAACGCAAGATAACTATCCCAAGCACCACCTTGCTCAAGAACACAAGCTCTCAGCAAATCTTCCAACGACTGAATAGTTCTCTCGGTCTGACCATCCGTCTACGGATGATAAACCGAACTCAACCTCAACTTGGAACCTAACGCCTTTTGCAAACTTTCCCAAAATCTGGAAGTAAATCTCGGATCTCGATCTGAAACAATACTCAACAAAACACCATGTAATTTCACAATCACACTGATATAAATCTCAGCCAACCTCTAGAGAAAAACTGATGTCAATCAGAATGAAATGTGCCGATTTAGTCAGCCTATCCACAATTACCCAAATGGCATTATGTCCCCTCTGTGTATTCGACAACCCTGTCATAAAATCCATAGAAATGTTGTCCCATTTCCACTCGGGAATATCCAACGGTTGCAACAAACCACTAGGCTTCTGATGTTCTACCTTAGACTTCTGACACGTCAAACACGCATAAAAAAACTGAGCCACATCCCTCTTCAATCCAGACCACCAAAAAATCTTCTTCAAATCCTGATACATCGTATTAGCTCCCGGATGTATACTCAAATTACTCCGGTGTCCTTCCTCCAAAATCATCTTTTTCAAGTCCGAATCATCAGGAATACAAATTCTACCACGAAATCTCAAAACACCCTTATCATCCACTTTAAAGTCACCATCCACAATTTGATCACCAACCGTCATTAAATCAACAAATTTCACATCCAACTTCTGTTTCTCGCTAACGGTCAACAGAAAATCGTTAGTAACTTTTAACATTCCAAGCCTCACGCTGTCAGATGTCAATTCACACTCCAAACTCAAATCTCTAAAAGCTTCCAAAAGTTCCCACTCTTTAACCATCAAAATAGACATATGCAAAGACTTCCGGCTCAATGCATCGGCTACCACATTAGCTTTACCAGGATGGTAATTCAAGCTAAAATCGTAGTCCTTCAAAAATTCCAACCATCTCCGTTGCCTCATATTCAAATCTTTCTGATCAAACAAGTATTTCAAACTTTTATGATCATTAAAGACTTCGAATCTTGCACCATAGAGATAATGCCTCCAAATTTTCAACACAAAAACCACTGCTGCTAATTCCAAATCATGAGTAGGGTAATTCTTCTCATGAATCCTTAATTGTCTCGAAGCATAAGCCACAACCTTACCTTCTTGCATCAACACTCCACCTAAACCAATCAAAGACGCATCACAATACACCACAAATGGTTCAGTAGGATTCAGTAAGATCAAAATCGGAGCTGTAGTCAATCTTCTCTTTAGCTCACTAAAACTTTCCTCACACTGAATATCCCAAATGAACGCTTTACCTTTACAAGTCAACTGGGTCAAAGGAAGTGCTAACTTGAAAAAACCTTCAATGAACCTTCGATAATATCCAGCTAAACCCAAAAAGCTTCTAATTTCAGTAACATATCTAAGAGCCTCCCATTATAGAACTGCATCTACTTTAGATGGATCCACAGCAATACCATTACCTGAAATCACATGTCCAAGAAAACTCACTTCTGACAACCAGAACTCACACTTGGACAACTTGGCAAAAAGTTTCCTTTCCTTCAAAATTTTCAACGCAACACGCAAATGTTCCGCATGTTCCTCCCGGGACTTAGAATAAATCAAGATGTCATCAATAAACAGAACAACAAATCGATCTAAATGCTCATGGAAAATACGATTCATATACTCCATAAACACACCTGGCGCATTAGAAACCCCGAACGGCATCACAGAATATTCATAATGACCGTATCGTGTCCTAAAAGCCGTCTTCTGAATATCTTCCTCTTTCACTCTTATCTGATGATAACCCGACCTCAAATCAATCTTACTAAACACACAAGCACCTACCAACTGATCCATCAAATCATCAATTCTCGGAAGAGGATACTTATTCTTAATCATCACCTTATTCAGCTGGCGATAATCAATACACAATCGTATACTTCCATATTTATTTTTCACCAAAAGAACTGGGGCACCCCAAGGCGGTACACTTGGCCTCACAAACCTCTTCTCCAACAATTCATTCAACTGCTTCTTTAACTCAACCAACTCAGATGCCGGCATACGATAAGGTGCCATAGACACAGGTCTAGTACCAGGAACTAGATCTATAGCAAACTCCACCTCTCTCTCTGGCGGCAAGTCCGAAATATCCTTCGGAAACACCTCTGGAAATTCACACACAACTGGAAACACATCAAGTACAACTTGACTATCCACTGACAACGATGCAAACAACCTGAGCAACTGAGTTTCATCCGCCAAAAGTTTCTTCAACTCTTTGGTAGATAAGAAACTCGATTCCTCGTCTTCTTCAAGAGAAGGAAATCTTACCAGCTTATGATAACAATCAATATGAACTCGATTGAATTGCAACCAATTCATTCCCAGAACCACATCTAAACCCTCCAACGGCAAACACATAAAATCCATCTCAAAATATTTACCATAAATGGTCAAAGGAAAACTTAAACAAACCAATGAAGTAGTTACTGACCCCATTGCTGGAGTATCAATAACCATCTCTCCATCCATCGAAGACAACAAAAGATTCAAACTCTTCGCGCACTCAGACGAAATAAACAAATGAGTCACTCCAGTATCAATAATAGCAACTAAAGGCGTACTATTAATAAAACAAGTACCTCTGATCAGACGGTCTTTACTTGTAGTCTGAGTCCCTGCCAATGCAAAAACTTTCCCACCAGCTAGAGCTTGCTTTGGTTTTGCTAATATGACCAGCTTCACCACAGTTGAAACACTTCACCACATTCTTCCTCTTGCACTCAACTGTTACATGCCCTATACCTCCACAATTGGAACACTTCCCCAAATTCTTCCTACATTCGAATTGATGATGTCCTAAGTCACCACACCTATAACATCTCAGAGAATTAGACATACCTCCCCCACTTGACCTTTTCTCAAAATTACCCCTTTGCTTACCCTTATCAGCTGGTGTCACATAAGGACCACCACGAAATGGTTGCTTCCCTTTCCTTTCGTTCACACTCTTATAGTGAGTAGAACGAGCTTTGCTATCCTCTTCATAAATCCTACAACAATCCACCAAGTCCAAAAACCTCCTAATCCTTTGATAACCGATTGCCTGCTTGATCTCAGGACGCAATCCGTTCTCAAACTTCACACATTTAGAAAACTCTGCAGTAGCTTCAGCATAATGTGGATAAAACTGAACATGTTCCACAAACCTAGCAGTGTAATCAACAACAGACATATTACCTTGTTTTAACTCCAATAACTTTATCTCTTTCTTTCCTCTTACGTCTTTGGGAAAATACTTCCTCAAAAACTCCCTACTAAACAAAGTCCAAGTGACCTCTTCCCCTGTAACTTCCAACACATGACGCGCACTAACCCACCAATCATCAACTTTCTCCTGCAACATGTGAGTACCCAGTCTCCCCTTATGTTCCTCAGCACATTCCATTACTCGAAAGATTCTTTCAATCTCTTTAAGCCAAATCTGTGCACCATCAGGATCATGTCTCCCTTTGAAGACAGGCGGTTTGTTCTTCCTGAACTCATCATTACCACCAGCATTAGGTGCACCCTGCACAGCCCGAGCCATAACTTGCATAGCAGCAGCCAAAGCAGCATCATTCCTACCAGCCATATTCTGTTCATTTCCAATAACAGCAACTATGGTTAAACAAACAGCTCACCCAAACACAACGACCAACAAGGACTGACACAAACTGACACGGACTGGCTCTGATACCACTTAATGTAACACCCCCAACTATACCCCCAATTAGATAAAGCGATAAAAATTAATCAGATTATGATTAAACATTCATGGCATAGACTGAGGCGTCACATCAATTGAGACAAAACACAATAAACCTGCTCATAAAGATATGCAACAATAGGGTAGTAAATAACAGAGGAACTTAGTTCCTACTACCCACACTTCAGATACAGAATAAAAGCGGAAAATCTGCAACTGAATCTCATATATATATATATATATATATATATATATATATATATATATATCACATAAAAAGTTTGTTTGTCATACACAGATTCATACATATACAATCCAAAAGATATATATGCATATACACATAAATCACAAAACGATCTCCCCAACTACCCGGTGCCACATATCAGAGCCGACCGACAAAAGAATGAAGACCCAGGCTTCACAAAAAGACCTCCAGCATCTAATCTGCAATGCCTCATAGAGCATTTAAAACAGCAGAAGGGTGAGAAACACATTCATAATATAATTGCATACAAATATATAATAACACAAAAATACACATATAAAATATTCTCACCACAACTTGCATCAGAATTCAAACACAAAACAACACAGTGCATATCTCATATATCCATCACCAAGGCATATCAATCATGCACAATGCATTTATCACCACACATACATATATGTACCTCAACTCATCAATTCCATTCACAATTCCACACAAAATCAATCCATTCATGATTTATGCAAATGCAAAGAGACCGACACAACGACTCTATGCAAATGCGGTATCATCCATCCGTCAATCTCAACACTAGTTCACTCAGGAACTATTAGAACCATCGCTTGTTACTTAATGTAACTCCCTGTCGAGCAAACGATGTTCCCCGTCGCTTTCGGTCCTCTTGGTATAAGGCTCACGACGTTTATGGACCGCTTTCAGTCCTCTTTGTATAAGGCTCACGATCTGATCACTTTCGGTCCTCTTTGTATAAGGCTCACGATCGTCTATAATCATCGCTTTCGGTCCTCTCGGTATAAGGCTCACGATGTTATAGCAGATTCCCTCCGGAATCGTTTCGTCGCTCACACCCACTAGGGCACACGACATCACAAGAATGCATATCATGGTGCTTGGCATACAATGACTCATGACATTCAAATGCACACATATACACATCCATAATCATGCATATATAATCAAATACAACACAATGTATTTTCTTGCCCTTAGGCCACAAACCATCATCACAACATTTCATCACATGCATTTTCATCACACAACATCACACAAGTCATACAATATCCATATCAACAGCACATTGCATGATACACATGAATTGCACATAATTAAAACGGCAAAAGTCGACAAAACGATACTATTTTAAATTCCCGACATAATTAAATCAACCAATAATCTCAAAACCATTTTAATAAGAAAGTACAGCTCAATAGCTTTCCAACGATACTAAGTATGTTCAAAACAGATAATCGGAACACAAGTTACGGAAGTAAAACGAAAAGGAATCGCGAAGAGACACAGTTCTGCACCCCCTCTGGTCCTACGCGTATTGCCCTGAGCCATACGCGTATTGCCCAGCTCACTCGCCCATCCATACGCGTATTGCCCAAGGTGATACGCGTATGAGCAGAGACCAATTCGTCTTAAAAAATTCCTCTAAAACCCTAATACGCTTAATGCCTCACTTGATACGCGTATTGCCCAACTCCTTACGCGTACCATTACGCAAATGAGCAGATGGACGAGAAAATGGAACTCCATACGCGTAATGCCCAAAATTCCCCTTGCCTTACGCGTATTGCCCAAACCAATACGCTTATTGCCCTGCGTGTTACGCGTATGGGCAGAGAAAAATCCAGAATTTTCTGCAGAATTTTTTCTGCGAAATTCAACCCAAAATCCCCCAAAATCTCATCTAATCACCTGAAAATTACCAATAGATTGCACAACAACATACATCTAACATGTATCAACAATAAGGAACCTGAAAACATGATTTCCGACACATTTTGAATCAATTTCCAACAATTTCAACATATTATGGTTTTTGTTCTATATCTCATTTCAATCCAAAAATAACCAAATACATACATACATAATCATACACAAGTATAATATAATTGAGTTTCGCACCCTTACCCGATTTAATCGTGTTTGAAAAGTCGGTTGATCGATTTTCTTAAATCCCAAGTTTTCTCTCTTTTTCTTCTCTTCTTTTCCTTCTTTCTCTTTTTCTTCTTCTCTTTTTCTTTCCTTTCTATTTCTATTTACTAACTTAAGGAAAAATAAAGTGAACTGACCAAAATACCCCTACACTCAAATATCTCGCAAACGCGATAAAACATAATCACGATGAAAAATAATATATTATCACATAAAAGTTAAAAATAAAATAATATAATAATCAAAATAATTAAATCGACTCGATTAAATAAATCTAACAAAACTGGGGCGTTACATTATCCAAGCTTGAAATTCAGTGCAAATGCTTCCTCTATTTATAGCAAAGGTAAATGAATGGGGCACGTGTGAGAATTAGCTGCAAACGTGTGAAATGGAGTGTGCCAAAAGTGTGACCAAGCTTAATCATGAAGTCAGCCAAAATGCAATGCATTGCTTCTAATTTTGAGTCGTTTTGCATCACACATCATCACTTAACATGATCAGGTAACAAACACGTGCAAGGCTTGACTTAAAATTGAGATTTGTATGAAATTGCAAAACTGATCATGAACCATAACTCAGTTTCAAGCAGCCATGTTTATGGCTAGGCCAAATACAATCTACTCGTGCATTTCTTGATTTTCTTTGAGTAAAATGATCTATTCACGGAGTAGAGCACAATGCAAAAAGAATAAATCCAAAAGGATGCTTGAGGTGAAAATGGCATGAAGGGAAAGTTGAAGTCGTGGCACTGAAAATCAGGTCAGGAATTAGGTCAAACAAGTCATGACCTAGTTTTGTGCACAAGTTGCCTTCAAGATTTGAGGTCCTTAGAGCATGAATTGATGTTTGACCTCTAAAGCAAAGTTGTAGAGGACATCAAGAGGGATATTTTGCAAAACGAAGCGCCCATAAAAGTTGAATAATGAAGGAGATATGATCTCTTGAACATAGGTATGCCACAATTGAATTTAGGCCAAAAATTTCTAAGTCCACAAAATAACCTATAATGTCTTCAAAATTTTGATGGTCTTCTAAGCACAATTAGCTCTTGACTCGTGAAGAGAAGTTGGAGAGAGTGTCAAGATGAATCATTTTCCCAAAGAAGCACTAAAAAAGGTTGAAGTATGAAGAAGTTGTGAAGTCTTGAACTTATGCTTAAAATGTGGACTTTTTGGTCAAACCTCCTTGCACAAACTTGCAACCTTGGATACTTTCTTGTATTTCAAGGCACATTGATGATCATATGGACTCAAGAGGAGGTATTATTGATTGTACTTTGATGAAATTTGCAATGGCTTG
Source organism: Lathyrus tuberosus (assembly GCA_022829125.1). Classification (NCBI taxonomy): domain Eukaryota; kingdom Viridiplantae; phylum Streptophyta; class Magnoliopsida; order Fabales; family Fabaceae; genus Lathyrus; species Lathyrus tuberosus. The sequence continues at coordinate 29,346,010 of JALAZF010000004.1, read as the reverse complement.
GGGAAATTTGTTGATGAAGGAATGGAAATAAACACATGAACCTTTGAAAATTCTTTGAGAAACAAGCCATCCAATCTTAAGACATCTTTGATCAAATGAAGTTGAATGATGCTTGAGACTCCATGATTTGAGATTATAGGTCATTCTTTGATGAGTAGCCTTTGAAGATCAAGGGTTGACCACACTTTGACTTGAGGAACTCAAAACCCTAGCTAAGGATGCATTGACTTGATGTTCTTGATTTCAAACCCTACCTTGTAAAAGAAACAAAAGGATACAAAGCATATTTTTGTATTTTAATTAAAGGTTAGTGAAATATAAAGCATATAAATATAAAAATATGTAAAAAAACTACACAAGAGGTGCTTGGTGATCTTTGCAAAGGCAAACCCAAAGGTGAGAAGGTTAAGAGACAATCAAGTTTGTGATTTTGATGCATTGTAAAGATGTAAATTATGAGGGATCTTAGGGTTAAAATTTGGGGTATAACAGATGTCCCTATTTAAGTTTCTTCTATCAAGAGATATGAGGGTTGACATCTTCGTCTCGACGAGATACAAGAGACTTAAATATAGAAGACCCAAAATTTGGCCCTAAGATACCGCAAAATGAATATCATATGAATGCATGCACATGACTCTATGGAAAAAGGTGCCACAGGAGACAGACTACCACTAGAGAAACTTAGCAAAAGAAACTCTGCAGGGGAAAAACAAGAAGAGATCCCGCTAGGGAGTATAAAATTCCACAAGAGATGGGAAAAGTACGTAGATGAAGCTACGACTTGAAAATGCTGGAGAGAGAAAAGAGTATTTGGACTCCACTGGGGAATCTCAAAGTCATCTTCTCTACTAGGCAGAAAACTTAGGTAGACAAGGATTAATAGAATAACAGACAAGCTTCACAGAGGATAGCCACTTGCTGGTAACAGTCAAGCTTCATAAAGGATAGCCACTTGCTGGAGATAAACAATAACTCTATCGGAGATACTCAAAAAGAGATGCGAGTAGGTCAAATACACAACAGTCTTCTCAAATAAAGAGACAACCATCTGATTGTGATGAAAGATTCACTAGATCGCAACGGGATTCTCAATTAAGGAGATAAACACATGTTCAAATAATGAACTAAGCTGGATGATAACAAGCTTCCACTATTAGGATAAGGCTCAACTTCTTCTTTAATCAAGTTTCAAATCTGAAAAAGGACCAACTGCAAGTTGTCTCCACTAAAAGGACAACCACTTGCTAGGAATTATGAATTAATAACTCTACCGGGGATCCTCAAAAGATACGAGCAGGTTAGATTGCACAACAGACTTCTCAAATAAAAAGATAGCCATCTATTGTTGATAAAGGTTTCATAGTAAACTTCTCTAACGGGAAAGTACCAGAGAGATGACATTTGATGGAAAAGTTGATGAAGTCGCAATAGGCTTCTCAAATAAAGAGACGCCACCTATTCAAATAACGAGTCTAGGACTTCACTTGATTTGGTGAGGATTAAGGATTTCACAATAAACTTTCTTGCTGAGGATAAACTGGAGAGATGCCATTTAATGTGAAAATGTATTTGGGGACATACAAGTTTCTCAAATAAGGGGACTTCCACTTGAAGTCACAAAAAAGTTGAATATAGCAAACAAGCTTCTCAAAGAGATTGCCACTTGTAATTACAAAGGTTGGAGAATCATCAAGAACGGATAGGCTTCTCATAAGAGACTGCCACTTATCGTTGCAAAAGGTTGAAATAGCAAAACAAGGTTCTCAAAGAGACTGCCACTTGTTAACAGGTAAGGCTTACCATGCTAGGGACATACAAGCTTCTCACATAAAGAGATCGCCAATTGCTGTCAGGCAAAGTTTCCAAGAGAATGTTATCACAACAGTATTGGGGGAATAAAATCTTCATCTTCTGATGGGGAATTCTAAACAAATTTCTGCTGAGGATAATAAATCCTCAAAAGTGCAAAATAAATACCTTCTCATCATCCAGGTTTCACAGCCTAGAGAGATTCATAATAATTGTCGCAGGAGACCAAAGTTTAATCCAGGAACAAACTGGAGAGAAACGGTCGGACAAGACTCTACCCAATGAGGAAATAACTCAACTGGGGAGTAATTCCATCCAGATAAATAAGTTGGAAAGGAAAACTAAAGCAAACCTTCCCATGAGGAATAAACTCAGTGGGGAATTAGAAAGGATACATGCTTTCTGCTTAAGGTAAACACTCTAACGGAGAGAGGATACACATACTCTGTGGGGATACAATACCAGAGAGAGTGGATAAGCACACCAAGGAATGCAGGATATGCATGAATCTTAATTCAGCTATGCATGATGTATGTATGCATGAATGAATATATGCATGTATATATGTATGTGTATGCTGACAAACCAAGCACAAAGATAAACTGGGGATGACCAATCACCACAATACAACCGGATACTCGGCTAAATCTCAACAAGATGGAAATACCACTAGAGATTCTACTGAAAGGTCCTGCTATGGGTCCAATTAGAGATAAACAGAAGCCACTGAAAAGAACAAAATCTTGCTACAAGGTTCACATCTCCGGGGAGAGAAAGACACTGTTGGGGAGAAGCTCAAAGTTGAATCTTTCATCACCAACAATCCACTGAGGGGATAATAATATGAATTCCGTTTTGAGGGAACGGAAAGATATGTTGTGGAAGTCATGCAACACAATTTTTCCCAAACTCTTATTGGGAATAAGATAAATCCTCATGGACTTTGTTACAGAAAGATGAAGACCTATCGGGGAAACATGCAGAGCAAAGCTCTTCTGAGGATATCAACCTCCGAAAGGGATAGTATTTGTATTAACTTTGTTAAGGAGATGGAAGAATGAATCTTCTAAAAAACCATCTTTGAGGGGTAAAATATATCTTTGCATAAACTCTGCTTTGGGGAAAGAAATGGATCTACTTGGCGATCATCAAGAAAAACTCTCTGGGAATTAACAACCTTGAGGCAAACATCCTAGACTTGCAGGGTAAATTTAAGAAGTTAACATCATTGCGAAAAGACAACCCGCGGGGGATTTTAAACTCGACACGAGGTGAGAGAAAACCCAACAGTTGACTGTTATCTCAACACTTCTTAGTGGGAAATATTGTTCTGGGTATGCTGCTTGAATGGCACATAAGAGCATCAAAACCATAATAGGGAAAACAAAACCTGTTGGGGATTCTTCATCAACAGAATCCAACAATCAAATTTTACACATATCTGCTTGATCACATCCTCGCGGGGAGGAAGAGAATCACGCTCAGCCGGAGAAAACTGAATTAAGACTTAACTGGGGAGTCCAAGTCTATGATTCAATCGGGGAGTGTTAAACTCGGTACACGACTAGGGAACATCTGAATTATCGCTAAGCTAGGGAGACCATCAACAAGAATACACTTTGCTTAGGAGAACATCGAGTTCTGCACTTCGAGATCTTACCATTCTTTGGAGTAACTGTGGATATTCCTTTTAGCATTTACAAATCAAAGGAAAATATATTTTTTTGTAATTTTCAAAAGTATCATTACTATTTACTTTTTGTTTAAAAAATTATTATAAAAAATAAATGAAATTTTGCAAAACATAAACAAATATAAAAATTGCAAACAAATGAACAACGACCCAAATTTTATTGATAGAATGGTAGTCCACAGATGGCATGACCCCCTTGGATCATTACAAAGTTGGAAAATGGTAAATACAGGAAAAGGCTACACTGAAATACAATGTCCACCATTCTCCCTAACAACTTTGACTTCCATTGTGTTTTACACTTCTGTCGAGAATGATGAGAATGAGAATCCTTGATGAACAGTGTTGCTTCAAGTGATCAAGTCTGTCCTGATGCAGTTACTTGCCATAATCCCTAACTTTTTCCTAGATTGTCCTCTCAAGTTTTCAATCTACCGGATAATTATTTTCTATTTATGTCTCTAACTTTTGCCTGGACCGCCCTTTTGGATTTTCAGCCCACCGATACGCTCATTTTTGCCTAAGCCGCCCTTTCGGGTTTTTAACTTAGCGAGTCAGTCTTTTATTTTTTTAGGCGAAGTATTTCTTGATTGCATCGGGATTCATAGGACGAGTGAGCTCCTCACCATCCATAGTGTAGCGAGCGATTTTGGACGCGGTTCTTAAGCGCTGGTCGCTCTCTGCGGTTTGAGCTTTGACTACAGGTCGATTCATTTTTTATCCTATTGTGAGCTGAATAAGGAAGGGAAATAGATGTCTCCAATTAACCCTGCTTTGCATACTGAGTTTAAACAGCGGTCTGTTAGGTTACGGATGCTATCAATGTGGGGGGCCTTTGTACTGGTTATTTGTATTTTCGCCAATACGGTTTTCTTTCTTTCTAGGACTTTCTAGCGGGGAACAAGGATTAGGGTGTTAGGACTGATGCTTTTGAAATACTGCTTTTGGTTGATGGAGATATGGGATTTGGGTTTTTTGTTGATTGCGCTCGCTAAGATCTTTTCTTTCGATCTTATGCCTACGTATTCCCATTTACCGAAACAGGGAAATCAGAGCGTTCGTAGTTCCTCCTATTCTATGGGAGGAAATGGTGTTTTTGGTGTCTTGTTCAAAGCCCAAGACGTGAAGCGAAGGGTGATTTGTATCTTGTTCAAAGCCCAAGATGTGAAGCTGAAAGACCTCGACTTTAGAGAGAATTTGTCATCTCTAAAGAAGGGTTTGAAGGAGAATTACTTTAACTGGGATACGCGGATCCGAGCAATGCCATATTTTTCGAGGAAAGGGTTTTAACCTGAAGGAGAAGACTTTAACTCAGTGTAGAGCAATGCCATCTTTCCTTAGGAATTTCTCATGCTAAAAGAGGGACAGTGGCATGGATGTAGATGATCCAGAGGCTTGCCGCTTACAGCGATTAGATGAAGGGAAAGGAGTTGTTGATGTTTGTGAACGAGGCACAGCTTTGATGCTAAAAGGTTAATTGGATCAACCAGTGGTTTTCTTATACGAAGCCTAAGAGGAGGCTAATTTCCGCTAGGAAAATCATTATACAAAGCCTAAGAGGAGGCTATTTGGTGTCTCGTACAAAGCCCGAGAAAGAGGCTAAAAGGGTTCGATCCAGTGGGGCATATCGTTATACAAAGCCTAAGAGGAGGCTATTTGTTTGGCTCAATATGAACCTTTTTGTATCTCGTACAAAGCCCGAGATGGAGGCGAAAGGGGTAATTGACTCAACGAGAGAGTCTCTTATGTGTCTCGTACGAAGCCCGAGAGAGAGGCGAAAAGGTTGTTTGACTCCACTGGGGAGAATTTTGGTATCTCGTACGAAGCCCGAGATGGAGGCTATTGTAACTGTTTCAGTTGAGTGACAGATCCAATATACTAATTTTAAAAGAGAAAATCAGTTCTTATATATGAGTAACACTGTACTCAGGGGTTTGATTTGAGGATCAGGGATATTTCCTTTTCTTTGAGGAAACGGGAAATCCAAAGGGTATTGAGACTGTCCGAGTCTGCGGGTTTCCTTCCTATCTAACGAAGGGTGCTTGAGAATGTCTTTGAGACTCAAGGAAGTTAGACTGTCCGTGTCTAGAGTTTTATCTTTTGTACTATGCTGTGAGAAACAGTAGTAGACTCTATGAAAGGACTGTTCTATGAAGATGACTAAGTTCTGTTCCTATACCTCTAGGAGGTCGTCGGGACAATTTGTACGAAGCCCAAGAGGAGGCTGGAAACTTTTAAGAAGCCGACGGGTCCTTGTACGAAGCCCAAGAGGAGGCTATCATTCCCGGAGGAAGAGATCATTATACGAAGCCTAAGAGGAGGCTGTGAATACTTCTAAGAAGCCGTAGGGTCCTTGAATAATGCCCAAGAGGAGGCCGATGCTTTTAAGAAGCCCGTGGGTCTATCATCTCCTTTCCATTAGGAGAGATAACTCTTTTAAAGATAAAAACCACTGGTAAACGTGCGAGGTTTACTATCCAGCGACTTTTAGCCTTTAAAGAGGGTTCCTTAGTTAAGGTCCAAGATTATGACCGTAGTGGGTACCCAAACCCCGAGACATTCAAGGCAAGCTATCCACAAGGAATAGATCAAGTCAGGAAAGTTAGAGAATTTAGAAGAAACTCAAAGATGCCATTCACGGAGAATACATTCATCTTGGGGAGTAGAGCTTCTTGACGATTCCTATGGAGGACAGCCGAAGAGAAGACTGTATCTGGTGCTCCTATTGGGGATCTAGGCGTCTATTTCTACGAATAAGCGAAACGGCGTCACCTAGTTCTAGACGTAGTTTCCGGGGAAACTCGAAATATCTATACTATTATTACACAGTAGATATGAGCTTATGAAAGGAGACTTACAGTGAGCAGCCCCACAATACAGTTTATAATATGAAAGCAGTAAATGAAAGCGATAACCACTTACTCGGTTGTAGTGCTTCCATGCTGTTTGGTTAGTTGTTCAACAAAGAAAGATTGAAAACAACAGTATATTCAAAATCAAAGGAGAAAGTGCTTTAAAAAAGAAAGATTTGGGGCTTACAGCTCGAGGAGAGGCCCAGGGTTTTATCAGTGAGCGCACTGTTTGACTTTGTACAGCGGGACTTATACAAGTGACTGGGGCCCAAAAAGGTTTTCTGTACAAAGGGATGGGTCTTACACTCTCTCAAGAGGCCCAAAAAGGTTTAAAGGAAAAAGAGTGGGGCTTATAACACGAGGGTAGGCCCAAATGATTTTTCGTTTAAAATGGCGATCGCGCCGAGGTTTTCTTTTAACGCAGAGGGACTTATACAATAAGTGAGGCCCAAAATGTTTTGGTTAAAAGGGGGATTGGGTCTTACACTCTAATAGAGGCCCAAAGTGTTTTGAATGGGTCTTATAGCTCAAGGAGAGGCCCAAGGGTTATTTTGAAAAGGGCGACGATCGCGCCGTTTGTTTTTGACGGTATCGGGACTTATACAATGAATGAGGCCCAAAAATGATTTGGTCAAAAAAAGGATTGGGTCTTACACTCTATTAGAGGCCCAAAAAGTTTTAAGAAAAAGAAATGGGTCTTACTATTCGAGGGTAGGCCCAGATGGTTTTTATTTTTAAACGGGCGACGATCGCGCCGTTTACTTGTACAGAGTGACTTATACAATGGATGAGGCCCAAAAAGTTTTTGTACAAGGGCGGGATGGGTCTTACACTCTCTCAAGAGGCCCAAAAAGAGTTTTGAAAATGATTTGTGAGGGTTGAATTAATCCAAAAACCCTAATTTGTTTTCAAAATGTATTTAATTGAATAAAAATTCAATTAAAATGATCAAAAATTGTTTAACACATGGAAAACAAATTGTGATCTTGGATTAATGCTTCAAAAATTAAGTATTGACCTACAAAATAATTAGAAAGCATTAAAAGTTGCAAAATCAATGTAGAAAAAATATTTAAAATGCCAAAAACAATTAAAATATTAATTCTTTACAAAAATATCAATTATATGAAATAAATAATATTTTTGGGATTTTTTGTGAAAATAAAATATTTTAACATTTTTGTGAATTATTAAAAAAAGAATCAACTCAAAATCATTAAAACTCAGAGAGAAATTAATTTTTGAATCAATTAAACAAAATCACAAAATTCAAATATTTGAATTTCTAAAAATGGCGCCAAGAACAACACCAAGAACACGCGCGTTTTTCAGTTTGCCCAGATTTGCGTTTTCTATCCAATCTCCATGAATACGTAATCATATCATGCAATCCACATATCATTATGCTCGTCTCAACCTCACGATCATGTCTATGTACTTTAATTTCATTTAAATTAAACATACAACAAGAAATCACGAAGAGACCTTAAGAACCCTAATTTCTGCATGAAGGCTAGGATTTTTGATACACGATTCAAACAATGCAATTAATTGAGGGAAAACATTCCATGCATGATTATGAACATATGGCCAAATTATTGTGCGAGGAAATATGCATAGATTGAGAGATGACCAAGCATGTGCTTACCTCCAAGTCGTGACAGCAAGAGCAGATGTGATTTTGAGTTGGAGGTGTTACAGACAAGTTGTGATGATATGGACAGCTTCCCTACACCATATGGAGTGTGTTTGAACACTTGGATTGAATTGAAATGAACTGGATCAGTTTATGGCATCTCAGCTGCAACTTCACTTCAAACTTGTGTGGATGGCAAGTGATTTTGTGAAATTGATGTTTCAGAAGTTATGTGAGTGTTTGATCAGCTCATATGTGATGTATGTGAGGTGTGTGAGTGATTGGTTTGTGTAGAATTGCTCTCAAACTCAAAACCCGATAGCTACCTTGCTAAGAAAGGCATTTTTGCCAAGAAAAAGAGATTTTGAAGAAAGCATCTGTTAGATGGCTTTGGTGTACTTAAACTGACCATAATTGAGCTCTATTTATAGTAGAGCACGTTTGTTTTGCAAGGAATAGTGCATGGCAGCTGGTAAGTAGGTTTGGCCAATGTTGGCAAATGAAAATCCAAGTCTCCTCTAGCCATTGACTAGAGGTTAGGGCACAGAGCTTTGGTCCCCTTGGTCTTGGATAAGTCTTGACTGATTTCAGATGAGGATGGCTCAGTCCATGCCACCTTGATGGTTCCATTGAATGCCTCATTCCAAATTTGAAGTCTTGTCCCCATTTTGGCCATTCTAGGTTCAACATGCTATTTCTTGTTCCATGGACTTTGGAGGCTTGGCTAAGTGATTGTCCCCTTTAGATTTAATCCTCTGAGGTGTCCAAGTGGATAGGAGCAATTGAATTTGGCTGATTTTGGCAAATCGACCAAAGTTGCAAATTCTGCCTTGCCTTGACAGATTTCAGCAAGGCAACTTGGCAATGTTGTATCTCATGGTGTAGGTTGAATTTGGCAATGTTCTTGGCCATTTTGGAAAGCTCTTACATGATACAACAACTGTTTGAACAAGTTTGGTTTAGATCTCTTTTGATTCCAAGTGAAAAATCCCCCTACATTTGGCAAAAAGTGAGGCAAAATCTGACTTAGTGAAAATTTCACTAAGTGTTGGAAAAAGTGACATTTTCACTTTTCAGCCACTTTGATCACTCCATAACTCAAAATCCTTAATGAATTGGAATGACTTATAGTTGAAGTTTTTGTAGGTGATAATGAGGGCTACAAATCCATATTTTGATGAGAAAAAATGGCCTTGTGGTTTAGGAGTTATGGTCCTCCAAAGTTGGTACCTTTGCCACTTTATTTTTAACTTAGAAAAATTTCTAAGTTTTATGGTTACCCCTTTTACAAGTTATCTCACTTTTCTTGATTTTTCTTGATGAATGATGATTCAAATCATACATTAACATCATTTTAGGGTTAAAAATCCATTTTGGTGAAAAATCTCAAAAAGTCAAAGTTGACTTTTGTGCACAGTTGACTTTTTATCAGATGAATTCCAAACTGTGCAATTCTTCATGAAATCATGTCCTTGACCTAAATCAAACTTGATGGACATGTTCCAAGGGTGTCATAGGGTACATTAAGGCATGGTCTAGGGTTTGGGAGCATGTCCTGGTCAAAAGTCAAAGTTACAGTTGACTTTTCCCTTAAAACCCTAATTGTGGTGCAGATGAAATTGAGACTTGTTGCTCAAGCTTCTTGGATCAATCCATTGTTCCAAATGGATCAATATGGTATATTAGAGACCCTCAAATCATGTCTTGAGGTCTTGGCTCATGATTTGTCCCAAAAGTCAACTTAGGGGTGAATTAGGTCAAGAAACCCTAATTCCTGATTTTTGATGAATACATCCCCTGAGGCAAAATTGACTTGATGCATGGGTTCATGAGGTTCCATGAAGCATATTAGGTTATGTTTTGGATCATTGCCTTGTGCCCAGATGAAAATTTCCATCTGGAGGCCCTGGTCGACCAAAACCCTAATTTGGTGACACTGTCGATCTTGAGACTTGATCCACCTAGAAGGGAGCAGCCTTGTGCTTAATCCTTGAAGTGGGAGTCCTTTTTGATCCATTGTGGATGTTTAAAAGATTAAACAAGTTGAAGATCATGTCATTTCTTGATTGATCCTTTGTCTAAAGCTCAGAGAGGGCTTGAAACCCTAATTTTGATTGTAGTGGATGCTCACCCATCCTTGGGGAGACTAATGAAGCATAAAGGTACATCCATATTGTGATGATGATTTTCACAATGATGGGAAATCTAAGTGGTCAAAATTTGGGGTATTACACATAGTTGTAAGAATTAATGCACCTATAGAGAAGGCTTTCTTAACAACATATGGGCCTTTATAATTAGGAGTCCACTTGCCCCTAGAATCAGTGGTAAAAGATAAGATATTTCTTAGCATGAGGTCGCCTTCTCTGAACACACAGGGTCAAACCTTCTTATCAAAAGCTTTCTTCATTCTTTGTTGATATAACTGGCCATGACACAAGGCCGTCATTCTATTTTCTTCAATTAAATTGAACTGACCATACCTACTTTGACACCATTCATCCTCAGACAGTTTAGCTTCTATCAGGACTCGCATTGATGGGATTTCAACCTCTACATTGAGTACTACTTCCATGCCAAATACAAGTGAGAAAGGGGTTTCTCCTATTGAAGTGCAAATGGATATACGATACCCATGTAAAGAAAAAGGGAGCATCTCATGCCAGTCCTTGTATGTTACAACCATCTTTTGAATAATCTTCTTAATGTTCTTATTGCAGCTTCAACAACCCCATTCATCTTTGGTCTGTAGTGAGAAGAATTATGATGCTTAATCTTGAAATCATCACACAACTCTTTCATCATCTTATTGTTCAAATTTGACCCATTATCAGTAATGATTTTACAGGGAATGTCATATCAACAGATAATTTGATTTTTGATACACCTGACCACCACTTGCTTGATCACATTAGTATATGACGCCGCTTCCGCCCATTTGGTGAAGTAATCAATGGCCACTAAAATAAAACAGTGCCCATTCAAAGCCTTGGGTTCAATCATACCAATCATGTCAATTTCTCACATAGAGAAAGGCAATGAAGATGAAATAACATTGAGGAGATTTGGAGACACATGAATTTTATCAGTCTAAATCTGACTCTTATGGCACTTCTTCACATATTTGCAACAATCTGATTCCATTGTCAATCAATAGTAACCTGTTCTTAATATTTTCTTAGCCATAACATGTCCATTAACATGGGTAACAAAGGATCCTTCATGAATTTCTTTCATTAACATGTCTGCTTCGTGTTTATCGACGCATCTGAGTAAGACCATGTCAAAGTTTCTCTTGTATACCATATCTTCATTCAAAAAGAAATTGTCAGCCAGTCTTCTCAAAGTCTTCTTATCTTTGTTGGATGCCCCAAGTGGGTACTCTTGACTCTGGAGAAAACATTTAATGTCATGATACCAAGGCTTATCACCTTTTACTTCTTCTGCCACAAACGCATGAGCAGGTCTATCAAGACTCATAACGTTAATCTTAAGTACATCATTCCAACTATTTACTCTAATCATAGATGACAAAGTGAGCATCTGCCATTTGATTCTCTTCGCGAGGTATATGATCCAATTCAACTTTATTAAAGAAGGTTAACAACCTCCTTGCATAGTCTTTGTAGGGAATCACGCCAGGATGACGAGTCTCCCATTCACCTTTAATTCGATTAATCACCAGGGCGGAATCCCCATGCACATCAAGAGTTTTAATCCTTAAATCATTGGCCTCTTCAAGACCCATTATACAAGCTTCATACTCTGCCATGTTGTTCGTGCACTCAAACACCAATCTTGCAGTAAATGGTATATGAGAGCCATGAGGACTAATGATTATTGCCCCAATTCCGTTACCATAAGTATTGACAGTTCCATCAAACACTAAACCCCAACGAGATTCAGGATCAGGCCCCTCTGTCGCTACACGAAAAACAACTGGCAAAGACACAGAGTCGCCATCGAACTTTATTTATCCCAACGAAAAAAGAATGTTGTCAAAGAAATACGCTCAAGACTAGGTAAAAAGCCCTACATATTATTAGTTACATAATGATGCATAACAGAACATCAACTTTATTAGAATTTTGTTTGATCATTGTAGGTAATGTGATAATGTTATTAGATATGGTCACCTTGGAGATATTTTATGGATACCCATTATGTCCGTTTTTGACTCCTAATTTTTCTCTTCGTTATGTAATTTACATATAATTGTGGTAATGATTAAATCATGCCTTTTGTTTAAACAGAGTGTTAATCAGTGCTCCTATTATTTGAAAACGGGGCAGTGTAAATTCGGCATAACTTGTAAATTCCACCATCCTCAACCTGCAGACATGTCATTGCCAGGATATGCACCTCAATTTTATCAACAGGTGCAATATCCAGTTGTTCCTCTGCCCAAACAGATTGGAGGAGCTTCCACAAGCTTGATAGTGGCTAGACCTTATGTGTTACCCGGTTCATATGTATAGGGAGCTTATGGTCATGTATTTCTTTCCCCAAGGGTTGTTTTCTTGGATGGAGTCCTTATTCGGGGAGAAGCACATGTGTGGGTCTTTCATGATCTCATTATCTGTATTTTTCTATTTGAACTCAATAGGAAAAATGTTATGAGATCAACTAATTTATACTCATTATTGGTATATGTTAGTTCTAAATATCTTACAAAATCAAAAAACAAAAAATCATGAAAATAGAAGGAACTACAAGTTGAGGTAGTAGTTTAGAAGTTGCTAAAGGTTCTGGCTATGTTTCAACATCAGTAAGAAAATGTCTATGGGCCAGTTTGTTTTAGCTTTAAAAAAATGGATTTTTTTTTTTTGTATTTTTTAAAATAGATTCTACAAAAACGTTTTTTAAAATATTACAAGTTTTTTTAAATTTGTTTTTTATAAATTAAAAGACTAATTTTGACATTTTATAACATAAATATATATTATTGAAGATCAAAACATAGACAAAATCACAATTTTTTCAAAAAGTTGTATTTCAAAAATGATTTTTATGAAAAGCTATTTGAAATAGCTTCAAAATTAAGTGATTTTTTGAAATTTTGATATCCAAAAAAAATTTCGATAAAATGATGAAATACCTAAAATAACATTTTAAGAATAACTATTTAAATAAAATTTTCATTTGAAGCTTTTATGAAAAGTTTCTTTGTAAATTTTTTTTCCACAAAATTATATTACACTATAAAAATCATTTTTAAAAAAAGCCAAAACAAACGGGCCCTATATCTTGTAGAGAAAAAGTCATTATACTCCTCTTTTTATTTTGACATGAAACATAAAAATAGAGTTATACTCTAATTTTAAGTATACCATAAATATGATACAAAATTGACAATATTGGATGATAACATTAGATGCTTACAATAACATGTCGTGAAGCTTATCTTGAACAAAGTGCATACATTTTTTTACTATATTCTTTGTTGACTTGAGTTTCATGAGTTCATATTGCTGGTTAGAATTCTGAAATCTAAACCTTAGCTTGTAATCCAATCTAAATTTTTTACTGGTTTGCAAAATAAATGACTTATTTTCTCTTTACAAAGGTTGTTGGCACCATAGGATAAGTTGCACCAGAGTATAAGCTGACTGCAAATGGTGATGTCTGGACATTATCAATTAGATTGTTCCTGTGGATAAATGCATTTCCCAAACTATTGCAGAAACTTGGATGTGTTAAAGCTCCATCGAACACAAAACTTAAGGTATTGTTTACTTCAACACACATTTGCGAGAAAGAGACGTGAATAATCAAAAGGTGTGAATAACATTGCTTGTGAAATGTATTGTCACTACAGGTCCTGACGGGAAAATTACAGGTCACTGGTAAGCTCATAAACTTGCATAGTTGTATCCTCAAAATTTTGAAACATTTCATTGCTGCAAGTTTAATTGTATCACATAACAACTGTTTATAGGTACAATTATGTTACTCCAAACGATGTTCCTGATTTGTTGGACCAACACATTGCAAAAGGATGGGTCATACACAAACTTTTGAGGTTGTATTTTTGTGATTATGCATTTTATATCTTTAAATGAAATGAAACTTTTAGGGACACATTTTTGTGATTATGCATTTTATATCTTTAAATGAAATGAAATTTTTAGGGACACATTGTTTTAGAAACAAAACTTACCAGAAACTTTCTATTGGAGAACTTGCTAATGGATAACACGCCAACAAGATCGATAAGAGTATTGAAAGTGCTAGTGTGAACAAGGAAGAAAATGTGACTGGATGTTGTCAGGGTGTTAATGGGGTTTTCTGTTGCAGTTTTCCAAATCCTGCACAAAGCAAAGACTAAATAGAGTAAAATTTGTTAGAATTGGCCTACTCATTACTAGAGCTGTCAAATTAAGGGGCTGAGCCTAATTTTTAAGGCCCTAAAAATATAGGGGATCCAAAATTTTAAAGAAAAATTTGCCCTAAAATAAGTAGGAACTTAAACTAAGAATCCCTAAAACTTAAGAAGAGCCTCAAGACTCCAACATTTTCTAAAAGTTGACTTTTTTTTTAAATGATTTTATTTTAAATATTAAATTTTTTATTATAAAAAAAATTAAATTTTTAGTTTTGAAAAAAACCGAATTTTTTTTAAAATTAAACTTTTTTTCATTTTCGAAAAAAATCGACTATTTTTATCTTTTGAAAAAAATCAATTTTTTTATTTTTAGAAAAAATCAACTTTTTTATTTTCGAAAAAATGACTTTTTTCGGAAAAATTCGGTTTTTTTTTTCATTTTTGAAAAAAATCAATTTTTTATTTTTATTTTTGAAAAAATAATTTTTTTTTTCGAAATTAATTTTCAAAAATATTTATTTTTTAAAAAAGAATAATTAAAAAAATAAAAAATATTTTGTTTCAAACTAATTAGATTTTGAGCCCCTTATTTAGGAAAAATATGAGAGGGCTTAAAAATAAGGGGCCAAAAAAATATTTATGTAATAGGGGCCCTAAAAAAAGGGGCCAAGTAGGAGCCTAAACATTAGGGCTTTATTATATAGGACTTTTTTGACCCCTCTACTCATTATGCACAGCGGACGCTCATCCTCAATTCATCAATTTGATGATGTCGGGCACGTGTTTTTAGTTTAGATTTTGGTTGCCATTATAAACATCACTCATGCTATATTATGGTTCGAGTATTGATACACCTCAATTAACTTTATAAGTTAAACTAGCAGAAGACTCGTGCGTCCGCATGGGTAAGTTGATTCCTAACTTAAATCATTCGATAAAAATTTTAAATGTTTGTGACTCTTTTTAAATACATCTTTACATGTATTAACAATAATTGATAAAGTTTGAATTTAAAAAATATCTAGACTAATCATCTCAAAAATAGTTATTTGGGTATAGTAATGATTCAGCATACATGTGTATTTGAAACTAATTTGTTGTGTCCCGCACGGGTCAGTTCATTCATATCCAAGATTATTCAATAAGGCTCGATCGTTGCTGATATATAATTGTTTTTATAAAAATTTATCTAATATTTTGCTATAGTAAAGATCCGCCATACAAGTGCATCCGTACGGATAAATTTATCTAATATGATATAATAGAAGCTCGTGGACGGGTGCATATGATGGAGGGAAGCCAATTTAAGGGAAGAAAGAAAAACTCACAGTTGATTCCATTGAGAACAGAAAGAGCTACCTCCTTAGATGTTTCTTCGTACACCTGCCTTGTGGGGCAATCAGTGTTAAAATCTCGGTTTACAGCGAAAAGAGATGTAGGTGGATAAAAAAAGGAAGCAAATAAAGTATTTAAGTTTTTAAGATATGATGAAATACATGCCAGATATGGTCTTGTTAAAATAGATTATAACCAAAACAACATCAATCAAGGTTATAACATTACCCAATGATCTCACTGGTGAGCTAACAATAGTGAAAAAATGAAACAAATAAATCAGGTGTATAACTTGCATCAGATATAACAATTCGATTGGTACATTTATGTCAATATAAAACATTGAAAACAGATAAATGAGAATAAGAGGGAAACATTTTTCTTTCATTACTATGTCATTGCTTCAATATGAGTATTGATGTTTCTCTACATTATACCTCTTTTAAAAGATATGGTTTATCAGTAAAAATAAGCACCAAGGTAATAATAAGTCTATTTCCTACCATCTTTTCTACTATAGGTGTTACCCCAACACTATCTCTAATATTGTCATTTCTAATCTTATCCTATCTAATCCTACCACACATCGAGAAAAAAATCAATTTGGTTAAGCTTTGAATGCTATAAAAGCGATAACAACATGAGCTTATTCAAGAATTCAAGGAGTATGTTAAAGAGAGATACAAATATGGAAGAAGTAAGACAGCATACATGCCTCTGGTTTAATAACCGACATGTCAATTTCCGACATCTTAAACCAATCCAAAAACTAAAATCTGTTGATATTTGAAGTTCCTTGAAAGGTGTAAACAGTATATGCTGAGGTAGAAACTTAACCTTCAAGTCCAGAAAATCAGATAACACATTTAAAGACTTCTTCCCTCAGAATTAAGTTGTGACAGCAACATTTCACATTTCTCAAATGTACATTGTTCACCAAAGTATTTGCAGTGATAAACAAATCTCCTTACCACAAAGCAGAAAGCAAAACAAGCATACACTTTCAAAAGAGCTGTGATAATCAAATGTTTGATACTTCTACAACAGTTTCTATACAGCCACAAATTTAACCATTACCTATTGTGTTTCTCTTTGCAATGTTAATATCAGAAGTGATGTTTTGATCTGCAAGGCATACCACTAATCAAAAAATTAACATATAGATAGACAAAAAAATCAAGAGAACTTAAAAGAATTACTTATGCTAATGGATAATTTATAGAGAGAATACAAGTGCAAGTTTAGTGAGATTTTTAAATCTGCAGAAGGCAACAAAGTAATGAATTTCCAGCCAAGCTACCAACAAATTTCTGTTGAAACATGAATTGAAATTTAGAACAATACATATATTGTTGATGAACCACTAACTCACAACCACAATACCACACCTTAAATAATAAATACAACCACGGGAAGGAATAAATATACATTGATAAACTTTGTCACAACAACAACTCATTAAATAAGAAAGAGACAAAGTGTGAGTGAACATCTAAACATTTCAGTGAATAATAACACACAAATTCATATGACTAAACACCGAAAAAAGAAGATAAAGAGTATGAGGTGCAGTAACCTAAAAGATGTTTGCTGGTTTGGCTTTGCTCTTTCTAGTATGAGGTTTGGGAATGAGGAACAATTTTTGCTTATAATGATTCCTTATTACTGTCTTCTTCATGGTGTAATGAGCCCTGCAACATTGAGCATAGCAGACTTTGCTAATTGTATCTTTAAATGAGTACACCTGAAAATAAAAACTCTTGTATATTAGATGATTCAAGCCATGTCGATGTGTAATTTATTATCTGAACATTTAGCAAACAATCAAAACCTTGAATTCAAACATCCAGTAAGCAAGCATGAATAACATTTATCAACACATATATTATTTTATTATTTTTCTATTATTTATGCAAAAATATATAGCATATTGTATTAAAGATTTGTTTTATAAACAACACTTGGAATCTATCTTAACGTGCATATGAAAACTATGTTAGATCCGTTAGTGTATGTAGTCTTGAATGAATGGATCTTTAGTTCATAATACTAAATTTGTATTCTAGATAAGTCTACTTAAATACTTAAAAAACACTGTTAGGATTATTTCTCCTTTCAGTTCTGGTTCACCAGCTATCAATGGATCAAACTCCATTCCAATCATGTCATTCATGAATGTTCCCTCCCTACATTCATTCCACATAATCAATAAGGTTATGTCATACACAAAGAAATTAAAATTTGCAATTGGCATAAACATTTAGCTGTGTAAGTGTTTAGAAGAGTTTTTTAAAACTTGTTTTTATAATTAAACTCACAATTATAGTTTGTAAAAATAACATTTATACAATGTTTACATAGAGTTTACCCTTATTTTCTTTTCAACAGTAGAAACAAAACACTTGATGCATAAACATGTAACTCTGTAAGTGTAAGTGTTTAGTAGAAGAGTTTATCAGCTATTGATAACATTGTTCTGCTCCCTAACACTAACCTTATTCTGCTCTAATGCCGATTCCAAGGCTCCAACATCAGCAGGATCAATCACAGAGGCCTGCTCAGCAAAATGTTTGTTAGTTTAAACACCATAAAAATTCTAACATTTAGAGATCAGTTTAGAAATGAAGCGTAAAACACATATGCAACATCCAACCAATTAGAGATATACATTTCAAATGTGATATATAGATTAAGTGCTTCTATCAAGCATTAACTTTCAAAGCAGTTTCTTTTTCTCTACATAAAAATGTCCAAAAAAGACGGGTTGAAGCGAATTATGGAACCAAAGAACACCAAAACTGAAATGTGTTGCTTTACCTCAAAGAACAAACTACATTATATAAAAGCAAGCATTCAATTTCCTTTACCTTATCAAGCTTCTCAAAAGTACCAGCCCTCCTAGGAACCAAACCATTGATAGCTTCACCAGCAACCTAGGAATTACCATGTTGGGAGGAGAATATTAAATGATGAGATACTTCCTTCAATTTGTAAATAAGCAGTGACTTGATAATTCACTTAGCCATTGTAAATAAGCTTCTAAGTTGTTTTTTTGCAATTTCTATTTCTAAACCCATGCATTTCATCACCAGAATAATAGTTTTCCTAAACTCATATTTTAAACTTGAAAAATAAGATGCAAAGAAACATCGAAGATAAACCCTAAAACAAGATAGGTATTCTATTAAACCAACTTAATTTTCTAATTTATAATATACCTGAACTATTGATGGGCATGACATCAACTGACACAGTGGAGGCTTCCGTGCTACATGCACCAAGAGATGATGAAAAACTCCCCCGTTAGCAACGTGGGATTGATCAACATCACAATGAATTGTGCCTGAATCGAATGGGCCCTTTACAGTCCTTGGGTCACTGACAGAAATAGCTTGACAAAAAAATCTATTTTTACTAACTCTATTTACATGATGTTGCACCTGAAAGAACCTTTAAATCACAAAAATATAGCAACATGTCAAATAAATTAATATAAATCTCACAGAGCATGAAATAGTAGAGGGATTTTACCATAATGATTAATAGTAATAGGAAAGGAACCCAAACGACCATCAATACTAAAATCCTTTTCCAATTAAGGTTAGAACAAAATCCTTTTCTGATTTGTACATTTCTCTATTGAAGATAGAACAGAGAAATATCATAAAAATCAAAACCCTAAAATCGAAAATAAAAAAAATGTACAAAGCTGAAGCTATGTTAAAAATTAAAACAGAAAACCAGAAACCAGAAAAACCATAAACCAGAAACTTAGAAAACTATTCTTCCATTGTTTCTTTCCCGATCCATAATCACAAACCGTCGAAAACCACTTCAAACACTCACCATCATCTAACAAATTCCACCATCGTGTAACTATTCCTCCTAAGCCACTTATTTCACCGAAACACTACAAAAATCAAAGAACACAACAACAAATTTGTTTCGAACAAAATCAATTATGAATACAAGAAGAAGACATGAAAGGAAGAACAATGAAAGAGAGAAAAAAACATACCTTTTGCGGTCGAGATGGTCGTGTAGCACCAATGGGAGTGATGAACCCGCTAGGGTTTGATAAGAAAAGAGAAAGGGGTAGAGAGAAAACGAAAGTACTGTGGAAAGAGGAAAAAAGAGAAATCAGGAAAGAGAGAGAAAACGGAGGAAAATTTGAAAGAGGGAGAAGGTGAGAGAAAGAGGAAAGAAAAGAGTTTTCAAAATACTTTTGCCACTTGGCAAAATTGGACCATGCTATTGGTCAATGTTTTTGTATTTAGTAAATTACCAAAAAGGGCATATTTTAGTCCTAAGTAAAAATCAATTGAAGGGTAAATTAGGGAGTGCATAAGCATCTTCCATTCTTAGGTAGGAAGTTGAAGACAATTGCTCTTGGTTGGAAATTGTTGAAGCTAAATTCGTGTGGGGCCTACCTATACATTTTCTTGTGGTATGTTTGTTTGTTGTTTGTACGTGAATGATCAATGAAGTTCCTGTTTTTGTGGTTACGGAAAATTTTAGATTATTGGAGGTAAACTCTTATATAGAGGTGAACTATCAGCTCAGCTCAACTAGGATATATAATAACAATTTTACTTATCATCTATCTACGTAAAGTTTTTGTTTACAATATAATATTAATTTCTTTTCTTTCGAACATATATTTAATAATATGCAAATTTTATATTTACAGTCGCACTTTCAAGTAAAAGCGTACCTCAAATAAAATACATATGTATGTTTTCTATGCCGAAATGATAATAATTAACATCTAGATATTTAAGTTCATTTGCAAAAGTTAAGCTAATTGGTTCTTGCAAGCAAGTTTTATAAACGGGTATAATTTGATTCAAATATTTTTAAAATAAAAATTATTTTGGATTACCCCAGTAGTTAGGCATGGTCCAATCCACTTCTGCACACATAACGACCTAATAGCCTAAGCTCTGCCAGTTAAGGGAAAAGGGAAACATTCTCTCCTCTGCCCCTCCGCTGAGGAGGGTTGGCCAGTTGACCCCCAGGATCAGCTGCCCTACGTCACATCTTTACCCGTCACGCACGGTTCAACCATTCAGGAACGGTCACGATGCTCTTGCCCACAACCACGCCCTTGCTCGTAGCAACGACTAGTTCCGAGCATGTCTTCTCGTCTCAACGGCTAGTTTCTGGCAGTTACCTATTTTTGAGGAGCGAATATCTTACTTCAAAAATAGGGACCAATGGCCAAGCGCTGGGGGCATTATTAAAACTCTCTCCTTTGAGAGGGTCAAGTATTCAAAAATTATCCTAAGACATACTCACTTTGTACTTGCCTTCTCTTCTCCCGATTCTTACTTTAGCATCGGGGTGCCTTGCAGGTACACCCCCTCATCCTCTTTGGAATCTAGCATCGAAGTCGAAGTCTCTGACCTACTTCAAGTTTTGATCAACCAGAAAGATTAGTGGCGCCGTTTGTGGGAAAATATGGTTTCTCCGTCTTTCTTTCCCCGTAAACCAAAGTTCAAAGCAGTTTTTCAAGATTCCGATCATGGTCAGCTATGACAACGTCAACGATGTTCGCAACACCTTTATCTTCCCGGTCAGCAAGACAGACAATGACGGGAAAATCCCTTTCTTGGAGACGATGTTCATCAGCAGAGGAAGGAGCCACCGTGTCTCCTTCCCCGGATTGGGCCAACAACGTAGAGGTCCAGTCCTTAGAGGGCCATCAACTCATCTTAGTTCCGCCCAACGCTGACTCGGCCATGGCAGCCCTGGTCGAAGCTCTCAACAAGACGAATCTTCTGATCCTCCAGCAGAATGTAAGAATTGGAGCCTTGGAAGAGACCCGTCGTCTAAGATCTCTTCCGCCGAGGTGCGAGCACCAGAGATCTCGGAGTCCTTCTCCTAGAAGAGGAAGAAATCGCCAGATGCCAGCGGAGCCAGAGCCCTTGGCAATGAGGGAACGCGACCATACTCCTCCCCGGAGCCAGCGTTCCCCAGGGGCCAAGAGGACAAGAAGGGATTTGTGGGCAGAACGCCAGTGCTCGCCTCTACCCAGATCTAAGGCCCAATCGCAAAGTCCTTCTCCCCGTCGAGATTGCGGTCCTCAGCCTGGCAGGAACACCCGTTCTCGTTCGCAGTCGGGCAACTAAAGTAGACGGAGGGAAGAAGCCCAGAAGGGAAGAAGCCCATATACTTCACGAGCAAGGCGCTGCAAGGACCATAATTTAGTTACCAAAAGATTGAAAAAGTAGCCTTGACCCTCATCAACGCAACGAGGAGACTGAGGCACTATTTTCTAGCCCACACCATCGTGGTGCGCATAGACTACCCATGAGGCAACTATTGGGCCTCCTAAACATGGCCGGCAGAATGTTCAAATGGTTGCTGGAACTGTCTGAGTTTGACATCCAGTATGAGAGCAAAAAATCCCTCAAACCTCAGGTGTTGGCCAACTCCGTGGCGGAAATGACATTGCTCGCCTCCTGGAATTACGGAGCTCACAAGTGGACACTCTTCGTAGACGAAGAATCCACCTCTACAGGGAGCGGGGCAGGTGCCATCCTGAAAAATGAGGAGGGTATCCTCGTCGAGGTATCACTCGCCCTATCTTTCCCCACTTCCAACAATCAGGCAGAGTATGAAGCTTTCCTCGTAGGTCTACGCTTTGCCGAAGACCTAGGAGCCAAGGAAGTCATAATCTGCACAGATTCCCAGCTCGTGGCCCTCTAAGTTTGGGGAGAGTATCAGGACAAAAACAATAACCTATCCGAATACTTGACCTTGGTTAAAGAAAAAATGACGAAGTTCACATCCGTGGAAGTAAAGCACGTTCCCCGCGAGCACAATGTTCGGGAAGATGTCCTGTCAAAGCAAGCAAGCACAAAAAAGAAAGGAGGAAACAAATCTGTCATCCAGGAGATACTTCCTCGACCAAGCATCGAGAAAACTCCCATAAACCCTTGACATAAATGTCATTGGCGACAACGTCTGCGGGATGACCCCAGTCTACAACTACCTTGCCAAGGATAAACTACCATCCAACCCAAAGGAAGCCAGCGTGGTCAGGCGCAGAGCCTGTTCCTATGTCCTAGTTAAAAATAAGCTCTACCAGCAAGGGTTCTCTGTTCCTCTCCTCAAATGCGTCAAGTAAAACATGGTCACCCACGTCCTGTGCGAAATCCATGAAGGAATCAATGCCCAGCACCTCAGAGGAAGATCCTTCGCCGGGAAAGCTCTATGAGCAGGATATTACTGGTTGACCATGCAGCATGACGCGAAGGAGCATGTGAAAAAATGTGACAAATACCAACGTCACGAGGACATCACCTGGCACCACCCGATGAGCTCAAAAAAATGTCCTCCTCGTGGCCCTTCGCATGGTGGGACCTAGACATCCTACGATGAATAGTTGTAGGATAAAAACAGAATAAATACCTGATGGTGGGTGTAGATTGTTTTACAAAGTGGATAGAAGCAGAGGCTCTAGCCAAAATAACTGCCCAAAACATACTCTGCTTCTACAACTGAAACATTCTTGCCTGCTTCAGAATTCCCCAGGAAATCGTCACCGACAACGGAACACAGTTCACGGGAAAAATTCTAGGAATTCGTCGCCAAATTGGGCACCAAACAACACTTCGCGTCTGTTGAGTACCCGCAGACGAACGGGCAAGTCGAAGCAGCGAACAGGGTAATCCTGCGAGGTCTCAAACAGTGACTAGACGAAATCAAGAAATAGTGGGTCGAGGAGCTTCACAACGTGCTCTGGGCCTACCGAACTACGCCTCACTCGTCAACCGGGGAAACCCCTTTACGGTTAGCATACGGGACCGAGGCGGTGATCCCTATCAAAATACACGTGCCCTCCAGGCAGACTGAAGCTCCCCTGGACAAGCAGGCGAACAACGAGGCACCTTCTGAGGATTCAGAGTCATCTCAGGTAGCCATAAGACCTTTCTTCTTTCCTCTGAAGTCTTTCTTCTTTGTTATGTCTTTCTTTAGCTTGGGACACTCATTCTTGTAGTGACCTGAATCCTTGCACTCAAAGCAAATAGCGTCATTGCCAGCACCTGACTTCTTTAGTCCATATGTAGACTCTGAGTGACCATTTGTCCTTCTGGAGCCTCTAAACTTGTTTGGTCATTTCTTCCCGAGTTGATTAACACGTATGGAAAGAAGAGACAATTCATCATCTTCTTCTTAATCTTATTCAGAACCCTCTTCTTCTTCAACTTGAAAGGCTTTGGTTTTTCAGACTTTCCCATGAATTTCAGAGCCACATACTTAACTTTTCTTTGAGGCTCATCCTCTTCAAGCTCTATCTCATGACTTCTCAAAGAACTCACAAGTTCTTCAAGAGTTGTGTTGTTCAGATCCTTAGAAAGTTTCAACGCAGTTACCATAGGCCACCATCTCTTGGGTAAACTTATGATAATTTTCTTCACATGATCTACAGTTGAGTAACCTTTGTCTAGAACCTTCAGTCCTGCAACAAGAGTATGAAACCTTGAGAACATGTTCTCAACGGTTTCATTATCTTCCATCTTGAAAGCTTCATACTTTTGTATCAAGGCAAATGACATGGTTTCTTTAACTTGAGCATTTCCTTCATGAGTCATTCTCAGAGAATCAAATATAGACTTTGTTGTGTCTCTGTTTGTGATCTTTTCATACTCAGTGTATGAAATAGCATTAAACAAGATGGTTCTTGCTTTATGATGATTCTTGTAATCTTTCTTTTGCTGATCTGTCATCATTCTTCTTTCCATCTTGCTACCACTTCCATCAACAGGATAAAAGTAGCCATAAAAAGCCATATCCCATATATCCACATCATGGGTAAGAATTTTTTTTCTATTCTATCTTTACAGTAATCGAAATTTTCTCCATCAAAAACTATAGGTTTTGTACTGTAGTGATTTTCATCAGTAGGTGCAGCTGGTGGAGGGATATCAGCCATTATTTTTCATAAACTAGATTTTTATCTGACACGGTGAAGTGTTTGATAAGCAATCAATACCAGAACCAGAGCTCTAATGCCAATTGAAGGTGAGGAGAAACACAAGAAATGGGGGTTTGAATTGGGTTTCTAAAAATGAAATCTTTTTCAACCCAACACAACAAACAGAAAACGAAGAACAAAAATAATGAAATAATCACTTTTATACTAGTTAGCTGTTAACTAAGCTACATCCAGTCTACCCGCCAAGGTGATTTCGCCTTATCAACAAGGACTTAATCCACTATAATCAAACTTTATCACAACACAAAGATAAATTGTCGATGTCTTCTTGAGTAATACTGACTAAACCCTAGTCACTCAAGGAAAATACAATCAAACAGATTGAGATACAAATTGTATTTACAAAATGCTTCTAAGAAATCAGAATGCACAAATGAATTACAAGTATGTCAACAAAAGATATTTGACAACACCTGTTGTTTAACTAAATTTTGCTAAAACATTCTGATGATAAACTTGAAGAATCTGCAGAAGAAAAAGATGTCGAAGGAAATGTCTCGACATCCTGACTGACTTGGTAAGTTATCAGGTTTTAATCTGTTGCAAGAATTAAGGAGCGGATCAAGGGAACACAGGATCAAAGATAGAAAGCCCAACAGAAGACTATATAAGGAGACTTAGACCTAGGGTTAAAATATACGGACTGTACTTTTGTATCACTTATAACTTTGTAACCTAGTTCTCTTGTGTGGAATAAGGGTTTAGGGTTTGAGAGTCGTTGGCTCTCTTAGGAGTTGTAAGTCTCCACTCTGTATTATGGGATGCAGGGTAGAAGGCATAGGTATAGGGATATAACCAGAAACCTGTAGGTAATGGTTGTTGTATTGTTCTTGGACGAAGCTTTGAAGTAAGTCCAAGATAACTTGGAGGTCAAGAAACCGCGACAGATCTGTATTGGCAGAAGACAGAGATATCACAGGTTGTGATTAGGATGTGAGTGGGGTATCTCATATCAGGGTTGTAAACGTTTGAGTTTATCCTTGATAAAGATGTTCATTGGGTAGATGTTAGGGATAAAGTTGTAAACGGGGGAGTTTAGCTTTGTAACAGTTCTAGAGATAGTGAAGTCTTCATCCTGGATTGGTATCCCCTAGATGTAGGTGAATTGCACCGAACTGGGTTAACAATTACTGTCTTATTTAACATTTTGCAATTTACAGTTTTGTTAATGTTCTTGACTGACATGTTGGATCAGATGTCGTGACATCTGTGAGTGTGCAGTTCTAATATTCAAGATATCAGTCTGCTGTTGCGCCTCTGAGTTTAAATGATTATGTAGCACAATGTCTTGACATGTGTTAGGACATCTGCTGTCTGCATAGGCCAGAATTTCAATTGGTATCAGAGCAGGCATCCTGTCTGGTTCTGGATGAGATTTTTGGGAGATACTTTCTGGCATTTAAACAAGGAGGACTTTTGAAGATCAGATCAATCAACTCAGACATACTCAAGGGTATTAATGGATGAGATGGATGTTCTGGATCGAAGGGAGCAACCCAGAGGTTGTTCATGTTGCTGAGG
Organism: Lathyrus tuberosus; assembly: GCA_022829125.1. Lineage (NCBI taxonomy): Eukaryota > Viridiplantae > Streptophyta > Magnoliopsida > Fabales > Fabaceae > Lathyrus > Lathyrus tuberosus. The sequence goes on along the minus strand of JALAZF010000004.1, from coordinate 29,319,832 downwards.
AGATTCTACAACAACTACAGGAGAAGTGGCTAGTTCTCTTGTTGGTGTGTCTTATAAGATGTTGTGACATCTTATTAGGGCAAGCATGATTTATTCCTTGGTGGTTCCGCTGCATGTGTTTCTGATGGAAGAGCTCTAGAATTATGGGATTTTGGAGTTGTTACTGAAGACAGTTGGTGGAAGGTCTCAATCTTCGGCCTCTATATTTGAAGATATCTACATTCTTTTATTCCAAAGTCGGGAGCGATGGAGTGAAATGAGTTGTGGTTAGATATCTGGTATGATGACTTGGTACTTGGAAGCTTGGTTTCTTGGTACAGTTAAAGTCAGTTGAAGAGGAGAGAAGTTGAGTTAAGTTTATTGGGTTCTTGCTCTAGGAGTTTGATAAATTATTAGTCGGCTAGGTTGTCAAAGATACTTGAGAATTCTCTCAAGTCCACTCATAAATGCATCTATGTCATGTATCTGGAGTCTTCTAGTTACTCTTCTGACTAGAAGGTGTTTCTTTGAGACACAATCTGAAGAAAGTAGAGGTGATTTATTTTCACCATCCAAAAACTGTAAGGAAGGATTCATCTCTCTTGACCCTAAGAGTGGATCCAATCTGATTGAAGGATTGTTGAGGTAAATAAGATTTGTTAAGAGAAAGTCTTATTTACTTGAGTCAAGGGTGGCAGCCTTGGTATCTCAAAATTGTCCTTGAAGAAGATACTTGCAAAAAGATTGAATACTTTATAAGTGTTCATGACATGATCTGGTGGAGCTCTGCTACAGCAGTGAAGAAGGGTTATTGGACAAGGATTTAAGATCATTTGCTATTTGTGGAATCCACAAGTATTTAATTGACTATCCTTGAAAGTCAAGATTGCTGATGTTCAACAAGATGTTGGAACATCTCATAGTCAAAGTTTATGAAGAATCATGGGAGGGGTACTGCATACGCTTTAGAATCTGTTTTAGTCTTAGGTGGTGACCTTAGAAGTGGCTTCAGTCGGGTGTGACAGAAGCATGTGTTCTCTGGAGAGTTTTCTGGCAAGAAACTAGTCTGGACTTTGATGTTGTTGAAGATGAAGATGAAGACATTATAATCTTGATGGTTACAGCTTGGATCAGTTTATTTCTGATCTAGGTGCTTTGGAGCATGGATTTTGCTCTGTTTGTGAAGGTCGAGGATAAGTGGCAGTTATCTCTGGCTTTCTACTGACGGCTCTACTGAGGAAAGTGGCATTCTTTGGTATGGTATGAGGTAGTCTTGGACTACTTATTTTCTGAAGATTCAGATGCGGCAGGTTTGAAGTCTTTGGAATTTCAATGTAGGATGGAGGTTGTCTACTCAAACTTGGTTGTTGAATCAAGTCTATGAGAGCATGGAACTCTTGTTTTGCGAAGGGAGGAGGTTCTTCTAAGTGGCAGAAGGAGGAGCTGAATTTAATAGTTAGATGTGATAATGTTCTGACATCTGGCTTAACATCAGAGGTCTCAGCTGGTGATGTGGCACCTCAGCTTAAGATAAGGTGATCTACAGGAGAATGGAAGTTATGGATGCTTCAAAAAGGTCTATCTCATGCAGTTTGCGGGAGCTGTGGATGGGAAGATGTTACATGACTAAGAGGCTTAGTGGATCCAAGATGTCTTACTATGGGGCAAGTAGTTCATGTGACTTGAAGGTCTGATTTCATTAGTGGATCAGTGTCTCTTGTGGGAATTTTGAATATGAGTGAGGTCATTCAAAAGGTGGCATTTGGTTGGTTTCACAATGTGCATTCAAGCAGGATGCTTGAAACTGATTGCTCTTGTGCAGAAGAGTAGTTAGTTGAAAATGTGAGGAGGTTCTGGTTCTCTAGGAGCTTGTGGCAGAAGTTCTGGGTTGAAGATGGAAGCATACCTTCTTTTGGTGGATGAGAGTTTATTTCTCTCTGGGTTTCTAAAGTTTTCTTTGTTCAAGCTGGTGGCGCGGTGTTGTGTGAAGATCTTCAGTGTGGATTACTATGCTGATAGTAAGTCCAGTGGTGGAGCATATCAAGAAACATGGTAATGTGGTGTCTGTGATGTGTGGAAGATGTCTTAACTGATGTTAGAACATCTTTGGGTTGGTTATCCTTGGTGAAGGATTTCAGGTTCTGTGAGGAACTGGTTACTTGCATCGTGTCTAAGAAGTATCTACATTGTCATACGGGAGAATGATGGAGTAGAAGAACTGTCTTGGAAGTCTGATGTAAGTGTTTTAGAAGACGGAAGTGGATCACAGGTTGATTGCATGAAGGTCTGGATTCTGATGCATTCAGAAGTAGATATTCACCATAAATCAGAAGTATTCCAGGTTATCATGCGGGAGCATGATGAAGGAATGACTGTCTTGGATTGCGGGGTGTTTATCTCTATTGCTGGCTGGGTAAGGTCATTGGAAAATCTTGCGAAGGGGATGGTGCCCCTGGCTGCAAGTCATGCTAGTAGTGGATCAGTTTAGCAGCAGTGAAGTTCTGGAGCATGCATATGATAGCTGACATCGTTATAACAAACTAAGGGGCCTTGTACGTCTCTTTGAGGAATGTGAGGCATTCTGATTCATTTGGTTTGTGCCTCAAGAAGCTGGAGGTCTTTACATAAGAATTCAAGAGAAGTTCGTGTGGTGTGTAGATGGTTGCAGGATGAGGGGGATCAATGAGACTTTGATCTCAAGCCAAGAGTTTGTTATGGTTGGTATACATTTCCTCACGGGTAGCATGATGGTGATCATGTGTGAGTGATTATTCTTTCTTGTCAGAGGAAGCAATAAGAGAGTTGATGATTGTGTTCAGCTGGTAAGTTGAACTGAGGGTGCGCTCTTGAAGACTGTAGTGGGGAAATTTGTGAGTGTAAGCTATTGATTAACTTAACTCAAAAATAAACAAGAGTCGCCACCGCACTTTTATTTTTATCCAAAAAGGAAAGGAAAAAAGAGCGAACAAAACCTAAAGAGTTCTAAAAGAACAAAGAGAGAATGGGTAAGGGGGTTGGTTATGTAAAGGGAAGGTTTTACGCACCCAATACATCTATAGTACTCTATAGGAGCCCTTTGATGTATTCATGCTTTTGGTCGAAAAATGGTTTACTTGAAAAGAGATTGAGGAGATGAGAAGAGAAATATTTTTTAGATTTTTGTGTTTGGAGAGACTTATCGCCTCATGCCTACGTACCCACGAAGTGCAATGTAGGATCAAAACCTCGTAGTTCGTGGTACAAAGAACAAAAATTTGTTTGTTTTGGTTGATTTTAAGTGTAAAGACAAGTCGTCATTTCCAAGCGAATAATTCCGCTTAAAGAAATGAATCATGTCTAAACTTATGAAAAGGTTTAAAAAGAAAAAGTGCACAAGGCACAAAAAAGATATTGATGAGTTTTGGTGTTTTTTAAAGTCTTTTTGAAATGGTCAAAATATGATTAACATGGATTGACATTTATTAAAGAAAACAAAGCAAAGTTTAAAAATCACTTGACCGAAGTCAAGGTATTATTATGAAAACGGTTTTAAGTTTGAAAACAAGAAAGTTTTGAAAAAGGGAGAAGTTTTGAAAATTGAAGAAGGGGTGGAGAAGAGGTGACTATCGTAGTGCATAAAAATAAAAGTTAAGGATAAGAAAGATCTAACCACATGGAGGCACTCTTCAAAGCATAATAAGAAAAGAATTTCGTCCTCTTGAGCCAATAAGCAAGCCAAATAAAGGCAAGAATATCAAACTCCATAATGGTACAAAGCATAAGGGAGAGAATCCTAATTCTAAGTCCATAAGTCCATAATCAAGCCAAGAAGATACTCCAAAGCAAGGGATAGTGGCCATAGTCCAACAATTAAGAGCACAAGTCTTTTAGTGGTTTAATCCTTTATTAATGTTTTTGAGTCCAAATGGACAAAAGAAAAACAAAAGCACAAGATAATACGGTCCAAGTGGACAAAAGAAAAATGGCATAAACATAAACATGATATGATATAATGAAATAAAGCATAAAAAAAAGTAAAGAGAGATAGGGAGCGAGAAGGAAACATAAAGAAGTTAGAAGTTAGTGATTAGTAGCACAAGGCTCTAGTGCCATAAGCCTTCACCGATTATTATGTTTCGCGTCTTGAACTATAGTGATTAAACAAAGTACTTAGGTCAAGGTTAATAAAGACTTGTTAGAAGATTGATAGAATCAAAGCCTCTACAACAACAAGCTTCAAAGATTTTGAACCTAATACAAAAGATCAATCACCATTGGGTTGACGCGACAAATCAAGGTCCGGACCACAAAAGTTCAAATTCCGAATTGGATAAAGAGGGACAAATGTTGTGCTATGTTAAGCAATCGCCGAGTAATTTAAGAAGTAATTACCCTACAATGAGGCCGGTCAATAGATCTTTGTGCTAATACATGATAGATGAATGATATGTAGATAGTCATCCGAAAGCAATACCGCACGAAAAGAAAATAGGTAACGATCTAGTCTTGATCAAGAATTCAACAAAGAAATTCTAAGATACATAAGACTTTCACCATCAAAATAAAAAGGAAGGAAATAGATGAAGAGAAAGCCAAATTGAATTACACTTTTGAGATCCTTTCATCTTCAAGTTCAATCACCTTTAATTGATAGGTTTAAGTGTGAAAACATATCACTAATTCAAAGCACCTCAAATGAATTCAACAATTCATTTAAAGATAGATTTGAACTAATGAATGTTTAATTACTTTAACCATATCCAAAGTCCATTGAAATTGAAGAGAAATTAATCTCAACAATGCATTTCAAGGCTAAAACAAGAAGAAAGGGGAAGAAGGAGAAAGAAAAACCAAAACAACCCCAAAAACAAGGCAAAATATGCATTCTGTTTCGAAGTAACCGGTTACTGCATATCTGCTAACCGGTTACTTAGTTCAAAATAAGTGCAGTTTTTCAAAATTAACACAGAGTAACCGGTTACTCTGCACCAAAATGCAGAAAATTGTACAAAATTCAGCATGATCCACTTTCAAAACTTTTTACAAACACCTTGTGATCATGGAACTGAAATTGCATGAAACTTAATGTCAAATAACAGCAAAAACCAGCAATTAAATACAATTACAAGATCCAAAGGATCAAGTAACAAAGATCTCCAAAGATCTACATTATGGAAGATGAAAATGGAGCTTCAACAATTGTGAAAGATGAATTACCACTTCAAATCTGAAAATTCCTTCAAATTGCTTCAAGATCCAAACACCAAAGCCTTGATCTATGAGAATTGATGAAGAAAACAAGTTTAGATGAAGGTTTAGCTCAATGTTGAACAAGATTCAATGTGAATTCTTGTTAACTTTCAAAAGAAGAAAAGTGAGTTTTAGTGAAATTTGTGGTTGGGAAGAGAATTTGCAAGAGGTTTGTTGGCTATCAAAAGCTTGTGAAATGAATGAATGTAAGCCTCTATTTATAGAATTTAGGCTTGGAAAAATTGGTGGTTTGGAAATGAAAATTAGGCTTGGAATTTGAATTTGGAGGGAAATTATCAAAAGAGTGGTGATTAGTGATGGTACATGGTAGGGAATGATCAAAATGATGTAGGGGAATTAAAATGAGATGGTCTAGAATATTCCACATGTGATCAAAAATGATGAAAATTGGTGCCAATTGCTGAATTTGAATTTCCTGCAATTTTTCAAATTTTCACGAGGGTAACCGGTTACTGCATATCTGCTAACCGGTTACTTAGTGTAAATTTTGAAAAAATGCCCTTTTTAAGTGCACTGCTGTGGCTCGGCTCGATTCTTTTGCTCGTCTAATAAGGCATGGAAATAAACACCTGGACCTTAGAGTCTCTTGAATAATAATCAATTAAATCTTGGAAACTCTTGATCAGATAATTTTTGAATTAATTGTAGATCAACTTTGACTTTGTTCAGATGAAATTCATTCGAGCTGCAGGACTGATTTTTTTGGTATTTTTAACCTGTTATTCCCCTGAAAATGTTAGTGAAAGAAAACAAAATATTTTTGGGTTTTAATTAATGGTTAGTAAACATAAACAAATTAAACAATAAAACAACTAACACATACACACAAACCCAAAGATCCCTGCAAGGCACAATCCTATAGAAGAGGGAACCAATGTGTGATCTTGTTTGTATGTACGAATGCACATGATAAGTAGAGAATCTTAGGGGAAAAAATTAGGGTATTACAGTTGCCCCTATTTAAGTTTCTTCTATTTAGAGATACGAAGATGGGCGTCTTTGTCTCAACGAGATAGAAGAGACTTAAATATAACAACAACCCAATTTTTTGCCCTAAGAGCCCACAAAATGATATGATCATGCAAATGGTATGCAGACACAAAACCTCCGTGGGGAGAAACTCCACGGGAGACCAACAAAAACTAGGGAGCAAAGAGAAAAGACTCCACCGGGGGAAAACAAAAGAGGGAAAACACATCCCAACAGGGAGGGAAACAAATCTCCACTAGGGAAGAGAAAGGAGTAAGATTCCACTGAGGGAAAGTTACCAACACCAGAAACAAAAAAGGGATAACATCGTCCCAACATGGAGAGAACAATCTCCGCCGGGGAAAAGATCGTCTAATACCAGACATCTGGTAATAGCATGATCAAAAGGAAAGATTGTAACTACCAATCAAGTGATAACTACAACACGGCAGTCAATCAAAAGGATATGAGAAGAATTACCTACTACCAACAAAGGGCAGGACGACAGAGATAATAATCCCAGAAAGGGAAAAGATTACCAGCTATCAACCAAGTGACAACTGTAACAAGGCAACTAAACTGGGCTATATTACCTACTAACAACAAAGGGAAGGATGACAAAAGTCATAAGCCAGCTAAAGAAAGATTACCAACCATCAACCAAGTGACAGTTACAACAAAGTAATCAACCAAGGGTATGAAAAAGATTACCTACTACCAACAAAGGGTAGGACGACAAAGGTAATAATCTTAAAGGGGTCGAGAAGTATCACCTACTACCAACATAGGGCAGGACGACAAAGGTGATAAACTCAAACAAAGAAGGGAGAGATTACCAACTATCAAACAAGTGATAGCTACAACAAGGTAATCAAACCCGACTATATTACCTACTACCAACACAGGGCAGGACGACAAAGGTAATAAGCCAGCTACATCACCTACTACCAACTAAGTGGGCAGGACGAAAAAGGCGATAAGCTCAAAAAGAGGGATTACCAACTATCAACCAAGTGATAGTTACGACGAGGTAATCAACCAAAAAGGGGTACGAGAAATATTACCTACTACCAATAAATGGCAGGACGACAAAGGTAATAAACCCAAAAAGAAAGGAGAGATTACCAACTATCAAACAAGTGATAGCTACAATGAGGTAATCAAACTCGGCTATATTACCTACTACCAACTAAAAGGGCAGTACGACAAAGGTAATAAGCCAGCTATATCACCTACTACCAACTAAATGGGCAGGACGACAAAGGTGATAAGCTCCGAAAGGAGGATTACCAAGTATCAACCAAGTGACAGTTACGACGAGTTAATTAACCAAAAGGCAATAAGGCTCAGCTATCAGACAAAAGGACCAAAGCTCAATCCGAGAATAAACCAGAGAGAAACAGTCAAACAAGTCTCATCTCGAGGAGGAAATATCTCAACTAGGGATGAATTCCATCCAGACAAATGAACTGGGGAGGAAGGCTAAAACAAATATCTTCCACGGGGCATAAACTTAGTGGGGAATTAACAAGGATATGCATTTTCTGCTTACGGGCCAACACTCTAAATAGAGAGAGGACAGACATGCTCTGCGGGGATAACAACACCAGAGAGCAAAGAAGCACCATCACAAATGCAATATGCACAATGCACAACAATATGTCATGCACAACAAATGAACGTGCATGCAATGCGTATGAGTATGAATATGCTGACAAAGCAGACACAAGGATAAACAGAGGGTGAAAAAACATCACAACACCACTGAATACTCGGCTAATCTCAACAAGATAGAGATATTATTAACAGCTCTGCTAGGGATTCGTCTAAAGGAATCCTGCAAGAGATAAATAAAAGCCATCAAAGGAAAATAAATCCTACTACAAGGCTCAAATATTGCTGGAGAAAGGAAGATACTCCTTGGGGAGAAACCCAAATCTCAATCTTCTAACATCAATGATCCACAAAGAGGATAAAACATAAACTCTGCTTTGAGGATGGAAGGAAAGTTGTTGGGGAATTATAATAACCCAAATCTTTCTGACTTTTCCTGGGGATAATAAAGAAATCACAAGAACTTCCACCTCAATAAGATGAGGAGATCTGCTGCGAAGAAGATAACGAATCCGATGAGGATAGTAGACATATAAACATCTACGCAAAATCCACTGGGAAAAAGGCAGATCTGCTGGAGATACGAGCACACTCTCAGAGGATTAACCAAATCTGAGCAAAGTATCCTGGACTTGCTGAGGAAAATAGCAAAAGGTCAAACTGTGGGGGATTTTAGATCAATGCTCATCATAAATGAGAGAAAACCCAACAGGTGACTAAAAGAGATATCATCAACGACTTCACTGGGGAATAGCCGCATTAGTGATGCACAAACTTCACTAGGAGGATAAATATCTGAAAAACAATTCGGAGAGAAGTACATTTTGGACTTGTCGGGGGAAAGAAGAAATTAACATCACTGCTCTATGCTTGGGGGACAATCGAAATAGTAATATTCTGTCTTCGTTGGGGAATCAGCAAGGATAAATCAACCTGGAGAGAAATACATCCACAGAGCAAGATAAAAATCCGACAAACAACCACTAAGTCAATGCTTCTTAGAGAAAAATAACAGTGTTCTCTGTTTGGGGACATCAAAAGCAACAACAACACGTCTAGAGTATAAAATCCTGAGTGGGGATTCCTTATATGATTTTTGCTGGGGATAGCTGTCATACCCTAAATTTTGACCACTAAGATGTCCTATCATTGTGTAAATCATCATCACAATATGGAGGAACCATCATACTTCATCAGTCTCCCCAAAGATGGGTGAGCATTCACTACAATCAAAATTAGGGTTTCAAGCCCTCTCAGAGCCTTAGACAAAGGATCAATCAAGGAATGACATGATCTTCAACTTGTCTAACCTCTCAAACATCCACAATGGATCAAAAGGACTCCCACTTTAAGGATTAAGCACAAGGCTGCTCCCTTCTAGGTGGATCAAGTCTCAAGATCGCCAGTATCACCAAATTAGGGTTTTGGTCGACCAGGGCCTCCAGATGAAAAATTTCATCTGGACACAAGCCAAAGATCCACAACACAACCTAATGTACTCCATGGAACCTCATGGACCCATTCATCAAGTCAATTTTGCCTCAGGGGATGCATACATCAAAAATCAGGAATTAGGGTTTCTTGACCTAATTCACCCCTAAGTTGACTTTTGGGACAAATCATGAACCAAGACCTTAAGAGAGGATTTGAGGGTCTCTAATGAACTATATTGATCCATTTGGGACAATGGATTGATCCAAGAAGTTTGAGCAACAAGTCTCAATTTCATCTACACCACAATTAGGGTTTCGCGAGGAAAGTCAACTGTAACTTTGACTTTTGACCAGGACATGCTCCCAAACCCTAGGACATGCCTCAATATACCCTATGACACCCATGGAACATGTCCATCAAGTTTGATTTAGGTCAAGGACATGATTTCATGAAGAATTGCACAGTTTGGAATTCATCTGATAAAAAGTCAACTGTGCACAAAAGTCAACTTTGACTTTTTGAGGTTTTTCACCAAAATGGATTTTTAACCCTAAAATGATGTTAATGTATGATTTGAATCATCATTCATCAAGAAAAATCAAGAAAAGTGGGATAACTTGTAAAAGGGGTAACCATAAAAACTTAGAAAATTTTCTAAGTTAAAAATAAAGTGACAAGGGTACCAACTTTGAAGGATCATAACTCCTAAACCACAAAGCCATTTTTTCTCATCCAAAGATGGATTTGTAGCCCTCATTACCCTCTACAAAAACTTCAACTAGACCTAAGTCCAATTCATTAAGGATTTTGAGTTATGGAGTGATCCAAATGGCTGAAAAGTGAAAATGTCACTTTTTCCAACACTTAGTGAAATTTTCACTAAGTCAGAATCTGCCTTCACTTTTTGCCAAATGTAGGGGGATTTTTCACTTGGATTCAAAAGAGATCAAAATGAAATATGTTCAAACAGTTGTTGTATCATGTAAGGGCTTTCCAAAATGGCCAAGAACATTGCCAAATTCCATTTGAGTCATGAGATATAACATTGGAAAGTTACCTTGCTGAAATCTGTCAAAGGCAAGGCAGAATTTGCAACTTTGCTCGATTTGCCAAAATCAGCCAAATTCAAATGCTCCTATCCACTTGGACACATCTAAGGATTGAATCTAAAGGGGACAATCATTGAGCCAAGCCTCCAAAGTCCATGGAACAAGAAATAGCATGTTGAACCTAGAATGGCCAAAATAAGGACAAGACTCCAAATTTGGATTGAAGCATTCAATGGAAGCATCAAGGTGGCATGGACTGAGCCATTTTCATTTGAATTCAGTCAAGACTTATCCAAGACCAAGGGAACCACAGCCCTGTGCCCTAACCTCTAGTCAATGGCTAGAGGAGACTTGCATTTCCATTGGCCAACATTGAACAAACACCTGCTGCAGTTGCCATTCACTGTGGATCCCAAAATAAACTTGCTCTACTATAAATAGAGCTCAATTGTGTTCAGTTTAAGTACACCAAAGCCATCTAGCAGATGCTTTCCTCAAAATTTCTTTCTCTTGGCAAAAATGCCTTTCTTAGCAAGGTAGCTATCGGGTTTTGAGTTTGAGAGCTTTTCCAATCAAACCAATCACTCACACACCTCACATACATCATATAGAAGTGATCCAAACACTCACATAACATCTGGAACACTGATATCACAAAATCACCAGCCAATTGCTCAAGTTCTTGACAGTTTTGCAGTGGAGATGCCATCTTCAACTCCAAACCATTTCAATCCATTCCAAGCACTCAGACACATCACTTGGTACCTAGGGAAGCTATCCACATCATTGGAACCTAGCTGTAACACCTCCAACACAAATCACGATCACCAGCTGCAAGTGGTAAGCATGAGCTCTTCTAACTCTATGATCCATGCAATTTTTGCTGCACAATAATTTGGCCATATGTTCATAATCATGCATGGAATGTTTTCCCTCAATTAATTGCATTGTTTGAATCGTGTATCAAAAATCCTAGCCTTCATGCAGAAATTAGGGTTCTTGAGGATTTTTCATGATTTCTTGTTATATGTTTAATTTAAATGAAATTAATGGACATAGACATGATCGTGAGGTTGAGATGAGCATAATGATATGTGGATTGCATGTTATAATCAAGTATTCAGTGAGATTGGAGAGAAAATGCAAATCAGCCAAACCCAGAACACGCGCGTGTTCTTGGCGCCATTTTTAGAAATTCAAATATTTGAATTTTGTGATTTTATTTAATTGATTCAAAAATTAATTTCTCTCTGAGTTTTAATGATTTTGAGTTGATTCTTTTTTTAATAATTCACAAAAATGTTAAAATATTTTATTTTATCAAAAAATCCCAAAAATATTATTTATTTCATATAATTGATATTTTTGAAAAGAATTAATATTTTAATTGTTTTTGACATTTTAAATATTTTTTCTACATTGATTTTGCAACTTTTAATGCTTTCTAATTATTTTGTAGGTCAATACTTAATTTTTGAAGTATTAATTCAAAATCACAATTTGTTTTTCATATGTTAAACAATTTTGATCATTTTTAATTGAATTTTTATTCAATTAAATACATTTTTGAAAACAAATTAGGGTTTTTGGATTAATTCAACCCTCATAAATCATTTTCAAAACACTTTGGGCCTCTTGAGAGAGTGCAAGACCCAACCCACTTGTACAGAAATATTTTGGGCCTCCTTCGTTGTATAAGTCCCTCTGTACATTTTCAAATAAACGGCACGATCATCGCCTTTTGAAAAATAACCCTGGGCCTCTCCTTGAGCTATAAGACCCATTCAAAAACACTTTGGGCCTCTAATAGAGTGTAAGACCCAATCCCCTTTTAACCAAGACATTTTAGGCCTCACTTATTGTATAAGTCCCTCCGCGTTAAAAGAAAACCTCGGCGCGATCGCCATTTCAAACGGAAAAATCAACTGGGCCTACCCTCGTGTTATAAGCCCCACTCTTTTTCTTTAAACCTTTTGGGCCTCTTGAGAGAGTGTAAGACCCATCCCTTTGTACAGAAAACATTTTGGGCCTCAGTCACTTGTATAAGTCCCTCTGTACAAATTCAAACAGTGCGCTCACTGATAAAACCCTGGGCCTCTCCTTGAGCTGTAAGCCCCAAATCTTTCTTTTTCAAAGCACTTTCTCCTTTGATTTTGAATATACTGCTGTTTTCAATCTTTCTTTGTTGAACAACTAACCAAACAGCATGGAAGCTCTACAACCGAGTAAGTGGTTATTGCTTTCATTTACCGCTTTCATATACATATAACTGTATTGTGGGGCTGTTTCCCTGTAAGTCTTCTTTCATCAACTCATATCAACTGTGTAATAATAGTATAGATATTTAGAGTTTCCCCGGCAACTACGTCTAGCACTAGGTAAAGCCGTTTCGATCACTCTTAGAAATAGTCTAAACTAGATCCCCATAGGATTACCAGACACAGTCTTCCCTCCTCTTGGGGTTAAACAATATGGAGATATGAAAGGCAGCATTCCCTGTGAACCCTTTCATAGACTATCACTCATAGAAGTTGTCAAAGAAACTCTATTCCCCAGAGATGATCTTTTCTCCGTGAATGGCATCTCTTGAGTTTCTTCCAAATTCTCGAACTTTCCTGACTTTGATCTATTCTTGGTGAATAGCATTGCCTTGAATTTCTCGGGGTTTGGGGACCCACAGGCTTCTTAAAAGCACTTGTCCAGAAACTCTACTCCCCAGAGATGATCTTTACTCCGTGAATGGCATCTCTTGAGTTTCTTCCAAATTCTCGGACTTTCCTGACTTGATCTATTCCTTGTGAATAGCTTGCCTTGAATTTTTTCGGGATTTGGGGACCCACGAGCTTCTTAAAAGCAATCGGCCTCCTCTTGGGCATCGTACAAGGACCCACAGGCTTCCTAAAAGCAACCTAGCCTCCTCTTGGGCTTAGTACAAGGACCCTACGGCTTCTTAGAAGTATTCACAGCCTCCTCTTAGGCTTCGTATAATGATCTCTTCCTCCAGGAATGATAGCCTCCTTTTCGGCTTCGTACAAGGACCAATCAGCTTCTTAAAAGTTTCCAGCCTCCTCTTGGGCTTCGTACAAATTGTCCCGACGACCTCCTAGAGGTATAGGAACAGAACTTAGTCATTTGCATAGAATTGTCCTTTCATAGAGTCTACTACTGTTTCTCAAGGCATAGTATAAAAGATAAAACTCTAGACACGGACAGTCTAACTTCCTTGAGTCTCAAAGACATTCTCAAGTGACCCCTTCGTTAAAGGAAACCCGCAGACTCGGACAGTCTCAATACTCTTTGGATTTCCCGTTTCCTCAAAGAGAAGGAAATATCCCTGATCCTCAAATCAAATCCCTGAGTACAGTGTTGCTCATATAAGAACTGATTTTCTCTTTAAAATCAGTATATTGGACCTGTCACTCAACTGAAACAGTCACCATAGCCTCCTCTTAGGCTTTGTATAATGATCCTTCTCCAGTGAAGTTAGCCTCCTCTTGGGCTTTGTACAGTTATCCTCCTCAGCGGAGTCAAACAACGTTTAGGCTCGCTCTCAGGCTTTGTACGAGACACATAAGAGACTCCCTCGTTGAGTCAATCACCCCTTTCGCCTCCATCTCGGGCTTTATACGAGATACAAAAAGGTTCTTATTGAGCCAAACAAACAACAACCTCCATCTCGAGCTTCGTACGAGATACAAAAAACTCTCTTGTTGAGTCAAATAACCTCCATCTCGGGCTTTATACGAGATACCAAAAGACTCCATCGTTGAGTCAAAACCTTTTAGCCTCTCTCTCGGGCTTTGTATGAGACACATATTAGCCTCCTCTTAGGCTTTGTATAAGAAAACAACTGGTTAATCCAATTAACCTTTTAGCATAAAAGCTGTGCCTTATTCACAGTACACAAACATCAACAACTCCTTCCCCTTCATCTAATCGCTGTAAGCGGCAAGCCTCTGGATCATCTATATCCACGCCACTGTCCCTCTTTTAGTATGAGAAATTCCTAAGGAAAGATGGCATTGCTCTAAACTGAGTTAAAGTCTTCTCCTTCAGGTTGAAATCCCCTATAAAGGAAATTATGGCATTGCTAGGATCCGCGTATCCCAGTTAAAGTAATCCTCCCTTTATAGCCAGTCACCCAACAGGTGTGACATACAACCCTCTCTTTAGAGATGACAAATTCTCTCTAAAGTCAAACTCTTTTAGCTTCACATCTTGGGCTTTGAACAAGATACAGATAAACCTTTTAGCTTCACGTCTTGGGCTTTGAACAAGATACAAACCACCTTTCGCTTCACGTCTTGGGCTTTGAACAAGACACCAAAAAACAACCATTTCCTCCCATAGAATAGGAGGAACTATGAACGCTCTGATTTCCCTGTTACGGTAAACGGGAATACGTAGGCATAAGATCGAAAGAAAAGATCTTAGCGAGCACACTAAACAAAAAACCCAAATCCCATATCTCCATCAATCAAAAGCAGTAATTCCAAAAGCATCAGTCCTAACATCCTAATCCTTGTTCCCCGCTATAAAAGCCTAGAATAAAAAGAAAGAAACCCGTATTGGCGAAAATACAAATAACCAGTACAAAGGCCCCCCACATTGATAGCATTCGTAACCTAACAGACCGCTGTTTAAACTCAGTATGCAAAGCAGGGTTAATTGGAGACATCTATTTCCATTTCTTATTCAGCTCACAATAGGATAAAAAATGAATCGACCTGTAGTTTTAAGCTCAACCGCAGAGAGCGACCAGCGCTTAAGAACCGCGTCCAAAATCGCTCGCTACAGAAAAATGGCGCCCACCGTGGGGCCCGATTTCTTTTTTCTCTTCACTTGTGTGAAAACCACAGATTGGGGCTTCCGCCGGGGAACCCATTTCTGTCAGGAACTTAGGATTCATAGCTTTAAAGGTCTAGGATGATTAGGACAAATATATATACCGCTTTTCCTAATTGCTATACGTGTTTATTTTTCCACTAATGCGAATGCGGGTGATGCCGTATGTGGAAAGATTGAGTATACACTTAAGATAAGTGATGGCGATGAGGTCGACCATCAACCTCAGTGGAGGCTGACCAATGCAACCCATTCTCTCACCTAGACAATGGGCCGATTGTTAAGTCTGAGAAGCTGAGGAGCCAAACCCTTTTGTAGTGCGAAAACTATCGGAAATAGTTGTTACGCGATACTACCCTTATTTGAGGCTGGTGATCTATTCTCGGTGAATGGCACTTACTCTAAGATTGCTCTACAACTCGCTGGCGATCCGCTTGTTGTTTTGCTTTCCTGGGAGGAGCTGATGATAATGAGTACAGGTACAAAAATCACCCTAGTATAAACCTTTGGGGATGGGTAGAGCCTTGACTTCATGACAACGACCCTTTGACCCCATGTTTTTTCTATGTTTTTGTGTGCTGCATTCAGGCATTCATTTAAAAAACATTAAAACATTCAAAAAATCTTCTCTTCTAGTCTCTCTGTTCTTTCAAAATAAACTAAGACTGTGATTGCAAATATCAGAGAAAAGGATTGCGCTAATGGATTTCGGTAGAAGGAGAACTCACCAGCATACCTTCAAGGTTCCAAAACTAGAGGATTTGAGAAGGTTAGCGAGGATGATCACTAACCAAGAGGCTTTCAGAGCCAAGCACAGAGGTTTGCTACCACTGTTAAGAGTCCATGTGATTGAGGAAATCATGGATGCACTCATTCAATTCTACGATCCGGTTTATCACTGTTTCACATTCCCAGATTACTAGCTCGCACCAACGCTGGAG
Organism: Lathyrus tuberosus; assembly: GCA_022829125.1. Taxonomy (NCBI): domain Eukaryota; kingdom Viridiplantae; phylum Streptophyta; class Magnoliopsida; order Fabales; family Fabaceae; genus Lathyrus; species Lathyrus tuberosus. The sequence continues at coordinate 29,303,751 of JALAZF010000004.1, read as the reverse complement.
GAGTATTCTCATTTGATTGACCTACACATTACAGATCGAGCTCCTTTTTCTGGACTGGAAGAAATTCCAAAGAATCAGACCATTGCGAGAGCAATTCATTTGGACGAGTCTGAGGTCAGGACTCACCTAACCACTAAGGGTGGCATCCAAGGTTTGCCAGCCCAGTTCTTGACAAAGAAGGCCCTGTATTTTGCCAATATAGGAAACGTGACTGCTTTTGAAAGCATCTTTGTCTTGCTCACCTACGGGTTATTTTTGTTTCCCAACATCAATAATTTCGTCGATATTAACGCTATTAAGGTTTTTCTCATTGGAAATCCTGTGCCGACTTTGCTCGCAGATGCGTATCATTCTGTACACTTGGGGAATTTGTATAGTGGAGGGGAGATCACATGTTGTGTACCTCTGCTTTACAAATGGTTTATCTCTCACTTGCCCAAATCTGCTGCTTTTTGGGATTGCAAGAGTGCCTTACGTTGGTCGCAGAAGATCACGTCTCTTACCAACTCTGATATAGATTGGTGCAATAGGATTTATGAGGGAATCAGAATCATTGACCGTTGTGGAAACTTCCCCAACGTACCCCTCATAGGAACTAAGGGAGGAATCAACTACCATCCGGTATTGGTTCTTCGTTAATTTGGATACCCGATGAGACACGTCCCACTAGGTGTTCATCTGGAAGGTCTTTTCTTCAAGGAAGGAGAAAGTGACAGAGCACTAAAGATGGAAATAGTGCACGCTTGGAAACACGTTCATAAGAAAGGACGAGAGTCTCTAGGAAAATCGGACTGTGTCTCGGTGGAGCCTTATCTCCATTGGGTACAAACTAGAGCTCTCAAGCTGAAGATGCCTTATCCTCATCACGAAATTCTTCCGCCGAGGGAATCTGTCATGTACTTCATGACGAAAACTGAAAAGCTTCGGGTTACTTTCAACAAATTTCAACGGGAGAGAAGGTCTTGGAAGAACAAGTACCGCACTCTCGACGTAGAGTGCATCAAAATACAACAATTACTGAAAGAAAAAGATGCTCTGATTGAAATTTTGGAGCAACATGCTGTAGATAATCAGGATAACCAAAGGAATTTGCTCGCTCCTTTCACTTGGTAAAGGAATGACAACCCAACAACGGCCCAAGAGCCCCGGTCAAAGAAATGGAAGATACCAGAATCAGCACCCGATTTCTCTTCAGAGAGGACTCGGGCCCATTAGCTTAGGTTTCTGTTTCTCCACTTTGTAATCTACTGTATTTCCATTTCTGTAATCCTTTAAATTTCAATAAAAAGGGGTTTCCCCACTGTTTGATATTTGCAATCTAATTGTCGAAGTTTATTTTGATTAAACCTTAAACAATTAATATAATCATTGCATTCATCATTCTCACATCACGTATTCTTCTTACCTACGAATCTCACGTTTGTGTCTCGATTCTCGAGTCAAACTGTCTCATTCGTATAATACTCGGGCCAATCGTCAGAAAAAGATGGATGATCTTGAGGAAGAAAACAGAGAGTTGAAAGAAGAGATCGACGCTCTAAGAGAGGATATGAGAAAGCTTCGTAACGACATGCAAGCCATGGCAGAAGCTCAGCTACAAAGAACTATGATCTCAGAGATCACCTCAACGCCCATAGTGGAGAAGTATGATCCTAGGTATCAGATGCCGAAAGATCGTCCTTGGGGCATGCCTGTTAACTATATCCCGGAAGGATATGTTCCGCCGATCACTGAAGATCAGGGAATCACAACAGAAGCCGTTGGGCCTGAAGGTTATAAACTTCGGGAAAGGGAAGATGCCAGGGGCATCCTGAAGACTCCTGAAGGTTACAAACTTCGGGAAACGCCAAGATTTACTACCATAGTCACGGTACCACCCCCTGTGGTGCACACTATCCCGGAAGGACATATTCCACGGACACCTTCTGGTAAGAAGGAAACTATGTTTGTCAGAATGGAGGAATTCCAGGAGCAGTTCTTGGAAATGCAGAAAGAACTGCAAGCCATCCGCGGTCAGGATCTATTTGGAAAGGACGCCGCAGACCTCTGCTTGGTCCCCAATGTGAAAGTCCCCACAAGTTCCAAGTGCCCGACTTTGAAAAATACAAGGGTAACTCTTGCCCTCAAAGTCACTTGGTGATGTATGCTCGGCGGATGTCAGCTCAGACTGAGAATCAGGACCTACTAATTCACTACTTTCAGGATAGTTTAACCGGTGCCGCACTCAAATGGTACATGGGTTTAAACCGTGCCACGATCAGCACTTTCAGAGATCTTGGCACTGCCTTCATCCAACAATACAAATACAATTTAGACATGGCACCCGACAGAGATCAACTCAGATCGATGTCGCAAAAGGACAAGGAAACCTTTAAGGAGTATGCTCAAAGGTGGCGTGAAATTGCCGCTCAAATTTGTCCACCTCTGGAGGAAAAAGAGATGATAAAGATCTTCTTAAAAACCTTAAGCTCATTTTACTATGACCGAATGGTTACCAGTGCGCCCAGTGATTTCACCGAAATGGTCGGCATGGGCGTACGTCTTGAGGAAGCCGTCCGAGAAGGACGTTTGGTAAAAAACCCTGGATCGACGAGTTGTACTAAAAAATATGGTAGTGCTCTCCCTAAGAAAAAAGAGCAAGATATTGGGAATATCTCTCTCGGAAAGCAAAGGAGACGTTATCAACTGGTAGCAGCTGTGACTCCTGTTATCAGCCCTGCGCCTATTCCTACCTATCAACCTCAGGTAGCGCAGAGCCAACCTGACCCGCAAAGGACACAACAGCCTCTTTAGCAGGCTCGTCCTCCATATAACAACAACCGTACAACACGGCCACCAGGATTTGATCCTATACCCGTAACTTACACAGAGCTGTTTCCATTACTACTGGCTAAGGGGTACATTCAGACTAAATCTCCTCTTACAGTACCGGAAAATCTGCCTTTTTGGTTTAAGGTGGATCAAACATGCCCTTATCATCAAGGAGGTTCAGGGCATAACATAGAGACTTGTCTCAATTTCAAGTCCGACGTGCAAAAGCTTGTTAGGAGCGGGGTCTTATCCTTCAAGGATACAAAACCTAATGTTCTCACGAATCCGCTGCCTCAACACGAGAAGGCTGCTTTCAATTTGATAGAAGGAGATACTAACGATGTCTATCAAATTCATGATGTACTCTTGTTGAAAACCAATTTGGTCAAGATGCATTGTAGACAGAGTGGATATGGCCATGTGCCACCTCATAACTATCATCAGTGTGATATCTGCTCTAAAGACAATCAAGGATGTTCTGTGGTGCAAGCAGCTCTACAGGAACAAGTGGATCTCGGATGGATCCAAGAGCACCGAGTTTGTGGAGTTAACATGGTCTACACGAATACTAACGTCATTCAGAACCACGATATCTGTGCAATGAATGTCAACTTGGTGGAAATGCACTCAAGGCAAAGCCAGTATCATAATCTTCCGCGACACGATTACAGTTCTTGTTTAATTTGCTCGGTAAACAAACAGGGATGCTCTTTCATACAGGAGGCCCTCCAGCGTCAGATGAATCTTGGATGGATCCAAGACTACCATGATAGGAACCCTTATCAGATCAACATGGTTCAGATCTTTGATATTCGCATAATGAATACCAACCTGGTAGAGTCACATGCTGAACAGGTCCGACTCGGATTCTTAATATCACATGACTATCAAAGCTGTAAAGCAGGTTGCGAAAATGATCGAGGTTGTACCCTTGTCCAGGAGGCACTTCAGCACTTGTTAAATTATTGGTGGATGCCAATCTACATGGACGAAGATACTCAGCAGATTAGTATCAGTAACAGGAATCCTACTCGACGTCAAAGTCAGGATGTCCGATCAGTGGAAGCTAACCTAGTGAGGTTACATTGTATTCAAAGTGGGCGTGGCCAGGTGCCACCACACAACTATGACAGTTGTAGCGTCTGTTTGGAAAGTAACCAAGGGTGCTACCTTGTGCGAGCAGCTCTCCAGGGGCATGTGGACCGTAGAGAAATTCGTCCATATCCGAGTTCTGGACCCATCAACTGGACGCCGAACTACCTTGCCGATTAAATTGAGGATGTTATCACAATCTCTGGTCATCACAGGACCAGGGATGTTTTTGCCATCATCCCCCTACTTGACGAATCTAAAGTTCCCAACCGGGAACGGATCGAGATTACTTATGATGGTCAGAAAAATCAGAAGGCTCCTGTAGTCATCTATCTACCAGGACCGCTACCGTATGAATCAGCTAAGGCGATCCCTTACAAATACGGTGCAACAATAATTGAAAATGGAAAGGAAATTCCATTACCCTCTGTCGGGAATATTGCATACATCAGTCGTGTAACACGGAGCGGTCGAATCTTCAACCGAGGAGTTGGAGAACTTAACAAAGAAAAGGAACTTCAGATAGAAGCTCCTGATCCACCAGTCGGTCAATCCAGTGATCCCGACCTTTTGAAAAACAATGATGAGATGCTGAAGCTCATCCAAAGGAGTGAATATAACATTGTCGATCAACTGTTACAAACTCCTTCAAAGATCTCGGTGTTATCACTGTTACTCAGTTCAGAAGCCCACAGGGAGGCTCTACAAAAAGTCTTGGAGCAGGCCTTTGTGGAACAGGATGTAATAATCAGACAGCTCGATAGTATTGTCTCTAACATCACTTCCTGCAATAACTTGGGATTTAGTGATGAGGAATTACCCGAAGAGGTTCGCCGTCATAACATGGCGCTCAACATTACAGTCAACTGCCAGGACGATACTTTAGCCAGTGTACTGGTAGACACAGGGTCAACCCTGAATGTTATGCCGAAGTCCACTTTGATGCAATTATCATTCAAAGGCCCCCCGATGAGAACCAGCGAGGTCGTCGTCAAAGCGTTCGACGGATCCAAAAAAATAGTTATCGGCAAAGTCGACCTTCCCATAACTATCGGTCCTCACACTTTCCAAGTCACTTTCCAGGTCATGGACATCCGGGCAACATACAGTTGTTTATTAGAAAGACCTTGGATATATCAGGCTGGAGCGGTCACTTCGACCCTCCACCAAAAGCTAAAGTTCGTCAAGAACGATCAACTTGTCACGGTCTATGGGGAACAAGCCTTGCTTGTAAGCAACTTGTCATCATCTACTGACATAGAACCCGAGGAGGTTATTGGAACTCAGTTCCAAGCGCTGTCGGTGAGCAAGGACAATCAGTTCAAAGGAGGAACCTCGATTTCGTCATACAAAGATGCTATCAAAGCGGTCGAGAGTACCGATACGAAAGGATGGGGACAACTAGTCATTCCTATTGACAATAAAACAAAGAAGGGTCTTGGTTTTTCTGCAACTTGTACCCAGACAGCTGCCAACGATGAAAGTCTTCATCCCCTTCAAAACTTCTTCCACAGTGGAGGTTTCCTTCACCCAGTGTCTCAGACAATTCATGCTATCAATGAGGAAGATCCCTCTGACACAGATGAAGAGTGGAAGTCCTACCTTAACAAGGACGGTTATATGTCTCAGGAAGAGGTGCCTATGCCTTTTTGCTTTCCTACTGAAAGTCCGAGATTTATACCAAGATCAGATGTCGAAATGATCTACGGGGATTGTGATCCGGAAGGATGCCGCGCTCCGCCAAATTCATTAGAGGAAGACACTCCGATGAAAGACAATTTTGACTACACCTACTATGGCCCAATGGATGGTCTGCCAATGTGGTAACCTTATCCAGGAAACTTGGGGCAAGAAAGTCAGCCGAGTAATGAAACTCAGCTGAGCATCATTGAACAGAATACCTGCGTCCCCACCATGTCATGGGATCAACACTCAGGTCATCCTGAAATTGCTCAACATGAAGATGAATTCGCAACGTTTGCAGGACTTGAATTCATCAACTATGCTTCTCCCGAGGTCAACGTCATCGAGAGAAATGACCCCTCCAGTTCCAGAGAAATATGGGACACTCTGGGAGAACCAAGTGGGAAATTCGACTATATGGTCAAGTACACTGCGCCCGGAAGCTCTCGTATCAGGCTCGAAGACATCCAGCCAACTGGATGGGGAGATACAGCTGAGAGTACAAATACTATGCAAAATGCAACAGAGGAATTCTCCTACGACAATTCTGCCTGGGAGACAGATTCCAATGATCCTGCTCCATCAGAAATCATCATCATTTCTGAAGACAAATCAAGGAAGGTGCCAGACTTTGTGATTCACCGAGGAGTTCGCCGCCAATGGGCTGCCGTCGAGGTTCCGAAGGTCGTCCGTCAGTCAAAGTAATTGCCATCTTTAACCTTTCACCCTGCCCAGGTGAAACGGATGTTTTGATATGGCTCGCTTTCTGTAAATTTCCCTCTTCGCTTCTCCCAAAGCGACAGAGTTTTGTTTTATAGGGCTGTAGTTTCAAGGATCGACTTGTTCATTAATAAAATAACGTCGTTCTGTAATTTCCGCATTAATTGTTGTTTTCTCTTTTTGCTTTTTCAGAAAATGGTAATCCTAAAAAACAATTCAATAATAAAAACAAGCAGTAAAATAAATACACTGCACACACTTGCATTTTCTCTATCTCTTCTAAACACGAATCATCACGTCATGCAGATTGCTTGTTTTAAACCCCATTAAAACATACGATCCGATGCCTTCTCCCAACTTTGAGTTCCCGATATTTAGGGCTGAAGAAGAAAATGACAACGAAATTCCAGAAGAGATCTCCCGACTACTCAAACAAGAGGAAAGGTCCATTGAACCTCACAAAGAGCCGTTGGAAACAGTAAACTTGGGTTCAGAAAAAGAGAGAAAAGAAATCAGGATTGCAGCACTGCTCAGTCCAACTACCAGAGAGAGTTTGATAAAGCTTCTCAAAGAATTTCCCAATGTATTCGCTTGGTCCTATCAGGATATGCCAGGGTTGGATACCAGCATCGTGGAACATCACTTACCGTTGAGATCGGAATGTCCTCCAGTAAAGCAAAGGTTGAGACGCACTCATCCAGACATGGCCATCAAAATCAAAGAGGAGGTACAGAAACAGATTGACGCGGGTTTCCTCGCTGCATCTGAATATCCTCAATGGTTAGCCAACATCGTACCCGTTCCCAAAAAGGACGGAAAGGTCAGAATGTGTGTCGACTACCGAGATCTGAACAAGGCTAGTCCAAAGGACGACTTTCCTTTACCACACATTGACATGCTGGTAGACAGCACAACAAAGTTCAAAGTTTTCTCCTTCATGGATGGATTCTCGGGCTATAACCAGATCAAAATGGCGCCGAAAGACATAGAGAAAACTTCGTTCATTACCCCATGGGGCACCTTTTATTACAAGGTAATGTCGTTCGGTTTGAAGAATGCCGGGGCAACCTATCAAAGGGCCATGACTACTCTGTTTCATGACATGATACACACGGAAATAGAGGTATATGTCGATGATATGATTGCAAAATCAAAAACAGAGAGTGAGCACGTTGAACATCTATCAAAATTGTTCGAACGTTTAAGAAAATTCAAGTTCCGCTTGAATCCCAATAAGTGCACCTTCAGTGTCCGTTTAGGGAAACTACTAGGGTTCATCATCAGCCAGAAAGGAATTGAAGTTGATCCTGACAAGGTCAAGCCCATTCAAGAAATGCCTTCGCCGAAAACTGAAAAACAAGTCAGAGGATTCTTGGGACGTTTGAACTACATCTCCAGATTCATATTCCTTATGACTGCCACATGTGCGCCGATCTTCAAATTACTCAAAAAGAACCAGGATTGCGTTTGGTCAGAAGATTGCCAAACCGCCTTCGACAGTATTAAGGAATATCTGTTGAATCCTCCGATTCTATCACCTCCAGTGGAAGGAAGACCACTGATCATTTATCTCACAGTTCTAGAGGACTCAATGGGATGTGTACTTGGCCAACAAGATGAAACAAAAAGGAAAGAGTCTGCCATCTACTATTTGAGCAAGAAATTCACCGACTGCGAGACTCGGTACACGATGCTTGAGAAAACTTGCTGCGCTTTGGCTTGGGCAGCCAAACGTCTTTGCCAGTACATGATTCGTCACACTACTTGGTTGATCTCAGAAATGGATCCAATCAATTATGTCTTCGAAAAACCTGCTCTTACGGGAAGAATCGCCCGTTGGCAGATGTTGTTATCAGAATATGACATATAGTACCACGCTCAAAAAGCCGTTAAGGGAAGTATTTTAGCCGATCATTTGGCTCATCAACCGATTGACGATCAAGAATCAATCGGGTTTGACTTCCCAGACGAAGATGTCATGTATCTAAAAATGAAAGATTGCGATGAACCGTTACCCAATGAAGGGCCAGAACCAGGCTCCCAATGGGGACTTATCTTTGACGGAGCAGTTAATCATTATGGAAACAGAATTGGGGCAATCATTATTACCCCTCAGGGTACCCACATTCCTTTCACTGCCAGACTTACGTTCAAGTGTACGAACAACGAGGCCGAATACGAAGCTTGTATTATGGGTCTCGAAGAAGCGATTGATTTAAGGATAAAAAATTTGGACGTATACGGCGACTCATCCCTGGTTATCAATCATATAAAAGGAGATTAGAACACATACCAATCAGGATTGATTCCTTACAAAGACTATGCAAGAAGGTTGTTACCCTTCTTCAACAGAGTTGAGTTTCATCATATCCCTCGTGAGGAGAATCACATGGTTGGTGCATTAGCCACTCTCTCTTCCATGATTAGTGTAGGTCAATGGAATGACATACCTAAGATCGACATAATGCGCCTTGAATGGCCCGCTTACGTCTTCACGATTGAAGCAGTCATAGATGACAGACCTTGGTATCATGATATCAAATGCTTCCTTTAGAAACAAGAGTACCCATCTGGGGCACTCAGAAAAGACAGGAAAACCCTCAGAAGATTGGCTGGAAACTTCTTCCTGAGCGGTGACACTCTCTATAAGAGAAATTTTGACATGGTCTTGCTCCGATGCGTAGACAGACCAGAAACAGACATGCTTATGAAAGAAATTCATGAAGGATCCTTTGGCACTCATGCCAACGGACACACAATGGCGAGAAAATTCTGAGAGCAGGGTACTATTGGTTGACCATGGAATTCGACTGCTACAAGTACATGAGGAGGTGTCACAAGTGTCAGATATACTCCGACAAAATTCATGTACCGCCATCACATCTCAAAGTTCTCTCTTCCCCGTGGCCTTTTTCCATATGGGGAATCGACATGATCGGCTTGATCGAACCTAAGGCTTCAAACGGACATTGGTTCATTCTAGTAGCCATTGACTATTTCACCAAGTGGGTCGAAGCAGCATCATACGCTAATGTAAACCGACAAGTGGTGGTCCGATTTATCAAAAACAATATCATCTGCCGTTATGGTGTTCCGAGCGAGATCATTACTGATAATGGATCAAACTTGAACAATAAGATGATGAAGGAGTTGTGCGCAGCGTTCAAGATTGAACATCATAACTCATCTCCCTACCGACCCATGTAACACCCCAATTCCCATCGCGAATAAATAATACATAAATAAAATCAGAGTAACTAAAAATTTATTTTTTCGACAGAAATAAGGATGCCACATTTCAAGAAAGAAAATACATTTCCTGCTCATAAATTTGATACATAGCATAAAATAGAATACCCTCAAAGGGGAAACTTTTTCCATATAAATTAAAGGTCAATTATGGAATAAAGCGGAAAGATCCATAACTGACTTGTTTTACAAATAAATGGTTTTATAACATCAAAATATAAATACAAAAGTAATACAAAATATATTCAACACTTATATACATATATAACATAATCGTTCCCCGACTCCCTTGCTACGTATCAGAGCAGACAGACGACAAAGGACGGAGGACTAATCTCCACAAAAGCCTCCAAGACTACAATCTTGAATGCCTCATAGAGCATTATAAAACAGCAGAAGGGTGAGAAATAACAACTAAATCAAGATTGCATAATAATATGCAAACACATACAATTCACATACATAGCTATTCTCACCACAAATACCACCTACTAACACATATAACATACCACATATACATAACATATATCAAGTCATAGCATTTAGAAACACATCACACATCAAATAGCATATGTCTACACATAATACATATTATCCACAACCAATGCATTTATCACATATGCACATCAATTACCAATGTTATCACAATCTCAACACATAACAAATCGATGCACAATTTCCAAACATAATCAATCAAATCAGGATTTTCCACACATAATGCATCCATGATTTATGCAAATGCACAGAGACCGACACAACGACTCTATGCAAATGCCATGCGGTACCGACTTCCAATGTTTCTCATCACTAGTTCACTCAGGAACTCTGCTGGAACCATCGCTCGTTACTTAGTGTAACTCCCCGTCGGGCATACGATGTTCCCCGTCGCTTTCGGTCCTCTTTGTATAAGGCTCACGACATTTATGGATCGTTTTCGGTCCTCTTTGTATAAGGCTCACGATCCGATCGCTCACACCCCACATGGGCACACGATCGTCTATAACCATCGCTTTCGGTCCTCTTATTTTTAAGGCTCACGATATATCAAATTGCTTTCGGTCCTCTTATTTTTAAGGCTCACGATGTTATAGCAGATTCCCTCTGGAATCAAACCGTCACTCAGGACGTCACAATAATGCATATCATGATGCTTGGCATACAATGACTCATGACATCAAATGCATCTTCACACATATATGCAACCATAATCATGCATATATTCCAACTCATCAATTCCATATATTCACAATTCAACCATATAAATTAATCAACCTCATCACATTCATGCATTGCAAATCAATTCAAACAATGCAATTCAAGCCATAAAGGCCACCAAACAACATACATTGAAATTTCACATAAAAAATGCATATCATGACAAACCACACACCACAACAATCATACAATCACAATTACTTCCACAAGGGATTCACACCGCATAGGCTACCCACAATACATCATAACAACATACACTGATATTCAATCAAACAATGTATTTTACCACACAACAACATCATTAATCACGCATCGAAGTCTAATCGAAAATAATGCACATACTTGCCATAAGGCCATAACCCATCATCACAACATTTCATCATGTATATTCACACCATATAACAGCACACAAGCTACACGTTACATATCAAAAGCATATAGCATGATAACACATCCATCGCACACAATTAACGCGATAAAAACCCGACAACCCGACTATTTTTCAAAAACACGAATTAATTAATTCATATTTTACTCTCCAAACCATTTTTAATAGAAAGAGCTTTTCATTAGCTTTCCAACGCTTCAAACGGGGGTCAAAACGGACTTACGGTTCAAAAGTTATGAAGAAAACAAAATCGGACATTTTGGAAAATTCTACAATCAGAGGTCGACGCATAGAATCATGGGTCGACGCATAAACCTACAATTTTCACCCGGGTCAGCGCATGGAAGTCACAGGTCGACGCACAGTTGCAGGGGTTAGCGCATGAGGCGCAGTTTCTGCTAAAAACTCAGTTTTCGATCGTTAAATGACTTCCGGACCTCCGATTTCGATTCCGTAAAAAGCTGCGATCTCAGAATTTGAAATACTACAATATTTTCACCATTAAAAAGCCATCCAACACATTTTCCATTTTTGAAATATTTTAAAACACCATTTTATCAATACATTCACACTCCAAAACTCAATCAACACTCATGGAAACATACCAACAAGTTTACCCGAGTAAATCATATCTTCACCCGACTATACTACGCAATTTATTCCCCATTCCAACCATGAAAACACAGATTTCTCACCAGTTCATCATTATTGCCCTAACTCCCACAAACTATGTAACTCACTCCAAAACTCTCTAAATCATACCAACGAGTATTCCCGATTAAACCCAAACATTACTCGGCTATTCTAAACAGTCTATTCCAAATTCTAACCGTTAAAACATCGATTCTACACATTTGTTCTTCAATCCAACCAATAAGAAAAAGTATATATTTCAACCAAACAAACACAAACAGCACATACATATACATATACAATCGAAATATAATCGAAACTTCTCACCCTTACCCGATTAATCGAAGATCAAGCTTTGTTTTGATGATTTTCTCTTCTTCCCCTTCTTCACTCTTTTCCCACGTTTCCTTCCTCTTTCTCCTTCTCTTCTCTTCCTTACTATATTTTTCTCTCTTTTTCTCTCAAATATCTATTTATATAAAAATATCTATTTCTAACAAAATATCTACCCTCCAAAATGACCAAAATACCCCTCAACTCAAATATCTCCCAAACGCTCTCAAAATGCGATAAAACATAAACATCGATGAAAAATAATATATTGTCAAATAAAAGTCAAGAATAAAATAATATAAAAAGAAAATAATTAAATCGACTCGATTAAATAAATCGGACAAAACTGGGGCGTTACAATTCTCCCCCACTTAGAAATTTTCGTCCTCGAAAATCTAACTGAGACGAACGACTCCGGATACGACTCTCGCATCTGACTAACCAACTAACACGCCGACACTAAGCACACCACGAATAACACAAACAGACAACCCACCTTGCTAACAACCGCTACAACAACGACACAACAACGACGACAACTACCACGATAAGATGCAAAGCCCATACAATGCCCTTGACGACTAACTCACGACTCAAAGAATACACAAGTCACGAACACACAGGTTCACTTTAGAACCAAAACACAACAAGATCGTTACCCTCCCACCGGTAACACTCCCCTAATTCCCCACACAGGAATTAGCTACTCGCACTCGAACCAACACGATGGAAACGAGGCAACAACACAAACAAGAACACAAGTTCCACGACACAACATCGATTAAACAACCTCCACACAACCTTAATACAACCATGCTACGATTCACCAATCGAACATATAACCAAAACATCCATCTACATATTAGTACCTGAATAATATTTAAACCTTTCACTTAATACTTCCATTCTGAAACGTCTAATGGTCTCAACACTCCTACATGTTCCCAATGTTCAACCTACGAACTCTTACAAGTCACACACGCAAATACGAATCATGCCACTTCACGCTTCCGTTGCACACTCTGATTACTCATAACCATCAAAACTACCAATTTCACGTCCAAGGTCTAACTCTTTCTCATATTCACCAATAATCATTGTTCACTGTTAATATTCCTAACCTCACACTCTTCTGTGTTATCTCACACACCAGACACAAGTCTCTGAACTGCTCAAATAATTATAATTCTCGGACCATCAAAACTGACATGTATAAAAACTTTCGACTTAACTCATCCGGCACAACCTCGGCTTTTCCCAAAGGATAATCCAACCCAAATTCATAACTCATCACAAATTCTAACCATCCTCATTATCTCATACTCTATTCCTTCAAACCAACCAAGTACTTTAAACTCTTGCGATTACCAAACACTTCGAGCCGCGAACCATAAAATAATACCTCCAAATTTTCCAACACAATAAAACCGCGACTAATTCCAAATCCAGAATAGTATAGATTCCTTTATGAATCCTCAATTGGCGTAAAGCATAAACCACGACTTTACCCTCTTGCATTAACACACTGACTAAACTCATCAAGGACGCATCCCAATAACTCACGAACGGTTCATTAGGATCACACGGAATCAAAACTGAAGTCGTAGACAACTTCTACATCAGTTCTCTGAAACTGTCCTCATAATGAACATCCAAAACAAACGACTTACCCTTTGCGCGTCAACTGAGATAACAGAATTACTAACTTAGCAAAGTCTTCCATAACCTACAGTAACAACCAACTAAGCCCAAAAGTTTCTAATCTCCTTAACCAACTTCAGAGCCTCTCAATGTAGAACTGCATCTACTTCCGATGGATCCATAATCATACTCTCATCTGAAATAACGTACCCAAGAAAACTAACCTTTTTCAACCCAAATTCTCACTTGAATAACTTAGCATAAAACTTCGTATCTTTTCAACACTTGTAATTCAAATCTCAAACACTTTATCTGTTCTTCCTCTGAGTTTACAATAGATCCGAACGTTCTCAATCAAATCCCTTACGAACTTGTCCAAATAAATATGGAAGATACGATTCCTCTACCCCACAAAATTCATTATCCTTTTCAAACGTTCCAAACAAATGTAATTTCAATCAAACTCAACGAAACCATACCAATCATCTATTCCCGGAAGTGGACACTTATTCTCAATCGTTACCTTATTCAACTGTCAGTAATCCATACACAAGTCCTACTCTTAACCGTCCAAATTCCATAAATCCCAACATGTAGCAACAACCAACCAAAAAGAACTCTTAAATATTACATCCATACCTAAAGGTTCTCTCAAAATTTCCATTAATGCTCTACAATTCCAAAGACTCCAAACCTCACCAGAACTCTAAGGTGTGCTTTCCATAATCTCAATACCGTCATACACATCATGCTTGTTATTTTATTCAATCATCGTTCCCTTTTGTTACTAACAAAGCTGGAGCTCTCTAAGACAACACACTTGGTCTCACAAATCCCTTTTCCAGTAAATCTTCCAACCGCTCTTTCCATCTGAGTTTCACTTCCTAAAAGTTCTTCTACTTACTTCGCAGATCCAAACCTCAAATCCTTACCTTCGTCCAATTTGAGTTCACACTCTTCTCTCTGAGAACAACCTTTAACAATACCCAATCATTCTCTCCCAATGACTTCCCAACTTGACCAACATACCAAAAACCTCTAATCCGTCTCATCTTCCAGTATAAGAGTCTTCATCAACTCATCGAAGCAATCCGTAATCATTTTCTCAAATTCAAATAATCCGTTGCACACACTATCAAAGCCAGAAAGACACGCCTATCCCATCCAACATAATTCCCGTCTGCTATCAACAAGAGATTAAGGGTGATCAGTTCCTCAATTTGTCAATAGACAGTCGACAATCATGATGGGGAATAAACCGTCTTCACCAAACTATAATAGCATTCCTTACATCCTGCGCACAAAACTACCTAAGGCACAAATCCTTAGTTGACAAAAACCTTACCTCCGCATTCCCTCAGGAACCGGGAACAACACTGTCCAAACAACACTAACACTCTGGCAACCAATGGCACACTGAGCCAACGCTCCACACCTGAAGCAACTTGGAGAAGTACCAGCTTCTCCCCCACTTATCTCATTCTCAATCCTGCAGACAAAGACTAGAAAAACCAAAAAGAACTGACAGTGTTCCACACACATATCACGTACTAAGGGACAACCAACACCGACAGTATTCAACTGTCACACCAACTGACTCAACAACTTGGCCGGACGGACCGACCTGCTCTGATACCACTAATGTAACACCCCAATTCCCATCGCGAATAAATAATACATAAATAAAATCAGAGTAACTAAGAATTTATTTTTCCGACAGAAATAAGGATGCCACATTTCAAGAAAGAAAATACATTTCCTGCTCATAAATTAGATACATAGCATAAAATAGAATACCCTCAAAGGGGAAACTTTTTCCATATAAATTAAAGGTCAATTATGGAATAAAGCGGAAATATCCATAACTGACTTGTTTTACAAATAAATGGTTTTATAACATCAAAATATAAATACAAAAGTAATACAAAATATATTCAATACTTATATACATATATAACATAATCGTTCCCCGACTCCCTTGCTACGTATCAGAGCAGACAGACGACAAAGGACGGAGGACTAATCTCCACAAAAGCCTCCAAGACTACAATCTGCAATGCCTCATAGAGCATTATAAAATAGCAGAAGGGTGAGAAATAACAACTAAATCAAGATTCCATAATAATATGCAAACACATACAATTCACATACATAGCTATTCTCACCACAAATACCACCTACTAATACATATAACATACCACATATACATAACATATATCAAGTCATAGCATTTAGAAACACATCACACATCAAATAGCATATGTCTACACATAATATATATTATCCACAACCAATGCATTTATCACATATGCACATCAATTACCAATGTTATCACAATCTCAACACATAACAAATCGATGCACAATTTCCACACATAATCAATCAAATCAGGATTTTCCACACATAATGCATCCATGATTTATGCAAATGCACAGAGACCGATACAACGACTCTATGCAAATGCCATGCGGTACCGACTTCCAATGTTTCTCATCACTAGTTCACTCAGGAACTCTGTTGGAACCATCGCTCGTTACTTAGTGTAACTCCCCGTCGGGCATACGATGTTTCCCGTCTCTTTCGGTCCTCTTTGTATAACGCTCACGACGTTTATGGATCGCTTTCGGTCCTCTTTGTATAAGGCTTACGATCCGATCGCTCACACCCCACATGGGCACACGATCGTCTATAACCATCGCTTTCGGTCCTCTTATTTTTAAGGCTCACGATATATCAAATCGCTTTCGGTCCTCTTATTTTTAAGGCTCACGATGTTATAGCAGATTCCCTCTGGAATCAAACTGTCACTCAGGACGTCACAACAATGCATATAATGATGTTTGGCATACAATGACTCATGACATCAAATGCATCTTTACACATATATGCAACCATAATCATGCATATATTCCAACTCATCAATTCCATATATTCACAATTCAACGATATGAATTAATTAACCTCATCACATTCATGCATTGCAAATCAATTCAAACAATGCATTTCAAGCCATAAAGGCCACCAAACAACATACATTGAAATTTCACATAAACAATGCATATCATGACAAACCACACACCACAACAATCATACAATCACAATTACTTCCACAAGGGATTCACACCGCATAGGCTACCCACAATACATCATAACAACATACACTGATATTCAATCAAACAATGTATTTTACCACACAACAACATCATTAATCACGCATCGAAGTCTAATCCAAAACAATGCACATACTTGCCATAAGGCCATAACCCATCATCACAACATTTCATCATGTATATTCACACCATATAACAGCACACAAGCTACACGTTACATATCAAAAGCATATAGCATGATAACACATCCATCGCACACAATTAACGCGATAAAAACCCGACAACCCGACTATTTTTCAAAAACACGAATTAATTAATTCATCTTTTACTCTCCAAACCATTTTTAATAGAAATAGCTTTTCATTAGTTTTCCAACGCTTCAAACGGGGGTCAAAACGGACTTACGGTTCAAAAGTTATGAAGAAAACAAAATCGGACATTTTGGAAAATTCTGCAATCAGAGGTCGACGCATAGAATCATGGGTCGACGCATAAACCTGCAATTTTCACCCGGTTCAGCGCATGGAAGTCACAGGTCGACACACAGTTGCAGGGGTTAGCGCATGAGGCGCAGTTTCTGCTAAAAACTCAGTTTTCGATCGTTCAATGACTTCCGGACCTCCGATTTCGATTCCGTAAAAAGCTGAGATCTCAGAATTTGAAATACTACAATATTTTCACCATTAAAAAGCCATCCAACACATTTCCCATTTTTGAAATATTTTGAAACACCATTTTATCAATACATTCACACTCCAAAACTCAATCAACACTCATGGAAACATACCAACAAGTTTACCCGAGTAAATCATATCTTCACCCGACTATACTACGCAATTTATTCCCCATTCCAACCATGAAAACACAGATTTCTCACCAGTTCATCATTATTGCCCTAACTCCCACAAACTATGTAACTCACTCCAAAACTCTCTAAATCATACCAACGAGTATTCCCGATTAAACCCAAACATTACTCGGCTATTCTAAACAGTCTATTCCAAATTCTAACCGTTAAAACATCGATTCTACACATTTGTTCTTCAATCCAACCAATAAAAAAAAGTATATATTTCAACCAAACAAACACAAACAGCACATACATATACATATACAATCGAAATATAATCGAAACTTCTCACCCTTACCCGATTAATCGAAGATCAAGCTTTATTTTGATGATTTTCTCTTCTTCCCCTTCTTCACTCTTTTCCCACGTTTCCTTCCTCTTTCTCCTTCTCTTCTCTTCCTTACTATCTTTTTCTCTCTTTTTCTCTCAAATATCTATTTATATAAAAATATCTATTTCTAACAAAATATCTACCCTCCAAAATGACTAAAATACCCCTCAACTCAAATATCTCCCAAACGCTCTCAAAATGCTATAAAACATAAACATCGATGAAAAATAATATATTGTCAAATAAAAGTCAAGAATAAAATAATATAAAAAGAAAATAATTAAATCGACTCGATTAAATAAATTGGACAAAACTGGGGCGTTACAACCCAAGATGAACGGAGCGGTAGAAGCGGCTAACAAGAACATCAAGAGGATCGTTCAAAAGATGGTTGTAACCTACAAAGACTGGCACGAGATGCTTCCCTTTGCTCTTCACGGTTATCGTACATCTGTTCGCACTTCAACAGGGGCTACCCCTTTCTCTCTAGTGTATGGCATGGAGGCAGTGCTCCCCATGGAAGTAGAGATCCCATTAATCAGGATATTGATGGAAGCTAAGCTCACCGAAGCTGAATGGTGTCAAAATCGACACGACAAACTGAATCTGATCGAGGAGAAACGAATCACGGCATTATGCCATAGTCAGTTGTATCAACAGAAAATGAAGGGGGCGTTCGACAAAAAGGTCTGACCTCGCATTTTCAGGAAAGGAGACCTCGTGCTCAAGAAGATTCAATCATTTCTCACTGACTCTCGGGGCAAGTGGACTCCGAATTATGATGGCCCCTATGTGGTCACGAAAGCTTTCTCAGGCGGCGCCTTGAGACTTGCAACCATTGATGGAGAGGAATTTTCCTACCCCACAAATGTTGATGTAGTCAAGAAATACTTCGCCTAAACTAAAAAAAAAAAACATCTCGGTGGATTGAAAACCCGAAAGGGCGGTCCAAGCAAAACTTAGAGACATGAAAAAAATCATCCCGGTGGATTGGAAATCTCATAGTACAATCCAGGCAAAAATTAGGGATAATGGCAAGTAACTATCTTCAACAGAGGCAAGTCTCTCAGCAGCAGCGGTTACATCACCTGTCAGAAAACTCCAGTCTAGGTCATCTTCGACGGAAGCTCAGGGTGCCCCGAATTCAAAGTTGGTAGAAGGATAGTGGTCGTTATGTTTCAACATAGCCCTTTTCCCTGTAAATTACCATTTTCAAACTTTGTATATACTCTTTGGAATCACGCGTTTGGCTGATCTCCATTTTATCAATAAAATTTGAGCCCTTGTGCCTTTGTTTGTAATTCTTATTTGTTTTAGCTTTACAGAACGAAGTTGTTAACATGATTAACGATTCTTGAAATAAAACAAAAAATGAATTTACCTGTTAAAACTTTTTCTGCTTTAAAATAAAGATGGCAATTTCTTTTGACTGTTGAACATCAAAAGAGCATTAACCGCTTCTCCAGAAGTAAGCGAACTTCAAAGTGCAGAATCAAAGTACTCCTTCTAACCCAGTATGCCTGAATAAAGGAATCAACTGTGTCAGAGACCTTGTTTCGTCTGACACGCTTCGACCGAGTTCTTATCTCCTAAGCCCGATCAATGGTATTCCCCGCAGGGACTATCTCTCCTAAGCAAGGTGGAATTGCTATCTTGAACCAGCGATATCTCTATACGCCCCGCGATGGCCGAGTATCCAGTCATGTTCATCTTTTAGTTTGTGTGTCGCGTCAGTTTTGTCAGCATATACATACATACATCATGCATTATTGATTTGCATTCACATTTCATATTGCATCACTATCACTCTAGCCGGTTTTGTCCCTTAGTGATATGAGTCCTCTCAATCGAGTTGTCAGTTCTTGCCTCATCAGGAAACGCTGCGTTTGAACAACCTCGCCTCTAGTTTATTTCTGGAAGGAAGTTGGCCCTTGACCACTTTGATAACTTGAACCTCTGAAAGACCAGAGGAACCTTCAGTCAGCATCACTCTTCGCCATTGAAGATGATATCCTTGCTTTCCCGGATTAAGGAAAATCCACGGAGAAAGCCTCGTAATCAGAGATTCGGCAGCATGCCAGTTTCGCTCCGAAAAGATTGCTGATGAAAAGGTCATCGGCACCTCAAAATTGGACCCCATCATATGGCATTTCTCCGGGAAGATCCTGAGAAAAGTATGATGTAAGATCCCAAGGGGAAACAGTCTCTCAAGAGACTCGCTTTCCCCCAATAGAATCGACAAATGGCGTCTCCAACAGAGAAGTTTGTGCACCTCTACAACTCAGACGACTGGGTTCCCCCAGCAAGTCTAACCTCAGAACTTTTTCCACTCAAATGGCATCTCCCCAGGAAAATTCGGCGAGAAGTTTGAAGGAAAGCCGCTACGAATAGCGTCCCTTGTCAGTAAAGTTTATTGACGAAAGAAACTAAGACCAGTTCCTTGGTAGGAAACCAGGATCGAGGGGAAGTTCAAAAATCAGAAACTAAGACCAGTTCCTTGGTAGGAAACCAGGATCGAGGGGAAGTTTACATCAGAAACTAAGACCAGTTCCTTGGTAGGAAACCAGGATCGAGGGGAAGTTTAAATCAGAAACTGAGATCATTTCCTTGGTAGGAAACCAGGATCGAGGGGAAGTTTGTTTCCGCAACTAAGACCAGTTCCCTGGCTGAAGATCAGGATCGAGGGGAAGTTTACCTTTTCTAAGCATCATTGCTTAGCAAAAAAAGATGAATGCGCAAGCTACCATTCATAACCACCATCAAAATTTCAGGTATTCCGATATTTAATCCTCTTGCACCCCGAATGCTCGAATACCTTCGTCATTCACACCTTCGGGTCCAAGAAGATTAAATAGGGGCATCTGTCATACCCCAAACTTTGACCACTAAGATGTCCCATCATTGTGCAAATCATCATCACAATATGGAGGAACCATCATACTTCATCAGTCTCCCCAAAGATGGGTGAGCATTCACTACAATCAAAATTAGGGTTTCAAGCCCTCTCAGAGCCTTAGACAAAGGATCAATCAAGGAATGACATGATCTTCAACTTGTATAACCTCTCAAACATCCACAATGGATCAAAAGGACTCCCACTTCAAGGATTAAGCACAAGGCTGCTCCCTTCTAGGTGGATCAAGTCTCAAGATCGCCAGTATCACCAAATTAGGGTTTTGGTCGACCAGGGCCTCCAAATGAAAAATTTCATCTGGACACAAGCCAAAGATCCAAAACACTACCTAATGTACTCCATGGAACCTCATGGACCCATTCATCAAGTCAATTTTGCCTCAGGGGATGCATACATCAAAAATCAGGAATTAGGGTTTCTTGACCTAATTCACCCCTAAGTTAACTTTTGGGACAAATCATGATCCAAGACATCAAGAGAGGATTTGAGGGTCTCTAATGAACTATATTGATCCATTTGGGACAATGGATTGATCCAAGAAGTTTGAGCAACAAGTCTCAATTTCATCTGCACCACAATTAGGGTTTCGCGAGGAAAGTCAACTGTAACTTTGACTTTTGACCAGGACATGCTCCCAACCCTAGGACATGCCTCAATATACCCTATGACACCCATGGAACATGTCCATCAAGTTTGATTTAGGTCAAGGACATGATTTCATGAAGAATTGCACAGTTTGGAATTCATCTGATAAAAAGTCAACTGTGCACAAAAGTCAACTTTGACTTTTTGAGATTTTTCACCAAAATGGATTTTTAACCCTAAAATGATGTTAATGTATGATTTGAATGATCATTCATCAAGAAAAATAAAGAAAAGTGGGATAACTTGTAAAAGGGGTAACCATAAAAACTTAGAAAATTTTCTAAGTTAAAAATAAAGTGACAAGGGTACCAACTTTGAAGGATCATAACTCCTAAACCACAAAGCCATTTTTTCTCATCCAAAGATGGATTTGTAGCCCTCATTACCCTCTACAAAAACTTCAACTAGACCTAAGTCCAATTCATTAAGGATTTTGAGTTATGGAGTGATCAAAATGGCTGAAAAGTGAAAATGTCACTTTTTCCAACACTTAGTGAAATTTTCACTAAGTCAGAATCTGCCTTCACTTTTTGCCAAATGTAGGGGGATTTTTCACTTGGATTCAAAAGAGATCAAAACCAAATATGTTCAAACAGTTGTTGTATCATGTAAGGGCTTTCCAAAATGGCCAAGAACATTGCCAAATTCCATTTGAGTCATGAGATATGACATTGGAAAGTTGCCTTGCTGAAATCTGTCAAAGGCAAGGCAGAATTTACAACTTTGCTCGATTTGCCATAATCAGCCAAATTTAAATGCTCCTATCCACTTGGACACATCTGAGGATTGAATCTAAAGGGGACAATCACTGAGCCAAGCCTCCAAAGTCCATGGAACAAGAAATAGCATGTTGAACCTAGAATGGCCAAAATAGGGACAAGACTCCAAATTTGGATTGGAGCATTCAATGGAAGCATCAAGGTGGCATGGACTGAGCCATTTTCATTTGAATTCAGTCAAGACTTATCCAAGACCAAGGGAACCACAGCCCTGTGCCCTAACCTCTAGTCAATGGCTAGAGGAGACTTGCATTTCCATTGGCCAACATTGAACAAACACCTGCTGCAGTTGCCATTCACTGTGGATCCCAAAACAAACTTGCTCTACTATAAATAGAGCTCAATTGTGTTCAATTTGAGTACAACAAAGCCATCTAACAGATGCTTTCCTCAAAATCTCTTTCTCTTGGCAAAAATGCCTTTCTTAGCAAGGTAGCTATCGGGTTTTGAGTTTGAGAGCTTTTCCAATCAAACCAATCACTCACACACCTCACATACATCATATAGAAGTGATCCAAACACTCACATAACATCTGGAGAACTGATTTCACAAAATCACCAGCCAATTGCTCAAGTTCTTGATAGTTTTGCAGTTGAGGTGCCATCTTCAACTCCAAACCATTTCAATCCATTCCAAGCACTCAGACACATCACTTGGTACCTAGGGAAGCTATCCACATCATTGGAACCTAGCTGTAACACCTCCAACACAAATCACGATCACCAGCTGCAAGTGGTAAGCATGAGCTCTTCTAACTCTATGATCCATGCAATTTTTGCTGCATAATAATTTGGCCATATGTTCATAATCATGCATGGAATGTTTTCCCTCAATTAATTGCATTGTTTGAATCGTGTATCAAAAATCCTAGCCTTCATGCAGAAATTAGGGTTCTTGAGGATTTTTCATGATTTCTTGTTATATTTTTAATTTAAATGAAATTAATGGACATAGACATGATCGTGAGGTTGAGACGAGCATAATGATATGTGGATTGCATGTTATAATCAAGTATTCAGTGAGATTGGAGAGAAAATGCAAATCAGCCAAACCCAGAACACGCGCGTGTTCTTGGTGTGTTCTTGGCGCCATTTTTAGAAATTCAAATATTTGAATTTTGTGATTTTATTTAATTGATTCAAAAATTAATTTCTCTCTGAGTTTTAATCATTTTGAGTTGATTCTTTTTTCAATAATTCATAAAAATGTTAAAATATTTTATTTTATCAAAAAATCCCAAAAATATTATTTATTTCATATAATTGATATTTTTGCAAAGAATTAATATTTTAATTATTTTTGACATTTTAAATATTTTTTCTACATTGATTTTGCAACTTTTAATGCTTTCTAATTATTTTGTAGGTCAATACTTAATTTTTGAAGCATTAATCCAAAATCACAATTTGTTTTTCATATGTTAAACAATTTTGATCATTTTTAATTGAATTTTTATTCAATTAAATATATTTTTGAAAACAAATTAGGGTTTTTGGATTAATTCAACCCTCATAAATCATTTTCAAAACACTTTGGGCCTCTTGAGAGAGTGTAAGACCCAACCCACTTGTACAGAAATATTTTGGGTCTCCTTCGTTGTATAAGTCCCTCTGTACATTTTCAAATAAACGGCACGATCATCGCCTTTTGAAAAATAACCCTGGGCCTCTCCTTGAGCTATAAGACCCATTCAAAAACATTTTGGGCCTCTAATAGAGTGTAAGACCCAATCCCCTTTTAACCAAGACATTTTGGGCCTCACTTATTGTATAAGTCCCTCCGCGTTAAAAGAAAACCTCGGCGCGATCGCCATTTCAAACGGAAAAATCAACTGGGCCTACCCTCGTGTTATAAGCCCCACTCTTTTTCTTTAAACCTTTTGGGCTTCTTGAGAGAGTGTAAGACCCATCCCTTTGTACAGAAAACATTTTGGGCCTCAGTCACTTGTATAAGTCCCTCTGTACAAATTCAAACAGTGCGCTCACTGATAAAACCCTGGGCCTCTCCTTGAGCTGTAAGCCCCAAATCTTTCTTTTTCAAAGCACTTTCTCCTTTGATTTTGAATATACTGTTGTTTTCAATCTTTCTTTATTGAACAACTAACCAAACAGCATGGAAGCTCTACAACCGAGTAAGTGGTTATTGCTTTCATTTACCGCTTTCATATACATATAACTGTATTGTGGGGCTGTTTCGATGTATGTCTTCTTTCATCAACTCACATCAACTGTGTAATAATAGTATAGATATTTAGAGTTTCCCCGGCAACTACGTCTAACACTAGGTAACGCGTTTCGATCACTCTTAGAAATAGTCTAAACTAGATCCCCATAGGATTACCAGACACAGTCTTCCCTCCTCTTGGGGTTAAACAATATGGAGATATGAAAGGCAACATTCCCTGTGAACCCTTTCATAGACTGTCACTCATAGAAGTTGTCAAAGAAACTCTATTCCCCAGAGATGATCTTTTCTCCGTGAATGGCATCTCTTGAGTTTCTTCCAAATTCTCGAACTTTCCTGACTTTGATCTATTCTCGGTGAATAGCATTGCCTTGAATTTCTCGGGGTTTGGGGACCCACAAGCTTCTTAAAAACACTTGTCAAGAAACTCTACTCCCCAGAGATGATTTTTTTTTCCGTGAATGGCATCTCTTGAGTTTCTTCCAAATTCTCGGACTTTCCTGACTTGATTTATTCCATGTGAATAGCTTGCCTTGAATTTTTTCGGGATTTGGGGACCCACGGGCTTCTTAAAAGCAATCGGCCTCCTCTTGGGCATCGTACAAGGACCCACAGGCTTCCTAAAAGCAACCTAGCCTCCTCTTGGGCTTAGTACAAGGACCCTACAGCTTCTTAGAAGTATTCACAGCCTCCTCTTAGGCTTCGTATAATGATCTCTTCCTCCGGGAATGATAGCCTCCTCTTGGGCTTCGTACAAGGACCAATCGGCTTCTTAAAAGTTTCCAGCCTCCTCTTGGGCTTCGTACAAATTGTCCCGACGACCTCTTAGAGGTATAGGAACAGAACTTAGTCATTTGCATAGAACCGTCCTTTCATAGAGTCTACTACTGTTTCTCAAGGCATAGTATAAAAGATAAAACTCTAGACATGGACAGTCTAACTTCCTTGAGTCTCAAAGACATTCTTAAGTGACCCCTTCGTTAAAGGAAACCCGCAGACTCGGACAGTCTCAATACCCTTTGGATTTCCCGTTTCCTCAAAGAGAAGGAAATATCCCTGATCCTCAAATCAAATCCCTGAGTACAGTGTTGCTCATATAAGAACTGATTTTCTCTTTAAAATCAGTATATTGGACCTGTCACTCAACTGAAACAGTCACCATAGCCTCCTCTTAGGCTTTGTATAATGATCCTTCTCCAGTGAAGTTAGCCTCCTCTTGGGCTTTGTACAGTGATCCTCCTCAGTGGAGTCAAACAACGTTTAGCCTCTCTCTCGGGCTTTATACGAGACACATAAGAGACTCCCTCGTTGAGTCAATCACCCCTTTTGCCTCCATCTCGGGCTTTATACGAGATACAAAAAGGTTCTTATTGAGCCAAACAAACAACAGCCTCCATCTCGGGCTTCGTACGAGATACAAAAAACTCTCTTGTTGAGTCAAATAGCCTCCATCTCGGGCTTTATCCGAGATACCAAAAGACTCCATCGTTGAGTCAAAACCTTTTAGCCTCTCTCTCGGGCTTTGTACGAGACACATATTAGCCTCTTCTTAGGCTTTGTATAAGAAAACAACTGGTTAATCCAATTAACCTTTTAGCATAAAAGTTGTTCCTCATTCACAGTACACAAACATCAACAACTCCTCCCCCTTCATCTAATCGCTGTAAGCGGCAAGCCTCTGGATCATCTATATCCACGCCACTGTCCCTCTTTTAGTATGAGAAATTCCTAAGGAAAGATGGCATTGCTCTAAACTGAGTTAAAGTCTTCTCCTTCAGGTTGAAATCCCCTATAAAGGAAATTATGGCATTGCTAGGATCCGCGTATCCCAGTTAAAGTAATCCTCCCTTTATAGCCAGTCACCCAACAGGTGTGACATACAACCCTCTCTTTAGAGATGACAAATTCTCTCTAAAGTCAAACTCTTTTAGCTTCACATCTTGGGCTTTGAACAAGATACAGATAAACCTTTTAGCTTCATGTCTTGGGCTTTGAACAAGATACAAACCACCTTTCGCTTCACGTCTTGGGCTTTGAACAAGACACCAAAAAATAACCATTTCCTCCCATAGAATAGGAGGAACTATGAACGCTCTGATTTCCCTGTTACGGTAAACGGGAATACGTAGGCATAAGATCGAAAGAAAAGATCTTAGCGAGCACACTAAACAAAAAACCCAAATCCCATATCTCCATCAATCAAAAGCAGTAATTCCAAAAGCACCAGTCCTAACATCCTAATCCTTGTTCCCCGCTATAAAAGCCTAGAATAAAAAGAAAGAAACCCGTATTGGCGAAAATACAAATAACCAGTACAAAGGCCCCTCACATTGATAGCATTCGTAACCTAACAGACCGCTGTTTAAACTCAGTATGCAAAGCAGGGTTAATTGGAGACATCTATTTCCCTTCCTTATTCAGCTCACAATAGGATAAAAAATGAATCGACCTGAAGTTTTAAGCTCAACCGCAGAGAGCGACCAGCGCTTAAGAACCGCGTCCAAAATCGCTCGCTACAATAGCAAAAAAAGAATCTCTGCGTGGGAATTAACACCAATGAGAGAGGGTCTTCAAAACCGCTCAACTGTCTGACCATAACATAATCAGCTGGAGAAAATCGGGATTCTGGAGAAAACTCAAACCAATATACCATCAATCTCATCAACAACTGGTTACACTCTACTGAGGAAACAACAACGACCCTGATGGGGAAAAAATCAACAAACTCTACCGGGGAAATATCATCAAACTCTACTGGGGAGATATCGACAAACTCTACAGGGGAGTTGTCAATAAATTCTGCTAGAAGAGTAAGAACAAGCCCTACTTAGGAAAACATTGATCTTACCATCCTTGGAATAACCGTTGACGTTCCTTTTTGCATTCATAAATTAAAGGAAAATGTTTTTATAATTTTCAACAATTTAAATCAATTATTTACATTTTGTTTCAAAAATCATCATCAGCAATAAATGAAATTTTGCAAACAGAAACAAAGTAAGAATTGCAAACAAAGGGACAAAAGCCGAAATTTTATTAATAGAATGGTAGTCCGCAAACGACGTAACTCCATGGATCATTACAAAGTTTGAAAAATGGTATATACATGGAAAGGGTTACATTGAAATACAATGACCACTATTCTCCCTAACAACTTTGAATTCCACTATGCTCAAAACTTCATCTGAGGATGATTGAGGCGGAATCCTTGATAGACAATGTTGCTTTCAACGATCAAGACTGGCCAGATGCAGTTACTTGCCATAACCCTAACTTTTGTCTAGATTGCCCTCTCCGGTTTTCAATCTACCAGGATGATTATTTCCGTTTTTGTCTCTAATTTTTGCCTGGACCGCCCTTTCGGGTTTTCAGCCCACCGAGACGCTCATTTTTGCCTAAGTCACCCTTTCGGGTTTTCAACTTAACGAGCTGTTCTTTTATTTTTTTTAGGCGAAGTATTTCTTGACTGCATCGGCATTCACAGGACGAGTGAACTCTTCACCATCCATAGTTGTAAGAAGTAATGCACCGCTAGAGAAGGCTCTCTTAACAACATATGGGCCTTCATAATTATTAGTCCACTTGCCCCTAGAATCATTGGTAGAAGTCGAGATTCTTTTGAGCACGAGGTCGCCTTCTCTAAACACACGAGGTCAAACCTTCTTATCAAAAGCTTTCTTCATTCTCTGTTGATACAATTGGCCATGACACAAGGCCGTCATTCTTTTCTCTTTAATCAAATTCAACTGGTCATATCTGCTTTGGCACCATTTTTCCTCAGACAAATCAGCTTCCATCAAAACTCTCATAGAAGGGATTTCAACTTCCACCTAGAGCACTGCTTCCATACCATAAATAAGAGAGAAAGGGGTTGCCCCCGTTGAAGTGCGGACGGATGTACGATACCCATGCAAAGCAAAAGGGAGCATCTCATGCCAATATTTGTAAGTAACAACCATCTTCTGAACAATCTTCTTAATATTCTTATTAGCAGTTTCAACAGCCCCATTCATCTTAGGTCTGTAAGGAGAAGAATTATGACACTCAATCTTAAACTCATCGCATAATTCCTTCATCATCTTGTTATTCAAATTCGACCCATTATCGGTGATAATCTTGCTCAGAACACCATATCGACAGATGATTTGGTTCTTGATAAACTGGACCACTACTTGCTTGGTCACATTGGCATATGATGCCGCTTTAACCCACTTGGTAAAATAGTCAATAGCCACCAATATGAAACGGTGTCTGTTCGAGGCTTTAGGCTCAATCATTCTAATCATATCAATGCCCCACATGGAGAAGGGCCATGGAGAGGAGATAACATTAAGAGGAGTTGGAGGCACGTGAATTTTGTCAACATAAACCTGACACTTATGGCACTTCTTCACAAATTTGTAACAGTCAGATTCCATTGTCAGCCAATAGTAACCTGCCCTCAACATTTTCTTAGCCATTGCATGCCCATTGGCATGGGTACCAAAAGATCCTTCATGAATTTATTTCATCGACATGTCTGCTTCGTGTCTATCCACGCATATGAGCAAGACCATGTCATAATTTCTCTTATATAAGACATCATCATTCAAGAAGAAACTACCATCCAATCTTCTCAAAGTATTCTTATCTTTCTTTGATGCCCTAAGCGGGTACTCTTGATTTTGAAGAAAGCATTTAATATCATAATACCACAGTTTATCATCAACAACCTCTTCAATCGCAAATACATGAGCTGGCCTATCAAGCCGCATAACATCAATTTTGGGCACATCATTCCACTGATTCACCACAATCATAGAGGATATAGTTGCTAAAGCATCTTCCATTCGATTTGCTGCTCTGGGTACATGGTGAAACTCAACCTTATTGAAGAAAGTTAACAACCTTCTTGCATAATCTCGATAAGGAATCAAATCAGGTTGACGTGTCTCCCATTCTCCTTTAATCTGATTAATCACTAGGGCTGAATCTTCGTATACATCAAGAATCTTGATTCTTAAATCAATAGGTTCTTCCAAGCCCATAATACACGCTTCATACTCAGCCGCATTATTTGTGCAAGTGAACATTAATCTTGCAGTGAAAGAAATATGAGAACCATGAGGAGTAACAATTATTGCCCCAATACCATTGCCATACTCATTAACTCCATCAAAAATCAAACCCCAACGGGATCCAGGCTCAGGCCCTTCATAAAGTAATGGTTCTTCACAATCTTTAACCTTTAGATACATCACATCCTCGTCAGGAAAATCAAACTTGATAGGTTGATAATCATCAATTGGCTAGTGTGCCAAATGGTCAGCCAAAACACTTCCTTTTATTGCTTTTTGAGTTCGGTGCTCGATATCATATTCTGACAACAACATTTGCCAACAAGCAATCCTCCCAGTGTGAGCAGGCTTTTCAAAGACATACTGGATTGGATCCATTTTGGATATCAACCAAGTTGTATGATTCAACATATACTGGCGGAGGCGCTTGGCAGCCTAAGCTAAAACACAACATGTCTTTTCAAGCATTGAGTACCGAGACTCACAATCGATGAACTTCTTGCTCAAATAATAAATGGAAAACTCTTTTCGACCAGATTCATCTTGTTGTCCCAGAACACAACCCATAGACTCTTCTAGCACAGTCAAATACATGATCAAAGGTCTTCCTTCCACGGGAGGAGAAAAAATTGGAGGTTCAAGCAGATACTCTTTAATTCTTTCAAAAGCTTTCTGACAATCCTCTGTCCATATACAACCCTGATCTTTGCGGAGGAGCTTGAAGATCGGTGCACATGTGGCAGTCATATTGGATATAAATCGGGAGATGTAATTCAAATGTCCCAAGAATCCTCTTACTTGTTTTTCTGTTTTGGGCACAGGCATTTCCTGAATAGCTTTAACTTTGACAGGATCAACTTCAATGCCTTTTTAGCTGACAATAAAGCCCAACAATTTTCCAGAACGGACACCAAAAGTGCATTTATTAGGATTCAAACGGAGCTTAAACATTCTCAAACGTTGAAACAACTTCAATAAGTACTTAATATGATCTTCTTCAGTCTTCGACTTACAAATCATATCATCCACATAGACCTCAATTTCTTTATGCATCATATCATGGAACAAAGTAGTCATAGCTCTCTGGTACGTTGCACCAGCATTTTTCAAAACGAAGGGCATCACTCTGTAACAGAATGTTCCACAGGGTGTAATGAATGTTGTTTTTTCCATATCCTCGGGTGCTATCTTTATCTGATTATAACCAAAAAATCCATCCATAAAAGAAAAGATAATGAAATTAGCAGTATTATCTACCAACATATCAATGTGTGGCAATGGAAAATCATCTTTTGGACTCGGTTTATTCAAATCTCTATAGTCAACGCACATTCAAACTTTTCCGTCTTTCTTTGGAACAGGCACAATATTGGCCACCCATTGAGGATACCCAGAAGTCACAAGAAAACCAGCATCAATATGCTTTTGAACCTCCTCTTTGATCTTCATAGCCATGTCGGGATGAGTTCTTCTCAATTTCTGCTTCACAGGTGGACATTCAGGCTTCATTGGCAATTTATGCTCCACAATATCAATATCAAGACCAGGCATATCTTGATAAAACCAAGCAAACACATCAACATATTCTCTAAGAAGCTCCACAATCCTTTTCTTAACATCTGACTGAAGCAGTGCCCCAATCTTGACTTCTTTTATATCATCATCTGAACCCAAATTAACCAATTCTACCGGCTCTTCATGAGGCTGAATGGCCTTTTCCTCGTGCTCAAGCAACCGAGAAATTTCATCTGGAATCTCCCCAATATCCTCTTCTTCAGCTCCAAACACAGGAAAATCAAAGTTGGGAGAGGGCATAGGGTCATTGTTTTCAATGGGTTTATCAGTCAATATGCACAATGATTTATGCTTGATTTTAGAATATGAACAAGAAGTGCAAGTATCATGCAGATAAAAGTGATTATCACATTATTATATTTTTTTGTTTTTTATGTTACCATTTTTCAGAAATAAAGCAAAAAGTGAAAAACATAATATGGATAAACAAAATAACATTTTATTGATGATGATAAAATTTGAAACAAAGCCCTCACAAATTTACTTTCACCTTGGGCAGAGTGAAAGGATTTTTGAAAGAAACAAAAACAAATTACTTTGAAATATGAACAACAGTGGGAACATCAACAGCTATCCAATTCTGGCATATTTGTCCATGTGTCACGAAATTGGGAAGTTCTTCTTCTTCATCTTCTTCAATGATGACAGCAGTAGAGTAGTCTTTGTTAATGAATTCGGCACTGTGAAAGGCCTCATTAATATGCTTCAAATCTCTTTTGACTGTACCAGGCGTAAAGCCTAAACCAGTTTTGCCCAGGTTATCAGCCACATCAATAACTCGGCCCCAACCGTCAGACCGACCAGTCTTTAATACATGCAGAGCATCTTTCAAAGAAGACATGGGTAACTCATTCTTCTTAACAGCTTTGTCATCAACAGAAAGAGCTTGGAATGGAGTTCCAACAGTTTCATCAGCATCAACATACGAAAAGGATGAAAGGTGGCTCACCAGCATCGCTTGCTCACCTCTAACAATTACCAACTTGTCATTCTTAAAAAATTTCAATTTCTGATGAAGAGTCAAAGTCACTGCCCCGGCTTCATGAATCCAGGGTCGGCCAAGCAAACAACTATAAGCAGGACGAATATCCATTACTTGAAAAGTAATCTAGAAGAAGCACGGCCCTATTTTGATTGGAAGATCAACTTCTCCAATCACAGTCTTTCGAGATCCATCAAAAGCTTTAACAACAACTCCATTATACCTCATGGGAGGACCTTGGTAAGAAAGCCTTGATAAAGTAGATTTTGGCAACACATTCAAAGAAGAGCCGGTATCAACCAACACATTGGAAAGCACATCTTCTTGACAGTTCATGGAGATATGTAAAGCCAAATTGTGATTTCTCCCCTCCTCGAGTAACTCTTCATCACAGAAACTCAAATTATTACACGCTGTGAGGTTAGCAACAATTCCATCAAACTGATTAACAGTCACATCATGCTCAACATATGCTTGTTCCAAAACCTTCTGCAAAGATTTCCTATGAGCTTCAGAATTCATCAATAAGGACAACACTGAAATCTTGGACAGGGTATGCAAGAGTTGATCAACAACACTGTACTCACTCTTCTTGATCAATTTCAAAACTTCATCCTCATAAACCTTCGAACCACTGGACTTACCGGAAGCATCAACATTATTCTCATCTTGAGATCGTTTGCCAACAACAACACTCTCTGCAATCTTTGGAGGCTCAAGAGTAAAGACACGACCACTTCGAGTCACTCTACTCACATTAGCGATGCTTACCACAGAAGACAAAGAAGGAATGGGGACTTCCTTACCATCTTCTACCATGGTAGCATTGTACTTATACGGAATATCCTTGTTAGATTCATATGGTATGGGATCGGGCAATCGAATGACCAAAGGTGTAATAGCGGTCTTTCGACTATCATAAGAGATAACAACTCGTTCAGGAATATTAAAGCGTGGTGCAATAACATTCACCTCATTTTGATATTCATATCTTTTAGCAGTGACTTCAATAAAATTTTCATCCATCCTCCTTTGAATGTCCCTCTTCACTAATACAAAACCACGCGGATTCACGGAACAGATGCAACAAGCTGCATAGTCATGATCAATATCATGGTATTCACTCAAAAGTGCATGCATTTCCACAAGAGATCTTCGGATCCAACGGATATCAAAGATTTTGAATGTACCAGGACAACCATAAACCATATTGACAGATGCCTTACCATGATTAGGCAGCGGATTCGATTGTACATTAGGGTTGGAATCTTCGAAAGACAAAATACCACTTCTAGCCAATCTCTATACCTCCATCTTCAATGGATAACAGTTTTCAGTATCATGCCCAGCTCCTCCCTGATGGAAAGCACAACGAGCTTCAGGCTTATACCACCATGGCAAATCTTTTGGAACAACAGGTGGTGCACGGGTCTGAACAAGATTTTTTTGAATTAAACAAGGAAGCAAATATGTGTAGGTCATCAGAATCGGATCAAAATCCTTCTGAAAACGTCCCCGTTGATTGTTCTGTTGATTAGGACGTTGTTGATGAGCAGGAACTGCTTGAACAACAGGAGTTGAACTGATAACAGGAGTAACAGATGCAACATGTTGCTGACATTGATTGTTCTTACTATAACCCTTTTTGCGTCCTCCATGGGAAATAGCATTGGTCTTACCCTCTTTCTTCTTGGAAAGTCCTCCCCCATATTTCTTGGAATTACCAGCAGAATTACCATCTTTTGACAAACGTCCCTCACGGACACCTTCTTCTAATCTCATCCCCATATTAACCATCTCAGTGAAATCACTCGGGGCACTAGCAATCATACGCTCATAATAGAAAGGACTCAGAGTTTTTAGAAAAATCTTGGTTATCTCTTTTTCTTCCAAAGGAGGATTAATCTGAGCAGCAATCTCGCACCACCTCTGCGCGTATTCTTTGAATGTCTCCTTATCTTTCTGAGCCGTGGCTCAAAGCTGGTCACGATCAGGAATCATATCCACATTATACTTATACTGTTTCACAAACGCCTCACCCAAATCTTCGAAAGTGCGAATTCGAGTACTGTCGAGTCCCATATACCATTTCAAGGATGCACCAGACAAACTGTCTTGAAAGTAGTGAATGAAAAGCTGATTATTATCATTCTGAGTCGACATCTTACAAGCATACATAGTTAAGTGACTCAACGGACAAGAATTACCCTTATACTTTTCAAAGTCAGGGACCTTGAACTTATGTGGGATCTTCACATTAGGAACCAAGCATAACTCATGAGCATTCTTTCCAAATAGCTCTTTACCTCTCAAAGCTTTGATTTCTTTCTGCATCTCAGCAAACTGGTCTTGATTCCCTTCCATTCTATCATAAGCATTGACATTTTCACTTAGAGCAGTATAGAAAATCTGTTCTTCACCGAAAGGAACAGTATGGACCACATGCGGTGTACAGATATCACAGGCTGGACAAGAGGAACAGCTGGAACTTCAGGAAGCGGTGGTGGTTGATAACCCTCAAGAACAAAGTTATGAGGCATGCCCCAGGGGAAACCAGGAGGCATGGAGTATTGAGGAACACTAGCAGGTGCCACGGAGATGGACGTGGAGACAATCTATGAAATGACTGTCCTTTGCGCAGGAGTTGAAACTGGAGGAGGAGGTGGTGGTGGCTGATTCTGAGCAGCCACCAGGGCTTCCATCATAGCAGCGAGTCTTTCCAAACCATCCTTCAGAGTTGATACTTCTTCACGAAGCTCACGATTCTCTTGTTGTAATTGATCCGTCTTTTTCTTCAGATTAGCCCGAGTATTATACTGGTGCGACAGCTTGGCTGAATGAAGACCAAAGGGAAATAATAAGACACCTGAGAAAGGCAAGAAATAATGCAGAATGATGCTAATTCTAATGCAAAAATGTAAGCATTTCATTCAATTTTCAAGGATCTTTAAGATATAAAGCAATTGCAAACTTCACAAAGAAATAACACTTTTTTTTTAAATACTGATAAAGATCTCATTTTATTGAATATTTTCTATGATGTTTGCAAAAGGAAAATCTCTAAAATCCTTGAAAATCGACTGAAACAGAATGTCCATGAATGCATGAGTGCATGTATGCAGCAACCACAAACAAGATCACACAAAGCACACGGGTTCAAGGT
This sequence comes from Lathyrus tuberosus, assembly GCA_022829125.1. Taxonomy (NCBI): domain Eukaryota; kingdom Viridiplantae; phylum Streptophyta; class Magnoliopsida; order Fabales; family Fabaceae; genus Lathyrus; species Lathyrus tuberosus. Next base: position 29,268,395 of record JALAZF010000004.1, on the reverse strand, counting down.
TCCGAGTCACGAGCATGGAGCCGAGGGTTAAGAACCTCCCACAATGGTATGTACTAAAGGTATAACACCTGCCGAACAAGGTCCTAAAGAAGTTCCCAGAGTCTACAACGCATCTTTCGGATATTATCGATTTCCCAACTTTCTTGGTAGTCAATAATATTCTCAAGAGAGTCTCGCCTGAGTGTGGTATCGCGTAACAACTAATTCAAGTCTGCACCTGAATAACCACCGCACCACGTCCTAATAAGGCCAAGATGGGTTAAGGGTTCTAAAGTCCTCAGCTTCAGGTCCTCGGATCAAGAAGCATAACGGGTTTGCCATTTCTGGTTTGCCATTACTACCTCTTGGGAGGAGTGCCTCTACTGAGTCCTCGGGGAAATGATTGCCAGAGTCGACAGCTCTCTAGATCAACACCCCGAAATGCACAAGACGCGCACGTCAGAATATCTCCCAAGAAAACCTCGTCTAGATGTGAATTTCGTGAACACCAAACGTACCAAGATGGCGCGTAGGTCCCACAACTTTCCACCCTAATCTTAGGTGTATACTCAAGCCTAGGTATTGGGCTTATCTCACCACACAAAAGAATTCCCAAACAGAACAAACAAATAACAAACAAATCAGACAAAAAGCAATAAATAAATCAAAGTAGGCTAAACCCCTCAAGGGAAGATCCCCAGTAGAGTCACCACTTTTCTGTAGCGGGGAAATTTGTGAGTGTAAGCTATTGATTAACTTAACTCAAAAATAAACAAGAGTCGCCACTGCACTTTTATTTTTATACAAAAAGGAAAGGAAAAAAGAGCGAATAAAACCTAAAGAGTTCTAAAAGAACAAAGAGAGAATGGGTAAGGGGGTTGGTTATGTAAAGGGGAGGTTTTACGCACCCAATACATCTATAGTACTCTATAGGAGCCCTTTGATGTATTCATGCTTTTGGTCTGAAAATGGTTTGCTTGAAAAGAGATTGAGGAGATGAGAAGAGAAATATTTTTTAGATTTTTGTGTTTGGAGAGACTTATCGCCTCATGCCTACGTACCCACGAAGTGCAATGTAGGATCAAAACCTCGTAGTTCGTGGTACAAAGAACAAAAATTTGTTTGTTTTGGTTGATTTTAAGTGTAAAGACAAGTCGTCATTTCCAAGCGAATAATTCCGCTTAAAGAAATGATCATGTCTAAACTTATGAAAAGGTTTAAAAAGAAAAAGTGCACAAGGCACAAAAAAGAGATTGATGAGTTTTAGTGTTTTTTAAAGTCTTTTTGAAATGGTCAAAATATGATTAACATGGATTGGCATTTATTAAAGAAAACAAAGCAAAGTTTAAAAATCACTTGACCGAAGTCAAGGTATTATTATGAAAGCGGTTTTAAGTTTGAAAACAAGAAAGTTTTGAAAAAGGGAGAAGTTTTGAAATTTGAAGGGGTGGAGAAGAGGTGACTATCCTAGTGCATAAAAATAAAAGCTAAGGATAAGAAATATCTAACCACATGGAGGCACTCTTCAAAGCATAATAAGAAAAGAATTCCGTCCTCTTGAGCAAATAAGTAAGCCAAATAAAGGCTAGAATATCAAACTTCATAATGGTCCAAAGCATAAGGGAGAGAATCCTAATTCTAAGTCCATAAGTCCATAATCAAGCCAAGAAGATACTCCAAAGCAAAGGATAGTGGCCATAGTCCAACAATTAAGAGCACAAGTCTTTTAGTGGTTTAATCCTTTATTAATGTTTTTTAGTCCAAATGGACAAAATAAAAACAAAAGCACAAGATAATACGGTCCAAGTGGACAAAAGAAAAATGAAATAAACATAAACATGATATGATATAATGACATAAAGCGTAAAAAAAATAAAGAGAGATAGGGAGCGAGAAGGAAACATAAAGAAGTTAGAAGTTAGTGATTAGTAGCACAAGGCTCTAGTGCCATAAGCCTTCACCGATTATTCCGTTTCGCGTCTTGAACTATAGTGATTAAACAATGTACTTAGGTCAAGGTTAATGAAGACTTGTTAGAAGATTTATAGAATCAAAGCCTCTACAACAACAAGCTTCAAAGATTTTAAACCTAATACAAAAGATCAATCACCATTGGGTTGACGCGACCAATCAAGGTCCGGACCACGAAAGTTCAAATTCCGAATTGGATAAAGAGGGACAAATGTTGCACTATATTAAGCAATCACCGAGTAATTTACGAAGTAATTACCCTACAATGAGGTCGGTCAATAGATTTTTGTGCTAATGCATGCTAGATGAACAATATGTAGATCGTCATCCGAAAGCAATACCGCACGAAAAGAAAATAGGTAACGATCTAGTCTTGATCAAGAATTTAACAAAGAAATTCTAAGATCCATAAGACTTTCATCGATCAAAACAAAAAGGAAGGAAATAGATGAAGAGAAAGCCAAATTAAATTACACTTTTAAGATCCTTTCATCTTCAAGTTCAATCACCTTTAATTGATATGTTTAAGTGTGAAAACATATCACTAATTAAAAGCACCTCAAATGAATTTAATAATTCATTTAAAGATAGATTTGAACTAATGAATGTTTAATTACTTTAACCATATCCAAAGTCCATTGAAATTGAAGATAAATTAATCTCAACAATGCATTTCAAGGCTAAAACAAGAAGAAAGCGGAAGAAGGAGAAAGAAACACCAAAACAACCCCAAAAACAAGGCAAAATATGCATTCTATTTCAAAGTAACCGGTTACTGCATATCTGCTAACCGGTTACTTAGTTCAAAATAAGCGCAGTTTTTCAAAATTAACACAGAGTAACTGGTTACTGCATATCTGCTGACCGGTTACTCTGCACCAGAATGCAGAAAATTGTGCAAAATTCAGCATGATCCTCTCTCAAAACTTTTTACAAACACCTTGTGATCATGGAATTGAAATTGCATGAAACTTAAAGTAAAATAACAGCAAAAACCAGCAATTAAACACAATTACAAGATCCAAAGGATCAAGTAACAAAGATCTCCAAAGATCTACATTATGGAAGATGAAGATGGAGCTTCAACAATGGTGAAAGATGAATTACCACTTCAAATCTGAAAATTCTTTCAAATTGCTTCAAGATCCAAACACCAAAGCCTTGATCTATGAGAATTGATGAAGAAAACAAGTTTGGATGAAGGTTTAGCTCAAAGTTGAACAAGATTCAATGTGAATTCTTGTAAACTTTCAAAAGAAGAAAAGTGAGCTTTAGTGAAATTTGTGGTTGGGAAGAGAATTAGCAAGAGGTTTGTTGGCTATCAAAAGCTTGTGAAATGAATGAAATGAAGCCTCTATTTATAGAATTTAGGCATGGAAAAATTGGTGGTTTGGAATTATGTTTGGAAATGAAAATTAGGCTTGGAATTTGAATTTGGAGGGAAATTATCAAAAGAGTGGTGATTAGTGATGGTACATGGTGGGGAATGATCAAAATGATGTAGGGGAATTAAAATGAGATGGTCTAGAATATTCTACATGTGATAAAAATGATGAAAATTGGTGCCAATTGCTAAATTTGAATTTGCTGCCATTTTTCAAAATTTCACGAGGGTAACCGGTTACTGCATATCTGCTAACCGGTTACTTAGTGTAAATTTTGAAAAAATGCCCTTTTTAAGTGCACTGCTGTGGCTCGGCTCGATTCTTTTACTCGTCAAAGAAGGCATGGAAATAAACACCTGAACCTTGGAGTCTCTTGAATAATAATCAATTAAATCTTGGAAACTCTTGATCAGATAATTTTTGAATTAATTGCAGATCAACTTTGACTTTGTTCAGATGAAATTCATTCGAGCTGCAGGACTGATTTTTATGGTATTTTTAACCTGTTCTTCCCCTGAAAATGTTAGTGAAAGAAAACAAAATATTTTTGGGTTTTAATTAATGGTTAGTAAACATAAATAAATTAAACAATAAAACACCTAGCACACACACACACAAACCCAAAGATCCCTGCAAGGAACAATCCTATAGAAGAGGGAACCAATGTGTGATCTTGTTTGTATGTACGAATGCACATGATAAGCAGAGAATCTTAGGGGCAAAAATTAGGGTATTACAAAGACATGAAGATGCGTCTTATGTTTTCCATTCATTAGCTTGGGTATTCTGTGGAGGAGCACCAATTACCTTAGATATGGGGAGATGCCTCTTGATCTAAGATGATTTACTGCGAGGATGTAGTTGAAGTTCCAATTTGCATTTGTGTGTCAAGCAAGCTGAGATGTCAAGGAGGATGTCTTGACATTGTTGTACTGTTGCAAGTTGTGGGAAACTTGGCAGTGCATGTTTAATGGTTCTTATTGGATGCTTAAGAATCATTGATTGAGTCTGGGAGAATTTATTTTTCTCTGCAGACTGGGGTCATAAATTTGTGAAGAAATCTCTGCATTATAAAATCAGAAGAAGAATCTGGGAAGAATAGACAATGTCTGACATGATGTCAGAACATTGTTATAAAAACATGTCTGCATGTAATGGGTTTTTTGGTCGGCGGTCTCAAAAGAAGAAATTGTCAAAGCAGTCTTGGTTAAAGCGCTATTAATGGAGTTATTACCTTCAATTAATGATCCTTGAATTAACTAGCATTTGGTTAAGGTTCGTTACTTCCTAAGGAAATGGCTTGGCTATAAATAAGATTACTTTGTTCTTCTTCGTCTCAATACTCTCTCTGGGTTGGTGACAGATGGGGTTCTTCAAAATCTGGTTATGTTGCGTCTGGGTTTGGAGCTGTATTGGTCACTTTTGCCAAGTTTTGGCTAAAAAGGGGGAGAATGGTTTTTTGATGATGTCTGAGTTTGGGTACATTCCTGCAGTCGTTTTGCAAGAATGTTGGTTAAGATGTTCTGACATCTTAACAATCTTTTTTTGTCTTGTGTCTTGTGATCTTAGTTGTGAAGCAGGTTGTGTCTTGTGACCTGAGTTACGCAATATATGCTCGCAGTGTTACGAAGCCTACAACTGTTGTTTCTTTTCTGGAGGAGCCTTCTGGTTCCCAAGACCTCTCTTGAAAGGAGGGGGAATATGTTAAGGGGGAGAATCTCTCAGACCTTAGCTCCAATAAATTCTCAAGATAAAGGAGTCTTGATGAAGGAGCCTTGCTGTTTGCAGAATGCAGATGAAAATGTTTGTTTTAACCAAAATTTGTCAAAAGGGGGAGATTGAAAGCACCTGTTGTTTGACTAAATTTTGCTAAAACATTCTGATGATAAACTTGAAGAATCTGTAGAAGAAAAATATGTCGAAGGAAATGTCTCGACATCCTGACTGATTTGGTAAGTTAGCAGGTTTTAATCTGTTGCAAGAATTAAGGAGCGGATCAAGGGAACACAGGATCAAAGATATAAAGCCCAACAAAATACTATATAAGGAGACTTAGACCTAGGGTTAAAATATACGAACTGTACTTTTGTATCACTTATAACTTTGTAACCTAGTTCTCTTGTGTGGAATAAGGGTTTAGGGTTTGAGAGTCGTTGGCTCTCTTAGGAGTTGTAAGTCTCCACTCTATATTATGGGATGTCGGGTGGAAGGCATAGGTACAGGGATACAACCAGAAACCTATAGGTAATGGTTGTTGTATTGTTCTTGGACGAAGCTTTGAAGCAAGTCCAAGATAACTTGGAGGTCAAGAAACTGCGACAGGTCTGTATTGGCAGAAGACAGAGATATCATAGGTTGTGATTAGGATGTGAGTGAGGTATCTCATATTAGGGTTGTAAACGTTTGAGTTTATCCTTGATAAAGATGTTCATTGGGTAGACGTTAGGGATAAAGTTGTAAACGAGGGCGTTTAGCTTTGTAACAGTTCTACAGATAGTGAAGTCTTCATCCTGGATTGGTATCCCCCAGATGTAGGTGAATTGCACCGAACTGGGTTAACAATTACTGTCTTGTTTAACATTCTGCAATTTACCGTTTTGTTAATGTTCTTGACTGACATGTTGGATCAGATGTTGTGACATCTGTGAGTGTGCAGTTCTGATATTCAAGATATCAGTCTGCTGTTGTGCCTCTGAGTTTAAATGATTATGTAGCACAATGTCTTGACATGTGTTAGGACATCTGCTGTTTGCATAGGTCAGAATTTCAATATTCAATGACGAGTATGAACAAAAGTTTGTTGTGTGAGTGTTTCTTTTCTCTCGAAGTATTTCACAAAGAGCACTGTTCACGTATGTGATAATCTCTTAGAGTGTAGCATAGCAGTTGTAGTTGTAGTGTTTTTTAATTCTTCCAAGTCTTCTTTATATAGGAAATGAAGAGATTCGTTGGAGGGTAGAATTGGAATACCAAAATGCAGTTGTATCCTTGCATAAGGGTTTGTGAAAATGGGAGACAAAATAGTACAATAGTACAGTCCTTAGCCCACAAAATCAGTGTAGTGGAAGGAATATTTGATCTTGTACTGTGTACTATTTTTCTTAAGTAAAACCTTTTGATCTTATCTTCAATATTCAGAGGCTTCTGATAGATATGTGATGAAATATGCATAAGAGAATAGTAAGAGTCTGGTTGAGAGAATCTTTATAAATTTGGTCTTCAGAGTCTTGATCTAGTTCGTTAGAACCTGGTCTTTAGAGTTTGATGACACAGTTCAGAGTTATTTTGAATGAAAGGCTTCAGATCGTAACAACTTCAGAAGCTTTGGAGTAATAAATCCTTGGATGAATTGTCAGAAGCATTGAGTACAAAATATAGAGCTTGATCACTTTGTAAACACATATTTCAGAGTCAGAGTGCATTAATTTCAGAGTATGATGATGTCACATGTCATTTAGCCAGAGTTAAAATTTTGTATATAAAATCTGCACGTTGAACAAAATTATTAGGGCATAAAATTATTCTCTAAAACTCTATGCATTGTTATCATCAAAACATAAGGCTAAATGCAGAACCAAACTTGTTCTTACATAAAGAAGGAAAGATTTAAAAGGAAAGAATAAAAGAAGAGAAAGTAAGACCCTTTACCCTTTTGTACCGGAGAAGATCTCCTCTCTCTAGGTTGGTTGTCCATATTTTGTTTTTTTGAAAGCATACTACTTTGCCTTATGTGTATTTAAATGTTATGATGTTGTTTTGGTGTAAGAGGTTGGATCCGAACCAGTCATGAACTTAGGGTTTGATTTTGGTTTACAAGTTGTTATCTCATGATTGTGTTTTGATTCGAGTTTAAGCTTGCATGTGTCATGATCTGTTTTTTTGGTAAGGGTTGATGTTAATCTGGGTTAGGTTTGGGTTAGATGATGGATAAATAAAAAAGGGGTTGGGTGATTAGGGTTTAAAAGGTTTGTTTAGATTTGCTTGTTTTAGATAGGGATTCGTTGTTATGGTGTTTTGATATGTGGTTTGGGAAGGGTTTCGTTAGATTTGAATGGGTTTGGGTAGGAATTTGGGTAAGTTTATCGTTTTGGGGATGAAGGTTGAAGATGAAGATGAAGGTTCATCTTTATAATGATGAACATGATGAAGATATGTTTCTGGGTTAGGTTTAAGGTTCGTTAGGGTTCATGTGTTTAGGGTTAGGGTTCATGGGTTTAGGGTTAAGGTTCTTAGGGTTCTTGGTTTCTAAGCCTATGGTTCTTGGTTATGTAGGGTTCCGGATTTGGTGTTCATCATTAGATGAACATCGATGAATGTGGTGGAGAGCTAGGATTTAGGGTGGTCAGAAGAGATAAGGGGAGTGAAGAAAGAGATAATAAAGGGAGGGATGAGAGGTAGAGAGAGAAGGGAAAATTTAAAATGAGTGAACTCTGAAGAGATTTCACTTAAATACTCCTTTCACGCGTCCCCTGTTGAGCCACACGTGGCTCAGTAACAGCCTGTGATCTGTCCTACTTTGACCAAGTCACCTACACGTACGCCCGCCCTTACTACCATACAATCTCATTCCAAACCTCTTGATCAGCTGACCCCCTGACGGTCAACTGATCCTACGCCATAGATTGCATCTTGACCCTGCTTGGTAGTCTGATCCAAGGGTCTGTGTTTTTTCACGTTTTTTCTTTGTGTTTATTTTATTTTATTTTTTCTATTTTCTTTTTTTGACTGTGCTCGGGATATTGGACTCAACCCTATGCTATTCACACCCCTCCAGTGTTGTTAATCCAACTAATAATGCACCTCCCCTTTGGTTTCTAATTAATTTGTTTAGTTTTTTCGTGAATTAATTTTTTTAGTTAATTTAATTAAGTTAGTTTTTGTTTATTTAATTTTAATTAATTTAATTATAATTTTATCATTTTAATTTAGTTGTATTATTTATCTTAATGTATTTAGTATAATTATTTTTGCTGCTTCATAAAAAACAATAAAAAACACTTGTTATTTCTCTTAATTCAAAAAAAGTACAAAAATATCCTTTATGTCATTTAAACCGAGATTTGTCTTTATTTATTTTAGGTTCAAAAATCCAAAAAAACCAAAAATATTTTAGTTCATTCATTTTAGGCTTAAATAATGTTTTCGTCCCTGTAAGTTGGCGAGTTTTTGGTTTTCGTCCCTGAATCTTTTTTTTTTCGGTTTTAGTCCCTATATCTTACTTTTTGTTGGTGTTTAGTCCCTACAGAGGTTTCCTACGGATTTTGGCTTTAGGGACTAAACACCAACAAAAAGTAAGATATAGGGACTAAAACCGAAAAAAAAAGATTCAGGGACGAAAACCAAAAACTCGCTAACTTACAGGGACGAAAACATTATTTAAGCCTTCATTTTAATTCAAAATACCAAAAATACTTCTTTTCCCATTAAAATTCAAAAATACAAATCGGTCGTAAGACCTTATCCTTGGCGAGCGTGAGAGTCTTATTCAATTGATCTATGTTATCTACAAGATATTGTTAATATTATAAAAAAGGGTGCCTGAACCCCCATTATCACCAAAGAGTTTTTGTCTCTCGGAATGACTAGATGCACTAATAATCACATAAGTATCTATTCGCCTTTTCTTTTGCTAAAAAGTGAGTACTTCGTTGGGACCAAACCCTTCTTCATATCTGAACCCCTAATACCAGACGTATAAATCCTCTTTCATCCTTACCACCTCGGTGACAAAGGAGTTAGCCCGGAATGAAAAAAAAAAGAATAGGCCGGTGTAAATGCACCCTAGACCAATACTTTTAAAAACCGCTTCTGCAAGAACGAGGACATCCCATCAGGGCCAAATACAAACAAAAGGAAAGATGAGCCCGTGAGTAATAGGTTTACCAGTATGAAATTTTTTCAGGAAATTACCTCAGTTGGTGGCAAAATAGCTAAACCAAGGTACTTAGGGGTGAATAGAGACCAATCCATGGTCCTAGGTATTATTCGGAGAAGTATGGGCCACACAAAAAATCGAAAAAAGAGCCTAAAGGAAGACTTCCAAGATTCATACTTGTCACAGAGTTGGAACACCTTCATGAAAGCCCAGGCTCTGGGATGAAACAGCGAGGGACAACCTTCAAATGGTCCATGAGAGCCACCTTAAAGTCGGATAAGGGAAAATGTACCCCTAACCCGGCCAAGAGGCATTCATATAGAGGAACCAAACAACCCTCAAAAGAGCTGTGTATCCTTTCCTCCCGACCTACTAGGAGAATCGACCAATCTGATGGATTGCCAACCGAGATGAAATGTTTTTTGACAATATCGGCAGTGTTCAAGACGGATGGATTCCCAACCAATTTAGTGGCCACCTAGTGGTATCTATAGGCATTAGTCAGAACCCCCGCAAGCCAGTACGTTAGCTTTATAATGGTCACTAAGTATGACTGAGGATACAACATTAAACTGACCCTAGCACTCCAAATGATGAGTGATTTCCACGTCGCTAGGTTCATGACTAGTCACTCCCCAATATGTTTTAACAAAGCTATCGAAAGGCTCCCTACTTTTATGGGAAACATTTATTTTTGCCTCGGTCAAGACAGAAGGAGACATTGATCTATTGACAGGGTTTTCACCCCTATCAGACTTCGCTGAAAAGAGAACCTCTGAAGAATCCCTAGAAGAAGCCTGGTCTGAAAGAGATTCTCCAAAAAAAAAATCCAATTTTCGAATCGTCACTCAAGAGGATGACTTTCGAATTAAAATTTTCGCTAATAGAAGGGATGAAATTTGATTCAGACACCATTCCCCCTTTTGAAGATGAAGAAATACTACCCTCTGGATCATTGTCGACAGTAATAGGGTTATCATTCATAGTAGCTGAAATACAGTAAAATACTGGAATTAAAATTCTGGCCTATGCAGACAGCAGATGTCCTAACACATGTCAAGACATTGTGCTACATAATCATTTAAACTTGGAGGCGCAACAGCAGACTGATACCTTGAATATCAGAACTGCACCATCACAGATGTCACGACATCTGATCCAACATGTCAGTCAAGAACATTAACAAATCTGTAAATTGCAGATTATTAAATAAGACAGTAATTATTAACCCAGTTCGGTGCAATTCACCTACATCTGGGGGATACCAATCCAGGATGAAGACTTCACTATCTGTAGAACTGTTACAATGCTAAACTCATCCGTTTACAACTTTATACCTAACATCTACCCAATGAACATCTTTGTCACGGCTAAACTTAACCATTTACAACCTTGATATGAGATACCTCACTCACATCCTAATCACAACCTGTGATATCTCTGTCTTCTGCCAATTCAGAACTGTCGCAGTTTCTTGACCTTCAAGTTATCTTGGATTTTCTTTAAAGCTTCATCCAAGAACAATACAACAACCATTACCTACAGGTTTCTGGTTGTGTCCTTGTACCTATGCCTTCCACTCTGTATCCCATATTACAGAGTGGAGACTTACAACTCTTAAGAGAGCCAGTGACTCTCAAACCCTAAACCCTTATTCAACACAAGAGAACTAGGTTACAAAGTTATAAGCGATACAAAAGTTATAGTACTTAACCCTTGGTCTAATTCTCCTTATATAGCCTTCTTTTTGTCTTGGGCTTTCAATCTTTGATTATGTGTTCCCTTGATCTATTCCTTAATTCTTGCAACAGATTAAAACCTGCTAACTTACCAAGTCAGACAGGATGTCGAGACATTTCCTTCGACATCTTTTTCTTCTGCAGATTCTTCAATTTTATCATCAGAATGTTTTAGCAAAATTTAGTCAAACAATAGGTGCTTTCAATCTCCACCTTTTGACAAATTTTGGCTAAAACAAACATTTTCTTCTGCATTCTGCAAACAGCAAGGCTCCTTCATCAAGACTTCTTTATCTTCAAAATTGATTGGAGCTAAGGTCTGAGAGAGTCTCCCCCTCAACATATTCCCCCTCCTTCCAAGAGAGGTCTTGGGAACCAGAAGACTCCTCTAGGAAAGAAACAGCAGTTGTAGGCTTCGTAATAGTGAGAGCATAAATTGCGTAACTCAGGTCACAAGACACAACCTGCTTCACAACTCAGATCACAAGACACAAGGAAAAATAAAGATTGTTAAGATGTTAGAACATATTAACAAACATTCTTGCAAAACAACTGCAGGAATGTACCCAAACCCAGACAGCATCAGAAAACCAAAACCATCTCCCCCTTTTTAGCCAAAACTTCGCAAAGGTGACCAAGACATCCCTAAACCCAGACAAAACATACCCAGATTTTGAAGAACCCCATTTGCCACCAACCCAAGGAGAGTATTGAGACTAAGAAGATCAAGGCAATCCTATTTATAGCCGAGCCATTTCCTTAGGAAGTAACGAACCCAGGAACATAACGCTGGTCAATTCAAAGGACCATTAATCGAAGGTAATAACTCCACTAATAGCGTTTTGACCAAGACAGCTTTGACAGTTTCTTCATTTGAGAACGCCGATCAAGGAACCTATTACATGCAAAAATGTTCTATAACAATGTCCTGACATCATGTTCGACATTGTCTATTCTTCCCAGACTCTTCTTCTGATTTGACAATACAGAGACTTCTTCACAAATATATGATCCCAGTCTGCAAGAGAAAAGTTAAATTCTCCCAGACTCAGTCAATGATTCTTAAGAATCCAATAAGAACCATTCAAGTATGCATTGCCAAGTTTCCCACAACTTGCAACAATACTCTAATGTCAAGACATCTTCCTTGACATCTCAGTTTACCTGACGCACAAATGCAAACTGGATCTTTAACAATAATGTCAAGCCATCCTCCTTGACATCTCAGTTTGCTTGACGCACAAATGCAAACTGGAGTTTTCTTAATAATGTCAAGCCATCCTCCTTGACATCTCAGTTTGCTTGACGTACAAATGCAAACTGGAACTTCATCTCAGATCAAAAGGCCTCTCCCCCTGACTAAGGTAACTGGTGCTCCTCCACCGAACACCCAAGCTAATGACTGGCAAACATAAGACGCATCTTCATGTCTTCAAGAGCGCACCCTCTATTCAACACACTTGCTGAACGCAACCATTAACTCTCTTATTGTTCCCTCTGACAAGAAACAATAATCACTCACACATGATCACCATCATGCTACCCGTGAGGAAGTGTATACCAACCATAACAAACTCTTGGCTTGAGATCAAAGTCCCATTGATCCCCCTCATCCTGCAACCATCTACACACCACACCAACTCCTCTTGAATTCTCATGTATAGACCTCCAGCTGCTTGAGGCACAAACCAATTGAATCAGAATGCTTTAAATTCCTCAAAGAGACACACAAGGCCCCTTAGTTTGTTATAACGATGTCAGCTATCGTATGCATGCTCCAGAACTTCACAGCTGCTAAACTGATCCGCTACTAGCATGAGTTGCTCCAAGGGCTCCAATGTCGTATGCAAGATTTTCCACTGGCCTCATTAGGCCAGCATTAGAGATAAACACCCCGCAATGCAAGATAGTCATTCCTATCATTCTCCCATATGATAATCTGGAACACTTCTGATTTATGGTGTATCTCCACTTCTGAACGTATTCAGGAAACATACTTCCATGCAATCAACACATGATCCACTTCAGTCTTCACAAACACTTACATCCCCCTTCCAAGGAACCCTTCTACTCCATCATTCTCCCAGATGATCATGTAGATACTTCTTGGACACGATGCAAGTAACCAGTTCATCACAGAACCTGAAATTCTTCACCAAGGATAACTAACCCAAGGATGTTCTAACATCTGTTAGGACATCTTCCACACATCACGGACACCACACACCATGGTTCTTGATATGCTCCACCACTGGACTTACTATCATCATAGTAATCCACACTGAAGATCTTCACACAATACTGCATCACCATGTAGCACCCCAAAATTTGCCCTACCTTTCCTAACATTTTTGGGCTTTTGCTTCGCAATCATTTGCATCTTCATTAGGTCATTAGTCATAATCATGCATTTGCATGAGCTCCTAAGACATGGGATCAAGGCATCTTTCTTGTGGTTTCTGGTTTCCCCTATCTTAAGGCATCAAGGTTATCTCATTCAAGTTTTCTCAACAATATCAGGTGTTAGGGATAGGGTTTGTTTCATTTTCAACATCGCAGGCTACTATCTTCATCAGTGTACGTCAATGAGGATCAGGTTTCTTACTTGTGTTTGAGTTTGTGGACATTCCGTCAACTGAGGATCATTGGATACCAGGGAGGCCTTCCATATCTCCATCATTATCATTCATATTCACATATTTCTTCTTAACCATCCATAGCCATTTTCAATTCACATTAACATCCATATTCACCCTTAAACTATTCCACTCTTAGAAATCATTTCTCAAAATTCAATTAGCCATTTTTTTTAAACAATTCTTTGCATCCATTTTTCCAATCATAATCCAATCCATCCCTAGTGAGGGGAACTACGTCGCTCTGATTCTCGCGTGCGAGCGAGATACGTAGGCAGGAGATCGTGCGAGATCTCTCTGAGCACCATCCTTCTCTTTTCCCCCAAACCGTGTCCGAACTACGTTGACTCTGACTTTCCCGCTCCCGAGGGAATACGTAGGCCTAGGACTCCGAGGACGTCCTATTGAGTCACTTCTTTTCCTTTTCTTCCGTCTCTCCTTTCTTTTCCGTTCCTTTTCCTTTTCCTTTCCAGTAGCAGCGGAGCTCCAGATGACGACACCCTTTAATCGAGACAACAAGCGTGGATCCCATCGAGTACGATGGACGCGTGGGGGTGCTAATACCTTCCCCTCGCGTAACCGACTCCCTTACCCATTTCTCTTGGTCGTGAGACTGTGCTCTTTTCCTTTCCCTCAGGTTTACGCAGTGTTTCCTTTCCCTCTCTTGGGATAAATACACATTGCTGGCGACTCTGTTTCTGCGCCACTTTTACGTTTGTACTTGGATGAAAATCCCGGGAGCGACAGCTGGCGACTCTGCTGGGAAATTTTCCCATCCCTAAGCGAGTCAATCCTAGCGCCTGTTGGTTTTCGATTATAGGGTGTTTATCTGTTTACTTTACATGCTTTATTTATGGCATTGTTGCGTGTTTACTGTTTTATTACATTTACTTGCTTTACATTTACTGTTGCCATATATTCTGTGCTAGACTATGCTGGATTTTTTCTGTTTGGTGGGCAGGGTGTTCTGAGAGATAAGCCCACTACCCAGACTTGAGCATACACATAGGTATTAGAGTGGATAGTCATGACACTTGCGTGGTGGTGACCACGTATTGTTGTTCATGAGACCCACAACCAGACGAGGTTCTATCTGGAGATATCTACTACTGTATGTTTGATACAGGCCAGTAGATATTCTCTGGAGGAATTGTCGACTCTGGTGACCGTTCCCGAGGACTCAGTTGCAGCACTCCTCCCGAGATGTGATAATGGCTGGCCAGAAATGGCAAACCCATTACACTTCTCGATCCGAGGACCCAATGTTGGGAACTCATATAGGATGACCTTTTTTAGGGGAATCAGTTGAGGCCTCCTCGATTGATGATCATGCCAAACCAGAAATGGTGAACGTATCATCATTTCTCGACCTGAGAGTCCGTGATATTGAGGATCCTTGCCTTTCTAGTACCCACACGTGAGAGGGGCGGGTTGTTTATAGGTTTGCAGGTAACTTTGACCTTCAACCTACCTGGTATTCTAGTTTTCCTATCAGTGTGGACTCATCAGCCTGGTATTATGGTATTCTGACATTCTGACCATCCCGGTATTCTGATTGGGTTGGTATTCTGGCATTCTGGTATTCTGATTATGCCGATATTCTGGTATTCTGATTATTCGGATATTCTGGTATTCCGGTATTCTCTTCAAAGCAGACCTATGAACTTATTCATTCATCAGTACAGCACTTATTCAGACTATATGGAAGCTTTGATCCCATGTCTTATTGCATTCATATTGTTGCATTGCATTTGTATCTTGCATCATTTTGCATATCGTTCTCCATGCCAGAACAGTGAGCTCATCCATCCTTTGTCCTTGACCTGCAGTTGATTTCCTGACTTTTGTATTGGACTTGAAGCAGCTCTGGAAGAATGATGAACTCAGGGGACCAGAATCAGATTGTGACTCAGGCCGATGTTGAATTGATGAAGAGTCAGTTGGACCAACTGGTAGAAGCTATGAGAGCCATGACTAGGGGAGAGGCCAATGTTCAGAGGACTTTAGTTATTGAGAATGTCATTCCACCTCTGGTGAACAATGTTGCTCAAGCTCAACCTGTACAAATTCCTGTTGAGAATCATGCTATACACGAGCGTACCATTGTCCGAGACAGACATTCTTCTTCTCTTGATGCCACAGACTATCAGAGCTTTGCCTTCTCTGTGCCAGATGTCCAGGGGGTGGTTCCAAAGATGAAGCCTAAGGATCCACGATCTGTTGATGACGAAAGATATCGTGTGTTGGACGAGAAAATTAAAGCCCTGGAGAGGCGTGATACTCTTGATTTGAATGCTTCGAGTATGTGTTTGGTGCCCAGCCTGGTAATGCCTCCAAAGTTTAAGATGCCAAAGTTTGAGCAATACAAAGGGGATAGCTGCCCAAAACTACATTTGGTGATGTTTTGCCGAAGAATGACTTCACATGCCCACAATGACAAGCTCATGATCCACTGTTTCCAAGACAGTCTGAGTGGGGCATCACTTAGTTGGTATATGCAGTTAGAAAGTGGTAGCATCCGATTATGGACAGACCTAGCTAACGCCTTTGGGAAGTAATACAACTATAATCTTGACATGGCTCCCAGCCGAATGCATTTGTAAGACTTGTCTCAGGCAGATAACAAATCATTTCGAGAGTATGCTCAGAGATGGAGAGAGTTAGCAACTCGTGTTCAACCGCCATTTTCAGATAGAGAATTCGTTAATTTGTTCATGGATACCTTGCAAGGGCCATACTTGGAAAAGATGATTGTCAATGGGGAAGCAAAATTTTCTGACCTGGTGATGGTGGGAGAACGTATCGAGAGCCTGCTCAAGTGTGGAAAGCTCCAAGGCGTCTCGAACTTCCAAGCTAATGAAAAAGAATCAGTTGTTAGTTCTCAAGAAGGATCGAAGGAAGAAATTAGTTCCATCCAGGAATCTTCACCACCTCATTCTCAGCATTCAAGCATATTAACTGTTCAAAGTCAGCAATCTTCTGAGTCTCTGTATCAAGTACAATATTTTGCTGCAAATTAAGGACCTCCTCAAAATCAACGGTCATATCACCGTCAGCCGCATCAGCATGCCCGACAAAGGCCAAGAAAGCCAGAGAGGCATTTCACTCTGTTGCCAATGTCGTACAGTCAAATACTGCCAGATTTAATTGAAGGTGGATTAATAGTTCTAAAGGATTTGAAGCTAGTGCCTTTTCCGTATCCACCAGGTTTTGATATCAACGCCCATTGTGACTACCATGCTGGGGCACATGGGCATTCAACTGAAGATTGTAAGGTGCTCAGGAGCAAGATTCAGACACTGCTTGACTCTAACATGTTCTCATTCATGCCTCAGGGTATTCAGATCAACAATTCTCCTTCGTCCAGTCAGGTAGGTTCATCAGTCCAGGTTATGGAAGAAGTCATCGAGAGCAGTGGTGCAAATGATTATCAGAGTGACATCGACAACCAATACTGAAGATGGCTAGCTCATTAGCAAATCAAGCTTGGAAAGCCAGTTCCTCAAAGCTAGAGACCATTTAAATCATGTCATTTCTTTGCGTTTGTAGTTTCTTTTCTGTTAAAATGTACAAACTCATTTGTAAAACTTGTTGTTTTCGATTGATAATGATAATGGAATAAATATGCATGTTTTGATTAAATCTGGTTGTGTTCACTTAGGCAAAAGTTAGGGCATCCCGCTGGACTTCAAAATCGAAAAATTCAAAAGAATCAGTCCAGGTAAAAATCAGGGAAGTCAAAAAAACAAAAGAACGAAAAGCAAAAAGGATTACAAAAGAAAAATCCTCGGATAAAGAACAAATCGTGTGAATACAGACACCAAGGACAAAAGGGGTGACTGTCACTCCGAAAATCGTGTGGGTTCCTTCCATTCTCATACCGTTCATAACCTTTTTGAAAGGTGAACGCATGTGTCGAGTTAACTGAACGTAGGACTGGAGAACATCAAGGAGAATGGGTGGGTTAAAACAAAACTTTGAGCCTTATATCCTTTCTTTCTTAAACCGCGAACCAGACCACGTTACAACCCTCAAAAGACCTAATTGAAGCAGAGTTATTTCGAAAGCATACTTCGGTTAAAATCATGTCAGTTCTGACTCCCAAAAGGACTTTCTTACCATTCATGTTGGTATCGATGTGACATTCTAATAAGTGATTCGTTCACTATATGTCATAACATTTTCTAGTGAACAAACTTGGATTTCAAAACTGTCATATGCATTGCATCCAAATTATCTTTTCAAAACGAATTATTTTACTTGCGAGTGAGTACTTGACTCAGGAAAGTTTCTACAATGAAAAGATTGATCAATCTAAGACGCAAAGTGCCTGAGTACTCCGTTGAGCAGGGGAAAGTCATATCATATGGGATGTTCATTCCAAGATTCAGTTAATCTGGGGCAATTATGTCGAGAATCTGGGGCAATCAAGTCGAGATTCAATAAATCTCTCGAAGTTTAGTCAGTTAGAGGAACTCCTTCACATATCAGTCAGTCAGGGGCAATAAATCATTTCAAAGCTGGGGCAGGCCACCCCAAAAGCACAAAAGGTTATTCCCTCTAGAGGACGGTTAATCAAAAGTCAGGGGGCAATATATGTCAGATCTCCACGAGACATCCTGAAGACATGTTCATTTACAGGTTATGCTGCATCGGGGCACCTCTTTTGGTCATATCACATCTGCAGGGTTCACGTTGATAGTTAACACGTGGCGTCCCCAGTAGAGTTTCTCTCCTCGGCAGAGATGGTTGAAGTGTTATCACTCAGCAGAGCATTATGAAGATTGTGAATCATTTTACCTAGCAAGAATTCAGGGGTTCACTCTCCCTTATCCAGGTTGGTGAAGTTTACTGTTTTTCAGCGAGAGTTCGTATTCCCGTATAGGATAAAAGTGTTGGGTCTGTGCTTCCCCAGTTTGCGGAAAAGTTGTGTCCGTCTCCCCAACAGAGTAAGGATAAGAGGTAGGTCTCCAACAGAGGAGTAAGTCCGATGTTGTCCCCTAAAAGAGTTGATGTCATCAACCATTGTCCCCAAGCGTATTTTTGGGTGGTGGTTAGCTTTCCCCAGCAGTTCAAAGGTCGATTGTCATTGGCACTTTTTCTTCAGCAGAGTCCTGGGATGTTTCTCCAGCAGACGGTTATTATTCATGCTTTCCTTCCGAGAGAAGGTTTAGTCGGGATCTCAAGCAGTTATGACCCTGAAGACGGTTGAGATTGTTATCCCCGGCGGAGTTGGCCTCGTCTCTTCAGCATTTATTTTGCTGGAGTGGTCCTGTTGCATATCATAAACATCATGGCATAATCATTACCACGCATATCATTTGCATAGCATTGCATGAAGCCTTGTAAAACCGAACAGAAAATCCAAAGTCCAACCTTGCTTGGCATCCTTCCACAGCCCACTTTGCTGGCATCTTTCAAAATCCTTAAGCCTGATCCCTATTAGCACCCTTTTCAAAGCAAAAGCTCATTCCCTATTGGCGACCACCAAAAGTCCAATCCCTATTGGCACTTCATTTCAAAATCCAATCCCTATTGGTACCCAGAAAGATTTCGCCTTTGAAAAAATAATCACCATCAGGTTTCACCTGTCCTTGCCAGCAAAGTCGAATTGTACTTGGCACATCCTTCTTTTCCCGGTAGCCCGAGCATACATCGGCATTTTGCATATAGTGATCATTGCATCCTCAAATCGCGTAGCATTTCCATTTAATGTGGAGCATTACGCCATAGAAAGAAAATTCAAACATATGCATGCGAAGCATAAGCCAGATTTGGTACCTTGCGCGAAAGCCTGAATCAACTCCCAATCAAGACGGTGACATATCCCTAGCAGACATTACAATCAATCCCTCTTCCTACTTCTTTTGGGTCGTAGATCATACATCGATCTTACCCTCGATCAGTCCTTGTCCATTAACCCTTTGATGACGACATTCCAAAAACAAGTTTCCTTTCCGTCATTTCTATGACGATGTGTTTCTTCGGACATGTTTCCTTTCTGTCATCCCCATGACAATGTGTCCCAACGATGGAATTTTCTTCCTGTCATTCCTATGACAGTGTGTTATCTTCAGTCAGGTTTTCTTTTTGTCATCCCCATGACAATGTGGTTTCTTCGGCCGAGTCTTCTTTCTGTCATCCCCATGATAACATGTTCCCTCGGTCGGGTCTTCTTTCTGTCATCCCCATGACAATGTTCTTTCTTCGGTCGGGTCTTCTTTCTGTCATCCCCATGACAATGTGTTTCCTCGGCCAGGTTTTCTTTTTGTCATCCCCATGACAATGTGTTACCCTCGGTCATCTTTCTGTCATCCCCATGACAATGTGCTTTCTTCGGTCGAGTCTTCTTTCTGTCATCCCCATGACAATGTATTCCCTCGGCCGGGTCTTCTTTCTGTCATCCCCATGACAATGTATTTCCTCGGCCAGGTTTTCTTTCTGTCATCCCCATGACAATGTGTTACCCTCGGTCATCTTTCTGTCATCCCCATGAAAATGTGCTTTCTTCGGTCGAGTTTTCTTTCTGTCATCCCTATGATAATATGTTACCTTTGGTCGAGTCTTCTTTCTGTCATCCCTATGACAATGTGTTACCTTTGGTCGAGTCTTCTTTCCGTCAAACCCCTATGACAATGTGTTACCTTTGGTCGAGTCTTCTTTCTGTCATCCCCCTGACAATGTGTTCCTTCAGTTGAGTTTTCCTGCTGTCAAATTACTTTGATGATGTGTCCTTTCGGTGGGGTTCCATTTTTCTTTCCGTCAAATCCCTTTGACGATGTGGTTCGCTGGGTATGTTGTCTTTCCGTCAGATTCCTTTGCAAAGTGGGATTGGGCTCTGATCGGAGAGGACCAGAAGGAGATCGTCGCGGCCTTCGTGTAGGATAAGTGCTGATGCTCATAGGAGAGGAGAAAGGGGGTGGGGGTACCTGCAAGGTACTCCGATGCCAAAGTAAGTATTTGGTCAAAAGAAAGGGGAGCGCAAGTAAGAGAAGTCAAGTATATGAATTGTGATACCTGCCCCTCTCAAGCGAGGGGGTTTTTATGTATGGATTATTGGCGAACAAAATGCCTGATCATCCAATGAGGAGTTT
Source organism: Lathyrus tuberosus (assembly GCA_022829125.1). NCBI lineage: Eukaryota > Viridiplantae > Streptophyta > Magnoliopsida > Fabales > Fabaceae > Lathyrus > Lathyrus tuberosus. The sequence continues at coordinate 29,247,716 of JALAZF010000004.1, read as the reverse complement.
CCAGATGGAGGGTGAAGCGCGTGGTCTTTCTAACTATATCCGCGATATCCGGGGAGGCAGTTGGTCGCGTGAACTATTCTGCGCGTGGAGGAGACGTGCCCAACGGCTATATTGTGCCCAACGGCTATCTTGTACCTGTTGGGCCTGGTCCTTAAGGGCAGGTAGCCTTGCCCGGTCCAGAACAGGAGCCCCCCAAGTCTTTGCTCTGTTGGAGATTAATGACTTTTAGGCAGCTGCGAATTCGACCATATTGTCGGGGAGGTGGATGTCCGCTTAGAATGTTCCTTTTGTACCCGACCAGACGTGGTCGTTAGCCATTAGCGCGAAACATCGACCAGGGTTTGCAGCGTCCTCGGAGAAATGGGAGTTTTTTGGCGAGCATCTCTGCCCGGATGTGTCCACTTTGACGAAGAGGCTTGCTCGTATGGGCCAAGTGTTAATGTATTTTCTGCGTTGGACCAGGCGAAGAGTTTTTGTGACACGTGGTGTGCATTTATGGCCCTTGTCAGTCCTAGGGGCGTATAGGCTATGATGACCTTCACGATTCCCCATGATCAAATAGTTATAAAAAGGTGGGGGAAGGTTTCATTTTTCATAATTTCATAAGTTTTCCACTCTTTGCTCTCGTTTGCTCTGCAATTAGTCTTCGCCGGAGCTTCTCTTTGCCACCGTCAACTTCTTCTTCTACTTGTAAGTTCTCTTTTCCTTTCTGTGTATTTTTATAAGTTTTCCGGTAGGAGTTCATGTTTTCCGGTTGAACTTCATGTTTTCCGGTTGAACTTCATGTGTTCTTTGATGAACACATGAATTCTAGGAAATTTTATGAAGAACTTGATGAACTTTATGAATTTCTAGAATTTTGTAGAAATTGTTAGCGTAGATCTTTGTAGAATCTGGTTAGGTGTATAGTTTAGTTTGTAGTCGGGCACTAGGCCTGTTCGGGATCTTAGTGTGAGTGCGGGACGGACATGCGTCCTCGTATGTGCCTCTATGAGTCCTGGTCGCGGGGACCTCTCTTAGCTATTAGTAGATAATTGATGCGAACACGTGGTTATCCTCGGATTCGTTAACACCCTTTCACTTTATTAGTGGTGGAAGGGTGGATTTGATCATGGACGTCGAATTCACTTCTCTTCCTCTGCTTTTCAGGTGAAAATGGATGAACCCCGCGATGAAGTTATGCCCGACGCACAGGAAGTACCCGAGGGGCCCAGTGTGTCCGCCGATTACTCAAATATCAAGGTCGCGGGAGGGGACCTTGACTGGCTTGGACATGAGCCCTTGTCTTTTCGATCAACCTTCTCCGAGGAGGAGATACGGGACTTCGACCTGTTGGAGAAGCGCGACGAGGATGCTCCACGGGCCTGGAAAGCTTTTCTTCCCGGGGAGCACGATAGGATATGTTCCTCGTACCCGGATGTACAAATTTGCGTTCACGGAGGCCAAGATGCGTCTCCCCTTCACTGACTTCCAATCCTCCTTGTTCACCCATTTGGCTTTGTGCCCGTCCCAGCTTCACCCGAACGCCTTGGCTTTTATAAGGGCCTTTGAGTTGGTGTGTCGCTATCTCAACATCGGGGCGACCACGGACCTCTTCTTCTGCCTCTTCCAGATTCAGCGGAGCACGGCGGGGTCGAAACAGAGTTGGGTATCGTTTAAGCAACAAAATAAGCTGTTCTGGCCGTATTCTGATTCGATACGCAACTTCAAGGATAGGTTTCTAGTCGTGAGGCCTATGACCGAGGGGGTGAAGAGGAGCATCTCGACCATTGAGAGGGTGATAGTGGATGGTCGGGAGAGGGATAGTGTGGTCTCCATTTTCCCTTTGGAATGGGTCTATACCCATTTTAAACGTCGAACAGATCAGTTCCTGGTGAAGCATGAGCAGCTTTGCCTGGCTGATAAGGAGTCGTACAGGATCTTTCATGCTTACGTGGAGAGCTTTTCTCCTGCCTACGTCGTTGATCGGGACGGGAATCAGCTGGTCGGGGAGGATGGGCCTGTCCGAGCAGCTAGATATATTAATGTTAAAGCTCTCCTTGAGTGTGATAACGACGACGACGCTATGACTTTGCTTGGTATGCTTCACTGTTTGGTTTTGCTTCTTTGAATTATTTTGATTCTGACTCGGTGTGTGTGTTCGCAGGTATGATGGCTGACATGCGAGAGCATCTGATGAGGTCGCAGGCTGCGAAGGTTCAAAAGAAGGTGACCACCGGTGCCAAGGCCAGGGCACCTAAGCATACTGTGATGGAGAGTTTTGCTGCTGGATCTACCCCCATCTCAGAGAGAGCTTCGACTCCGCTGACCCCGGAGGGTTCTCTTAAGAGGAAGAGAGATGCTGCGGGGACTCCTGTGGTCGCCGGTCTTGGGGGGTCCGGGGCTAGTCATTTCGTTCTGCCCGCCTGCTACACGCGCCGGGACTTGTTCGTTGAAGGGGATTCGATAGAAGTCCATGATTCCAAAGCCACGGCCATTTTGAATGCCAAGTCCAAGGCGAGGAGAAAACAGTTGTGCCAGGATGCGGCGGGCATGTTCAGGGTCCTTGAAGCTGCCCTTGTCCTCGCTGATGATGAAGCCGCTACTCGGGCGAGCCTCGTGACCTACCAGAATAGAATAGCTGAGCTGGAGGCCGAAAACAACAAGTTGTTCAACGATTTAAAACAGTTTGAAGGTCACGAGGAGGCCAAGGTGCTGCTCCAGGCGGAGGTGACCCAGCTGAAGTTAGCCGCGCTCAAGGCTGACGAGGAGAAGAAGAGGTTGCAGGATAGGATTTCTGAGTTGGAAGGTTTGACTTCAGCTGTCCAGGATAAAAACGATGACGAGCAATCTCTAAAGTCGCGGACCGACTTGATCGGGAGGATCAGAATCCTCGGCGAGGATAACCTGAAAGCGGCAGAGTTTGGCTTCAATGCGACTAAAGAGCAGATGGTGGCCCTTAACTCTGACGTGCAGCTCCTGACGGAAGAAATGGGTTTGTTCAACAGAGTGGTGGACGGCCACATTGTCCCTGCCGAAGAGGAAAGTGAAGTCGTAGGATAGGACTTGTTTTTACCATGTTTTGTGGGTCTGCGTGCCCTTATTAATTTGTATTTCAGTGTATGGGAGCTGCCCTTCTTTGTATTTATGACATTGTCCGGTCGTGGCCGGCACTTTAATATACTTGGTTTTGTGGACGTTTTATTATGAATTTTGCTCTTTATTTATATATGTGTGTGTGTCCCCGGCTAGGCGTAAAACCTACCGAGGAGGGCGAAGCGGTTCCGCCCACGATGAGGCTAGGACTTCGTTTGAGATACTAGTCTTATAGGCTTGGACTGTTCCCATCGCGAGCTGGGTGTCCTGCCTGAATGGTGTGGCAACGGCGGAGCTCGGTCGAGGTATCCCGGTTGTGCGCAGGATCTGCTCGCACAAAGAGCAGAAGTTAGCCGGCGTTGTAATATGTGTCGTACTTCACCAGGGCACGATACGATGGTCGTGCAGATCTCCCCGCTTTAGGGTGACTATGCCGACGACTTGTCTATCCTTGTGGTTAAGGACTTAGCTATAGTACTGCTTGAGTTTTTCAGCATTCCAAGGTCGAGCAAGCTGTTTTTCGTCCAGTGTTTCCATGTAATACGCTCCCGTGCCTGTTTTGGACTTGACCCTATAGAGTCCTTCCCAGTTTGCCGCCAGTTTCCCTTCGCGGGAATCCTTTTGGTTTCTGCGCAGGACCAGACTGCCTACGGGGAAGTCGCGCTTTATGACTCTGGCGTCATGTCGCAGCGTTATTTGTTGCTTTAATGTGGCCTCGCGGAGGGCAGCCCCTGATCTTATTTCTTCGACCAGATCGAGTTCCTCGCGTAGAGCCTCATCGTTCATCTCTTCGTCGAGCGGAGCTTCTGTCCTTCTGGAGGGCTCCCTTATCTCCACCAGTATTACTGCCTCTGTTCCGTATGCTAGTCGGAAAGGAGTTTCCCCGGTGGTGGAATGAGGTGTCGTTCTGTACTCCCAAAGGACGCTGTGGAGCTCCTCGACACACCTTTTCTTGGCCTCGCCTAACCTTCGTTTTAATCCGCGTAAGATTACTCTGTTCGCGGCCTCTGCTTGCCCGTTGGTTTGGGGATGCTCGACCGAAGTAAAGTGTTGTTTCGTTCCTAGTTTGGCGACGAAGTCTTGAAATTTTCTGTCCGTGAACTGAGTTCCGTTGTCGGTTACGAGGGCTTGGGGTACCCCGAACCTGGCGAGGACGTTTCTTTTGTAGAAGTGCAATATGTTGAAGGTTGTGATCTTGGCGAGCGCTTCGGCTTCAATCCATTTTGTGAAATAGTTGACGGCCACGATTAGGAATTTATTTTGGTAAGATCCCATTGTAAAGGGGCCGAGAATGTCCATCCCCCACCAGGCGAAGGGCCACGGCGAGGAGAGGGTCTTCAATTCGTTGAGTGGCGCTATATGCATGTCCCCGTGGCACTGGCAACGGTCACATTTCTGTACATATTCTTTGGCGTCCTACTGCATGGTCGGCCAGTAATATCCTGCGCGCAAAGCTTTTCGAGCCAGGGATCTTCCTCCTAGGTGTTGTACGTTGATGCCCTCATGGATTTCTTGCAATATTTCGGGGACCTGAGCTTCGTCGACACATTTTAATAGGGGAATGGAGAATCCTCGTCGATATAATTTGTCTTCGACCAGTACGTACAAGCAGGCCCGTCGCTTAGTCACACTGGCCTCCTTACCATCTTCGGGAAGTTCCCCTTTGGTGAGGTAATTGTATACTGGGGTCATCCAACAATGGGGCTCTCTGATGACGTTAACATCTGGTAGGTCGGGCTTTGTAATGCTCGGGCTAGCCAGTATCTCTTGTATGATGGACTTGTTTCCACCCTTTTTCCTGGTGCTGGCTATTTTAGAGAGGATGTCTGCTTGGGTATTCTTTTCGCGCGGGACGTGGTGAACTTCCCATGCTTCAAACTCCGTCATTTTGTCTTTTACCACGGCCGAGTATTCGGCAAGCTGGTCGTTCTTTGCTTGAAATTCTCCTCGTACTTGGGACGCCACGAGTTGGGAATCAGTATAGATTTTGATTTTCTTCGCGCTGACGTCTTTGGCGAGTCGTAATCCTGCGAGGAAGGATTCATACTCGGCTTGATTGTTGGATGTTTTGAAAGAAAGGATCATGGATACTTCGATCAGGGTCCCCTCCATGTTTTCGAGGATGATTCCTGCTCCGCTGCCCGAGGGGCTCGATACGTCATCCACGTAAATGACCCATTCTTGTGTCTGTCTCGGAGAGGACGAATCCAGAGTCATTTCTGCCACGAAGTCGGCTAGGACCTGTGCCTTGAGGGCTTTCCTCCCTTCGTAGTGAATGTCAAATTCGGCCAGTTCAAGGGACCACCTTAGCATCCTACCCGCCATATCTGGTTGACTTAGTAGCTGCCTGATTGGCTGGTCGGTCCTGACGACGATAGTGTGTGCCAGGAAATAATATCTGAGTCTCCTCGCGGCGATTATGAGAGCAAGGGCCACTCATTCTATTTGCGTGTACCTGACCTCGGGTCCTTGTAGGGCTTTAATGGTGAAATAGATGGGTTTCTACCCGTCAGCAGTCTCGCGAATAAGTGCTGCACTTACTGCTTCGTTGGCCACGGAGAGGTACAGGTATATGGTTTCTCTGCGGTCTGGTCGAGACAATACTGGTGGCTTGGACAGAGCTCGTTTGAAATGGGCAAGGGCCTGTTCGCACTCATCTGTCCACTCGAAATTTTCCTCCTTTCTGAGTAATTTGAAAAAGGGCAGAGCGTGCTGGGCGGACTTGCTTACGAAGCGAGCAAGGGACGCGAGCATCCCGTTGAGGGATAGTATAGCCTTCTTCGACCGAGGCGTGGGGAATTCCACGAGTGCTTGGCATTTGTCTGGGTTCACTTCTATTCCTCTTTCGGTGAGGTAAAATCTGAGGAATTTTCCTGCTCGCACCCCGAAGGTGCATTTTTCTGGGTTAAAACGCATTTTATACTTTCGAGCTTGGTCGAACACCTTGCGCAAGTGGGTGGTATGGTCGGATTCCTCTTGGTATTTTACGATCATATCGTCCATATATACTTCGAGCATGCCACCGATTTCTGATCGGAATACTTTGTTCATCATGCGTTGGTATGTAGCCCCGACATTCTTTAGTCCAAAGGGCATTACGTTATAGTAATAATTCCCCGAGGAGGTCGTGAATGCCGTGTATCTCTTGTCCTCGTTGGCCACTGGGATTTGGTTGTATCCCGAATAAGCGTTGATGAAGGACAAGAGCTTAAAACCTACGGAATTATCTATGAGTTTATCTATGCTCGGCAATGGATAAGCGTCTTTCGGGCAAGCCCGATTGAGATCGGTGTAGTCAATGCACATGCGCCACTTTCCATTATTTTTCTTTACAAGTACAATATTTGAGAGCCAAGTCGTATACTTGGCCTCGAAAATAAATTTTGCCTCTAAGAGGTCTTGTACAAGCTTTTCGGCAGCCTGTGCCTTCTCTTCGGATTGTTTCCTTCTTCGTTGGGCAACGGCGCGGGCAGCTGGATTAATTGTGAGGTGTGACAGGCGGTTTCTGGATCAAGGTCGGGCATGTCTGCTGCACTCCATGCGAACAGGTCGGCGTTGTCGTCGAGGCATTTCTTCAAATCCTTCTTTATCTCTTTGGGAAGACCAGCACCTATCCTTACTCCCCTGCTGGGGTTGTTGCTGAAAGTGAAGATCTCGAATTCCCCGTCTGGAACTGGTCGCAGCAGTGTAGGAGACGGGGAGCTTGTCACCCCCAACTTTCCATCTTCGTCCCGATCTTCGTTTCCTTCTTCAGCAAGCCTGCTGTCGAGGTCAATGGCGTGCACGGGAAGCGCGGGCTTTTTCTCTGGCTGGCTGTCTTCGGCTGGGACCTCGCCTTCTCTGGTGCGTTTTGCCGATTTTGCTGTTGTCGCGATCTGGTTCTGCCCCTTTGTCGCGGCTTCGAAGCATCTGCGAGCAGCCTCGATGTCACCGTGCAGAGTCGCGACATGTCCCTTTTCATTATAGTACTTGAGCTTGAGGTGGACCGTCGAGGGGACAGCAATGAGTTCGGCAAGAGCTGGTCTGCCAAGGATGCACTGATAGAGCGACGGGCAATCGATGACTAAGAACTGTGTCTTGATTGTCCGTGATGCCTCTTCTTCGCAGAACGTGACTGGTATCTCCACGTAACCCTAAGGTCGGGTCGTTGCTCCGTTGAATCCTTGGAGATCAGATCCTACGTATGGGGAGAGATTAGATTTATTCAGCTTCAGCGCGCGGAACAGGCTGGAGTACATGATGTCTACGGAGCTGCCCTGGTCGACCAGGATTCTCTGCACGTCGGTAGATGATAGTTTAGCCCAGACTAGCAGAGGAATGTGGAAGTTTGGCGATCCTCCAGGGAGTTCTTCTCTGTAGAACGTGATGGGCTGTGACCGCCCTTTTCCCTTGCCGACCGTGAACAACTGGTCAGGGCTGCTGTCGATTAGTTGTTCAAACTTTCGTTTGATGGATCCTATCGTGAGCTCATGGTACCCGCCACATGAGATAACCATGGTCGTAGGGAAGGCTTCCCAGGTGCTGTGTAGGAATGCCTGGGAAGTCGGGTCGAAGTGGTCAGGAACGAGGAAGTCCTCTGGTCGGCTGATGGACATCGCGACCTGCGGGGGAGGACTGGAGGGGGTTGATTCTGATTCTTTTTTAGGATCAGACGTGTCTCGTCGGGAGGACTCTCCCTTCTTCACGTATTACTTCAGGTGACCCTCTTTGATGAGGATCTCTATAGCGTCTTTGAGGTGCACGCAATCTTCCATTACGTGCCCGTGACTACGGTGGAAACGACAGTATTTGCTTTTGTCGACGTTTCCTTTAGACGCGGTCGGTTTAGGGAACCGGACACCTCCTTGTTTGAATTCGGTGTTGATACAGTCGGTGAGAATACGCTCACGCGAGGTGGTGAGTACAGTGTATTCATTGAATCGGTCAGAGGGCCCTTTGCCTTCATGGGGACGCTCCTCCCGTCGCTTTTCCTTGCCTTTACGGGATGGCTCTGACTCCTCCTTTTTGGGTGCTCGGGGTGCTTCTCGATCTCTGGCATCCCGGGCACGATATGCGGCTTCTTTCTCCTCGTAGCGGATGTAATCTTTGGCCATGTGGAGAAGCTCTGTCAGCGTTCGAGGAGCTTCTATCCCGACAGCTTTGCGGAAGTCGCTCTTCGGTCGGAGTCCTTTCTCGAGGAGGTATTTCTTCATGTGGTCGGAAGTTCTGACTTCCACTTCCTCCTTATTAAATCTCTCGATGTACTCCCACAGAGGCTCTTCTCGACCTTGTATGATAGCTTCTAAGGTCGCCTCCGTCTTTGGATGTCGTCGGGAGGCTGTGAAGTGGCGGGTGAACTGGCCTTTGAGGTCGCGCCAGGAGGAGATGGATCCTCGAGGGAGTCTTTTGAACCATGTCATCGCACCTTTCCTCAAGGTGATGGGAAATATTTTGCACCGGATGGCTCCGGAGACACCATGGTACTGGAGCATCGCCTCGATGTTCTCTAGGTGCTCGTGAGGATCTGACGTGCCGTCGTACGTTGCCAGTGTGGGAGGTTTCTCTAACCCGCGGGGAATCCGGGTGTCCACGATGTTTCTCGTGAACGGGCCTTGAGCTTCGTCGTCACTGCTAGAGCTGTGAGAGAATGATGGAGAAAGGCTATGGTCGCGGCTTTGACTGCGGCGAGGAGAGTGTCCGCGGGTATGCCTACGCTCGTACTTGTCTGAGTGTCGATGTCTTTTGGAAATAGGGGAGTGCCTAGTTGTCCTAGGAGAACGACGATGCCGACGAGCACGGTCGGGTGTTGGACTCCCTGATCTTGAGCGTTCCTTGACCGGGGAGGGACTATCACGTCTCCACTTTGAGTGAACTCGAGGAGGCGGGGAGAGGTTTAGCGTCTCCGAAGTGTGATGCTCTTGAAGGGCGTGCTCGAGGGCGCTGATCTTTTCTCCCTGCTGGATGATGAAACGGTTGGAATTGTTCAAAGAGGCGATGAGCGCCGCGGTGGTTGGATCAGCACCTTGAGGAACTGGAATGGGTTCGAAGGAAAGTTCCACGGCTTGTGCTCGTGGCCTTTGTTCGTCGGGCTTCGGGGAAGCTGGTCCATCGTTGCGCTGGGCGTTTTCAGATGAGATGTTCCCGACGAAAGCATTCTTGTCGACATTGGCGGCGGCGGCCACAGGTTCTTGGTGGGTATCACTCTTAACGAAAGCCATGATGATCTGGGATTTTGGAGAGAGATGAAAGCTTTGGTCTTTTGGGTGAAAAGATGAGGGATCTTGATTCAAAAAGACGGGGGAGCAAAGTTTCCCACAGACGGCGCCACTGATCGGAGAGGACCAGAAGGAGATCGTCGCGGCCTTTGTGTAGGACAAGTGCTGATGCTCGTAGGAGAGGAGAAAGGGGGTGGGGGTACCTGCAAGATACTCCGATGCCAAAGTAAGTATTTGGTCAAAAGAAAGGGGAGAGCAAGTAAGAGAAGTCAAGTATATGAATTGTGATACCTGCCCCTCTTAAGCGAGGGGGTTTTTATAGATGGATTGTTGGCGAACAAAACGCCTGATCGTCCAATGAGGAGCTGCCAGATGGAGGTTGAAGAGCGTGGTCTTTCTAACTGTATCCGCGATATCCGGGGAGGCAGTTGGTCGCGTGAACCATTCTGCGCGTGGAGGAGACGTGCCCAACGGCTATATTGTGCCCAACGGCTATCTTGTGCCTGTTGGGCCTGGTCGCCAGATATGATGGATTGGGCCTGGTCCTTAAGGGCAGGCAGCCTTGCCCGGTCCAGCACAGGCTCTAGTTTATATGGTTTCTACTCGCAGTAAGCAAATTTTGTGGTCCTTTTTGTATTCAATTACCTTCTACCTTGAACGTATGAAAGCCGTTACTATCATCCTTTCAGGTCCAAGTTGATTGAATAGGGGCAGCTGTAGTACCCCAAAATTTGCCCTACCTTTCCTAACATTTTCGGGCTTTTGTTTCGCAATCATTTGCATCTTCATTAGGTCATTATTCATAATCATGCATTTGCATGAGCTCCTAAGACATGAGATCAAGGCATCTTTCTTGTGGTTTCTGGTTTCCCCTATCTCAAGGCATCAAGGTTATCTCATTCAAGTTTTCTCAATAGTATCAGGTGTTAGGGATAGGGTTTGTTTCATTTTCAACATCGCAGGCTACTATCTTCATCAGTGTACGTCAATGAGGATCAGGTTTCTTACTTGTGTTTTAGTTTGTGGACATTCCGTCAACTGAGGATCATTGGATACCAGGGCGACCTTCCATATCTCCATCCTTATCATTCATATTCACATATTTCTTCTTAACCATCCATAGCCATTTTCAATTCACATTAACATCCATATTCACCCTCAAACTATTCCACTCTTAGAAATCATTTCTCAAAATTCAATTAGCCATTTTTTAAAAACAATTCTTTGCATCCATTTTTCCAATCATAATCCAATCCATCCCTAGTGAGGGGAACTACGTCACTCTGATTCTCGCGTGCAAGCGGGATACGTAGGCAGGAGATCGTGCGAGATCTCTCCGAGCACCATCCTTCTCTTTTCCCCCAAATCGTGTCCGAACTACGTTGACTCTGACTTTCCCGCTCCCGAGGGAATACGTAGGCCTAGGACTCCGAGGACGTCCTATCGAGTCACTTCTTTTCCTTTTCTTCCGTCTCTCCTTTCTTTTCCGTTCCTGTTCCTTTTCCTTTCCAGTAGCAGCGGAGCTCCAGATGACGACACCCTTTGATCGAGACAACAAGCGTGGATCCCATCGAGTACGATGGACGTGTGGGGTGCTAATACCTTCCCCTCGCGTAACCGACTCCCTTACCCATTTCTCTTGGTTGCGAGACCGTGCTCTTTTCATTTCCCTCAGGTTTACGCAGTGTTTCCTTTCCCTCTCTTGGGATAAATACACATTGCTGGCGTCTCTGTTTCTGCGCCACTTTTGCGTTTGTACTTGGATGAAAATCCCGGGAGTGACACACCAGCTTGAACAAAGAAGACTTCAAAAACCCAGAGAGAAATAAACTCTCATCCACCAAGAAGGTATACTTCCATCCTCAACCCAGAACTTTTGCCACAAGCTCCCAGAGAACCAGAACCTCCTTACAATTTCAACTAACTACTCTTCTACAAAATATCAATTAGTTTCAAGCATCCTGCTTGAACGCACATTGTGAAACCAATCAAATGCCACCTTTTGATTGAACTCACTCATCTTCAGAACTCACAAAAGATACCCTGATCTACTAATGAAATAAGATCTTTTAAGTCACATGAACTACTTGCCCTATAGCAAGACATCTTGGATCCACCAAGCCTCTTAGTCATGTAACATCTTCTCATCCACAGCTCCTGCAAACTGCATGAGATAGACCTTTTTGAAGAATCCATCACTCCCATTCCCCTGTAGATCACCTTATCTTAAGCTGATGTGCCACATCACCAGCTGAGACTTCTGATGTAAAGCTAGATGTCTGAACATTTTGATATGACATCCAACTGTTAAATTCAGCTCCTCCTTCTGCCACTTAGAAGAACCTCCTCCCTTTGCAGAAACAGATTTCCATGCTCTCACAGACTTAATTCAACAACCAAGTTTTGAGTAGACAACCTCCATTCTACTTTGAAACTTCAAAGACTTCAAACCTGCCACATCTGAATCTTTAGAAAATAAGTAGTACAAGACTACCCCATAACAATACCAAAGAATGCCACTTCCCTTAGTAGAGCCATCAGTAGAAAGCCAGAGATAACTGCCACTTATCCTCGACCTTCACAACCAGAGCAAACACTATGCTCCAAAGCACCTGGATCAGAAATAAACTGACCCAAGCTATAACCATCAAGATTATGATGTCTTCATAGTCTTCCATCTCCATCTTTAACAACATCACCATCTGGACAAGTCATTCACAATACTTTCCAGGAACAGATGCTAAGCCAATAATCCCAGGTCAACAACACCTAGGAGACTTTTGAGCGAATGCAGAACCCCTCCCATGATTCTCCAAGCCTCTGATGAAAAGATGTTCGAACATCTGAAAGAACATCATCAATCTTGCCTTTCAAGGATAATCAATTAAATACACGTGGATTCCACAAGTAGCAATTGATCTTAAATCCTTGTACAATAACCCTTCTTCACTGCTGTACCTGAGCTCCACCAGATCATGTCATGAACACTTATACAGTATTCAATCTTTTTGCAAGTATCTTCTTCAATGACAATGTTGAGATACCAAGGCTGCCACCCTTGACTCAAGTAATTAAGACTTTCTCTGAACAAGTCTTATTTACCTCAACAATTCTTCAATCAGATTGGATCCACTCTTAGGGTCAAGAGAGATGAATCCTTCCTTGCTATTTTTGGATAGTGAAAATAAATCACCTCCACTTTCTTCAGATAGTGTTTCAAAGAAACACCTTCTAGTCAAAAGAATAACTAGAAGACTCCAGATACACGACATAGACGCCTTTATGAGTGGACTTAAGAGAGATCTCAAGTATCTTTGACAACCTAGCCAACCAAACATTTATCAAACTCCTAGAGCAAGAACCTGATAAACTTTAACTCAACTCCTTTCCTCTTCAACTAACTCCAAACTGCACTAAGAAACCAAGCTTCCAAGTGCCAAGTCGCCATACCAGATATCTAACCACATCTCCCTTTATTCCATTGCTCCCGACTTTGGAATAAAAAAATGCAGATATCTTCAAATATATAGAGGCCGACGATTGAGACCTTCCACCAACTGTCTTCAGTAACAACTTCAGAATCCCATAATTCTAGAGCTCTACCATCAGAAAAACATGCAGCAGAACCACCAAGGAACAGATCCTGCTTGCCCTAATAAGATGTTACAACATCTTATAAGACACACCAACAAGAGAAATAGCCACTTCTCCTGTAGTTGTTGTAGAATCTGCTCAACAACATGAACAACCTTCGGGTTGCTCCCTTCGATCCAGAACATTTATCTCATCCATTAGTACCCTTGGGTATGTTCGAGTTGATTGATCTGATCTCCAAAACTCCTCCTTGTTTAAACGCCGGAAAGTATCTCCCAAAGATCTCATCCAGAACCAGACAGGATGCCTGCTCTGATATCAATTGAAATTCTAGCCTATGCAGACAGCAGATGTCCTAACACTTGTCAAGACATTGTGCTACATAATCATTTAAACTTGGAGGCACAACAGTAGACTGATACCTTGAATATCAGAACTGCACCATCACAGATGTCACGGCATCTGATCCAACATGTCAGTCAAGAACATTAATAAATCTGTAAATTGCAGAATGCTAAATAAGATAGTAATTGTTAACCCAGTTCGGTGCAATTCACCTACATCTGGAGGATACCAATCCAGGATGAAGACTTCACTATCTGTAGAACTGTTACAAAGCTAAACTCCCCCTTTTACAAATTTATACCTAACATCTACCCAATGAACATCTTTATCACGGCTAAACTCAACCGTTTACAACCTTGATATGAGATACCTCACTCACATCCTAATCACAACCTGTGATATCTCTGTCTTCTGCCAATTCAGAACTGTCTGGTTTCTTGACCTTCAAGTTATCTTGGATTTGCTTCAAAGCTTCATCCAAGAACAATACAACAACCATTACCTACAGGTTTCTGGTTGTGTCCCTGTACCTATGCCTTCCACTCTACATCCCATATTACAGAGTGGAGACTTAGAACTCCTAAGAGAGCCAACGACTCTCAAACCCTAAACCCTTATTCAACACAAGAGAACTAGGTTAGAAAGTTATAAGCGATACAAAAGTTACAGTACTTAACCCTAGGTCTAAGTCTCCTTATATACTCTTCTTTTTGTCTTGGGCTTTCAATCTTTGATTCTGCATTCCCTTGATCCATTCCTTAATTCTTGCAACAGATTAAAACCTGCTAACTTACCAAGTCAGACAGGATGTCGAGACATTTCCTTCGACATCTTTTTCTTCTGCAAATTCTTCAAGTTTATCATCATAATGTTTTAGCAAAATTTAGTCAAACAATAGGTGCTTTCAGGAATGAAAAGCTTAAGGGAAGAAAGGTACTTCGAAATGTAAGGTCGAAGGTGATAAAGCAGAGAGAAGGTCGAACATTGAAGCTTTGAATGTGTAATGGAAATTACTGTAACACCCCCATTTTCTTTAAATTATTTATTTAATTGAATTTATGCTTTATTTATTTATTTAAATAAATTTTATATGCATTAGATTGATGATTTGGTGTTTTGGCATGTTTATGCTATGTTGGGATTGGTAGAAATATGTTTATTTATTCAATTAAATAATTAGATAATTAAATAATATTAAAATTAAATAGAAAATAGAGGTTTTGGATGGAAAATAGAAACTATGAGGAAAATAAGGTATGTGGTGAGAATTATAATAAGTTGGAGCCAAGGTAGAATTATTAGAGGATTAAATTAGGTTTTTTTTTTTTTTTTAATAAAAAGCGATTAGAAAATCTAAGAGTAGTCAATACGTACTATTTTGGAACAAGAGGCAAAGTGAGAATAAAGTGAGAACAAGGGTTTGGGGGGAAATCACCATAGCCAAATCTTAGAGTTGTTGCTAAAAATCCAAGGTTAAGGGGGGATTACTCTAAATATTGTGCTAATTGCATGATGGGTAGGGATAAATCCTTAATCTCCATTAGGTTTTTCCCTATTTTCTTCCATGGTTGAATGTTTGATGATATGGATGAAACTAGTATGATAATAGGATGTGATTGTTGTAATTATCTTGAATTTCGTGTGTTGACTTACCATGAAAATTGGGGGTTTGCATTCATAAAAGTGGTATGAGTTGTGTTCATATAATTGATATGAATATGATGAATAAAGTGATAAAAATTTGTGATTAATTGATGAAATTGCGTGTTAATCAATAGGTATATGATATTGTAATGATAACATGTGTATTTCTCAGATGTTTATAATCGATTGGAGGGTCTGGGTGGAAAATCGGAGTTTTGAATTGAACCCTAAAGCAAAACCCGAATTCGGCTTCTATAACATAGATGATGAACGTCATATGCGTGACGACACCTTAAGATGCTGACGGGCATCATCGGTTTGACGGGGAGACCGCCATGGTCTCCAGGCAAGCGTTGAGCCTTGCCGATCGTCACAGGGTGACGGTTGGGGGAAGGGGTGATGACGGGCGTCACCCAGGCTACGGGCTACTCGCCATCATGTCATTGGATGCGTTTTGGCCCGCTAATTTGGATTTTTGGTGTTGTTTTATCTTACGGTTGAATTTTGGTTGTTGTTTGGTGTGTTTTGATGAATTTTGGTTCATTAATTGAATTGTTTGATTAATCTAATGATGTTGAATTATGTTGATGATGAAGTGATTATGTGATGAACATATAATTGAGATTGTGGTGAGTAGTTCATACGTGGGGACTACTTTGATGTTGTTATTTACAGTTAGATGTGGAACTATAAATCTGTTGTTGAGTCATTATGGTTATGCATTATATTGTACATGCATCATATGATGTCGTTGTTGTGAAAGACGCAAGTCACAAGTTTAGATGTTGGGACTAGTGATTTTATCGGAGCTCAGATGCAGGGGCTCGAGGTTCATATGCTAGGACCCGGTTCGTATGAAGAACCTTTGTTGAGTTGGTACCACATGTATGAGTTGAGTTGTTGTTTTGTTGCATTACATAAATGATATACATATGGGTTTAGTAATTATTGTATTGATTTATATAATTGAAATGTATGAAGGTTGATGTTTTGCCTTTAGGTTACCCTTGCATTATCTTGCACCACTATATATTTTGAGCTTATTCTCACCCCCTTTGTTTTTTTTTTTTGTAGAGTTTTGTGCTCCTTCTTGGGGTACAAACAAGAAGGTAAATGAGTAGCTACTTTAGAGCTGAAGGATGACGTTGAGACTATTCTTCCTTTCCAGTTTGTATGTGTTTTAGATTATCGTTGCTTTGATCTGTAACACTGGGCGGGCGAACATTATGTTTTGTTTCTTCTGAGTTATTATTGTGAGACTAAATGTTATAACTCCTGATTTTGAGTTGCATTCATGTTGAAGGCATATTGCCCTGATTTAGTTTAATTTTAAATAAAATTTACATTTGAACTTATTTGATCGAGTAACTATTTTTAATGATTTATTCCGTTACGATGAGTCTAAGTAAAGGCGAGCATGTGATGACAGGTGTTTTGAATTAAATATTTTATTTTAATAAGTGTTATAAAGCAGGTTGAATGTGGTGATTGTGTGACATCCTATACGAATTAGTTGTTTATAGTTGATTTATTCCATATAATTTCGAGTGGGGGTTTTAGGGTGTTATAGTTACCCCTGGGAAAAATACTCTTAGAGAAGAGGGAAACATTCGAGGATACAAGGGAAACTTAGTATAAAAGAAGGCGAAAAAGTTCCCCACTCTCTCTATCCTTATATAGGCAAAGACAATCGAGCATATCAGATTAAAAGCAAGAAACAAGTATAAATCAACTGCTAGATTTCATCTTAAGAACACAATCAAACTCAAGTGTACTCGAGTGCACAGTAGGTCACGTTATGCCACCCAATACATTTTCAAGTCATACGTCAAGAGGAAAGCGGTGAAACGCTTTAGTAATGGGATTACATTTAATGCTCAAGTTCCCCATTACTATTTTTCAAAACCAAAGCAATACATGTAAACCGACACCTGAGCAATTATTCTCAAGGGCCGACCACAACTACTAAAAGACTTCCCCAACATTCTACGTACCCAATGAGTCTTAGGGGTAAATGTTCAGTGTCAGGCAAAGGCTCAAGGATCCACTGCTTCGTGCCGGTCAAATGCCTAATAACACGAGGCCCATTTATCTAACCTGCTCCATTAGGCCCAAAGTATAAATACCTTCGCAAAGAGTTTCCAGGTACACAATCTCCAATCCTCACTTTCACTACTATTATTTTGAACACTAAACTGACTTGGGTGTTGGAGTGCTAACCATGTTGGTCAGGGGCGGAGGCAGAGTATGTTGAGGGGGTTCAATTGAACCCCTTGGAGTTAAAATATTTGCACTAGTACCCCTATTGATTTTTTATTTTGACCCCCCTGAAAAAAAAATTTTTGCACCCATAACTTAAATTTTAAATATTTGCACCCCCTGAACTAGGGTCCTGGCTCCGCCACTGATGTTGGTACCTCCCTTTGATCCGTTGTATCAGAGACTAACGATGTTGATTCAAGATCAACGCTTCTAATTAAAAAAATATCGTGATCGCAACCTTCGATTCACAATACCACATCACTATAGTGCTCATGAAAGCTCGCTTTGTCATGATTTTCACAATTCTCTCTATTTATAGTTCTGCAACGGAACAAAAACCAAGACAAAGGATTGATGTATATACACTTAAAGCTTGGTTTCTGCAATACACTCGAGGCAAATGTGGCAAATGTTATGCTTAATTTGTTTTGTAATCTTGCACTTCTACTCTTTTTACTTTGATGTGCATAAGCAAATTACATAGAAAATATATCATAAATATAAATTAGTCAAACATTAATGTCCAATAAAAATTCTAAATTTATGATGTTATTTTAAAAAATTGATTAGATAACATATTTTTTGTGACAATTTTCTAAATTTTAATTGAATATTAATGTCAAATCATTTTATATTGAAAATGTTTTCTCTTTAAAATTTTAGGTTTAAATATCACAATGGTCTTTATGACTTGCATTGATTGGGCTATGTGCTACATTTAACTTCCGCAAAGCAAATAAGAAATGTGACCTAAGGGCAACACAACACACACTTTGTTCGGTGTGCCGAGTGTCGTTTTTAAGGTACGTTGCTTCTGTTTCCATTCCCAATTCCAGATCATACTCTCACTGTCTCCAACATTTCAATGATGATGGTGTTGATCTCGTTTCCTTGTTCATTCGAATGCTCCAAACGAAACCCACCCCACCCGCCATTGAATTTTGCAAGATTTTAGGTTCTCTTGTCAAAGCCAAACATTACTCTACTGTTGTTTCCCTTTCTCAACAAATGGAACTGAATAGAGTTACTCCTGATTCTGTAACTCACAGTATCCTCATCAATTCTCTCTCTCAATTGGGTCATGTTACTTTTGCTTTTTCTGTTTTAGCAAAGATTCTCAAGAGGGGTTATCACCCAAATTGCATAACCTTCAATACACTCATCAAGGGTATGTGTCTCAAAGGTGACCTCCATAAAGCATTGCAATTTCATGACAAGCCGGTAGCTCAGGGATTTCAGTTGGACCAAGTTAGTTATGGGACATTGATCAATGGTTTATGTAAACTTGGTGAAACAACAGCAGCACTACAATTGTTGAGACGAGTTGATGGAAAGTTGGTCCGGCCTAGTGTGGTAATGTACAATACAATCATTGATAATATGTGCAAAGATAAACTTGTTAATGATGCATATGTTTTATATTCTGAAATGATTGCTAAGAGACTTTTTCCTGATGTTTTCACCTATAATTCATTAATCTGTGGCTTTTGCATTGTTGGTAAATTGAAAGAAGCAATTCATTTGCTTAATAAAATGATATTGGAAAACATCAGACCAAATTCGTATACTTTTAGTATACTGGTTGATCCTATTTGTAAGGAAGGAAACCTCAAAGAAGTCTTAGCTATGATGATTAAAAATGACATTAAACTTAATGTTGTTACCTACAATTCTTTAATGAATGGATATTGTCTAGTAAATGAAGTGAACAAGGCCAGAGATATATTCAACATTATGTCCGAAAGGGGAGTGACTGCTGACGTTTGGAACTACACTACCATGATCCATGGATTTTGTAAGGTTAAAATGGTGGATGAAGCTATTAATCTCTTCAAAGAAATGCGTTGTAGAAAAATCATTCCCGATACGGTAACTTACAATTCTCTTATTGATGGTTTGTGCAAATCGGAGAAAATTTCATATGCTTGGGAGCTTGTCGATGAGATGAATGACAGAGGTCAACCACCAAACATAATTACTTATAATTCTATATTAGATGCTTTGTGCAAAAATCATCATGTTGACAAGGCAATTGCGTTATTTAAAGAATTTAAAGGCAAAGGTATTCAACCAAGTGTGTGCACATTCACTATTCTTATTGATGGATTGTGTAAAGCTGGAAGACTAAAGGATGCACGGAAGATTTTTGAAGAACTTTTGGTTAAAGGCTACAATCTTAATGTCTATACATATAATATTATGATCCATGGATTTTGTAAGAGTGGCTTGTTTGAAGAAGCGTTGACCTTGCTGTCAAAAATGAAAGGCAATGGTTGCATTCCGGATGCTCAAACTTATGAAATCATTATTCTTTCCCTATTTGAAAATAATGAAAATGATAAAGCTGAGAAACTTCTTCGTGAAATGATCATGAAAGGTTTACTATGAGACTAATAATAGGTAAGATGCATTTGTATTTCTACATTATCATTTTGAATTTATGTTTCAACATTATTTCATCTTTTCATTTATGTAGCTGTTTCAGCTATTATGGAAAAGATATATGTTTTTGTTGTTTGTGTACTTTACAAAATGATAGATCTGTGAGTTCCAATTTGAGGGAAATTGGTAGAATATTATTACTATATTCATGTCTTAGAAATGTTGGGCTGCATCTGTACTAATTGCATTACACCACTCGTCAATACCTTTAGCATCAACAAATATCTTGATGCTTTATATGATAAAAAAATTCATTTCAATACTCATCGAGACCAAGAGAATGAATTTATTAGTCTTGTGGTTACCTATACACCAATGTATGACAGCCCTAAAATAAGGAAATTATTTTTTAGGTAGAATACATGTGAAATCTAATGGGATCGTCGATACAAGTTTGCTTATTTAGTCCTTAATGCAGGCGTCTGGTTTTGAGCTGTTGCTCTTATCGTTTAAATGCATGGCTCGTAATATTTAGGGGAAAGGGTTGGTTAGAGAAGTAGAACATCGTGTGTTCTGATTTCCATTTTAGGTTTGGAAGCCAGAGTCTCTTTGCCTTTGGTTTTGAGCTGTTTTTCTTGTCTTTTTAATGTCATTGCAGTGCATTTCTATTTGGAATCCTAACAAATGCAAATAAAGATTTAGGACACATGATATATTTTGGCCCAAAAAGTGTGGTAAAGTACTGCTAATTACTATTTTTTGAGTTTTTTCGTTCAGGTTAGTACATAAGGGAATTAGAATCATTATCAAGGATAGCTGAAACCATACATCTCACATCCCAAAGATCTCGCACATCTACTGAAGTTCCTGGTTTTATCTTCAAAGCATCTTTGTTTATTTGTATTTGATTAGATAACGAAATTGCATATCTAGTATCATCATGCTGAAATATCGCTCCTTTGAACTAGCATGGTTTCTTTTTCTCCTACTATGACCTCATATATGTTTGCCAATTAGTGTGATGATGAGTGAGTTACACAGATGTTTGACTCAATTGTAACCATTCGGTGATCTTGCACCTCCTTTTTTCTTATGTGCTTAATGTTTTCACATGTCTTCCATCTTAAGGACTCGATTTGGCTATTAGAATGCCTGAGATTGGTTATTGTTAAATTTATATTTAGGTATTTCCATTGGGTTCATGTGGAAATTATTATCGAGTTCTTGAATGCTAGAGAAGGGGAAATATATCATCAGATATCATATCATTATTCACTTTATTCATTAAAATAACTCTTGCTGGAGTTAGAATAAATACTTGCTTCTGAGTTATTTACAAATCGGCAACATTTGTCTCAATCACAGCCTGCACATCAATAACTCATGTTATATAGCAGCTTTACTATGTTATCGTTTTATCACCAATTATGCAGCAGCCTATATTGCAGCTTTACTATGTTAACCTTTTATCACCAATTGAGAACTGGAATGGTCTTCAAGTTGTTTAGTCATTAGGAACAATGCTGAGAGTTTAGAATTAATAGATTCTAAAATCAATCTACAGACAACTGGAACAAAGGGAGTTGCGTCAAACCTAGTCACTTTAAACATCTTAATTGTTTTTGTCAATTGGGTCTAAACTCTCTTTCCTTTTCTGTATTTGCCAACATTCTCAAGAAGGGTAATCAACCTAATGTCATAACTTTGACTACACTCATCAAATGTTTTTGTGTCAAAGGTGAGCTCCATACAACATTGTACTTTCATGACAAGGTGGTAGCACAAGGATTTCATTTGGGACAAGTTTGTTATGGATCCTTTTTTAATGGGTTATGTAAAGTTGGAAAAACAAGAGAACCCCTGCAACTGCTGAGACGAGTTGATGGGAAGTTAGTTCAGCCTAATCATTGATGGTATGTGCAAAGATAAACTTGTTAAGGATGCTTTTGATTTATATTTTGAGAATGGTTGCTAAGAGAATTACTGCTACTGTTGTCACTTACAATTAATACTTTAATTTGTGGCTTATGCATTATGGGTGTTGTACCCCAAATTTTACCCCTTAAATGTCATAATATCTTGCATAGACATTCATGATCAATCACTTATGCATTGTTTAACTAATCCGATAGGAGCAGTTAAAGACTTTAAGGAATGAATTTTATTGCAAGCCGAATATAAAACAAATTCCTATTGAAAATCCCTTTTGTTCATATCTTTAAGTTCAGTATGCATGAAACATACTTGACATTATTTTTAGGAATATTTTGCTTTATATTTCTCAAGATCTTTTTACAGAAACATAATTGACATTATTTTTAGGAATATTTTGCTTTATATTTCTCAAGATCTTTTTACAGAAAGGGAAGAGTTAAAAACAATAGTATACTGTATTTTTTGTCATTTGAGACGTTTTTAGTATTAAAGTTACTACTAACTAGTACTATTTTTCTTTTGGTTCTCACTATTATTTAGTTCAGCTAGTTGCAGCTATTGATTTTTTCTTTCCCTTTTATGGTTTGTTATGAAAAGAGAAACAACTTAAATAAAAAAAAAAAAAAAAAAAAAGAGAAACAACCTAATTTATGAATTTATAAGTTTAGTCTATTTGTCAATGTAGGAACAAGTATTATGGTCCCGTCTTGGATCATGCTGTCACACTCCTAGACGCGATAGAAGCTTTGCTTTGAAATATGTCTTTGACAAAATCTCTTCTTGAATTTATAAGTATTTTGATAATAATTGTTGGGCGATAATATGAAAACAACAATGTTATCGAAACATATTCATGATCTTCCATTATGATGAAAATATGATTACATTGTTTTGATTACAAGTAACTATCACACAATAATTTCATCTAATGAAGTAGACACTAAACTGCTAACACAATACAAGATCTCACAAGATTTTGATCCAATAACCTGCTCCAAGTATTCGTATGTGGCAATCCACCTGATCCCACCGATTTCTTATCTGAGCGATTGCCCTTAACTAAGTGTATATTGGACAACTCTCAACTTTGTCTTCTAGCAATCTTTCTCCAACGCCACCAAAGAAGGATAACTTCCAACTCCGCCTTACGGACCGTTGATACTTGATTCTGCCAAAGTCTTCCTTGGAGTATAGTGGAAACTCTTATCCTATTAGATAACTTCTCAATCCCAAACTGCACTCAAGAAACGATACCCTGATGTACCACTAGTCTCCCTTTTCGCTCAATCTTTAGAGGAGGGTCCTTAAACAAGGAAAGAAACTAAGGATGAAAATGGTGAACAGTGCCAGATAATCTCAACAACATCTGACATTACAAGTGATTAGTCAAGTAATTCAGTTTTGATGAGAGATGAACACACACATAAGGTTCAAATAAGTTTCTAGATAATTGGGTCTTGGTTCTTGAAAGTTATCAAGAGCTATGTCAAATCATCAAGAAGATCTGAACAACTCATACTCAAATTGCACAATCAAGATGCAAACAGATAAAGAATTGACATGAGTTCAATATCAAATATTGATGTTTGGTGAATAAGAGAGAGGAATGATGTAAAGACGGACACAATAAGATAAGAGGACAAAAATCACTATTTTTTGTCTCTATGAAAAATCATAGATTTCCCACACATCTTGTAATCAAAAGAAACAAACATTTAAATGAGTGATGGAAATTGGGTTTTTATGGTTTGATTCGATTCAAGAAGAAAAATTGATTTGAATCAATCTGGACAGAACCAAAAGGGGGTTGTTTTTAATACACGCGATTCAAATCATTATTTATAATTGATCTGAATCAAATGGGGTTCTGATTCGAATCATGTTCAAATTTTGATCCGAATCAAATGATCCAGAATGTAATCTCAATTTTCAACAAGTGAATAATTCAAATTAGATATTACACATGATCCGAAACAATTACCAAAAGCATTAAAATTGAGATGTTTTAACTTGTGATTCAAGCTACTCATGTGGAAATGACAAAGCAATAACTTTCACAGGCTCAAAAAGGAAATAACTAACAAGGATCAACAGATTCAATATGAAATGTAAAGGGTTCACAGTTGTCATACCCCAAATTTTGACCACAAGATTTCCCATCATTGTGTAAATCATCACCACAATATGGATGTACCTTCATTGCCTCATCAATTTCTCAAGAATTGTTGAGCACTCACCTCAACCAAGAATTAGGGTTTTGAGCCCCCTCAGAGCACTCAGACAAAGGATCAATCAAGAAAGGACATGATCCTCAACTTGTCAAGTCTCTCAAACACCCATAAAGGATCAAGAGGTCTCCCACATCAAGAATCAAGCACAAGGTTGCAACATTTCAAGTGGATAAGCCTCAAGATCGCCAGTGTCACCAAATTAGGGTTTTGGTCGACTAAGGCCTCCAGAAGAAAATTTTCATCTGGGCATGAGCCAATACTTCAAAACATGATTCAAGAAGTTCAAAGGGACCTTATGAGTCCAATCATCAAGTCAAAATGGCCTCAAGGGATGCATTCATCAAAAATCAGGAATTACGGGTTTCTTGACCTAATTCACCCCTAAGTTGACTTTTGGAGCAAAACATGAGCCAAGACCTCAAGAAATGTTTTGAAGACCCCCAATATCTTATATTGATCCTCTTACAAGTTCAAATAAATATCAATAACTTGATTCATAAGCAACACAAAGATGCAAATTCATCTGGACCACAAACTAGAGTTTCTGAGAAAAAAGTCAACTATGCCTTTGACTTTTAACCAAGACATGTTCCCAAACCTTGGGACATGATTCAAGACACTCTAAAACACCTATGGAATCCATCCATTAGGTTTGAATTAGGTCAAAGACTTGATTTCATAGAGGATCACAAAGTTTGGAATTCATCTGACAAAAAGTCAACTGTGCCAAAAAACCAAGTTTGACTTTTTGAATTTCTTGACAAACAAGGCTCCCCTAAGTCAAAAACAATGTTAACTTATGGTTTGTACCATCATCCATCAAGAAAAATCAAGAAAAGTGAAGTTACTTGCAAAAGGGGCAACCTTAAGAAACTTAAAATTTTCTAAGTTATGGAAGAAAAGTGATTTGGTACCAACTTTGCAAGGTCATAACTTCTAAACCACAAGGCCTTTTTTTTCCATCCAAAGCTGAAATGAAATCTCTCATTACATACTTCAAAATTGTCAACTACAAGAGATCCAAATACTCATGGATTTTGAATTATAGATTGATCAAAATCACAAAAACATGAAAATGGACACTTTTCCAAAACTTAGTGAAATTTTAGACAGAATTTGTCTTGAATTTTCACCAACTTTGAAGTCATTTTTCATTATGATCCAAGTTGATTCAAGAACAAAGTTGAACATCAAAGTTGAAGTATGTTTTTAGGGCTTTCCAAAAAGTACAAGAACTCATCCTAACTCAACTTGAGTAGGGAGTTACAAGCCTTGAAACATGGCCAAAAAAACCTGATTTTTCAAGACAGCATGAAAACCAAACTTGTGCCACACAATTTTGCCCTTCAAATCTTGTCACTTTGACAACTTTGTCATCTTCCAAAAACACAAAATATCTGATAACTCACTTAGTTCATGATCAAAGAGGCGAGGAATTCAATTTGGCATGTGAAAACCATCATGACATGAAGTTTGAAATTCAACTTTGGCAAGGTAACATCAATGCAATGCATTAAGGTGTCATGAACCAGATCACAACACTCTAAGCCAGTCAAGATTCTAGTCCAAACTCTGAGCATTCAAACCTGCAAAGTTAAATGGAGTTAAGATAAGAAGAGTTGACTTGGCACTTTTGATTATCCAAGTCAATGGCTACAAGCTACAGCCATGATCAGCCTCCAAACACTATTGCTTCCAAAATAAACTTCCTCTACTATAAATAGAGGTCATGTGTGACTGATCAAATGTAATATCACATATTATTTAAGTGCTCAATTGGATATCAGAAGAGATCAATTATTTTATTAAGAAGACAGATTGATATTTGTTAGTTCAAGAGAGTATTTTAAGGTAACTCTAATAATTGATCAATTTGGTTGAGATGACAAAATATCAATTGGAGATATTTTACCCTGTTAGATTATATTATATAATAAGGTTATATATATATATATATATATATAAGAAAAGAAAGAAAGAAAAGATAGTAAAGAAGAAGAAGAGGAAAGGAAAGGAAGAAAAGGAAAGAAGAGAAAGAAGAAGAACTTGGGAAGAAGAAGTTCATGGATCATTAATTCATCATCTTCTTCAAACTCCTCTTCGATTATCAGGTGGGTTCTAGTTAGACACTCTAAGTTCTAGAAATCTATGATTTTGGACTTAGGTTAGATTTGAGAGAAAATGATTAAACGGACAAATCAATGGAATCTAACGGATGAAATTCGATATAAATTGCGTAGTATAGTTGAACCGTGTATATGATCAATCGTTGATACTTGTTTTGAGGTTTAAAACTGATTTGGTATGGTAAGGGGGAGAATTGGGACCCTTGGAACCATGGAAAACGCAGGAAATAAAAATTCTGGTTCTGATGTTATTCGCTAGGCGAATTAGGATTCGCCAGGCGAATTAGGTCTCGCCACTGTTTCGTCAGGTGAAGTACTGGCGAAGGGGAATTCGCCAAGCGAAATCCATACTCGCCAGGCAAAAATGAGGAGGCATAACATGTTTTGGCTACTGGAACTTTTGGTTTTTATAAAATGTGGATTCGCCACTGGTTCGCTGGGTGAAGTACTGCGAAGGGGGATTCGCCAGGCGAAATTCTTCACCGCCAGGCGAATCTGGCAGTTTTTCAATAATTTCCTTTTCTTTAAAAATTCATAACTTTTGATCCGTAACTGGGATCGGGACGTTCTTGGTACCGTTAGAAAGCCAAGACGACCCTCTACCCAATAAAAAGTGAAAATATTGAGTATGAGGTGGGATTAATTAATTAGTGGTATTTGAATGATAACAATGTTATGTGATATGTTGAAATCCATATCTTTTGGATCGTAAATCCGATCGAGGCATAATTATAGCCGATGTGAAGCTGTGGAAATATCCTACGGGGTAGAAGTGAAAAGTATTGATTTCGATACTCGATTAAATGAATCGGAGGAAACCCGAAAGTGATGTTTTATGCGAAGAATCATTATATGTGATTCCATTGTGCAATTGTAATATGTTTTTGTATAACTTGTGATGAAATTATGATATGTAATTCAAATGTGCAATTGTAATATGCTTTGCCTAATATCGTTGTTAAACATTATCAAGAGAATATGCATGCTTAAAATATGAATTAGGAAGAGTGAGGAAACTTTACCCCCAAAACAAATGGTATAGTTTAAGATAGTGGAACCTAGTAACGGCTAGGAAATTGATGTATGACAGAATGACAACGCTAGTGCAAGAGAGGCCGAGGCATGTGTCCATTACCGAATGATATAGAAAGAATAAGACACTAGTATGGAACATGTGTAATTGTTATGTTTTATTATTAAAGGAAAAAGAGGCCTAAAGGCATGAGAGGCCTAAAGGCTAATGTAGCCTTGTGATTGTCGAATACAATCACGTTGTGCATTTGATCACGTAATCGTAACCATCGCCCTTGAGAGGCATTCATGAGTCTCGAGCTCCTCTGAAATGCAGGCATAATTACTTGGCAGGTTTGATTCCCGCGTATAGTACGAATGAAACCTACGGGTAGAGACTTGTGACGATGTACGGGCCGTGTGAAGTGACGATTTAAGGTGATAATATGTCCCTTATTTCCGAATCCATTTCGTATGCCAAGTAACTACAAGGATCCAGGACTCGGGTCGACTTCTAGATGTAGAAGCGGACGTGCAAGAGGGATGCCTTGGTATGGTTATCGATTAGTGATAAACTTTTAAGTTAACGGACTCAATGACATGTTTCCATATAGTGTGAGATTGTGTACTCAGGGTCATTTTCCCTTCCCCTTGACTTGATTTAGGATTTGGCTAGAACCCTGTAAAGCCGAGAGAATCCATAAGATATGGAACTCACTGAGATTTGATGTATCTCACCCCACTATTGTTGATTATTTTCAGGAGGTATTTACAGGTTTGGTTTACAAGTGGAGCTATGCTTAGATGTTTCAAGAGAAGCTTAGTTGAGCTTATTCCGTTGTGTATTATTATTTTCTTGTACAATGAGGAATATTGTATAATGATCTTAGTTTTTAGGGTTAAATAGTGTTTACCCCCTGCCATATAGACGTGTTTTGGTTTACCCCCTTTTAAGAAAAAAATTTGAGATTCCCCCCTCAACTTATCCAGATTCCTTTTCTAAACACCCTGATGCGCTTATGTGGCAATGTGTCGCTTACGTGGTTGCTGACTGTGAATCAAACTTGCCACGTGTAATTTTTGTAATTATATGATTTAAATATATATTTAATTAGTAATTTTTTTATATAGATTTTTTTAAAATTTATTATTAATTCTATTAATTCAATTTTCGTATTAATTATTTTTTTAATTTTAATTTTTTTCATTTCTTAAATATTTTATTTTTTATAAAAATTATATTAATTGGGCTATTCCAAAGATATCTCAAGCCCAGTGACATATCCACTCTTATTAGCCCATATATTTTTAACTCATTATTGATAGTGTAAATTATTAGTATACACACTAATAATTAACAACCCACCACCGATGTGGGACTTCTTCACTAGCAAAACAAGCAAAAGAACTCTACCCAGCCAAAGAACTATATTCTGGAACTAATGTCTCTTCTTGACAACGTACACTACAGTAGCCTTCAACCAATTTCTCACAAAATACAAGCTTCACATCCATCCTTCCAAGTCACGTGAGCCAAAAAACTCCTGCCATCAGCAGCAGAAAAGAACAAAACCCTGCGATTAAAATGGAAAAAAAAACAACAAAACCGTCGTGGCCGTCGAAGATGAGTGCGCGGACGGGGGAGCTTCGTGATTGTTCAACTGTGATCTCGGCCTGGTTATCTCGTGTTGTTCGTTGTGTCTGATGATTGTATGAATCTCTGCAACATATGCGTGTATTTGTGTATATTGTGATATGGAGTTTGTGGAGGTTATCTCTGATTTTGGTTTTGGAAACTTCTGATTCCTCCTTGAATGTTTGGTATCCAATTGATTAATTGCTTGAGTGAATGTCTCTATCTCTTTCCATGGTTTTGGAGACAATGGTAGGGGCTGTGGTGAAGTACACAGAAACGGGTGCTCCAGTTAAAAGACAAAGGAGGGAGATAATCACAGTGCATTCCAAGAAAATAGCAAGCACACGATTTTGGAATGAGCATTCTATTCTTTTGAAGGAGCTTGGCGTATCAATAATTGATGAAAATAAAGAGATTGTTGGAATGTCAAATGGGATTAAACCTTTGGTAAATTTATTACAAAATGGAACAGTTAGAGGAAAAAAAGATGCAGCTACAGCACTTTTTAGCTTATCATTAAACCATGCATGCAAATAAAGATAGAGCTATAAGAGCTGGAATTATGACACCTTTACTTGAATTGTTAAAGGACAAAAACTTGGGAATGGTTGATGAAGCACTATCTATTTTATTACTACTTGTGTTAAATTCTGAAGGGAGACAAGAGTGAACAAAGTTTAGGTACAGTTATATATATTCAGTTAAGAGAAAGTTATATGCAAGAGTGAACAAATTTAATTGATTTTTTTCTTCTTTTTCTAATATAGGTACAGTTATATATATTCAGTTAAGAGAAAGTTAATTAAACTAATGTTTCACATGTTGTGATGTACAAATACAGTCAAAACTTCAAAAAGTGTAATTAAATTTGTTGTTTTATCCCTATGATTAGTTACATTGATTGATTCTTTTTAAAATTTGAATCCTGTAATAGTTTATGAAACTTCTATTTCTAAAATTATTTTGCTATATTTCTTATTTAAAGAAAAAGCTATGTGAAGTCTTAGCATCCTTTTTAAGCTATCAAGTTTCAGCATTATAAAACTGTCAAAATAAAAATGTTTCAGCAAAATCACAAGGTAATTAGTTGCATACACATGCTACATCATTATACTGGGAATAGACTGAACCAGAGCAATGCTTAAGAATGTCTAAGTGTAAGTTTTGTGATGAGAGTTTGATTTTATAATTTTAAAAAGATTGAATTCAAATTTCAGATGAGATAAAATGACCATTAAAAACTAAATTTCAGGAGCGTCAAGCCTGAGGAATTACCAGATGGTTCTATGCGTGTGGAGACAGAAGATGATGAGAAGGGAAGTAGCTAACATGAAAAAGGAAGATGCTGCAGGTGTTGTTACAGTGTGAAGAAAAAGAGTTCAATTTAACTTGAAGTCCCACATCGTTTTCTAAGTTAAAATCTTTAGTGTATATATACCAAAATCTCATATCATTTAATAACTTGCAAAAGACAAATTGTAAATGGACCAAAAGTGCTGATAGCCTAGGGCTAGTTGTCATTAATCTTGGCCTAATTAGAATATTTTTTAAAATAATAATTTGGAAAAATAAAATAAAAAATAGTTAGAAAACGAAAAAAATTATAGAAAAATAATTCTAAAGAAAACAATTAATAAATAAAGGGTGATTTGAAAAAAAATAATTAAAAAAAAATAATACGAAAAAAAATTTAAAAAGTAAAAAATAAAGATTAAAAAATTTAAAAAATAAATATAAAAATCCATGTGGCAGTCAACTAAGACCCAGTCAGCGAGGTCAACATGCCACGTCACAGAATCTTGTACCCATGGGTGAATCAGGGTCTTTGTAAATGGAATCAAAGAAAGTTGAGGGGGCAATAAAAAAAAAATTTCTTAAGGGGGGGTAAACCAAAACACGCCTATATGGCAGGGGGTAAACACTATTTAACCCTAGTTTTTATTGTTTTGGCTAGTTTCCATAACTTGTCCCATATGTTGTATTTATATTTATAAATGGACAAGTATGTGAATTACGCCATTAGGCACTTATGATGGTGTCAGTACCAAATAAAATGCTTGTATTGTATTATTCTAGGTATATATTATACAGGGCATTACATCAAACCAGCCCAAAACATCTGAATTCATGTTTTCTTTCACTTCACTCTCAAAAACCAGATTTTCGCTTCTTCTTGAAGTAACATTCGAATTTTCAATTTGAGAGCAATTCAATCAAAACCAACTATACCAACACCTCAAATACATCATATATGAGTGATCCATAACCTTAAAACACATCTGGAACATCAGAATCACAAAGTCACCCCCATTTGCTCAAGCTTTTTGGCCTATTTGCAGTTGAGGTGCCACAACAAGTTCTAGGTTGTTTCAATCCATTCCAAGCTTCCAAACACCTTGTATTAGGTCCATTGAAGCTGTCCAGATCATTACACAACATTTGTAACACCTCCAACATAGAATTCGAATTCTTCTTGCAAGAGGTAAGCCTGAACTCTCAAAATATATAATCCAGCATCATAAATGTGTTTTCAAGTTACAAACATGTTTCTGCACTTATGTAGAGTGATTCCCCTCAATCAATTGCTTTGTAGCTTTTGTGTATAAGATTTCATAGTGTTCTTGCAGAAATTAGGGTTCTTGAGTTCATCACTTGATTTTTCACTCCACACTTAATATAAATGCAATTAATTTATATGACTGAAATCCTTGTTCAAAAACACACAACTTTCATGTTTATAAAAGTCATTTTCATTGAGTAATCAGAGAGATATGAGAGTTTTTGCAAAACGGCCATGGCGGGTAGTCGTGAGGTAGAAGACGACCGTTGGCGCCATATTTCAAATTTTTGAATTTTTAATTATTTTCTTAATTGATTTCAAAATTAATTTCTCTTTCATTTTTTATCATTTTTAATTGGTTCTTTTTTTTAAAAAGTCACAAAAATGTTAAATTATTTTATTCTACGAAAAATTTAAATTTAAATTATTTATTTAATATATCTTGAATTTTTATAAATAATTTTATTTTTATTGTTTTTTAACATTTTTAAATGAAATTCTCACCTTGATTTTTCAAAACCAATTGGATTTCAAGCTTTCACGTGATTAAACATGATTTTTCAAAATATTTTTCAAAGCTTACAACTTGTTTTTAAATATATTTGATATTTTATATTTAATTTCCTTTGAAAATTATATTTTTTTTAATTAAAATTAGGGTTTCTCTTAATTTTAATTTTTTCAAACTTCTTTTCAATCACTTTTGGGCCCCTTTGTAAAGTGTAAGTCCCATCCCTTTGTAAATAATTGATTTTAGGCCTCATTCATTGAATAAGTCCCGATACGATTTTAAAAATCTCAGCACGATCGCCATTTTCAAAACAATTTTCATCTGGGCCTCTCCTTGAGTTGTAAGCCCCTTCTTTCTTCTTTTCAAACACTTTTGGGCCTCTTTGTAGAGTGTAAGACCCATCACTTTTGTAAATACAATAATTTGGGCCTCAGTCATTGTATAAGTCCCTACGTGATTTTTGAAATAAACGGTGCGATCGTTGTTTTTCATTTGGGCCTCTCCTTGAGTTATAAGCCCCAACTCTTGTATAAAAATAAATTCTTGGGCCTCTAATAGAGTGTAAGACCCATTCCTTCTTAAATAATTTTGGGCCTCAGTCATTGTATAAGTCTATCTGCGGTTTTCAAAATCACAGCGCGATCGTCGCCTTTTCAAATAAATCATCTAGGTCTCTCCTTGAGTATAAGCCCCATTTTTCTTTCTTCAAAACACTTTTGGGCCTCTAATAGAGTGTAAGACCCAACCCCTCTTTGTATAAAAACAATTTTTTTGGGCCTCTGGTGTAGTATAAGTCCCACAAAATCTTTCGGTATCGCAGTACGATCAATATTTTCAAATAAATCATTTGGGACTCTCTTTAAGTTGTAAGCCCCAAACATTCTCAAACAAAAACTTTCCTTTTTGATTCAAATTCAAAGATGCAAGTTTTCTCAAAACTTTCTTCAATTTCTTGAAACCCTAACCATACAGCTGTACTCAATAAATGCTTGGTCTTTCATCAGACTGTAAATCCCAATATCTCTTCAATATATAACTGTTTATATATATATATATATATATGTACATGTTTGTCTAGAGTTTTCCCTAGCAGTTAGGTCCACACTTTGGTCAAACCAGAGGTTACTCTTTCAACATAGTCAAAACTAGTTCCCTCATAGGAAATTCCCTATACAATCTTGCCTCCTATTGGGCTTATACAATATGGGACAGAGAAAGACATTATTCCCG
Organism: Lathyrus tuberosus; assembly: GCA_022829125.1. Classification (NCBI taxonomy): domain Eukaryota; kingdom Viridiplantae; phylum Streptophyta; class Magnoliopsida; order Fabales; family Fabaceae; genus Lathyrus; species Lathyrus tuberosus. Next base: position 29,214,980 of record JALAZF010000004.1, on the reverse strand, counting down.
GTGAAACTTTTCTCAAGACTGTCAAAACTTAGAAATATATGTGTATAAGAAATTCATTTCCCCAGAGAGGACTAATTCCCGGTGAAACCTCTTTTGAATTTCTTCAAACCCTAGAACTGTTCAGCAAATAAAGGATTAATTCCCGGTGAAACCTTTCTTGAACTTTTCTTAGGCTTGGACCCACAGGCTTCCTAAAAGCATCCCTAGCCTCCTCTTGGGCTTAGTACAATGACCCACAGGCTTCTTAGAAGTTCTCTAGCCTCCTCTTGGGCTTAATACAAGGACCCAAAGGCTTCCTAAAAGCGTATGATAGAAATTAGTTATCTCTACTAGTTCAATCCTCAGGAAAGTCAAGAATTCCAAAACATCATATCATTTTAGGGTTGATCTTCATCCCTCAAACCAATAGCCTCCTCTTGGGCATCATACAAATATCTCTCTCTACACTAGAACATACCATTTCTTGAGAAACTTAGATAGTCTCAGCCTCCTCTTGGGCTTCATACAAGTAGACTTAGAAAGTCTCATCTCCTCTTGGATCTCAAAGAGACCCTCAAGTTTCCTAAAATCATAGGAAAACCCCAGATCAGGCTACCACTACATTAGTCTCCAGCAGAGTTTAAAACCTCCATAGGTTTTCAGACTCACCTTTAAACCCCTTTGACCCCCAACAGGGTTTAAACATTCACCTTAAAAATCCTAGCCAGTGTCAATTTACCATCAACAAATCCTCAATGAAATCAGAGCCTTATGGCATCTGGTACTTCAACTCTTCCCTGATTCCCAGCAAGAGTAAAATCCTTTTGGATTCCCCAATACAATTTGGACCTGCTCTTGGATTTCAATAATCCTTGGCAAGAGATAGCTTCCTCTTAGGCTTTATATAAGAATTTCCCCCAGTGGAGTCAGTCAGCGTCAATCTTGGGCTTTGTACAAGACAGATAAAACCTCCCCAGTGGAGTCAGTTTCTTTCAGCTTCAACCTTGGGTTTTGATCAAGGCACACAAAAATTAACATCCCCTCAGATGAGACCATAAGTCCCCTCTACAAGAGGATATTTCCTCTATACATCACATCTAAAAAAACAAAACCTCTTTCCAGATAATTGCTATAAGTGGCACACTTGTTGATTCAAAATCCAAGCTGGAGTCCTTCCTTTATACTGGCTAAAATCATCTTTCATCTAACTACTGTAAGTGGCAAGCCTCTGGATTCCAAAAATCCAATCCAATATCCCTCTCTTAGCATGAAAGATTCATAAGGAAAAATGGCATTGCTCAATACTAAGTTAAAGTTTCTTCCTTCATGACAATACCCTTATACAGGAAATTATGGCATTGCTGGATTCTCATATCATAGTTAAAGTAATTCCCCTTATAATCAGTTTCTCCACAGTTGTGATGAATAGGTGAGATATTCTTCCTTTAGAGATGACAAATTCTCTTTCAGTCAACCTTTAGCTTCAATCTTGGGCTTTAAACAAGACACAAACACTCAGCTAGCTTCAATCTTGGGCTTTAAACAAGACACAAAACAAATTTCCTCCCATAGAATATGAGGAACTACGATTGCTCTAATTTCCCAGATTTCTTTACGGGAATACGCAGGCATAAGATTGCGAAATCTTAGTGAGCACACAAATACAAAAACTTTAGGTCCAGTACCTTCCCAAAAACAACAGGAAAAAATCGAAAACCACAAAAACATTCTCTCAAACCTCCCAAAGGAGAAACTTTCCCGACCCATGACAGATAAACACAAGAAAGCATTTCAAAATATCAGAGAAACATGTAATTAAAGGCATATGGATAACAATATATACATTGGGTGTTAATAGCTTCCCTTTGTATAACCTGACCCCGATCCCCAATCTTTTAGCATTTGTTAAAGAAAACATTTGCGTGCAAGGTTAGTTTTAGATATCTTCCCTTTCCTTTCCAGTTTCATAGGATAAATAAGAAATTAGAAAGTAGTACCCAATTCCAACATTGGGGTAAGGTGGTCGCGTCACCGACAAAAATCGCACACTACAGAAAAATAGAGACTCTGTTGGGGATTTTAGGATTAGAGTTCCTAAGAGGTATAGGCCTTGCTTTACATTTATTTTTCTTTTATCTTACTTGCTTTCTCATTTGTATATCTATATCATTTGCTGTCATAATACTTGATACCCGTGTTTAAATTACTGTTAACTGGGAATGCGATTGATACACATGTGGTAAGTCTGAGAGAACATTCAGATAAGTGGTGGCATATCCGGGAAACACTTATAGGGAGTGAATCCCGACCAAGCTAACTTAGCAGTCGACCAAATCAGTTGAGGTGCCCATGTGGAAATATTAATGTTAAAAGACCGTTGTCGTGAAATCATTATTTTTCCCAGTGCAGTACCCATGACACTGAGGATTTAGTAGACATTTAACCATTAAACCATTAGGTAGTGCGGTGACTATCAGGAATAGTTGATACACGATACTACACTCAAAAGAGATACATCCTAGGATATTACAGCTCGCTCGAGTGAATCAGCTTGTTGTTAATATCCCTAGGAGAGGTCAATGATTTTGGGAACCTTTTAGAACCTGTTCTACAGGTACAAAAATTGACCTATTAGTACACACCTTTGGGGATGGGTAGATCCATGGCTCCAAGCTCATGACGATGAACCCCTAAACCCATGTTTTCAAGTGTTTTTGTCTGCTGCATTCATTAAAAAACCCTTTTCAAACAAGAAAAAAAATCTTTTTCCAAAAGAACTAAAACGATAATTGCAAATGTCAGAGGTAGCGTTATGGATTTCGGTAGAAGAAAAACGCACAAGTACGCCTTCAAGGCTCCAAAACTAGAAGACCTAAGGAAATTGGGAAGGATGATTACTAATCCTGAGGCTTTCAAAGCTAAGCACGGAGGACTGTTGCCTCTGTTAAAGGTTAATGTGGTTGAAGGGATCCTGTCTACACTGGTTCAGTTCTACGATCCGGTATACTACTGCTTCACTTTCCCGGATTACTAACTCACACCAACACTGGAAGAGTACTCCCACCTGATTGATTTACCTATCACTGATCAAGCTCCATTTTCTGGACTGGAAGAAATTCCAAAAGATCAAACCATTGCAAGAGCAATCTCTTTGGAGGAGTCAGAAATCAGGACTCATATGACCACTAAGGGAGGAATCCAGGGTTTACCGACTAAATTCCTGATGGAGAAAGCCTTATACTTTGCCAGTATAGGAAACATAACTGCTTTCGAAGATGTCTTTGTTCTGCTCATATATGGGTTATTCCTCTTTCCCAATATTGACAACTTCGTCGATACCAATGCTCTTAAGATATTCTTAATTGGAAACCCAGTACTAACCTTGCTCGCAGATGCTTATCATTCTGTACACTTGAGAAATTTGTATAGTGGAGGGATGATCACATGTTGTGTACCATTACTCTACAAATGGTTCATTTCCCATTTGCCCAAGTTTGCTGCTTTTGGGGATCACAAGAGTACTCTACGTTGGTCGTAGAGGATTATGTCTCTCACCAATTCAGACATAGATTGGTACAACCGGATCTATGACAGAATAGAGATCATCGACAGATGTCGAAATTTACCCAATGTACCCCTCATTGGTACTAAAGGAGGGATCAACTATCATCCGATTTTAGCTCGCCGTCAACTTGGACACCCGATGAAGAATATCCCACATAATGTTCATCTAGAAGGTCTTTTCTTCAAGGAAGGAGAAAATGACATGGCACTAAAGAAAGAAATAGTGCATGCCTGGCAACATATTCATAGGAAAGGGAGAGAATCCCTGGGAAGACCAAGTTGTTTCTCTACAGAACCTTACCTCCACTGGGTACAAACAAGAGCCATCAAACTGAGGATGCCTTACCCTCGTCAAGAAGTTTTTCCCTCAAAGGAATCTGTCCTTTATTTCATGTCTGATGCAGAAAAACTCCAGGTCGCTCTCAACAAAGTCCAACGTGAGAAAAACTCTTGGAAGAACAAGTACCAGATCCTTAATTTGGAATGTACCAAGATTCAGGAACTGCTAAAGGAAAAGGGTGCTCTGATTGAGATATTAGATCAGCATGCTATGGAAAGTCAGGAGGAACGAAGGAATCTACTCACTCCTTTCACTTGGCAGAGAATTGTCGACCCGACAACGACTGAAGGAGCCCAATCAAAGAAAAGAAAAGTTCATGAACCAGCATCTGAGCTTTCCTCAGAGAGAACTTAGGATCCATAGGCCTAATTTTCCATTCTCGTACTTTGTAAAATACTGTACTTTTCCTTGTAAAATACTGCAATATTTCAAGTTCAATAAAAAGGGTCTCCTCCCACTGTGTAATATTTGCAATATATTTGTTAAAAGTTTCTTTTGAAAACAAAAACTAAAAGTATAACATTCTTTGCATATCATTCATCATTCTCACATAACACATTTTTGTCTTTGAGTCTCACGTATGTGTCACACTCTAGAGTCAAACTGTCTCATTCGTACAATACTCGGACCAATCAACAAAAGAAAATGGAGGATCTCAAGGAAGATAACAGAGAGCTGAGAGAAGAAATTAATGCTCTGAAGGAGAGTTTGAAGAAACTCCACCACGACATGCAATCCCTGGCAGCAGCCCAGAAACAACAACATCAAAGGACTGTAATCTCGGAAGTTACATCCACATCCATATTTGAGACACATGATAATCATCCTTGGTACAACATGCCTAAAGGCCGTCCCTGGGGCATGCCTTTCAATTTTATACCTGAAGGATACATCCCACCGGTCACTGAAGACCCAGAAGCCATAGTGGGAACCGCCAGACCTAAAGGTTACAAACTTCAGGACAATGAAGATGCAAGGGATACAACAGCAATTCCTGAAGGTTACAAACTTCAGGGCACTGAAGCGCCAAGAGTCACCACTGTAATGTCTATACCACAATCAGTGTACACGCTCTCCCGGAATGACAGATTCTGCAAGCAATTTCTTGCAGAAACGAAGACGTATACGAATGGATGAATGAGTTCCAGGAACAATTCTTGGAAATGCAGAAGGAACTGCATGCCATTCACGGTCAAGACTTATTCGGAAAAGACTCCGCCGACCTTTGTTTGGTCCCTAATGTAAAGATACCGCACAAATTCAAGGTGCCTGACTTTGAAAAATACAAAGGCAACTCTTGCCCTCAAAGTCATTTGGTGATGAACGCTCGAAAAATGTCTACTCAGACATAAAATAAACAGCTATTGATCCATTACTTCCAAGACAGCTTAACCGGTGCTGCACTCAAATGGTACATGGGTTTAAACCACACCAAGATCAGTACTTTCAGAGATCTTGGGGCAACCTTCATTCAGCAGTATAAATATAACTTGGACATGGCACCAGATAGGGACCAACTCAGAGCAATGTTACAAAAGGGTAAAGAAACCTTTAAGGAATATGCTCAGAGATGGCGTGAAATCGCCGCCCAAATCTTCCTCCTCTCGAGGAAAATGAAATGACAAAGATCTTCCTGAAAATGTTAAGCTCGTTTTATTACGATTGAATGGTTGCAAGTGCACTTAGTGACTTCCCTGAAATGGTGAACATGGGAGTACGCCTTGAAGAAGCCATCCAAGAAGGACGATTGGTCAAAGATATAGAACTATCTAGCAGTACCAAAAGGTATGGTAGTGCTTTCCAAAAGAAGAAAGAGAAAGATATCAGTAATATCTCTCTAGGAAAACAAAGGCGAAGGTATCAACCGGTAGCAGCGGTAAATCCCGTTATCAACCCAACGCCATCTCCAACTTATCAACCTCAGGTTGCTCAGCAGCAACCAAATCAATAACAGTATCAGCAAAGGCAGCAACAACCTTTTCAGCAGGCTCGTCGATAGTACAATAACAACAATCGTACTACGCGACCATCAGGGTTCGACCCTATACCGATGTTATACGCAGAATTATTTCCACTTCTACTGGCCAAGGGGCATGTTCAAACCAGGATTCCTCTTATGGTACCAGAAAATCCACCTTTTTGGTTCAAAACAGATCAAACTTGCCCTTACCTTCAAGGAGGATCAGGACATAACATTGAGAACTGTCTCAGTTTCAAGTATGATGTACAAAAGCTCGTCAGGAACATGATTTTATCTTTCAAAGATACTAATCCAAATGTTCATACAAACCCGTTGCCGCAACATGAGAAGACTGTAGTGAATTTAATAGAAGAAGAACTCGACAGCGTTTATCAAATTCCCAATGTACGCTTACTGGGAACCAACCTGGTAAAGATGCATTGCAAACAGAGCGGATACAGCCATGTGCCATCTCACAACTATCATCAGTGTGATATCTGCTCCAAGGACAATCAAGGGTGTACCATAGTACAAACAGCTCTGTAAAAATAAATGGATCTGGGCTGGATTCAGGATCACAGGATTCGTGAAGTAAACATGGCCCATGCACATCCCAACATTGTTCAGAACCACAACATCCATGCAATGAACGTCAAATTAGTGGCAATGCATTCGAGACAAAGACAATATTACAATCTGCCACGACACGATTACAACATTTGTCCGATCTGCTCAAAAGAAAATCAGGGATGCTCTTTTGTACAAGAGGCCCTCCAACGTCAAATGGACCTTGGATGAATACAGGACTACCATGAAAGGAATAATCATCATGTTAACATGGTTCAAATCTTTGACATACGCTTGATGAATACCAGTCTAGTGGAATTACATGCCAAGCAGGTCAGACTTGGTTTTCTAGCTTCACATGATTATCAAGACTGTAAAGAATTCTACGAAAATGACCAAGGGTGTGCGCTTGTGCAAAGGACCCTTCAATATCTATTGGACCACTGGTGGCTTCCGATCTACCTAGATGAAGATACACAACAAGTTAGCATGACTGATGGGAATCCTGGTAGACATCAAAGTTGTGATGTCCGCTCAATAGAAGCGGATCTAGTAAGGATGCATTGCATACAAAGCGGATACGGTCGGGTGCCTCCTCATAATTATGAACGCTATAGAGTATGCTTGGAAAATAACCAAGGGTGCTATCTAGTGCGAGCAGCCCTCCAACATCAGTTAGACCGAAAGGAGATTCAGCTGTGTTCAAATTCTGAGACGATCAACATGATACAAGATTACATCCCTGTTCGAAGAAAAAACACTGTCATAATCTCCAAATATGGAATAAACGAGGATGTTTGTGCCATAATTCCTCTGCTCGATGAGTCAAAAGTCTCTCTCGGCAATAGGAAGATTCCAAACTTAGAGTTAATTGAGGTTTCATACGATGCTCAAAAGGCCCAAAAAGCCCATACGGTTGTCTATTTGCCAGGTTCGATGCCGTACAAATCAGAAAAAGCTATCCCATACAAGTACGGTGCAACGACCATAGAAAATGGAAAAGAAACTCCATTACCCTCCATTGTGAATATTGCCAACATCAGTCGAGTTACCCGGAGTGGTCGAATCTTCAACAGAGGAGTTGGAGAACCTGCCAAAGAAAAGGAATCTCAAATAGAAGTTCCTAATCAACAAATCGGTCAGTCCAGCAATACAGAACCTCTAAAGAACAATGATGAGATGCTGAAGGTCATCCATAAAAGTGAGTACAACATTGTGGACCAATTGTTGCAAACTCTGTCTCGAATCTCTGTGTTATCTCTCCTGCTTAGTTCAGAAGCTCGTAGAGAAGCTCTGCAGAAGGTCTTGGAACAGGCCTTTGTAACACCAGATGTGACAGTAGGATAATTTGACAGCATCATCTCCAACATCACTTCCTGTAACAATTTAGAATTCAGTGATAAAGAATTGCCAGAGGAAGGCAAGAATCATAATATGGCACTCAATATCACAATCAATTGCCAAGACGATGCTCTAGCCAGCGTATGGTAGACATAGGTTCATTTTTAAATGTCATGCTGAGGTCAACTTTGGTTCGACTTTCTTTTCAAGGAACTCCAATGAGAGGCACTGAGATCATCGTCAAAGCCTTTGACGGATCCAAAAAAACAGTTATCGGCTAAGTCGGTCTTCCCATAACCATCGGTCCTCACACTTTCTAAATCACTTTCCAGGTCATGGACATCCGAGCAGCATACAGTTTATTAGAAATACTTTGGATACACGAGGCAGGGGCAGTCACCTCGACACTTCACCAAAAGCCAAAGTTTGTCAAAAATGACAAATTAATCATGGTATGTGGAGAACAAGCTCTAATCGTAAGTAACTTATCATCATTCTCCTGTGTGGAACTAGAGGAAGTTGTTGGAACTCAGTTTCAAGCACTCTCGGTGAGTAATGAGAATCACCAAGAAAGAGGAACGTCGATTTCCTCGTAAAAAGACGCCCTCAAAGTAATGAAGAGTGATGACATAAGAGGGTGGGGGAAGATTGTAATTCCTACTGATAACAAGACAAGAAAAGGTCTTGGTTTTTCTCCGACCTGTACCCAAACTACAAAGAATGATGAAAGTTTTCGTCCCATTCAGGATTTCTTCCACAGTGGAGGCTTCCTCCACCCAGTACCTCAAGAAGTCCACACCATCGAGGAAAATAACTCTTTTGATACAGATGAGGAGTAGAAGTCTTACCTCAACGATGACAGTTATATATCTCAGGGAGAAATGCACATGCCATTCTGTTTTCCAAAGCAGAGTCCCATATATATATTGAGATCAGATGTCAGAATGATTTATGGAGATTGTGATCCCGAAGGTTATTATGCTCCGCCTAACTCATTAGAGGAAGACACTCTGATGAAAGATAACTTTGACTATGATTCTTATGATCCACTGGATGATTTTCCTATTTGGAAACCATACACGGAAGACTCGGGACAAAAGAGTCAGCCTGATAATGCCTATCAGCTGAATGATCTTAAAAAGAATACACCTGCTCCCCCAGAGTCATGGAATCCTTACCCAGAACACTCCGAGAGTGTCCAACACCATGCTAATGAATTTGCAAGGATCGCAGGACGAGAATTCATTAACTACGTGTTTCCTGAAATAAACATCATTGAGGAAGATGACTCATCCATTCCCACAGAAACATGGGACACCTTGGGGCAGCCAAGCGGCAAGTACGACTTTCTAGTCAAGTACACTGCTCCAGAGAGCTCTCGCATTAGGTTCGAGGACATCCTGCCAAATGGATGGGGAGTTCCTCTTGAAAGTGAAAATCCTATGAAAGATACAACAGAAGAGTTCACATATGCTAACTCTGCATGGGAGGAAGATTCGAATGATCCTACACCCCCAAAAATCAGTGTCATTTCTGAAGACAAACCAAGAAGGAAAGTACCAGACTTTGTGATTCACAGAGGATTTCGTCGTCATTGGGTTGCCGTAGATGTCCCGAAGGTTGTTCATAAGTCAAAGCAATTGCCAAACCTTTGTTTTGACCTTTCACCTTGCCCAGGTGAAATGGATGTTTTTATAGGGCTTACTTTTCTGTAAATGTCCCTCTTCACTTTGCCCAACGCGACATAGTTTTGTTTTATAGGGTTGTGTTTCAAGAATCGACAAATCATAAATAAATAATGTCATTCTGAATTCCCACATTTATTGCTGTTTTCACTTTTTGTTTTTTCAGAAAATGGTAATCCTAAAAAATATCCCAAAATAAAAATAAGCGCTTTTTAGAAAATACACTGCACACACTTTTGCATTCTCTCTACCTTTTCTAAAAAGAATCATTACGTCATGCAGATTGCTTATTTTAAACCCCATTGAAACGTACGATCCAATTCCTTCTCCCAACTTTGAATTCCCGGTATTTGAAGCTGAAGAAAAAGAGAACAAAGAAATTCTAGAAGAGATCTCCCGACTACTCAGACAAGAGGAAAGGTCCATTGAGCCTCATAAAGAGCCGTTGGAAATGGTCAATTTGGGTTCAGAAGAAGAAAGGAAAGAAGTTAAGATTGGAGCGCTGCTCAGTCCAAATGTCAGAGAAGACTTGATAAAACTTCTCAATGAGTTTCCAGATGTATTTGCTTGGTCCTATCAGGACATGCCAGGGTTGGATACCAGCATCGTGGAACATCATTTACTGCTAAAGGTAAAATGTCCGCTAGTAAAACAAAGACTAAGAAGGACTCATCCGGATATGGCCATCAAAATAAAGGAGGAAGTGCAGAAACAAATCGACGCAGGTTTCCTCACCACCTCAGAATATCCTCAATGGTTGGCCAACATAGTGCCAGTTCCGAAAAAGGACGGAAAGGTAAGAATGTGTGTAGACTACAGGGATCTGAACAAAGCAAGTCCAAAGGATGTCTTCCCCTACCACACATAGACATGCTGGTAGACAGCACATCAAAATTAAAAGTCTTCTCCTTCATGGATGGGTTCCCAGGCTATAATCAAATCAAAATGGCGCCGGGAGATATGGAGAAAACTTCATTCATTACCCCATGGGGCACCTTTTGTTACAAGGTAATGTCATTCGGTCTAAAGAACGCAGGGGAAACCTATCAAAGGGCCATGACAACTCTGTTTCACGACATGATGCACAAAGAGATTGAAGTGTATGTCGATGACATGATTGCCAAATCTAAAATAGAAGAAGAGCATGTGGAACACCTATCAAAGTTATTCGAGCGTCTGAGAAAATATAAACTCTTCTTGAATCCTAATAAGTGAACATTCGGTGTTCACTCAGGAAAACTCTTAGGATTTATCGTCAGCCAGAAAGGAAATGAGGTTGATCCCGATAAGGTCAAGGCCATTCAAGAAATGCCTTCTCCAAAGACTGAAAAACAAGTTAGAGGATTTTTGGGACGTCTGAATTACATCTCAAGATTCATATCCCTCATGACCGCGACATGCGCACCAATCTTCAAACTACTCAGAAAGAACCAAAGCTGTGTATGGACAGAAGATTTCCAAAAAGCTTTCGACAGCATCAAAGAATATCTGTTGAATCCACCTATTTTGTCTCCTCCATTAGAAGGAAGACCTTTGATCATCTACTAAATAGTCTTGGAAGACTCTATGGGCTGTGTACTTGGCCAATAAGATGATACAAAAAGAAAAGAGTCTGCCATTTACTACTTAAGTAAGAAGTTCACGGATTGTGAAACTCGATAGACTATGCTCGAGAAAACTTGTTGCGCTCTGGCTTGGGCAACCAAGCGTCTTCGCCAGTACATGATTTGTCACACTACTTGGCCAATCTCCGAAATGGATTCAATCAAGTACGTCTTTGAAAAGCCTGCTTTAACGGGAAGGATTGCCCATTGGCAGATGCTGTTATCAGAATACGACATCGAGTACCATGCTCAGAAAGCCGTCAAAGGGAGTATCTTAGTCGATCATTTGGCTCATCAACCGATTGACGATCAGGAATCAGTCGGATTTGACTTACCAGACGAAGATGTCATGTACTTGAAAATGAAAGATTGCGATGAACCGCTACCCAGTGAAGGGCCAGAACCAGGTTCCCAATGGGGACTAATTTTCGACGGAGCTGTAAACACTTACGCAAATGGAATTGGTGCAATCATTATATCACCTCAAGGTACCCATATTCCTTTCACTTCCAGATTGACATTCCAATGCACAAACAATGAGGCCGAATACAAAGTTTGTATCATGGGTCTCGAAGAAGCTATTGACTTAAGGATTAAGAACTTAGATGTGTATGGAGACTCAGCCCTGGTTATAAATCAGATCAAAGGAGAGTGGAATACATATCAACCAGGACTGATTCCTTACAAAGACTACGCAAGAAGGTTGCTGGCCTTCTTCAACAGAGTCGAGTTTCATCATATCCCTCGTGAAGAAAATCACATGGCTGATGCACTAGCTACCCTATCCTCTATAATTAGTGTAGGTCAATGGAACGACGTGCCTGAGATTGACATAATGCGCCTTGAGAGGACCGCTTACATCTTCGCAATTGAAGCAGTCATAGATGAAAAACCATGGTATCATGATATCAAGTGCTTCTTTCAAAGATAGGAATACCCGCCTGGGGCATCAAGAAAAGATAGGAAGACTCTCAAAAGGTTGGCTGGCAACTTCTTCCTAAGCAATGATATACTCTATAAGAGAAACTTTGACATGGTTTTGCTCAGATGCGTAGACAGACAAGAAGCAAACATGCTAATGAAAGAAATTCATAAAGGCTCTTTTGGCACTAATGCCAATGGACACACAATGGCAAGAAAAATTATGAGAGCAGGATATTATTGGTTGACAATGGAATTTGATTGTTACCAGTACATGAGGAGGTGTCACAAGTGTCAGATATACGCTGACAAAATCCATGTACTGCCAACGTATCTCAGTTTTTTCTTCTCCATGGCCTTTTTCTATATGGGGAATCGACATGATTGGCCTGATTGAACCCAAAGCTTCAAACGGACATCAGTTCATCCTGGTAGCCATTGACTACTTCACCAAGTTGGTCGAAGCAGTGTCATACACCAATGTAACCCGACAAGTGGTGGTCCGATTTATCAAGAACAATCTCATCTGCCGTTATCGTGTTCTAAACCAGATCATTACGGATAATGGATCTAACTTGAACATTAAAATGATGAAAGAGATGTGTGCTGAGTTCAAGATCGAACACCATAACTCATCTCCCTACCGACCTAGAATGAATGGAGGGTTAGAAGCGGCTAACAAAAACATTAAGAAAATTATTCAGAAGATGGTTGTAACCTACAAAGATTGGCATGAGATTCTACCGTTTGCTCTTCACGGTTATCGCACATCTGTCCGCACTTCAACAGGGGCAACCCCTTTCTCTCTAGTATATGGCATGGAAGCAGTGCTTCCCATAGAAGTAGAGATAACATCAATAAGGGTATTGATGGAAGCCAAGCTAACAGAAGTTGAATGGTGTGAAAGCCGATACGATGAACTGAATCTGATCGAAGAAAAAAGAATGACAGCTTTTTGTCACGTTCAACTATATCAGCAAAGAATGAAGAAAGCATTCGACAAAAAGGTCTGACCTTGTGTCTTTAGAAAAGGAGACCTCGTGATCAAGAAGATACAATCATTCCTCACTGATTCCAGGGGAAAATGGACCCGAATTATAATGGCCATTATGTGGTTAAGAAAGCCTTCTCATGCGGTGCCTTAAGACTCGCAACCATGGATGGAGAGGAGTTTTGCTACTCCACAAATGTTGATGTAGTCAATAAATACTTCGCCTAAAATTAAAAAAAAAAACGTCTCGGTGGATTGAAAACCCGAAAGGGCGGTCCAGGCAAAAATTAGAGACATAAGCAAAAATCATCCCGATGGGTTGAAAATCTGAAAAGACAATCCAGGCAAACGTTAGGGATACATGGCAAGTAACTATATCTAACAATATTGACTCCTCAGAGGCAACGTCATCTGTCAGGAAAACTTCAGTCAAGCTCACCTTTGACAGAAGCTCAGAATGTCCAGAATTCAAAGTTGGTGGGAAGATAGCGGTCGTTATGTTTCAATGTAGCCCCTTTCCCTTAAATTACCATTTTCTAAACCTTATAACACTCTATGGGATCACGCGCTTGGCTGATTACCATTCTATCAATAAAATTTGAGCCCTAGTGCTTTTGTTTGCAACTCTTATTTATTCTGCTGTGCAAAATGACATGTTTATATTATTAACATTCTTGAAACAAAAACGAATTTACTTTTGTTTTCAAAACTGAACTTTCAAATTTTTTTCTTCTAAAATAAAGATGGCAATTCCTTTTGACTACTGAACACAAGAAGAAACATCGATGGCTTCTTCAAAAGTAATTAAACCTCAAAATGCAAAATCAAAGTACTCATTTTAACCAGTACACCCTGAATGAAGGATCAACTATTTCAGATATAATGTCCCATCTGACATCCCCGGTAGATGTGTTACCTCCGGGAACCGATAATTGGTCTGTCTTCCCTAGTAGGTTCTACCCCTCATAAACTGGAAGGGATTACTATCTTGAACTAATGATACTTTTTATCCCCGTATTGGCTGAGTATCTAGTTGTGTTCATTCACCAGTCTATATGTTGTGTCTGTTTTGTCAGCATAAGCATTTCATACATGCATCGTGTATAATTGATTCATACTCACATTCATGTTGCATTAATATCACTTTGGTCACACTCATCCCAAGTGATAGTCGTCCTCTCTCAGATATAGTAGGCAGTCTTCCTTTTTACTTTAGATAGGATAAAATTCTGGTCTAAGTTCTTTCCTCATCAGGAAAATGTACCGTCTGAACAATCTCTTTCCAGTACACTCCTGGATTGAAATTAATCCTTGCACACTTTGATAACTTGAACCTCTGAAAGACAAGAATCCGTTTGTAATTTCACTCTTCACCAATGAAGGTGACATTTGGTTTTCCCAAATTAAAGAAAATCCCAGAGAAAGCCTCTTCACAAGAAACTCTTGGCAATACATCATTTTTTCTCCCAAGAAATTTGTTGTTAATAAAGTCATCAGCACCTTAAAGTCATATTACATTACATCTCTCAGAGAAGAGGAGGAATGATGTAATTCCACATTAAGCAAAACAATCTCTCAAGAGACTTGTTTTTCCCCAGTAGGTTGACAAATGGCATCTCCCACAAGAGAAGTTTGCATACCTCTGCGGTTCAGACCAATGGTTTCCCCCCAGGAAAATCTGACATCAAATCTATTTCCATCAAATGGCATCTCCCCAGTAAAACTTGACGAGAAGTTTGATGAAGACCGCTACAGATAGCGTCCCTTGTCAAAATAAGAAATTGATAAGAAGAAAACTGAGACCAGTTCCATGGCTGAAGACCAGGATTGAGGGGAAGTTTATTTCAATAGAAAACTGAGACCATTTCCATGGTTGAAGACCAGGATCGAGGGGAAGTTTATTTCATAAGAAAACTGAGACCAGTTCCATGGCTGAAGACCAGGATCGAGGGGAAGTTTATTTCAAAAGAAGCTAAGACCAGTTCCATGACTGAAGACCAGGATCGATGGGAAGTTTATTTCAAAAGAAGCTAAGACCAGTTCTGTGGCTGAAGACCAGGATCGAGGGGAAGTTTTATCCTTTTCTAAGTATCGTTACTTAGCAAAAGAAGATGGACGAGCAAATCAGCTACCATTCATAACCACAATCAAAATTTCGGGTATTCCGATATTTAATCCTCTTGTACCCTGAATGTACGAATATCTTCGCCATTCACACCTTCGGGACCAAGAAGATTAAATAGGGGCATCTGTCATACCCCAAAATTTTACCACAAGATTTCCCATCATTGTGTAAATCATCACCACAATATGGATGTACCTTCATTGCCTCATCAATTTCTCAAGGATTGTTAAGCACTCACCTCAACCAAGAATTAGGGTTTTGAGCTCACTCAGAGCACTCTGACAAAGGATCAATAAAAAATGGACATGATCCTCAACTTTTTCAAGTCTCTCAAACACCCATAAAGGATCAAGAGGTCTCCCACATCAAGAATGAAGCACAAGTTTGCAACATTCCAAGTTTATCAAGCCTCAAGATCGCCAGTGTCACCAAATTAGGGTTTTGGTAGACTAAGGCCTCCAGATGAAAATTTTCATCTGGGAATGAGCCAATACTTCAAAACGTGATTCAAGAATTTCAAAGGGACCTTATGAGTCCAATCATCAAGTCAAAATGGCCTCAAGGGATGCATTCATCAAAAATTAGGAATTAGGGGTTTCTTGACCTAATTCACTCCTAAGTTGACTTTTGGAGCAAGACAAGAGCCAAGACCTCAATAAATTTTTGAAGTCCGCCAATATATTATATTGATCCTCTTACAAGTTCAAATGAATATCAAGAACTTGATTCATAAGCAACACAAAGATGCAAATTCATCTGGACCACAAACTAGGGTTTCTAAGAAAAAAGTCAATTGTGCCTTTGACTTTTAACCAAGACATGTTCCCAAACCTTGGGACATGATTCAAGACACTATAAAACACCTATGGAATATATCCATAAGGTTTGAATTAGGTTAAATACTTGATTTCATAGAGGATCACAAAGTTTGGAATTCATTTGACAAAAAGTCAACTGTGCCAAAAAACCAAGTTTGACTTTTTGAATTTCTTGACAAACAAGATTCCCTTAACTCAAAAACAATGTTAACTTATGGTTTGGACCACCATCCATCAAGAAAAATCAAGAAAAGTGAGGTTACTTGCAAAAGGGGCAACCTTAAGAAACTTAAAATTTTCTAAGTTATGGAAGAAAAGTTATTTGGTACCAACTTTGCAAGGTCATAACTTCCAAACCACAAGGCTTTTTTCTTCCATCCAAAGCTCATATGAAAGCTCTCATTACATACTTCAAAATTGTCAACTACAAGAGATCTCAAATCCTCATGGATTTTGAATTATAGATTGATTAAAATCACAAAAACATGAAAATGGACACTTTCCCGACACTTAATGAAATTTTAGACAGAAACTATCTTGAATTTTCACCAACTTTGAAGCCATTTTTCATTATGATCCAAGTTGATTCAAGACCAAAGTTGGACATCAAAGTTGAAGTATGTTATTAGGGATTTCCAAAAAGTACAAGATCTCATCCTAACTCAACTTGAGTAGGGAGTTACACGCCTTGAAACATGGCCAAAAAACCTAATTTTTCAAGATAGTATGAAAACCAAACTTGTGCCACACGATTTTTCCCTTCAAATCTTGTCACTTTGCTAACTTTGTCATCTTCCAAAAACACAAAATATCTGATAACTCACTTGGTTCATGATCAAAGAGGCAAGGAATTCAATTTGGCATTTGAAAACCATCATTACATGAAGTTTGAAATTCAACTTTGGCAAGGTAACATCAATGCAATGCATTGAGGTGTCATGAACCAGATCACAACACTCCAAGCCAGTCAAGATTTCAGTCCAAACTCTTAGCATTCAAACCTGCAAAGTTAAATGGAGTCAAGATAAGAAGAGTTGACTTGGCACTTTTGGATTATCCAAGTCAATGGCTATAAGCTACAACCATGATCAACCTCCAAACACTATTGCTTCCAAAACAAGCTTCCTCTATAATAGAGGTCATGTGTTACTGATCAAACCACCCCAAAACATCTGAATTCATGCTTTCTTTCACTTCACTCTCAAAAACTAGATTTTTTCTTCTTCTTGAAGTAACATTCTAATTTTCAATTTAAAAGCAATTCAATCAAAACCAACCATGCCAACATCTAACATACATCATATATGAGTGATCTGTAACCTTAAATAATATCTAGAACATCAGAATCACAAAGTCATCCCCCATTTGCTCAAGCTTTTTGGCCTATTTGCAGTTGAGGTGCCACAACAAGTTCCAGACTGTTTCAAAATATTCCAAGCTTCCAAACACCTTGTATTAGGTCCATTGAAGCTGTCCAGATCATTACACAACATTTGTAACACCTCCAACATAGAATTTGAATTCTTCTTGCATGAGGTAAGCCTGAACTCTCAAACTCAATAATTCATGCATCATAAATGTGTTTTCAAGTTACAAACATGTTTCTGCATTTATGTAGAGTGATTCCCCTCAATCAATTGCTTTGTAGCTTTCGTGTATAAGATTTCATAGTTTTCTTGCAGAAATTAGGGTTCTTGAGTTCATCACTTGATTTCTCACTCCACACTTAATATAAATGTAATTAATTTATATGACTGAAATCCTTGTTCAAAAATACACAACTTTCATATTTATAAAAGTGATTTTCATTGAGTAATCAGAGAGATATGAGAGTTTTTGCAAAACGGCTATGGCGGGTAGTCGTGAGGTAGAAGACGACCGTTGGAGCCATATTTCAAATTTTTTAATTTTTAAGTATTTTCTTAATTGATTTAAAAAATTAATTTCTCTCCCATTTTTTTTATCATTTTTTATTGGATCTTTTTTTTAAAAAGTCACAAAAATGTTAAATTATTTTATTCTACAAAAAATTTAAATTTAAATTATTTATTTAATATATCTTGAATTTTTATAAATAATTTCATTTTTATTATTTTTTAAACATTTTTTAATGAAATTCTCACCTTGATTTTTCAAAACCAATTGGATTTCAAGCTGTAATGTCATTAAACATGATTTTTCAAAATATTTTTCAAAGCTTACCACTTGTTTTTAAATATATTTGATATTTTATATTTAATTTCCTTTGAAAATTATATTTTTTTAATTAAAATTAGGGTTTCTCTTAATTTTAATTTTTTCAAACTTCTTCTCAATCACTTTGGGCCTCTTTGTAGAGTGTAAGTCTCACCCCTTTCTAAATAATTGATTTTGGGCCTCAGTCATTGTATAAGTCCCGATACGATTTCAAAAATCTCGGCGCGATCGCCATTTTCAAAACAATTTTCATCTGGGCCTCTCCTTGAGTTGTATGCCCCATCTTTCTTCTTTTCAAACACTTTTGGGCCTATTTGTAGAGTGTAAGACCCATCCCTTTTGTAAATACAATAATTTGGGCTTCAGTCATTGTATAAGTCCCTACGCGATTTTTGAAATAAACGGTGCGATCGCTGTTTTTCATATGGGCCTCTCCTTGAGTTATAAGCCCCAACTTTTGTATAAAAATAAATTCTTGGGCCTCTAATAGAGTATAAGACCCATTCCTTCTTAAATAATTTTAGGCCTCAGTCATTCTATAAGTCCCTCTGTGGTTTTCAAAATCACGGCGCGATCGTCGCCTTTTCAAATAAATCATCTGGGCCTATCCTTGAGTGTAAGCCCCATTTTTCTTTCTTCAAAACACTTTTGGGCCTCTAATAGAGTGTAAGACCCAACCCCTCTTTGTATAAAAACAATTTTTTGGGCCTTTGCTGTAGTATAAGTCCCACAAAGTCTTTCGGTATCGCAGTACGATCAATGTTTTCAAATAAATCATCTGGGCCTCTCTTTGAGTTGTAAGCCCCAAACATTCTCAAACAACAACTTTCCTTTTTGATTCAAATTCAAAGATGCAAGTTTTCTCAATACTTTCTTCAATTTCTTGAAACCCTAAACATACAGTTGTAGTCAATAAATGCTTGGGCTTTCATCAGACTGTAAGTCCCAATATCTCTTCAATATATACATGTATATATATATATATATATATATATATATATATATATATATATATATATATATATATATGCTTGTACATGTTTGTCTAGAGTTTTCTCCAGCAGTTAGGTCCACACTCAGGTCAAACCAGAGATTACTCTTTCAACATAGTCAAAACTAGTTCCCTCATAGGAAATTCCCTATACAGTCTTGCCTCCTCTTGGGCTTATATTATATGGAACAGAGAAAGACATTATTCCCAGTGAAACTTTTCTCAAGACTGTCAAAACTTAGAAATATATGTGTATAAGAAATTCATTTCCCCAGAGAGGACTAATTCTCGGTGAAACCTCCTTTGAATTTCTTCAAACCCTAGAATTTTTTTGCAAATAAAGGATTAATTCTCGGTGAAACCTTTCTTGAAATTTTTTTAGGCTTGGACCCACAGGCTTCCTAAAAGCATCCCCAGCCTCCTCTTGGGCTTAGTACATGGACCCACAGGCTTCTTAGAAGTTCCCTAGCCTCCTCTTGGGCTTAATACAAGGACCCAAAGGCTTCATAAAAGCATAGGATAGAAATTAGTTATCTCTACTAGTTCAATTCTCAGGAAAGTCAAGAATTCCAAAACATCATATCATTTTAGGGTTGATCTTCATCCCTCAAACCAATAGCCTCCTCTTGGGCATCATACAAAGATCTCTCTCTACACTAGAACATACCATTTCTTGAGAGACTTGGATAGTCTCAGCCTCCTCTTGGGCTTCATACAAGTAGACTTGGAAATTCTCAACTCCTCTTGGATCTCATAAAGACCCTCAAGTTTCCTAAAATCACAGGAAAAACCCAGATCAGGCTACCACTACATTAGTCTCCAGCAGAGTTTAAAACCTCCATTGGCTTTTAGACTCACCTTTAAACCCCTTTGACCCCCAACAAGGTTTAAACATTCACCTTAAAAATCCCAGCCAGGGTCAATTTACCATCAACAAATCCCCAATGAAATCAGAGCCTCATGGCATCTGGTACTTCAACTCTTCCCTGATTCCCAGCAAGAGTAAAATCCTTTTGGATTCCCCAATACAATCTGGACCTGCTCTTGGATTTCAATAATCCTCAGCAAGAGATAGCTTCCTCTTAGGCTTTATATAAGAATTTCCCCTAGTGGAGTCAGTCAGCCTCAATCTTGGGCTTTGTACAAGACAGATAAAACCTCCCCAATGGAGTCAGTTTCTTTCAGCTTCAACCTTGGGCTTTGATCATGGCACACAAAAATCAACATCCCCTCAGATGAGACCATAAGTCCCCTCTGCAGGAGGATATTTCCTCTATACATCACATCTAAAAAAAACCTCTTTCTAGATAATTGCTATAAGTGGCACACTTGTTGATTCAAAATCCAAGCTGGAGTCCTTCCTTTATCCATGCTAAAATCATCTTTCATCTAACTGTTGTAAGTGGCAAGCCTCTGGATTCCATACATCCAAGCCAATGTCCCTCTCTTTGCGTGAAAGATTCATAAGAAAAAATGGGCATTGCTCAATACTGAGTTAAAGTTTCTTCCTTCATGACATCACCCTTATACAGGAAATTATGGCATTGCTGGATTCTCATATCCAAGTTAAAGTAATTCCCCTTATAATCAGTTTCTCCACACTTGTGATGAATAGGTGATATATTCTCCCTTTAGAGATGACAAATTCTCTCTTAGTCAACCTTTAACTTCAATCTTGGGCTTTAAACAAGACACAGACACTCAGCTAGCTTCAATCTTGGGCTTTGAACAAGACACCAAACAAATTTCCTCCCATAGAATAGGAGAAACTACGATTGCTCTGATTTCCCAGATTTCTTTACGGGAATACGTCGACATAAGATTGCGAAATCTTAGCAAGCACACAAATACTAAAACTTTAGGTCCAGTGTCTTCCCAAAAACAACAGAAAAAACCGAAAACTACAAAAACATTCTCTCAAACCTCCCAAAGGAGCAACTTTCCTGACCCATGCCAGATAAACACAAGAAAGCATTTCAAAATATCAGAGAAACATGTAATAAAAGGCCTATGGATAACCATATATACATTGGGTGTTAATAGCTTCCCTTTGTATAACCTGACCCCGATCCCCAATCTCTTAGCATTTGTTAAAGAAAATATTTGTGTGCAAGGTTAGTTTTAGATATCTTCCCTTTTCTTTCCAGCTTCATAGGATAAATAAGAAATCAGAAAGTAGCACCCAATTCCAACATTGCGGTAAGGTGGTCGCGTCACCGACAAAAATCGCACGCTACAATAGTGGTATAATTACATAACCAAACTATTACAACCAATGGAAAGAAAGATAACAATCACACAGATGAATTGAAATAGTATACAAATTACAAATTTTCAATGAAATAATAATCGAATTGTAAAACATCAAAACTCAATAGATACTTAAAGCATGTAAAAGATACCACATGATACTATGTGCTTTCAATAATTATTAATGATTTTTATTGATAATCTGAATGCCTTTAAATAAGCTTACATTAGAATAAGAACCCCTAATTAAATTAGGCAAATACCTATTTTTCTCTAAAATTACCATCATTTAAATTTAAATGACAACAATCCTATTTAATTGGTATATTTTGTTATGATCCCTAAATCACATCCCAAAAATAATTAAATTCAAATTTAAAAATTATGAAATATTAATAAATAAAATAATAAATCATACTTAGCACAACTAATCATAATCAGCAGAATTAGGGGTCCATATCATCACTTCCTCTTTCGGCATTGAGATTGTCCTCAAGCTCAAATTCAATATAAGTCTCGCGAAACAGATCAAAGGATTCCCATGTTTTATCTTCTGGAGTATATTCTTCCCACTAGATTAATAATTTTTTAATTCCTCTATTTATCTTACTGCAAAAAGTTTCTTTGGGGATAGGTAAGGTTGTTCCATCACACACTTAGGGTATGTTTGCATTTTGGCTTAAAACAATAGAACTATTGTTTTCGCTTCTACTACTATTATTATGTGTTGTATGTATTCCTCGCGAGTACTTCACTTTGCATTCAAATGCTCGAGCCATATTCATAGAAACTCCGATATTTTTTTGTTGTATCCTTATTTCATCAATCATCCCGACACTAAATAAGTCCACTTGTTGTTTAGGCTTAAGATCGCGGGTTTTAGTAAGCAAGAATTGACATTGGCGTTGATAATCATCTACATATCCAATTTTCTAGAGGTTGGCGAGTTCTCCCAATGGATTATTGCTCGTAGGTGGTCCGAACTATATATGGCAACTTTCTTTGAAGCATTCCCGCACCATTTCGGGTTCTTCTTCTTCCATTTGTTTGAACCATAGTTCTGCTTCTCCTAACAAATTAAATGTTGGCAATACCACCTTGTCTCCTTCATCAATTATTTGGTTTATAAAAAACATGTCGCAACGCCTCAGCCACCCTAATGGGTCCCCTGTCCCGTCATAAGTGGGAAAATCTATTTTGGAATAGCGCGGAATCATGCCTTCCCCCATTTGCGAGCTATTTTTGCCTCTGTGATCGTTATTGTTGCCACTATTTCCTCCATTTCGAGTTATCTTTTATTGAACCATTATTTTCTCCTTGAACTATCATGGAGAAGTTAGTCATTTGCCTTTCTATAGCAGTCTGCCTGGCCGTCATCTGTTTCATGAATTCCCTCGTGGTTGATGCTAAATTCGTGTCACCCAACCAGGCGCTGATACCAAATTGTTATGGTCCCTTGTCTTGGATCGTGTTGTCACATTCCTAGACCCGGTAGAATCTTTGTTTTGACCTTTAGTGAAAGTAGAGGTAGACTCGTCTTTGACAAAGTCTCTTCTTGAATTCACAAATATTTTTTTTATAATAATTCTTAATGATTTTTATTGATAATTTGGATGCCTTTAAATAGACTTATATTAGAATAAAAATCCTTAATTAAATTAGGTAAATAACTACTTTTCTTTAAAATTACCGTCATATAAATTTAAATGATAACAATCCTATTTAATTGGTAGATTTTGTTATTACCCCTAAATCATATCTTAAAAATACTGAAATTCAAATTTAAAAATTCTAAAATACTCATAAATAAAACATACACCCTAATTAGCATAACTAGTCCTAATCAGTGGAATTAGAGGTTCATATCAACAAGCTTCACAGTTGATGTTTTTCGTTATGGTTGTGTTTACGAGGGCTCAATGTACTTTCTTAGTCATTTCCGTGCCAATCTATCAAAGCTGAATAATTTGATATATTGTAATTAAGAATGTATAAGTGCTAATATTTTTAAATAGAGTATTCTAACCTAATGGGTCTTACTAAAGATACAAACTTAAATTACTAATAAAAATAACAAACTAATTAATTATTTATAACACTCCCCCTCAAGATGTTGAATATATATCTATCATTCCCAACTTGAAAAAAATTTCTTCAAAGTTATTGTTGTTAAGCCCTTTTGTTAGAAGATCTACAAGGTTGCATTGGGAGGACACATATGGAGTTCAAATACGGTCACTGTCTAATTTTTCTTTAATGAAGTGTCTATCAAATTTAATATATATTGGTTCTGTCAAGTTGTACTTGCTTATGAGTTATACTGATAGCCGACTTATTATCACAATAAAGTCTCATCGGTTCATTGCACTTTATCCTCATATCTTTTAAGATTGATTTCACCCATATTAGTTCACATATCCCTAGTGCCATTGCTCTAAACTTTACTTCAGCACTAGATGTTGATACTATATTTTGTTTCTTACTTTTACAAGTCACAAGACTTCCACCTAGGAAAGTGCAATAACCTGTAGTTGATCTTATATCCACAATTGACCCTACATAGTCGGCATCGATATATGCTTCAAGACCTACACCCATTTTTTTCAAACAAAATTCCTCTACTAGGTGTTCCTTTTAAATATTGTACAATTCGGAGCGCAGCTTGTAAGTGAATCTCCCTTGGTTGGTGCATGAATTAGCTAATTAAGCTAACAACAAAAGAAACACCAGGCCTAGTACGTGAGAGGTATATAAGTTTCTTGACTAATCCCTGATACATTTCTTTATCAACCACAATATCGTCTTCTACATTTTCCAACTTTACACTTGGATCAATTGGTCTATTTGTAGGCTTACATGCTGTCTTGCCAATTTCCTGCAGAAAATCAGTAATTTATTTCTATTGAGATATGAAAATTCCTTTCTTAGAATGGACAACTTCAATTACCATAAAGTATTTCAATTTTCTCAAGGATTTAATCTCAAATTCCTTGGCAAAGTGTATATCCCACCATTGTTGTCTTTCCTCATCATTACCTATGACTATAATATCATCCACATATACTAAACACATAGTTACTCCCCATGTTTCAGAATGTTTGATAAACAAGGTATGATCTCATTGACTTTGTTTGAAGCCCAAACATATCATAACTTTAGTGAATCTTCCAAACCATGCTGTGGTGATTGCTTTAACCCATGTAAATATTTTTTAACTTGCACACAGTGTTGGTGGTAGTATGTTCACGGAACCCACAAGGTACATCCATGTAGATTTCTTATTCAAGTTCACAATGAAGAAATGCATTCTTCACATCGAATTGGTTTAAGCTCAAATTAGAATTAGCGGCTAAAGATAATATCACCCTAGCTGCATTCATTTTTGCAACTGGAGCAAATGTCTTTGAATAATCTACTTCATAGGTTTGAGTGAATCCTTTGGCTACCAATCTTGCCTTGTACCTCTCAATCTACACATCTTCCTTGCATTTAATAGTGTATACCCACTTGCGCCCTACAGGTTTCTTTCCATTTGGTAAAGAAACAAATTCCCAAGTATTGTTCTTTTCCAGTGCCTCTATCTCCAAATCCATGGCTTATTTCCATTTCTTGTTAGACAATGCCTGATAGAGAGATTGGTAGTTTTATAATGCTCAAATTTGTAAGGAAGGCTTTATGGGTAGGTGAAACGTGTTCAAAACTTAGCTAGTTGGGTAGTGGGTAAAGAGGTTCTTATGTCAAAAACCTAGTCACTTTACCGTACTGTTTTAAACTATTCACCGATATTGTTTCACACAATTCACTGGTACTGTTTCGCACTGTTCACTAATAGTGTTTTGCATTGTTCCTGTATTATTCACGGTGTTGTTCCACACTGTTCATCGCTGGTGTTTGCATTGTTTATGGTATTGTTTGTGGTATTTTTCATCACCACTGTTTGAATAGATGCACATATCTCCATCGACTTCTCAACCTCACACTCGCTTGTTGTTTTTTTACTTGAATTTATTTTTAAATTTTTTCAATGGCTGACAGTAAAGATGAAACAAATGCGTACAATTCTGAATCAGAATTACCTATTATTCTTCAGGTTTACAAGTTGAATGGAAAAAATTATCTTAAGTGGTCTCAATTCGTGAAAACGACCTTGAAAGGTAAAGGAAAAGCAAAACTCCTTATAGATGCACCTCCAAAAGAGAAAGATCCCAAATTTGACAAGTGGGACATAGAAGATTCAACGATCATTGCACAGTTATGGGCTTTAATGACTCCAGAAATTAGTGACACTTACATGTTCCTAAGTACGTCAAAACCGGCTTGTAAGGTGAGGATTGTTGTTACTTATAAACATAACACATGCCATATCTCTAAGCAATGTGGAACTAAATTCACCCCTTCAAAGGCAGCACAATGAAAGTGTTAGTGGCTGCAATGAGGCAAGGCAAAGTACCATAATTAAGGCGACTAGGGTCTGATCTCAATTAAGACGGAAAGTCCAACACATCCCTCACGCTTGGGCCTCAATGAACTCAAAGGGTGGACGATGTAGGAAGCCCAACAATAGATCTAGAATAGACTCTGATACCATATCAAAGCTAAATAATTTAATATATTATAATTAAAAATATACAAGTGTTAATCTCTTTAAATAAAATAATCTGATTTAGAGGACTTTACTAAAAATCTAAACTTAAATTACTAATAAAAATAAAAAACTAATTAATTATTTATAACATGCTAACATAACCCTATTTATTACTCTCCCCTTACCGGATGGCTAGTTAAAATGTGTATATGTAAATCCTTCGTAAGAATTCGGAAACTCTTCTATCTCTTTTGCATGCTATTTAGATTACTCACATGCATGAATAGAAAAATCAGAGTGTACTTGATCATGATTTTGTCTTTTCCATTTAAATGAAGTGATTAGCTTTTTTATAATATATATTTTTTGTATAGGTACATCTGCTCTTTGGAATTTGACACAGAATATGCGATTGATGATTTCTAAATGACTTCGATAGATGCTAATCATTTCCGTGGAGCAGCTCTAATTCACTTTGAGCTCGCAAATGGACGATGTTATTTGTATGCTTTGGACTATAGAACTTGTAAGCTAATGCAAGGCTACCATCTTTATGTAAATAAACGTCGGAATGTACTACATTTGGATACTACATGTTGCAACCCAAAGTACAAGTAAGACACTTATCATATTTTCCTAGATTTGTCTTGTGGTAGCCGTATATATGCTTATTGGTTCTTTTAAGTTTTGACAAAAATTGATGGTTTTTAGTAACAATTTTTGCTTCAAAATTTAGTTGTTGAGGTTTCTTTTAGGTTAAATTTTTAGAGAGAGACTCTCTGCCTTCTCTCTAGAACCTGTTTAACTTCCTCGTCTCGTTTCTCTTCTAGTTTCAACATTCATTCAACCATGTATCAGGTTAATTAGTATTACAGTTTTTCAATTGTTAGGGACCGCTTGCACCGTTATTAGATCATTTTAGTGGAGAAGGGCATTGTAAAGTTTGGAGGGTTTGGTTTAAAGTCTTAATTTTAGGATTAGGGATCTCCCTCCCTCCCTTTAAGTTTTGTCTCAGTGTTCTTTTCCCTCTTGATCCATTTTCTGGCGCGGCGATTTTAGGGGTTTTTGTTTATTGGAAAATATCTGGTTTAAGAATGCTTTCGAAAAACTCTGAGGAATGGATGAACATTAAGAGGAATAAGAGGACTACAGTTGGAATTGCAAAGCGGTTGATATGGAAAGTGAATGGTGGTAAGAGCAATGATTTGGATCTGATGGAAGCATCTTCTTTTTTCTTTTCGGAATTCCCTGAATCATATGATGCTAAGTAGATGTTTGATGTCTTCAAAAATCATGGTTTGGTCTTGGAAGTTTACATCCCTCCAAGAAGAGATAAGAGAGGGAAGAGATTTGGGTTTGTCAGGTTCAAGAAGGTGGTAGATGAACATCTTCTTGCCATTAAATTGGACAACATTGTCATTAATGGCAACAAGATATTTGTGAATACACCTAGATTCCAAAGAGGAGAAAAGAGAAACCAGCAGGGAGAACTATATAAGCAGAGGTTGGGGAAGGAGGTAAGGAAGGAAAACAGGTTTCAACCTGCTCACTATCAGAAAAGTTTAACTAAGAAATATTCGTATGCACAAGTAACTAAAGGTGGTTGGTCAGATCGAGAAGCTTGAAAGAAGATACAAAATCAAGTTTGCCTGGGAGATAAACCTAATTTTGCCCATCTCATGTTCAGCGTGGATAAGAAAGACATGGTGAGGTTTGAGAATGCCTTCGTCGGTGTCATGGAAGAACCGGGAACATCGTTTGAGATTCAAGAAGCTCTACATATAGAGGGATACTTTCAGATCAAAGCTACTCCTTTAGGCGCTAATATTTGTCTATTGGAAGAGGAGGTAAAAGGGGGGTGTCAATAAAATGGTAACTGAAGATGAGGAATGGATTTCCAGATGGTTTTCAGACATCTATCCTTGGTGTCTGGCAGACGTTGATAAAGAAAGGTTAACTTGGGTGAGTATATATGGAGTACCTTGCCATGTATGGGGAGAAAAGTTCTATAAGTTATTGGCAGCTAGAATTGGTGTGTTTGTGAAAGCGGATGAAGATACACAAAACATGTTGAAATTGGATGTGGCCCATATACTGATCAGAACGAAGTTTGAATTAAACCTCAATTAAGTTTTCAACATTGAAGTGAATGATAATATCTATAGGATCAAAGTCATTGAGGATTCTATTGGTGTCAAAAGGCCAAGTAATAGATTGGTCAACTCATCAGAGGATAGCTCAAGAATCTCTTCCTCTGAAAGTGAAGTGGAGAATCGAACATAAGATGGATGGAAAATGAAGATGGAGAACAGTTTGAGAATCAAATTAATTCTTGGGCTGAGGTGAAAGGTGGTAGGGATTCTGTTTCTCGAGGAAATTATAACGTAGAAGATAGTTTCAAAAACTGTGTTGTGGGACCCAAGGTTCGAAATGCAGAGAAAGGAGAGGCTGATAGAGTGGAAAACGTGCAAGAAAGGTTAAAAATTATTCAAAGTCCAGACAACCCAGAGCTGGCACGCGATGAAGCTTTAGGAAATGATGTTGCCAAGGCATTAAAGGTAGCAGAGATTTCTGACAAAGTAAACCCAGGGGCAGTTTCTCTCAAAAATACGTTGGGTAGTGGTAAAAAAAGCACAAAAACCTAAAGGTTTATTGGTAGTTGAACCAGAGTTGGGGCTTTCCAATGAGGATAGTAAAAACTGTCTTGTGTTGGGCCCTCAATAGTCTGGCCATTTAGATATTAGAAGACCAAAAAAGATTGTACTTATTGAAGATATTTATCAGAAAATCAAAATTCCGTTTACTCCCTCATATTATTCAACATTATTACATACGGACCATTCCTTTTCTGAGATTCCATCCACACAAGTTCACCCACGCATAGTAGAAGAAGAGGAAATATCCAACTTTTTGGGGAATTCATTATCTGGAGGAGATTCTATTGGTGACGAGTAGGTCTTAAAAAGTAACTCAAGAATCAAAAGAAAACTAGACAAACTTCCTGTGAAGATATGAGAGGCTATTAAAAGATTAGGAGTGGAAGCCAACGAAGACGATGAAGCATTTGAAAATATTATTCGAAACCTTAAAGATTCAGAAAAAAGAGGAGTCAAAGGAATGAAGGAGGCAGCTAAGGGTAAGTCATGAATTTTTTGACTTATAATATTAAAGGGTGTGGAAATAATATTAAAAGAAGAAGAATCAGAGCTTTGTTACAAAAAGAAGGGTGGGTTTAGTTTTTCTGCAAGAAACTAAATGTGAACAGATGACTGAAGATATTGTGGTTAGTTTGTGGGGTGATAAGAATTGTCTATGGTCTTCATCAAACTCTATAGGCTGGGCAGGAGGAATGCTTACGATTTGGAGAAAAAACTTAATGGTACCGTTAAGTAGCTTCAAAGGTAGAGGGTATATTGGAGTCAATGCACTTTGGAAAGGTATTAATTGTTACTTTCTCAACATTTATTCTTCTTGTGCTACCAATGACATGAGAGAGCTTTGGAGTAACATTTTACATCTTAAAGACACTTTGGTGGCGGGGGAATGGGTGATCGGAGGTGATTTTAATGTCATCAAGAGTAGAAGTGAGAAGATTGGTAGTAAAGTTCAAAGTAGGAAGATCATTGAAGAGTTTCATGACTTTATTGAACTGTCTGGTTGTTTGGACTTGCCTCTCAGCGGAAATAAGTTTACATGGTATAATGCATCGGGAAAGTCATGTAGTAGGCTGGACAGGTTCCTTGTCTCACCAGGGCTACTCAACAATTGGAATTCTGTAACTCAGAAAGTTGGCATAAGAGACATATCTGATCATAGGTCTGTTTTGATATTTGCAAGAAACATTAATTGGGGTCCAAAACTGTTCAAGGCGTTAAACTGTTGGTTCGATCATCAAGAATTTTTACCGTTTGTGAAAGAAGTGTGGGAATCATGCACAGTCAAAGGCAAAGCTTCCTTCATCATATCTAAGAAGTTGCAACAATTGTGTACAAGACTCCGTTGGTGGAATGCCAAAGTTTTTGGTTGGGTTGATACAAAAATATCTGACAGTATTGATGTTATCAACGATGTCGAGGAACTGACAGCTCGTAGCAATGGCAGAACGAATGATTCAACACTATTGACTAGAAAGGATGCTGAGGATGAACTTTGGAAAAATTTAAGAATTAAGGAGAGTATTTTTAAACAGAAAGCACGCTTGAAATGGATCAACGAAGGGGATTTAAACACCAAATATTTTCATGCTGCTATTAGACAACGTAACAGTATTAATTCGATTCGGTCTGTTGTAGTGGATGGACAACTTATTGAAGACGTAGCTGGAATTAAAAGTGTAGTAGCGAACCATTTCGAAAAGAGATTTCAGAAGGCTAGTCTGGTCAGACCGTATATGGGCAGTGATGGTTTCAAAGTTCTATCTGAAGTGGAGAGAATTTCACTTGAATTACCTTTTGGCCCTGAAGATGTTAAAAATGTTGTATTTGCAAATGTTGGGGATACGAGTCCTGGCCCTGATGGATTCAATTTGCGGTTCATCAAACATTGTTGGGAGATGGTGGGGAGTGATTTCACAAATTTCATCCTACAGTTCTTTGAGGACGGACACCTTCCAAAGGTCTTTACTTCATCATTTCTTGCTATGATTCCTAAAAAGGAAGATCCGAGTGGATTAGATGAGTACAAACCAATTTGTTTGATTGGGTGTGTATATAAGGTGGTATCAAAACTATTGTTGGGTAGGCTTAAGATGGTTATGGACAGCATTGTTACAAACTGTCAAACAACTTTTATTGAAGGGAGAAATTTGCTTGATGGTGTTTTTGTATTAAACGAAATAATTGACTATGCAAAGAGAAGTAAGACTAGTATCATGTTGCTTAAAGTAGATTTTGCCAAGGCATATGATTGCGTGGATTGGACTTACTTGCGATATATCATGAATATAATGGGATTTGGGAAGAAATGGATGGCTTGGTTAGAAGGGACTATTATGTACAATTTCACGTCCGTTCTTGTCAACGGGAGCCCTACACGAGATTTTGAAGTGACGAGAGGACTGCGTCAAGGTGACCCAATTTCACCGTTTCTTTTTTCTATTGCGGCGGAAGGACTGGCGGTATTAATGAAGAGGGCTCTAGAAGCATCTGATTTTTGTGGCATTGGATTCAATCAGGGCGTCTCATATGAATTGTTACAATATGCAGACGACACGGTTATTGTTGGAGAAGGATCTTGGGGCAATATTTGGTTTGTTAAAGCTTTGCTCAAAGGATTCCAACTTGTTTCCGGTTTAGAGATCAATTACAGCAAGAGTTCTTTATACGCTATAGGTGTGGAGGAAGGATTTTTAAAAGCGGCTGAAAGTTTCTTAGCGTGTAAAATTGACGATTTTCCGTTCAAGTTGCTCAGGGTCTTCGGGAAACCATAGGCTCGTATCCTTCTGGAAACCTATGATTGAGAAATTTCAAGCAAGTAGGGGTGGAAATAGGCTGGGCCGAGCTAGGCTTTGCCAAGCCTAAGCCTGGCCTGCCAAAAAAACTGAAGCCTAAGCCTGGCCTGTAGCCTGGCATAGGCTTATTTTTAGGCCTGAGCTTGGCCTTTTCTAAGGCCTGGTTAGCCTGTTAGCCTACATAAAAGCCTATTATTTTATAAATACGTAAATACACAATTAAAATAATGTTTAAATATACTAACAAACTAAAAAATCAATGAGACTAAAAGTTTGTTTGCATTGACTTATTTTAACTTATCTATTAGCATAAATTTTGTGAGACTATTTGTTTAAGATAACTTATGAAAACAACTTATATAATTGTTCATAAGGTTTTTTCATCTTATTTTCATAAGTTCTCCAAAATAACCAATTTTTATTTATGTATTTTAACTCAAAATACAAAACATAACATAAGATAATAAAAAATTATTCATATTTATTTAAATAGGCCGGCCTGTTAGGCTTAAAAGGCCTTTTTTATGGCCTGAGGCCTAGCCTTTTTAACTAAATAGGATTATAAAAAAGCCTAAGCCTTTTCTATTTAAAAAAATAGCTTGGCCTGGCCTGAGCCTGTGTAGGCTAGCCTGTAGGCCCCTGTTATCGGCCTGGCCTATTTCCACCCCTACAAGCAAGGCTTTCAACTTGGAAAGGGAGATTTTTATCAATGGGAAGACGAGCAACTCTTATCAATACAGTTCTCTCTATCATTCCTCTACATTACATGTCTATATATTTATTACCTGTCAAAGTCGTTCGAATTTTAGCAGGTATCCAAAGACGGTTTCTCTGGCACGGTTCTTCACATACAAGAGGAATCTTGTGGATAAGGTGGAGAGATGTTTGCAAAAATAAAGAGGATGGTGGACTCGGGATTAAAGATATTTGTCTGTTCAATATTGCGTTGATATCTAAATGGCTTTGGAAGTTGATGGTACTTAAAAATAGATTGTGAAGTGGAGTTCTGGAGGCCAGATATTCTGGGCATGTTGCTGCTTTTCAAAGGTGCGAGTTGCCTAAATACCCTATCGCGCCATCCTTATGGTGGAGAGACCTCTTCAAGATTTTGAAAGCCTATGGGAACACTAGATTTTTTGATATGGTCAAATACAATATTGGCAATGGAGAGTTAGATTTATTTTGGATATCTAAGTGGTGTAGGGATCAAACGCTTGCGTCCCTTTTTCCGGCTTTATGGGAAGTTTCAAATAACAAATATGGTAGAGTCGTGGAGTTTGGTTTTAGAGATGGCAGCTCTTGGAATTAGAAGTCGGTGTTGGATGAAATCTCCTTAGATGATAACTGCACACTTGAATTGGCTAGTTTACTAGTTTTTCTTGCAGGTTATACTTTGAATCCTCAAGTCAGCAATGTGATGATTTGTTAGTTTGGTAATGCAGATGTATATTCAGTGCAGTCTGGATATGCTATGTTAGAGCAACGTCATCATGATCAAAATTTAAACGAAGAATCTAGGGCAGCAATTAAACTTCTGTGGTTATCGTCATCTCATTCGAAAGTCAAGATTTTTGGTTGGAGGCTTTTGCGAGACAGACTTCCCACTAGAGACAACTTGTGGAAACGTGGAGTTCAGTCGAGCAGATTTGAAACTACATGTCCTTTTTGTTTTAGGGAGGAAGAAAATGTTTTTCACTTACTATTTAGTTGTGGTAAAAGCAGTGCGGTCTAGAAATCAATTGGTAGTTGGCTGGGAGTGGATGTGGGTTCTCATGTGAACATGTTTTCGCATCTTCGATATTGGATTGAGATGCTATTAGTGAAGAAAGTTGTTGTAAAAAATGCAGTAGCTTTATGGTTTTCAATTGGTTGGTGTTTATGGTTATGTAGAAATAATATTATGTTTAAAGATGAATTTTGGGATGGTAATTTGTTAGTAAATAGGATCATTTTGTTCACTTGGTGGTGGGTGAATAAGAGATTTAATACACCTTATACCTGTAATTACTATGACTGGATCAACTTTCCGTGCGAATTTTTGTAGTTCTCACTTCGGTTAGTTGATAATCTTCATGTACATGGGCAGGATACCTTTTTTTTTGTATCCTTTGGAATAGATCATTGCTTATTAAACAAAACAATTTTTGCTTCATGTTTCCTTTAAAAGGATGTAATTAACTATTTTGTCCAATACATTGGCTAAGGTGTCGTTCTTATAGGACAATTTTTGTTATGTTTTGTAAATTTATGAGATGCCTGTTCTTATTTGATGGGCTATATCAGCCCCTAGACATTATTAAAGAAAGAGAGTGAGGTATCTATAAACTTGTAAAGGAAACAGACCAACATAAATATACTTGCTATAGCGTAATGTTGTTCAGAGTACAATACTTTAGAAATGAATAGAGCATCTTTCACTTGCCAATTAATTTGATTTCTCTCCTGCATGCAGAAATTTTGGATTCTTTAGTGCTCCCAAATATTGCTTCAAAGGAGTTCCGCTCGGGTCATGTGGTTCACATGCATCAACCAAGAAATCAGGATTACCAATACTAGGATATTTATATCCTATTATATTTTGTACATAAATAATAAGAAATATAGAATTCTTACATCGTATCAGAGCTATAGTTCTAGTCCGAAAGAAAGAGAAAAAAATTAGGGTTTTCTTATGGAGGAAAAAGAAACCAGCACAAGCATCCTAGATGTTGTTCCAAAGGCAGCGATTGGAAACACCACTAATCACAATATAACAATTCTTACTACTTCCTACAAGCTCAATGGACAGCACTATACATAGTGGTTCATATCTGTCTAACTCTTTTCTCCAAGGAAAAGGAAAGTAAGATTACATTAGCGACTATGTTAAACAGCTAGTAAAGATTGATTCAAACCATGTAAAGTAGAAACTTAAAACACTACAAAAAATACAGCCAGTTCCCACGTAAAAATCACATCACTAAGACAAAAATTACATCACTAACCAAAATTAGCGACGTAGGTAAAACACGTCGCAGGAGCACCCGTTGCAACTTTTACAACATGAATATCACGTCACTAAATTGTGACATGGTTGGCACGTCGCAACATACAAAAATATTTGAACTTGGTTCCCACGTGAAAAGCACGTCACTAAATTGTGACAAGCATTTCACGTCGCAACATATTAATTCTGAAGCGCGCAGGGATGTCAGTCTTAGCATACAGTGATGTGAATATCACGTCACTAATTTAATGGATCCCACATCACAAAACATAAATTTTGAAGCACATATAGTGATGTGAATATCACGTCACTAATTAGTGACATGGAATTCACGTCACAAAAGTCAAAACTATTATAATTTAGTGACGTGAATATCATGCCACAGATGAATTTTTTTCCAATCTGCTAGCCATATGATATTCATTTTGCAGGTTAGTTATTTAATAAAAAAATTATAATTTAAAAATATTCAAAAATTAATAATCAATAAAAACTAATTACTAAATAATAAAATGCAAAAATTAAAAAAAAATTGATTAAAAAAGTCAAATTTTTTTAATAATTATAATCATTAAAAAATATAAAAGTATTAGTCACAGGATATTCACGCCACAAATATAAATAGTAATAAAAAAGTTATTCATCATCACTACTAAATATATCTTCTTTGTCTTTATCTTCCTGGACATGATGGTTCGATTGTGAGGTAAAAAATTATCTCATTTGTTCCTCCATCACAGATTGCCTCTTCTTCATTTACTCAATTTTGGCTTTTAGCGTCGCCTCACGTGCCTCCGTCTCGCGTCTCACCTCCGCCTCGCGTGTCGCCGTCTCGCCGTCTCGCCTCAGTTAGAGCCAGTTGTCTCACTGTCTCCATCATTTCGGATGTCAATTCAGGTGGACGAGAAGTTTCTTCCCCGTCTTCAAGTCTTTGAAATAAAGTTCTATTCCCTTTTCTGTAGTCGGCAGCCAAAGATCCAAGACCAAAGAAACACTCATTATCTCCCTTTTCACCAGTTGATAAACCCCAAATATAAAGATCCACATGTGGATCAAGCGGATCATTCTCGATCGGAGTATACTGAGGATTATCAATTAGAAATAGGGCGAGCAGTTTCTAATACACCTCCTACTCATACATAAAAAATTAAATTAAATATAGGTTAAACAATTTAGTTATATAAAATAATAAAATAATAAAATATAGACAAGTTACCAAAGTTGATTTGAAATGGACGTCAACAAACTCCCCTGATATTTTGGTTCGGGTCTTCACGAACAGCTCACTAATCCGGGGGTGTCTCCCCAAATCCTTTTTCTAATTAAAATTATTGATTTGAAATATATATATATATATATATATATATATATATATATATATATATATATATATATATATATATATATAACAAATAAACTATCAAAAAACAACATTAAAAAAATAGTTATAAGTACCATTCATCGAGCATGTTCTCTGATACTGATACTTCCTATTGTATTAAGGCAACCCTCTGATTCAGATGCTCTTATTTTCTTTGCATGTTCAGATTTTTTCTTAAAATCTTCTGTCTTCCAATACTCAATAAGTTCCTCAAAAACTTCTTGGCCTATCCAGTTAGGACGAATTTGTTGCTCCTTCCAACGTAATCTTGCATGCCTAAGCATGTCAGATAGTCGTCCAGATGTCTTATTTCTATTTTTTTTTTAATTTTATACTCGTCCATGATGTTCCACGTACATATTTCCTGTAATTTTGTATGACATTCAAATAATTTGTTAGATAATTATAACAAAATATAATTATAAAATAACATAACTTAAATAAAAATACAATCTACCTTAAATTTATCAAACCATTCATCTTTCTCATCTTCTGCCAGATCTCCAAAAGAATTTATCAATTTTTTATACATTAGTTGAATTACCCGGTTTATAGCTTTTGTAGCAGCCCGACACAGATCAAAACTAAACAACAATAATTAGAATAAGTATTAATTAAGTATAAAAATGGCAATATATAGTTAAATAAATATTCTAAATTAAAACTTACCCTGATCCACCAGGCTTAATAACATGCCGTCCTTCAACCACCATATGCTCTTTTGCAACAGGATTTGCCTGCTCCTCATGAACTTCAACATCCTTCTGAATAGGGTCATCCTGCTCTTGACGCATAGGTTTATGTGTGGGATGTGGAATGCGGGAACTAGATCCCTTAGGCAACTGTAAGAAGAATGATGGTACCTAGGTAAGATATGGAAAACTAGATCCACCAGGTTGTTGCATGAAGTAAGACTGCTGAGGAAAACTAGATCCCCCAAGCTGTTGCGTGAAAGAAGACTATTGAGGAAAAGTAGATCCTTTAGGCTGTTGCATGAAAGAAGATGACACATGTGGAAAACTAGATCCCCTAGACTGTTGCATGAAGGATGACGATACATATGGGAAACTAGATCCCTCGGGCTACCGCATGAAGGATGTCGGTACATGTGGGAAAGTAGATCCCTCAGGATGCTGCATGAAGGATCCCCTAGACTGATATGATGATGGAGAATGCCCAAACGGGCTAATAAAAGCTAGACTCCCAGATGGAACCATATGGGAGGAGGAGAGTAATGTTGTAAATGACTAAGAAGTGTCCATAGACATTGGATCTACCTGACTCTGTGGGCGAGAAGCATATATGGACAAGGGAGGTACCTCACGTACCCTTGATCTCTGACGGGGCTGGGTCTTACCCTTACCTTTTTCAAGTCAGGGTGGCATTTTATCTATTTTGAGAGAGTTGTCAATAAATAAATCAACACAAAATATACAAACAATAAGTAAAATTCTTTTCATCCATTAAGTAAAATTAAGCAACTTGATCCAAAGATATACATATAATACATTAAGTAAAAATTAATAAAAACGATCTATTCAAACTCTTCATGCTCTTCATCCATATTATATTGTCATCATCTGATCCGATAGTGTCCTCAGATCCAAACTCTTCATGCTCTTCATCAACATTATTTTATACCAATAACATAGATGTATCAATTTGATGACCTTCGACCATTGTATCACACAAATTTGTAATTTGTTCAACTTCAACCACATCATTAATTTGAGAAATCTCATCGTCTTGGTAAGCAACATCTTCCACTAGATCGTCAGTTTCCATATGACCCAATGGTTTTGTTTTGATCACAACACACCATCCACATTTACGTGGCTAATTTGAAGGGTAAGGAACATAATAAACTTGCTTAACGATATGTGATATTATTAAAGGGTCATACTCGTTGTACCTTTTGTCCATTCGAATCTCAACAGTGTTATATTTCTTATCTATTTTTGTGCCCCTGGCAGATGGATTATACCAATCATAGTAAAACAAGACAACTCTATTTTTTGAGTCCAAGTAATTGCATGCCAACTCATAAATATGTGTAACAACACCATATAAGTCGTCTTCACCACCATCTGTAACTCCTTTTACAAATACACCACTATTTATGGTTTTTTCCCTTTTGTCGAAGTCTAAGTGTGAAATTTATAACTGTTTACAAAGTATGTGTGACATTCAATTGCTCTTTCAATAGGGCCTCTGGACATGTTTCTTAAATGGAGTGTTTCTCGAGTCGGTGCAACAATGCATGACAATTGCTCCTTGAACCATGCTGGAAAAGATGCATGTATGTAACCGGTAGCTGCTTGTTCACCGGTGCTTTGAAAATATGAGGTGATAAATGCCCTATAAAGAAACATACTTTTAGTTAGAAGGTAATAATTCAATCTATAAAGACAAATAGGTAGTTGGGGTAATACTTACTCAAGATATGGTTTAACTTCAACGCAATTAATCAAGACATGAACATGTGCAGATTACAATTCTTTTTGGGTTAGCCAATGCACATTCTCCTTTCCAGAGGGACGACCGGGAAGACCGAAGACTGACAAGGTAAATTGACTTCTTTGGTTAACTTTAAATTCATTACTTATGCTTCTTAGAGTTAACATCAAATGATTGAAATAATGACTGCAAAAATGTGATGTTTCCCGATGCAAGTAATATGCACATATTGATCCTTCAACTTTAGCTTTATGTTTCACTGATCGCTTTGAATCACCCATGAATCTTTCAAAGGGATACATCCACCTATATTGAACAGGGCTGCCGAGATAAGCTTCATATGCAAGATGCACAGGTAGATGTTCCATAGAGTCGAAAAAACCTGGTGGAAAAAACCGTTCCAACTTACATAAAATTACTGGAATATTTTGGTCCAACTTATTGATGTTATTGACTCTTAAAGTTGACACACAAATATCTCTGAAAAATTGACTTATTTCAATTAGTGGATTAAGCACATGTTTGGGTAGTGAACCGAACGCAATTGGAAGCAATCATTCCATGAAAACATGGCAATCATGTCTTTTCATTTCATGCAACTTTCCAGTTTTGGCATCGGCACACCTTGCTAAATTTAAAGCATAACCATCAGGCATTCTCAATTCATTTAACCATCGACAAACCGCTTTACCTTCTTGGGAAGTTAGACTGTAATTAGCCTTGGGTTTTAATAATTTCCCATTAGGTCGAGGCTTCAACTCCAAGTCTTTTCTATCACACAAAATTTGCATGTCCCTTCTAGCCTCCTCATTATCTTTTGTTTTTCCTTGAACATCCATCACTGTGTTAAATACATTATCAAAAAAATTCTTCTCAAAATGCATAACATCAAAATTATGTCGCAACAAATTATCTTTTTAATATGGGAGGTCCCAAAATATACTTCTTTTTGTCCAATTGTGGTTGACCCCATATCCTTGAATTCTGCATGCCTCACCATAATCTGTGAGTTTTGGCAATTCACAAACTCGGTTCCATATTTCATCTGGTGACAATCGAGGGGGATGAAAATCTTTTACTCGTTCGTCTTTTTTGAAATCAGTCTTGTTTCTTCTAAAGACATAGTATTGTGGTAGGAATATACGGTGATAGTCAAACAACGAACTTTTCCCCCTGAATTGCAACGTAAAAGCCTTTGTAAAGTCGATGCAATCCGACATCCCATTTTTCCATGCGTACCCCAACCAGGTAACATTTCATACGTTGGAAAGTCATTAATAGTCCACATCAAGGCAGTTCACAAAGTAAAGTTTTGTTTGCGAGATATATTGTAAGTCCATTCTCCAATCCACAACCTCTTCAAATCATCAATTAAAGGTTGTAAATACACATCGATTCCGGCTTTTGGACTTGACGGTCCTAGAATTAGGCAAGTCAAAAACATGTATGGTTTTTTCATGCACATCTCTGGAGCGAGGTTGTAAGGGGTTATGATAACTGGCCAATAAGAATATGCAATTGCGGACGCTTGGACATATGGAGTAAAACCATCAGAACATAATCTGAGTTTGACATTTCTAGGTTCTGCAGCAAAATCATAATATACCCGATCAAAATGCTTTCATGCCTCACCATCAGATGGATGTCGCATAGTGCCTAAACTTGTTTTGTTTGTATGATACCATGTCATTTAACTTGCACTGTGCATTGAAGCAAACAGTCTTTTTAACCTTGGTATTATTGGCAAATAAAACATGGACTTCACTGCTACACATTTTTGTTTACGGCTAATGGCTTTACTACGAACTTGATATCTCGGACTCTTACAGAGCTTACATTCCTCCAACGCTCCATCATTAGTACCAAACTCATTGTCATAAAATATCATGCAACCCTTTATGCAATAATCAATCTTTCGTACTTCTAAACCCAACTTTGACACCAACCTCTTTGCATCATAATAACTTGTAGGCAAGTTGTCTTTCGTAGAAGTCGCATCCAACATCATTTTTGCAAAGAATTCCAAACACTGATCAAGAACATTCCAATTTGACTTGGCGGCCAATAATCTCACACACATTGATAATTTTGAGTCTATTGACCCCTCAAACGACGTATTAATTTCTTTCAATAATTGGTAAAATCTTTGCGCTTCCTCATTCGGCAAATCTTCCCCATCAAAATCTTGAGGTTCATCATATGTCACATTTACCCCAAAGGCATTGTCGACCATATCATCGATCAGATTAAAATTTTCCTCAAATTCCATATGTGATCGACTACTTGATGCATGCGTATAAGTAGTCTCTAGTACGTTACTCCGCTATTGTTCTCCATTATATGTCCAAACCCTATAATTTTTAATGAAATCCCTTCTCTTTAAATGACGTTTTACTTCCTCTGGGTCACTAATTATAAGTCTACATTCACATTTAAGACAAGGACATCTTACTCCTCCTTCACTTCGACAACATTCTTGAGCAAATGCCCCTGTGATAAACCCTTTAACTCCTTCCTCAAAATTTGGTGTAAGTCCACCTCCTAACCACCACCTGTGGGGAGCACTTTCGATACAAGTGAACCGGTCATTCACTTGAACTAAAGGCTCATGATACCACTGTTGGAGGAGATTTTCACTAGGCAGTATTTAACATTGTGGGACTATTATCCACACTACTCACACTTGTTATACTTAACACATCCAATTATGATAGTAACGAAAATATTTCATACTGCACATTTGTACTATCATTATCATTTTAACTAAAAATCTGATTTTAATATATGCGAAGTATTATAATTTTTTAAAAATTATTTTAAACATAAATACATTTGATACTATATATGTTTAGTCAAATTGTACATTTCACAACTATATATACTACATTTTATAACTATACTTAACATTTATACTTACTTAAATTAATAAAAATGTTACTTAATATATCTTTATTTATAACATATCTTTCCTTACTATAAAAATAAAAATAAAAATATTACAATTCTGTTTTTAATAAAAATAAAAATAAAAATTCTATTTTTAATAAATCAACATAACATAGTGACTATCATAAAAGAATATCATTTGGCACGTATCAAATTTTTTCTTAATAAAACAAATATCATCATAACTTTAATAAAACAAATATCATCATAGAAGAAATTTCTTCTATATTTGAAATTGCACATTTGGCATGTATCAAATTTTTTCTATTTGTTTTAAAATATTATCATTTTTGTTTTAAAATTTCTAGTTATTAGATATTATAATATCTAGTTATTACATATTTTTCTATTTATTTTAAAATTTCTGTTTTTTAAAAATTAGTTTATAATTTTTTTTTTAATTCTGTGTTTTAAAATCTAATATTATAATTTTTTAACCTAATTAATTTTTGGAAAAAAATGAATAACAACTAAAAAAAATTATACAACAACAACCCAACAACCAAATAATTTCATTCATACAAATCCGGAAAAAAAAATTGAAATTGCAATAATACCTCAATGAAGCAACCACAAAGCTTGAAGAATAAATTTTGAATTTTGATGAGTTCTTGAATCTTTCAAATATTACTCTTTGAACAACAAACATTATAAATTTAAAATCAGAAAATATTAATTAAAAACTTAAAACGAAAATTAAAAAAAAAAAAAAAACTGAAGAAAAAATAAGAAGAAATAAATGAAGTTCATACCTTTGATGCAAAATAAGACCAGAAATAAGGAGCGAAGAGAGGGTTTGGAAGTGAAGAAAGAGCTTGGAAGTGAAGAGTGAGAGAGCGTTTGGAAATGCTAGGAAAGAAGAACAAACTGAACAACTAAGTGCGTCTGCTGGGAAATAGAAATGGATTAAATATATAGGGGAGGTTGTGACGTGGGTAGCATGTCGCATGTCATCCACATGTTTCCCAAGTCGGAAACTTGCAACAGTCATAAAGACATTAATTGCAAGTCAGGTTCACGTTTCCCATTTTTTTTTTTTTTGAATTTCATTAGCGACGGGGGAGCCACGTCAGAAACTACCCATGTGTTTCCCACATTGCAAAACTATAACGTTAATAATAGTATCAGACCCATCAATTCATAGTCAGGGTCATGTTTCCCAATGTTTTTTAATTTTGAATTTTACTAGCGACACGCTTCCCGCGTCAGAAACTACCCATGTGTTTCCCATGTCGCAAATTGGAAACATAGAAAAATAGTGACGTGGTCGTCATGTCACTACATAAAAGGTGTTAGACCATCAACGTAATTTTTGAATTTAGGTAGCGACGTGAATTACACGCCACAACTTAAATTTTGAAAAATTCAAAATTCCCCCCACTTGAAAGCGTAATGTTTTGATTTTTTAGTTTAAGTTTTATGTTGCAACGTGGAAACCACATCACAACTAATTTAAAAAAAATTGTGACTTTCCCATGTTCAGACGTTATCTCTATTTTTTAATTAATATAAATATTTAGTGATGTGATATACATGTCACAACCCCCATTTTTTGCCACATGTATATCACGTAACTAAATCACATGGGTAATGACATCTTTTCTTGTAGTAAAAATAGTCTTGTGATGTCATGGTTACTCAACTCCTTGACAAATGAGTGTGGTGAAAATTTCATGTATTATGACAATGTTGCAGAAATCTGGAATGCGGCTAAGGAGACCGACTCAAATGTGGATAACACTTCAACCATATTTGAGATCAAAAGTCTCTTATATAACCTTCATCAAGGAGATTCTCTAGTCACATAGTACTATCGCACTCTCACAAAGTACTGGTAGCACTCGACATTTATGCCCACACAAAGTGGAAGTTCCCAGAGGATGAAAAAATCTACAAAAAATTGATGGAGAAGGATAAAATCAATTAGTATTTATTGGGAGTGAATAAATATTTGGATGAAGTAAGGGGTAGAAATCTTGGAACTGAACCTCTCCCTAGCATTCATGAAACATTTGTAGAAGTAATAAGGGAAGAAAATAGAAGGAAGTTATGTTGGAAAGTCAAAGTGCAAACATCAATGGCTTTGCCCTACTTGTAGCAAGAGACCCACCAAAGAAAGGTAGAGAATTGTGTGATATCAGTAAGTAACCTGGACATAGGAAACATGTGTTTGACAGGTGACTTCAAGCACAAGAGGGGGAGGGGTGAAATGTGGTATTCAAAATTTGTGATTAATTTTATCCTTTTCTCAATTAAGATTATATTAATAATTTTAGGTGAGTAATTTACAGGTTTGGCCGAACATTGGCCTAGTCTTGTCTCCAAGAGATCTTCTTGAGAGTTAAATTATAAACTTTTGAGTTTTT
Organism: Lathyrus tuberosus; assembly: GCA_022829125.1. Classification (NCBI taxonomy): domain Eukaryota; kingdom Viridiplantae; phylum Streptophyta; class Magnoliopsida; order Fabales; family Fabaceae; genus Lathyrus; species Lathyrus tuberosus. The sequence goes on along the minus strand of JALAZF010000004.1, from coordinate 29,171,478 downwards.
AAAGGTTATGCCCACGAACCTTAATACAATCTGACCTTGTAATTTTTACAGGCTTATCCCCAACCACTGACAGCTTTTACCCTAGGCTAAGTTAGCGAACCAATTACAGATTTATGGCTTATCTCAATAACCAAAGCGAAACTTTTTCCAATAAAGCTTAAGGAACCAAATACAAAGAATTTATGACAGATTTATCTCAAGAACCAAACTCGATCACTTAAGAGTATTGCACCTTTAAGAATATAAACGAATGATATGACCACTTACAAAAAATTCTTTTCCCACAAGCAAAACTTCACTTACTAACACTAAGGCAATATAAAGTAAAAAGAATATTTTAGAGAGGGAGAGGGAGAGAGAGAGAGAGAGAGAGAGAGAGAGAGAGAGAGAGAAAGAAAAAAAGAGAGATAGAGAGAGAGAGAGAGAGAGAATTCTAAAGAAATAGTAAAACATTGGAAAATGGTGTGATTTGAAGTGAGTGTTGGAGTAAGCTTTAATAGCCAATCAGTATTGGTTGTATACGCTTTTGTATCATGCCCTTGATATATATTATTTGTTAATATATATATATATATATATATATATATATATATAGACACACACACACACACACTTATTAGGTATTGTATTTATTGTGTTACTTGTATATAACATAATAAAGTTCTTAGCATAATTAGTCTATTTAATTATACATTAAGTGTGACTTAATCGTGAGACTTCATTAAACATAAGGACATTATTCTTAAAGTATCTGTAGTCAGGCTTTATTGTTAAATAGGATAACTGTAATGCATAGAGATTATTATGTGAATAGAATGATGATTGTATCTCACAAGTCATGGATATGCGATATCAAGTCTTCACGTAGATTTAAATATTAGGAGTAAAATTTATACTCAATTGACCCACCATGAGAAAACTATGTAGTTTGTTATGTAAGTTTCATAAGTCATTGATAGTGGTGAACACCACCCTACGACCTGAAACAACTATGGACCCTAGATGTAGAATCAAGTACTTTATTGCCAATCAAACGTTTTCCTTAATAGGATGACCATAAAGATGGTTTATGGGTACTTTACAAATCATGCTGAGGGACATGAGTGACCTAAATGGAATTTTCCCCTCCTACATATATGAGAGTAATATTTATGGGCCTCTTGATAGAGTATGATTGTAAAATGCATGGTCATGCTCAAATAAGTCGGTATGAGATATTGGACTTATTTGTTGTTATCAAGTATACTCGAGGATCAAGGAATAAAATATTGGACTATACAAGTGTGACACATTCTATGTGTTTTGTTTAATATAGATATAATGACAAAAGAGTAATGGTACACATGATCATTATCACAGAAAGATTATGTCAGATCACATGACATTCTCATCACTTGGGTAGTAATGATGTGTTGCTAGATATCGCTTACTATTTATAATATTAAATAGGTGATTTAATATTATTGTCAACGTAACGAGAACCTATCGGGTCCCACGCATAGAGTACTGAAAATGGAACGAATTATTAAAATAAATAATATTTAATTTAATTAGATGTTAATTGTATTATTTAATAAATTAACACAATTATAATTTATTTGATTAAATATGATTTAATTAAATAAATGAGAATTGACAGTTAATTTAATTAAACATAATTTAATTTAATTAACGTTTATTTTATTTAATTAAAAGAGTTTAGTTAAATATAATAATATTTTATTTAATTAAAATAGTTTTAATTAAATAAGATTTGGCTTATTTTGGAAAAGCCCAAAATAAGAGCACTATGGTTTTAATATCTCTAAATAAATAGAGGAGTTATTTCCCTTACCAATCTTAATTGTCAATTTTCTCAGAACAAGAGACAGCTAGCACCGCGTTCCAATTTGTACTCGCGTGGACTTCGTAGAGATGATGGTATTTTCCACGTTCATGATCAAAGTTAAATCATTAATTCAATTATAATTTATGCATAATGATTATATGATGATATAATTATATTTATATTCCTTTGTATGCTTAAATGTGGTTAACCTTATCTGATTGAATTTGATTCCATTTTAACACATAATTTTGACCGCTAGCTCCAATTTTATGTTTACACGTATGAAGCATGTTGTAATATCTCATATTTCCCTTAAATGCTCAATTGGGTGTCAGTTGGGATCAACTGAGTTCCTATGCACTCTAACTTGTGTCAGTGGGAATAATTAAAGCTCTTAAGTGCTCTAAATGTCATCAGTTGGTACCATTAGAGTAACTAGTGGACTATGAAGAGATCAATTATTGATAAAAGGGACAGATCAATTTTAATAAGTATAAGAGACCATATTATGGTAACTCTAATATATGGTCAGTTGGTGTTAGATGACAAAATATCAAAGGGAGATATTTATGTCATTAAATATATATATATATATATATTGGAAAAAGAAAAGAAGAAGAAAAGTTGGTAAGAGGAAGAAAAAAGAAAGAAGGGAAGAGAAATGGGAAGAAGAAGAAGAAGAAGAAGAAGTTCTTAATCATCATCAAGGTCATGGTTACATCATTAATTCATCTCATTTTCTTCTTCAAGGTGAGTTCCATTAGTTAGAAACTTGGGGTAAGGAATTCGGAAATACAGTGAGAATATTTGTGGGTTAGGGCTTGTGTTTAACTGAATGGAAATGTTGCTAATCATGTCATGAATGTTGTTCTAGTGTTGTGTGTGTGGTTGTTTTGATGTATATGAGCCTTATGAGGAGTGGTGTTGGAAACCCCTTTGAAGTGAACAAGTTCTGCAGGTCAAAATTCAGAAGTCGTAGAAGGGAGATATTTATGTCATTAAATATATATATATATATATTGGAAAAAGAAAAGAAGAAGAAAAGTTGGTAAGAGGAAGAAAAAAGAAAGAAGGGAAGAGAAATGGGAAGAAGAAGAAGAAGAAGAAGAAGTTCTTAATCATCATCAAGGTCATGGTTACATCATTAATTCATCTCATTTTCTTCTTCAAGGTGAGTTCCATTAGTTAGAAACTTGGGGTAAGGAATTCGGAAATACAGTGAGAATATTTGTGGGTTAGGGCTTGTGTTTAACTGAATGGAAATGTTGCTAATCATGTCATGAATGTTGTTCTAGTGTTGTGTGTATGGTTGTTTTGATGTATATGAGCCTTATGAGGAGTGGTGTTGGAAACCCCTTTGAAATGAACAAGTTCTGCAGGTCAAAATTCAGAAGTCGTAGAGCTTGCACAGCGAGCCAACAACGTCCTTGATAGTCTGATATGCTCGCATAGAGGCATTTTGTTACTGCCTCCAAATTCCCTTGTCTCACCCAGAGCTCGCACAACAAACTCAAAGCGAGGCGATCTCGCCTAGAGCTCGCACAGCGAGCCTGGCAGGTTTTTCCCCATTTCCTTTGTTGCTTCCTTGGTTGCTTCATATGCATGTTACGGTTACCATGGATTATTTACTTTGATTATTATAGGTAATACGCATGCTTACCACGAGTGTTAGGATGTTTATGTATGATGATAAAATATGAGAATAACATGTGAAAAGTGTGGTTTTGTTCCCACCATAATCCATGAATCAGGGATCCGATTGATATGGGACTTGAAGCATTGGAAGGATAATCCAATGGGCTATTAAATGGTGATGTGAGATAATAAACTAACCAAAAATGCTTGGTAGAGGATAATAGTGGCTTGTATGTCTTATTTTGTATGTGAACTACTATGTTGGTTATGTTTGACATCTTGTATTACCATATGTGTGTTTCATGTATGATAATGTGTTATGCCATATATGTATATTGATTGAATGTTTGATTGTGTGATAACATGATTAAAAGACTATAAGAATGGTGAGGAAAACCCTTGGTATTAATTAATGGAATAAACTAGTAAAGTGGTTAGGACATTATGAATAACATAGATGACAATTCTTGTGCAATGATGCCAAGGTGTGTATCATAAGGTCAATTATATGTCCCTTAGAATCCGAATCCATTCGACGTTATGTTATGCTTTATCACGTAGACAAAAATGATCCCTTCAGATGTGACATTCCAAGAGTTGAGTCTTATATAGAGAGCTCCTCTGGAATGTACGCAATATTTCTTTGACATATTTGATTCTCGTGTGTACGAATGGAGCCTACGGGTAAAGAGACTTATGATGGGGTACGACCCATGAGAAGTGACGATTCATGTAGACTATGTTTCCATTGGATTCAAATCCATTTCGTATGTCAAGGTTTACAAGGATCTGTGACCCCTGTTGATAACTCTAAACGTAGGGTTAGCCGGGGAAAGATGCCTTGGTATGGTTTCTGATTAGTGATTGTTTGAGTTGGTGGACTAATGAGACATGTTTCCATACATTGCGAACTGTGTCAACTCAAGTCTTATCCCTTTCCATTTTGACTTGAGATAGAAATTAATTAGAACCATGTAGAGTCGAGTGAACCCATAAGATAGGGGAACTCATTGAGATTATTATCTCATCCATTATTGTCGTTGCTTTTAAAGTATTGTTGCAGTTTAGTTTGCAAGTGGAGCTATGCTTGGGTGTTTCAAGGGAAGCGTGGATTATGTTTATTCTGCTATGTATTGTGTATTGTGTATCTTGTACAATGAAGGATATTGTACTTAGATCTTAGTTTTTATTATTTTGGAAATTTCCAAATCTTGTACCATAGGTTGTCTTTTATGTTTTAGAAATGGTCAAGTATGTAAATTATGCCAATAGACACTTATGATGGTGTCAGTACCAAATAATAACTCTTGTATTATATGATTCTAGACATATATTATACAGAGCATTACAGTTGGATTCAGAGCAGGTCGTATCCTCGACCTAGCCTTGAAACATCATAAGTAAATCTATTCCTGTCTCATAAGTGTGTCTTGCCGACATGGTTCTTAATATCGTACTATGTAGTATTGGGTCAGATCAACCTAATGTTATGTATGTGGTAGGTAGGATCATGGTTGAGTGGCCACGAGGACTCCGAAGTGTTGTCGGAACTTCTGCCGTAAGGGTAGACTTAAGCCAAGAATTAGAAGTAAGGAGAACTTGTCAGCTTAGTTGAGGTCTTAGTAGAAGTTGTGCTTCGGGTAACATGGAATTGAAAGGAGGTGAATGGTTCAAGCAATCCTTTAGAATTTATGGAATTGGAAAGTTGAAGATCTCTGCCGGATGAATGGTCAGGGTATGGAGGAATATGAGGATTTGCTAGTGAAACCAGATTGACCACTGGCATGGACAAGAATTTCAAGTAATTTTATTCAGTGGGGAAGGAAGGATGTTTTGTTGAGCGTACAACGTGAAGTCATGATATGACGTAGTTTATAAGAATTTCAGTCTCTAAGGTCTTTATGATATTTGGAAAGAACAAGAGTATTTCAGGGAGCACGCTTAGAATGGTACCTTCCCTATGGTTGAGAATGTACCCCTGTAAGGGTCTATTACAGTGGTGAATTGTAAGAGGAGACTCTAAGACCCGACTACATGTTCCAAGTGAATCATGTATGCACCAAACGAAGGTATCAGATAAATCAAGTGTATTTAGTCTACGAAGGGAGATTGAGTTCAGGATAGTTCACAGGGAATTCAATATTCAGTGAGAGACCAATTTGGAAATGATAAGTTACCCAAGGATCAATTATAAGAGAATGTGTTATAGAAGGAACGAGTAATTTATAGTAACGGAAGTTCTAACGTATGGGGAAAGAAGGTTTATGATGAAAGATAGAACAAACAATTTGGATTCGAGGAAAACTCTAGTGGGATGATTTTAGGAATTGGAATTAAGAAAAGTACCCTAGGTAGCAAAGCAAAAGCATAATGGAGAACGAGGCCAACGTTGCAATATGAAAATGGTAACCGGATGTATTTTGGGCGAGTGTACAATGGAGTTATTAAGTTTTGTTGAGGCTAAGTAAGGAGTTGTACTCGATGGTTGTTCACTCATGAATACTTTTGACACGTGAAGTAGAGTGGAAGAAGCTACACCTTGGTGTTATGGGATGCGCGGTGGTAACATTGTGGTCACAAGTGTATGTAATGGATTTATAGTCATGATACAGATGCAAAGTAGCGAAGTTTTGTCGAACAGTGAGTATCGTGTTTCCGGAAGTGAGATTGTGATAGGTAACGAAGTGCAAACCAAGATTTAGTACAAACTAAATGTAAATTGTGGAACGGATTATATCGGGTGGTCTTGTAGGTAGTTGACAAGAGTTGTCGGTTACAAGTCATTCAATAAGTGGTTTTGGTGTAGTGAAGTGTTCAATGGTATTGGATGGGAAGAGAATCTCAATCCATAAGCATGCGAGAGATGTTAAGGTTCTTTAGGAGGAAGTATTATCTTAGTTATCAAAAGTGGGAGGATTTTTCGTATTTGTGGATGATCGAAGTATTCTGAATCTATCTTTTGTTGGACTAAGAAAGTTTGTTGTTTTGATTCTCACCAAGGAATTTTAGTAAGAGTATGAGGTTTTATGCTTGACATAATATGTCCATGACGAATGTGGTACCATGTAGGGGCTGTGCGTTGAGGTTTATCTGTGGGTGAATCAAGTATAAGTTTATGGTTAAGACCCTTTGTTGCGGTGAGAATCGGTTGTCAAGCTATTGAATTAACTTGAATCACAAATCTTTAAAATTCATCACCAAACTTTATTTTATCCAAGGAAAAGGGAAAATATCGTATAAAACCCTAAGTGCGCAATGTAACAACAATGCTAAGAGATCTAAGGTTCGGGGGTTGGTTATACCTAGGGAAGGTGTTAGCATCCTAAGTATCTATAGTACTCTATAGGAACCTCTTGAATGTATTTGTGTTATTGTTTGATATTGTTTTGAAATGTTTTATATTTGGGTTTATTGGTGAGGATAGGAAACTAAGGGTTTATTACAGAGTATGCTCGCCAAAACTTCGCAGTTTTGTGCCTACATATCCTTACAAGGATGGAATCAGAGCATTTGTAGTTCATCTAACTAGGGATGAATGAACACTTGATTATGACCATGGTTCAAAGGGGGAGGTAAATGTTATAGCCTTAACACTTACATGACTTTAACAAAGTTAAAAGAGTTGTAAATTCTACCCTAAGTCTAAGTTGTAAGACTTGATGACTCTAAAAAGGTCAAAGGGGAAATTGGGTATTGCTAAACTACCTATGACATTAAGTCAATGAAGTATAATTTACCTTGGATTTGGAAACAAAAGGCAACAAAGGAGGATGACAGATAACAAGCTAACATCACTTAGGGAATAACTTGACAAAGTTAAAAGTAAACATGAACAATATGGATGAAATGAACAAGGATGATATTCAAACATGATATCAATTGTAAGTGGCAAAGGCAAAATTCAAACATGATGTTAATCAAGGAATAATATGTGGTATGACAAAGTTCAAATACACATGGTAACAACCAAAGCACAAAGGTAGATGTGACAACATCTAAAACAAAGACTTGACAAAGTCACAAAAGATCAAGGTAATAACCATGAACACATTCAAGACTTAATGAAGTTATAAATAAGCATGGTAAAAACCAAGATAAACACATACAAGTAAGGATGTTACAAAACCTAAGCATACATGAGACATAGTTCTAACAAGACTAAAGCATCATGGATGTAAACAAGAATTCAAATCAATCGTGGATAAAGCAAATATCAACATGGAATCATGGATGATAAGTTCAAGTACACAACTAGGGTAAGCATGGATTAGGGTTTAATAACACCACTTAATCATGAATACAAGACAAACATGAACAAGTTGTAACAACACTTAATCATGAATACAATTTAAATATTCAAACATGGATAAGTCATCACAACACTTAAACATGGATGCAAGTTAAAAGTTTTAAACAAGTATGGATGAAAACATGGACAAGATCAATTAACATGAATGGGTTAAAACATGGTTCAAACATGACACATATAAGTTAAAGAATCAAATTGAGACATGGTTTAACTTAAACACCACTTAATCATGAAAACAAGTTAAGATGTTCAAGACAAATAAAGGTAACAACCAAGGCATACTTGAGAAAAGAAACACGTTCATAACAATAACATGTAGGTAGAAGATGAAAGCACATAAAGGATGACATGTGAGCATATAAATGACAAGGTATGGTTTAAAGATCACTTGGTCTTGAAAACAAGTTAAGACATTACTTGAATATTTAATCATGGAAACAAGTTAAACATGTTTAGGACAAATAGGTAACAACCAAACATACATGTTTTGGGTTCAATCATGGTCTCAAACAAGATGAAAACATCACAAATTTTTTGACATATAAGCATGTATACAAATACATATTAAGGTAAAAATCAAGTGTTTATGAACAGATAATCATGGTATAATCCACACAAGGGCATATATGCACATCAAGGTTCAAATAATACATGAAAGGAAGTCATATATTGTAATACCCCATACTATTTAAATACTCAATTGGATATTAGATGAGATCAAATGAGTGTCTATGTGATCTATCTTTGGTAAATTGGATTAATGGAATCCTCTAAGTGTTTTAAGTGTGGCCAGTTGGGATCAATAGAGCAACTGATGAACTTTGAAGAGATCAATTATTTTAATTCAAGAAAGGATATTAAGTTAACTCTAATAATTGATCAATTGGTTTGAGATGACAAAATATCAATCGGAGATATTTTACTCTATCAGATTATATTATATAATAATAGTATTATATATATGTTAGAAAGAAAGGAAAAAGAAGAAAAAGATAGTAAGAGGAAAGAAGAGAAAAAGAGGAGGAAGAGAAGGAAGAAGGGAAAAGAGAAAGAGAAGTTGGATCATCATCATCATTCATCATCTTCTTCAAACTCCTCTTCGATTATCAGGTGGGTTCTAGTTAGAAACTCTAAGTTCTAGAAATCTATGATTTGAACTTAGGTTAGTTTTGAGAGAAAATGATTAAATGGATAAATCAATGAAATCTAACAGATGAAATTCGATATAAATTGCGTAGGATAATTGAAATATGCATATGAACATCCATTGATAGTTGTTATGATGTTTGGTGTTGATTGGAATGAGTTTGAAATGAAATGGGTTTTGAAAATGTTAGGGTTTTGTGAGAGAAACTATGTATTGATGTTAGAAATCATGTGTTAAGAAGTTTGTCAGATAATCCATGATAGAACCATGTTAATGTACTTCTATTGGTTGTTTGGGTGTGGTTTTGGGGGTGAATGTGTGGCTTGGAGGCTGCTGTCATGGGGGTTTATTTTTTTGCATAACGCAGAGTGCGCTTAGCGCGGTATTTCTCGCTTAGCGCGGTCTGGAGAATTTTCACCCTTTCTAGGCAGCGAGGAGCGCGCTTAGCGCGGGTGGGGCCCGCTTAGCGCGACCTGGAACAAAAATAAAAATATTTTCAAAAATTCATATCTTTTGACTCGGGTGTCCATTTTAAGCGTTCTTTATATCGATGTGAAGCTATGACAATCCTCTACCCAATAAAAATTGAAAATTAGGGGTATGATGTCAGATTAATTATTTAGTGGAAAATGAATGGAAAGTATTGTTATGTTATATGTTGAAATCCATATCTTTTGGATCATAAATCCGATCGAGGTATAATTACAGCAGATGTAAAGCTATGAAAATATCCTACGGGATAAAAGTGAAAAGTATTGATTTTGATACCCGATTAAATGAATCGGAGGGAACCCGAAAATGATGTTTTATGTGATGAATCATTATATGTGGTTCTATTATACAATTGTAATGTGCTTTTGTATAACTTGTGATGAAATTATTATATGTAATTCAAAATGTGCAATTGTAATATGCTTTGCCTAATTGATGTTAAACTTGATTGAACATAAATGCATGTTAAAATATGGAATAGGTAGAGTGAGGAAACTTTACCCTAAAATAAATGGCATAGTTTAAGATATTGGAACCTAGTAATGAGCTAGGGAATTGATGAATAACTTATGGACAACGCTCGTACAGAAGAGGCCGAGGCGTGTGTCCATTACCGAATGGTATAGAAACGAGTGAAGCACTAGCATGGAACACGTGTAATTATATGTTTATTTGAGAAAGGCAAAAGAGGCCTAAAGGCTAATGTAGCCTAGATTTGTTGAATACAATTATGGTTGTATGTGAAATCACGAAATCGTAACCATTATTCTATTATGTGCCATTTCATGAGTAACGAGCTCCTCTGTAATGAATGCACGATTTCTTGGTAGGTTTGATTCCCAATGTTATAGTACGAATGGAGCCTACGGGTAAAGAGACTTGTGACGGTGTACGGGCCGTGTGAAGTGACGATTTAAGGTGATAATGTGTCCCTTATTTCCAAATCCATTTCGTATGCCAAGAAATCTACGAGGGTCCATGACTCGTTCCTACTTCTAGACGTAGAAGAGGGCGGGAGAGGGGGGATGCCTTGACAAGGTTGACGATAAGTGAATGTGTTGAGTAACGGGCTCAATAACGTGTTTCCATATAGTGTGAGATTGTGAGTTGTGCACTCAAGGTCATTTCCCTTCCCCTTGACTTGATTTAGGATTTGGCTAGAACCCTGTAAAGCCGAGAGAATCCATAAGATAGGGAACTCACTGAGATTTGATGTATCTCACCCCACTATTGTTGATTATTTTTAGGAGGTATTTGCAGGTTGATTTTACAAGTGGAGCTATGCTTGGATGTTTCAAGAAAAACTTAGTTTTATTATTTCCGTTGTGTATCATTCTTGTACAATGAGGAATATTGTACCTTATTCTTAGATTTTTTTATAAATGGACAAGTATGTGAATTATGCCAATAGGCACTTATGATGGTGTCAGTATCAAATAAAACACTTGTATGGTATTATTCTAGATAAATATTATACAGGGCATTACATATATCAAGGACAAAATGACCAAGTAAGAACTCATGGTATAGTCAAAGTTTTAACACATACTTAACATGTAAACATACACCAAAAATGTGTCAAACTCAAGTTAAAACAAAGATGCATAAGTTAACGACATCACATAAGGTTTATACAAAGCATATAATGTTCATACAAGTCATTATGGACAAAGAAAAGCAAAGGATCAACCAAAGTATTCAAAATAAACCTTAAAACCCCTAAAAAAGTCACCTACTTTGAACAAGTATAAGTGCAAAAAGAATGGGTCAAAAAGCTTTTAGGATCACAAATTTATAAAGCTTTCAATTTGTGAATAAAAACAAGAAAATAAGTGCTAAAAAAAAAGAAATGGTCTTGGGAGGGTTTGAACCCAAGTCAGGTTGATTGACAACACAAAATTAGGCCATCTGAGGTATGGTGCACGTGTGTTAAAATGATGGATGCATCACATAATATATGAAGCTTTCTTCAGAAAATGCAAAAATAAAAATCAAAAGGTCTGGGGCGAGGGGGATTAGAACCCCAGACCCTTGGGACAAACACAAACACGCACGTTATACTCTACCACTGGGATGGCCAATACATCTGTGTATTAAGCCACCCAAAATAATATATATTTTGAGATTCAATCAATTGGCCACCTCAGCGCCACATCAGCATCACCTTCAACCTCTCTCCCTCTCTTTTTTCTCTCTCCCATGCCCTAACACCATTCTTTCTTTAGAATTTCAACTCAACATATCTCCCTCATCTCTCAACCATTTTTAATTTTGTAAAGACCAAAGTTGAAGTATTTTTCACAAGGATTCCAAAGGTACCATTATCTTTCCCTAAAACTAATTGTGTAACACACACGAAGCTCAACAACAGTGCAATTCAACAAGGTTATCACATGTCAGAACATTACATATGCAACTCATACAATGCAAACAGTGGTTCAAACACTTAACACATAATATTATCTACATTTTTGTTTCACAAATAAACCATCTATGATGCATGTATCATGAGATTAATGAGACAAGAAACCTTACCTCTTGGAGACAGTCCAAGGCCTCTTCAAGTGCTGCTACATAAGTGAAAAGATAGTTTCCTTAGCCTTATTGATCCTTGGAGAGAGTATTTGAATGCTTAGATTGATTGGAAGTGGCTTCAAAATTCAAACCCGACCCCTCTTGCAAAATGAAGGTGAAAGTGGTGAATGGTGTATGGAGTGATACAGAACTCGTTCAAGTGTTGGAATAAGTTTTATTTCGTGTCTTGAAGTGGTTTGTGAGGTTACTTTGAGAAATGCACAAGGGGAAAGTGTTTGGCTTGAGAATTTTCAAAAATGAGCTTATTTGCAAATTCTGTTGGGTGGGAGAGGCTTAAGAGGTTTGAAGTGTCGATGTTGTGTCTTTTGAGGCTTAAGGGAGTCCTCTGTTTATAGGAGAACTCGTGAGACTTGGAGCTAGTCAGGTTACAAAGTTCTCAACCTTTGGCTTGGTTGAGTTGAAACTTGTAGTTAAATGAAATTTGTGTGATTCCCAAGCATAGTACCATGCCTCTAGGGTGGTTGAAAGTGTTTAGAGGTCTTGCTTTTCAGTACAAAACTTTTGGAGTGCAGAAGAAACCATTACAATGATCAAGAAGTTGACTTTGGTGATTAAAGCAACTTTATAAAATTGGAAATGTGACCTTTCTTCCAAAAATGGTAAAATCTCATGAACAAAAGCTTAAACAACTGGATAATGCTTCATTATTTCATGTAATCTTATGATTATGGAAGTATTTGGAGATAAGGTGGCCTAAAAAGTTGGATTACAAAGCATGGCTTGGAGATTTGATCAAGAACAAACTATGGAAATAGTATAAAATCCAACTTTGTGACACCAACTTCATCCCTTCGAATCTCTCAGATCAAGAATGGGGATTTTGTGTTCTTGTACTTTTTAAAAAGCCCAAAACATGCTCTACAACTTTCATGTTTGAAGAATTTCTTGATTCTCAATGGATCATGATGAAAACTGGCTCTCAAGTTTGGTACTTTTGCGAGTTGAAAACTGCCTTGAAATTTTTCTAAGTGTGGAACTTTTTTCACTCACTTGATGGCTTCATAACTCAAAATCCTTTCACTTTTTGGAGACTAACCCTAATTTAAAAAGTTGTAGTATATTGTAAGGTCTTTAATTTGATCTTTGGAACACAGAAACCATTACAATTTAATTTAAAAAAATTTCTAAGTGCAGAAGAAACCATTACAATGATCAAGAAGTTGACTTTGGTGATTAAAGCAACTTTATAAAATTGGAAGTGTGACCTTTCTTCCAAAAATGGTAAAATCTCATGAACAAAAGCTTAAACAACTGGATAATGCTTCATTATTTCGTGTAATCTTATGATTATGGAAGTATTTGGAGATAAGGTGGCCTAAAAAGTTGGATTACAAAGCATGGCTTGGAGATTTGATCAAGAACAAACTATGGAAATAGTATAAAATCCAACTTTGTGACACCAACTTCATCCCTTCGAATCTCTCAGATCAAGAATGGGGATTTTGTGTTCTTGTACTTTTTAAAAAGCCCAAAACATGCTCTACAACTTTCATGTTTGAAGAATTTCTTGATTCTCAATGGATCATGATGAAAACTGGCTCTCAAGTTTGGTACTTTTGCGAGTTGAAAACTGCCTTGAAATTTTTCTAAGTGTGGAACTTTTTTCACTCACTTGATGGCTTCATAACTCAAAATCCTTTCACTTTTTGGAGACTAACCCTAATTTAAAAAGTTGTAGTATATTGTAAGGTCTTCAATTTGATCTTTAGAACACAGAAACCATTACAATTTAATTTAAAAATTTTTCTAAGTGCAGAAGAAACCATTACAATGATCAAGAAGTTGACTTTGTTGATTAAAGCAACTTTATAAAATTGGAAGTGTGACCTTTCTTCCAAAAATGGTAAAATCTCATGAACAAAAGCTTAAACAACTGGATAATGCTTCATTATTTCGTGTAATCTTATGATTATGGAAGTATTTGGAGATAAGGTGGCCTAAAAAGTTGGATTACAAAGCATGGCTTGGAGATTTGATCAAGAACAAACTATGGAAATAGCATAAAATCCAACTTTGTGACACCAACTTCATCCCTTCGAATCTCTCAGATCAAGAATGGGGATTTTGTGTTCTTGTACTTTTTAAAAAGCCCAAAACATGCTCTACAACTTTCATGTTTGAAGAATTTCTTGATTCTCAATGGATCGTGATGAAAACTGGCTCTCAAGTTTGGTACTTTTGCGAGTTGAAAACTGCCTTGAAATTTTTCTAAGTGTGGAACTTTTTTCACTCACTTGATGGCTTCATAACTCAAAATCCTTTCACTTTTTGGAGACTAACCCTAATTTAAAAAGTTGTAGTATATTGTAAGGTCTTCAATTTGATCTTTGGAACACAGAAACCATTACAATTTAATTTAAAAATTTTTCTAAGTGCAGAAGAAACCATTACAATGATCAAGAAGTTGACTTTGGTGATTAAAGCAACTTTATAAAATTGGAAGTGTGACCTTTTTTCCAAAAATGGTAAAATCTCATGAACAAAAGCTTAAACAACTGGATAATGCTTCATTATTTCGTGTAATCTTATGATTATGGAAGTATTTGGAGATAAGGTGGCCTAAAAAGTTGGATTACAAAGCATGGCTTGGAGATTTGATCAAGAACAAACTATGGAAATAGCATAAAATCCAACTTTGTGACACCAACTTCATCCCTTCGAATCTCTCAGATCAAGAATGGGGATTTTGTGTTCTTGTACTTTTTAAAAAGCCCAAAACATGCTCTACAACTTTCATGTTTGAAGAATTTCTTGATTCTCAATGGATCATGATGAAAACTGGCTCTCAAGTTTGGTACTTTTGCGAGTTGAAAACTGCCTTGAAATTTTTCTAAGTGTGGAACTTTTTTCACTCACTTGATGGCTTCATAACTCAAAATCCTTTCACTTTTTGGAGACTAACCCTAATTTAAAAAGTTGTAGTATATTGTAAGGTCTTCAATTTGATCTTTGGAACACAGAAACCATTACAATTTAATTTAAAAAATTTTCTAAGTGCAGAAGAAACCATTACAATGATCAAGAAGTTGACTTTGGTGATTAAAGCAACTTTATAAAATTGGAAGTGTGACCTTTCTTCCAAAAATGGTAAAATCTCATGAACAAAAGCTCAAACAACTGGATAATGCTTCATTATTTCGTGTAATCTTATGATTATGGAAGTATTTGGAGATAAGGTGGCCTAAAAAGTTGGATTACAAAGCATGGCTTGGAGATTTGATCAAGAACAAACTATGGAAATAGCATAAAATCCAACTTTGTGACACCAACTTCATCCCTTCGAATCTCTCAGATCAAGAATGGGGATTTTGTGTTCTTGTACTTTTTAAAAAGCCCAAAACATGCTCTACAACTTTCATGTTTGGAGAATTTCTTGATTCTCAATGGATCGTGATGAAAACTGGCTCTCAAGTTTGGTACTTTTGCGAGTTGAAAACTGCCTTGAAATTTTTCTAAGTGTGGAACTTTTTTCACTCACTTGATGGCTTCATAACTCAAAATCCTTTCACTTTTTGGAGACTAACCCTAATTTAAAAAGTTGTAGTATATTGTAAGGTCTTCAATTTGATCTTTGGAACACAGAAACCATTACAATTTAATTTAAAAATTTTTCTAAGTGCAGAAGAAACCATTACAATGATCAAGAAGTTGACTTTGGTGATTAAAGCAACTTTATAAAATTGGAAGTGTGACCTTTCTTCCAAAAATGGTAAAATCTCATGAACAAAAGCTTAAACAACTGGATAATGCTTCATTATTTCGTGTAATCTTATGATTATGGAAGTATTTGGAGATAAGGTGGCCTAAAAAGTTGGATTACAAAGCATGGCTTGGAGATTTGATCAAGAACAAACTATGGAAATAGCATAAAATCCAACTTTGTGACACCAACTTCATCCCTTCGAATCTCTCAGATCAAGAATGGGGATTTTGTGTTCTTGTACTTTTTAAAAAGCCCAAAACATGCTCTACAACTTTCATGTTTGAAGAATTTCTTGATTCTCAATGGATCATGATGAAAACTGGCTCTCAAGTTTGGTACTTTTGCGAGTTGAAAACTGCCTTGAAATTTTTCTAAGTGTGGAACTTTTTTCACTCACTTGATGGCTTCATAACTCAAAATCCTTTCACTTTTTGGAGACTAACCCTAATTTAAAAAGTTGTAGTATATTGTAAGGTCTTCAATTTGATCTTTGGAACACAGAAAATGGTTGTCTAGATTGAAAGTTATGACCTTCCAAAGTTGGTACCAAATTTAGGGTTTTTCATAACACTTAGAAAAAATTCACTTTCTTATACTTTATCCCTTTTGCAAGAAACCTTCAAATTCTTGATTTTTCATGATCAAACTCATTGAAATTGACTATGTGATCTTCAATGATATTGAACTCTTGAGTCTTTAAAACATCATTGATGGACTCCAAGGATGTATTTGAGTATCTTGAATCATGTCCCAAGGCTTGAGATCATGTCCTGATCAAAAGTCAAAGGCATAGTTGACTTTGTTTGAGGAAACCCTCATTTATGGTCAGATGAAGTTGAGTCTTTGATGAAATTGTAATAAGACCAATTTGCACTTGATTTTTGATGGATAGGTATCTTGAGTATATGCACACTTGATAGGTTGATGATCAATCTAAGATATTGACTGATCAAATAAAGATCCTCTTGATTCTCTTGGTTCAAAACTCTAATTCATAAATGAAACAAAACAAAGAACATTTTGTACAAGGTTAAGGTTAGCAATGCAATGCATGATGTTCCTAGAATGGTGATGAAATCTAGGGTCAAAATTTGGGGTATGACACCCTTGAATGCCATCATTTGGTGAATTCTGCTAGCATTGCTGAGCGAGCCTTGGCGAGCGAAAGATAAGCTCGTTGGCTGCTCGTTGTGCGACCGTGACAGAACTTTGGAATTTTTGCTTTGTCTCTCGTTTGGAGTGTGTCATCTGCATGTTTAAGCCTTGTTCTATATTACCTCGTGTTGATCATGGTTGGTGAGTATTATGTAAGTTAAGGAGATGCGAGTTAGTGCAAGCAGGATTGATAGTTTTTGAAATTGGAATTTCTGGGAGGTTATTGCATAGTTAATGTATGGGGGAAACAATATGATAAATCATGCTAAATATGATTAAGACTTGGGTGTATCACCATTATGACTACTGAGGGCCTTAAGAGTGAGATTGGACGAGACTCACTAAGTGATGACCTTGCAGAGGACAGTTAGGCATTTTTTTGCGTAGGTGTTAGTAAGGTATGAACGGTTAGTCATAATATGGAGGTTGTTAATTCTCGTGAGTTCTTGGCATCAGATATAGACCCCTTGGGGGTGGTACCAGATGTGTACAGTGTACTTTACCAGTTGAAGGAATTTGTAAGCTATCCTTCCAGGCAGAAGTCGGAATGAGATATTGATGAGGATAGGCTTGTAACTTGGATCATATGTAGAATAGGATGTTGAGAGGAATGAGCTTAGACAGGAAGTGCAATGTAATCTCCAAATGCATGTGAAGTGTTATGTGTGAATCGGTGAGTAGTGTGGAAACTCGCAGTTGTGTTATGGATGACTTAAGTTTTGGGAGTGGTGACATGCAGATAATTTAAAGCTCCGTGATGGTGTTATGATGTTATTGGTTGAGATCTTGTGTTAACTGAAATCTTTATGGACTGGAATTCCAAAAGAGGATTTGATATGGAATGTAATAACCAAAACTGAAAGTTGTTAAGCTAATTTGGATAAATTGCTTTGAGCTCATAATGGATTTGAAGGTTGTATATGTTTATGGTTGTAGTCATAACTCATGTATATCTATCGTCTAGAGAGTGTTGAATCTATTCTAACGGTTGTGTGTTAGCAAGGAAGTTATTCTACTGATGGATGTCGATCAGGATCTCGTACTATTTGGTTAGTAGACACTTCGGTGGATAATTGTGCTTCTACGAAAACTGTTAGTTATCGGGTAGTGCTTAAGAGTTCGAGGTGTTCCACTATTTGAATTACGGTTGCGCAGTGGAAGGTGATGGATGGAAGAGTTCAGTCGGATGAATAAGGAACAGACGGATAGTTGCTTGTAAGGGTGGATGTAAGGCAAAATCGTGCTAAGGGTGATATCCTATTGGTACAGTACGTAAGAGTTGGATCGTCGGGTGTAATAGTTACAGTGTATAGTATCAAATCATGTGGGATTAATAAGGATACCGATCGATGGATTATGAAGTTGTTTTAAAGGTTGAAGGATTTATAAAAGGAGAACCATCAGTATTTGCTTGAAGACAAGGAATCATTGAATTGCCTCGGGAATATATGATGAGTGTTGTTTATCCCAAACCAAGATGAGGTATTGTGGTTTTGTTTTGTGATTCATTAGGAGAGTATAGAGTTGTAAATTCTGAAAGCAGAATGTCTTAACTGAGGTTTAGTCAAGTAGGGATCTAAGACGATGATGCAAAAAGTGGTTCTTTTGTGGAGTAGAGGAAATTATGGGGCGAATTTCAATTTAAGGGAGGAGAGTGTAATACCCCCATATTTCCCTTAAATGCTCAATGGGTGTCAGTTGGGATCAACTGAGTTCCTATGCACTCTAACTTGTGTCAGTTGGAATAATTGAAGCTCTTAAGTGCTCTAAATGTCATCAAATGGGACCACTAGAGTAACTAGTGGACTCTGAAGAGATCAATTATTGATAAACGAGACAGACCAATATTAATAAGTATAAGAGATAATATTTTGGTAACTCTAATATTTGGTCAATTGGTGTTAGATGAAAAAATATCAAAGAGAGATATTTATATCATTAACTATATATATATATATATATATATATATATATATATATATATATATATATATATATATATATATTGATTTGGTGGAAAAAGAAAAGAAGAAAAAAAGTTGGTAAGAGGAAGACAAGAGAAAGAAGAGAAGAGAAAGGGGAAGAAGAAGAAGAAGTTCTTAATCATCATAAAGGCCATGGTTTCATAATCAATTCATCTTATTTTCTTCTTCAAGGTGAGTTCCATTAGTTAGGTACTTGGGGTAAGGAATTAGGAAAGACAATGAGAATATTTGTGGGTTAGGGCTTGTATTGAAGTGAATGGAAATGTTGTTAATCATGTCATGAATGTTGTTCTAGTGTTGTGTGTGTAGTTTTGTTTAAGTATATGAGACTTATGAGGAGTGGGGTTGGAAACCCCCTTGAAATGAACAAGTTCTGCAAGTCAGAACTCAAAAGTCGCAGAGCTCGCACAGCGACCGTGACAGTCTGCTATGCTCGCACAACGAGCTGTAGGTGAGGTGAAGGTGAACCTTCGCCCAGAGCTCGCACAGAGACCACTGAGGCATTTTGCTACTGCCTCCAAATTCCCCTATCTTGCCCAGAGCTCGCACAACAAACTCAAATCGTGGCGATCTCACCTGGAGCTCGCACAGCGAGCCTGACAGGTTTTTCCCCATTTACTTTGTTGCTTCCTTGGTTGCTTCATATGCATGTTATGGTTACCATGGATTGTTTATGGGTAATATGCATGCTTACCATGAGTGTTTGGATGTTTATGTATGATGATAAAATATGGGAATAACATGTGAAAATGTGGTTTTATTCCATCCATAATTCATGAATCGGGGATCCTATTGATATGGGACTTGAAGCATTGGAAGGATAATCCGATGGGCTATTAAATAGTGATGTGAGATCATGAAATAACCAAATATTCTTGGTAGAGGATAGTAGTGGCTTGTATGCCTTATTATGTATGTGAACAACTATGTTGGTTATGTTTGACATGTTGTATTACCATATGTGTGTTTCGTGTATGATAATGTGTTATGCCATATATGTATATTGATTGAATGTTTGATTGTGTTTGAAATTCTGGTCAAGCAGATCACTAAGATGTAGGACAAAATGTCGTGCCACTTGATCTCTGCTTTACACAATGTCAATAACGAGAACAATACAGATTGTAGAAAGTAAAAGAACACACAGTAATTGTTAACCCAGTTCGGTGCAAATCACCTACATCTAGGGGCTACCAAGCCAGGAATGTAAACCACTATAATAGTATTAATTCAAAGCTAAACTCTCCCGTTTACACCTTCTCACTTAATCACTACCCGTGCAACTTCAATCTAAGACTCTCCTAGATATGAGACCCCTCTCAATTCCCTTTACAATCACCACGTGATAGCAAATACTCAATGCTTAAAAGCTTAAGAGTGAACAATTTACAACAACCTATGTCGACCACATAGTATCAAAAGATACATGGGTGACTTACAAACTACACAAGAGACTCTCAATACCCTAAACCCTTATGTTGCACCGACAACTTGTTGTTGTGTGTGCTATCTCTTTTAGGTTTAGCAAGTCCTTATTTATAGACTCTTGCAGTATGGGCTTGGACTCTTCAATCAGGTCCAATCTTCACGTTTTAAATCAGCTGCAAGATCTTTACATAAAAATAGGAACAAATCTTTTATAGTTTCCTAAAAACTCTCAAAGATCCTTTTTATGAAATCCAATTAAATCTGTACTTGCTCCTAATAAATCTCCTTGACCTGCACATAATGATGAGGTATATCCAAAAGTTTCTCATCGAATAAAATCAAATCTGTCAAGAGATATAAAACAGTAGCGCTTGTTGTACCAGACAAAGATGTCATGACATTATTTTTGACATCTGTCTGAAAATCACATAACAGCAGCACCTGTTGTACCAAACCAAGATGTCATGACATTGTCTTCGACATCTGTCTGAAAATCACATAACAGCAGTGCCTGCTGTACCAGACCAAGATGTCATGACAATAATACTATTATGACAGTTGATGAAGATGCTTCAACATCTTGCTTGACATCTTGCCAAGTATTATAACCACATCTATACTGATGTCTGAGCAACCATGTCAGGACATCTTACCCAACATCTTATTGTAAACTTGTTTTAGCCAAAATGTAGCGAATCAAAAACCTAACAATCTCCCCCTTTGACAAACTATGGCTAAAACAACCTTTGAATAACACATCTGGCTCCCCCTCAAGGAAACAACCAAGGAACACTACTACTACTTAGTTCTCCCCCTTTTTAGCCATAATATGGCAAACCAAGCAACTATGCATTAAGGGCAATCAACCAAAAGCAAGCAAGTCAGTAGCATAACACATTCAACTCATAAGCTTGTACAATCTGGAAGGTTACAGTACTCCCCCTGTCATACACAATTAGTCATCCCCCTCAAGGGAAAATCCCCACACATCAGAGCACATGTAGCGGAACAGCAGGAGCAGCACAAGCATGACACACTATCATGCTCCCCCTAAGTTGTTGCATACAACAAGCAACCACAAATACTTATTTAAACAAGAACATGTCAAGATTTTGACTAACACATGTCAAGACATTGTTCTGCATAATTATTTAAACAAGAACAGAATAGCAGACTGATTTCCAGAAAATCAGTAACTGCATATACACAGATGTTTCGACATCTGTTTCAACATGTTTATCAAGAACACTAATAGAATAAGTAAATCTGCATAAAGATAAAAGAACACATAATATGTTAACCCAGTTCGGTGCAATTCACCTACTCTGGGGGATACCAATCTTGGAAGAAGACTCAACTATCTATAGTATTACCATAAAGCTAAACTCCCCTGTTTACAACTTTATCTCCTAATCACTACCCAATGAAATATTTATCAAAGACATCTTCTTTGATATGAGAATCACTACTCACTTCCCCTAATCACAAACTGTGATATCTAAACCCTCCCTATCAATACAGAATTCTGTCAAACATACTTGACCAACAAGCTAACTCAGATTTACTTCAAAGCTTCATCCAAGAACAATACAACATTCATTACCTAAAGGCTTCTGAATCTGTACAGTACCTATGTCTTCCACAGTGTATCAAACCGATACAAAGGAAGATTTACAATCCTAAGAGACAACGACTCTCAAAACCCTAAACCCTTATTTTTACACAAGAGAATTAAGTTACATAAGTTACATTCAAGGTACATACATAAACCCTAGGACTAAGTCTTCTTTTATAGTCTTCAGTTGGGCTTCAAATCTTTCCTTGATTCACTGCTGAGCGTGCCTAGGATCTTGGAATAGAATTGAAACATATTTAATACAATCTGTTATAGTAGTCCAGGATGTCAAGTCTTCATTTTGAGGCATCTTCTTCGACATCTTTGTTCTTTGGCAGAATTCTTCAGCTTTGGTCTTCATGTTGGAACATCTTCTTCAGCACTGAGTTTGACCAAAATTTTGTCCAAATCATTTGAGCTTTCAATCTCCCCCTTTTTGGCAGATTTTGGCTAAAACTCTTTGTACCATAAGACCAGGATGTTCCTTACGTCTCTTCACCCTGAGTGTCGGCTATGATTAAAGTATTGATGTGACTTCTCCTGAAACAATGAGGTATCTAGAAGTACACATCCACATACACACCCAAGAGATTGGAGACTCCTGAAATTCCTAGGTATATATCTTAACTCAGGACACAAGACACAAAAGAGACTGAGGCTCGAACCTTTCTCCCCCTTTTTTGCCAAAAATTGACAATAACAAAATATCCCAAGCCAACCCAGACACGCCATAACCAAGGATCAATTCTGAATAATGTCATGAGAACTCACAAGATACACAACTTGAGACAAAATAGACCAAGGATTTCCTATAAATACCCGAACGTCTTCATAGGAAATAACGAACTAAGGGTAAATTCAATAAGGACATTAATAGCGAATGAGACTTTTTAACAACGAGTGTGCACCGCCCAAGAATGCTTTGACTGTTCCTTCTAAAAAGAACACCGACCAAAGATTATGCAAATACCGAAGAACATGTTTTGCACACTGTCATACCCCAAATTTTGACCACTAAGATTTCCCATCATTGTGTAAATCATCATCACAATATGGATGGGCCATCATACCTTATTAGTCTCCCCAAAGATGGGTGAGCATCCGCTACAAACAATAATTAGGGTTTCAAGCCCTCTCTGAGTGCTTAGACAAAGGATCAATCAAGGAATGACATGATATTCAACTTGTCTAAACATCCACAATGGATCAAAAGGACTCCCACTTCAAGGATTAAGCACAAGGTTGCTCCCTTCTAGGTGGATTAAGTCTCAAGATCGCCGGTATCACCAAATTAGGGTTTTGGTCGACCAGGGCCTCCAGATGAAAAATTTCATCTGGACACAAGCCAAAGATCCAAAACACAACCTAATATACTCCATGGAACCTCATGGACCCATTCATCAAGTCAATTTTGCCTCAGGGGATGCATACATCAAAAATCAGGAATTAGGGTTTCTTGACCTAATTCACCCCTAAGTTGACTTTTGGGACAAACCATGAGCCAAGACCTCAAGAGAAGGTTTGAGGAGTTATGATCCTCCAAAGTTGGTACCTTCGTCACTTTATTTTTAACTTAGAAAATTTTCTAAGTTTTTATGGTTACCCCTTTTACAAGTTATCCAACTTTTCTTGATTTTTCTTGATGAATGATGATTCAAATCATACATTAACATCATTTTAGGGTTAAAATTTTCTAAGTTAAAAATAAAGTGACAAGGGTACCAACTTTGAAGGATCATAACTCCTAAACCACAAGGCCATTTTTTCTCATCCAAAGATGGATTTGTAGCCCTCATTACCCTCTACAAAAACTTCAACTAGACCTAAGTCCAATTCATTAAGGATTTTGAGTTATGGAGTGATCAAAATGGCTGAAAAGTGAAAATGTCACTTTTTCCAACACTTAGTGAAATTTTCACTAAGTCAGAATCTGCCTTCACTTTTTGCCAAATGTAGAGGGATTTTTCACTTGGATTCAAAATAGATCAAAACCAAATATGTTCAAACAGTTGTTATATCATGTAAGGGCTTTCCAAAATGGCCAAGAACATTGCCAAATTCCATTTGAGTCATGAGATATGACATTGGAAAGTTGCCTTGCTGAAATCTGTCAAAGGCAAGGCATAATTTGCAACTTTGCTCGATTTGCCAAAATCAGCCAAATTCAAATGCTCCTATCTACTTGGACACATTTGAGGATTGAATCTAAAGGGGACAATCACTGAGCCAAGCTTCCAAAGTCCATGGAACAAGAAATAGCATGTTGAACCTAGAATGGCCAAAATAGGGACAAGACTCCAAATTTGGATTGAAGCATTCAATGGAAGCATCAAGGTGGCATGGACTGAGCCATTCTCATTTGAAATCAGTCAAGACTTATCCAAGACCAAGGGAACCAAAGCTCTGTGCCCTAACCTCTAGTCAATGGCTAGAGGAGACTTGGATTTTCATTTGCCAACATTGGCCAAACCTACTTACCAGTTGCCATTCACTATTCCTTGCAAAAAAAACTTGCTCTACTATAAATAGAGCTCAATTGTGATCAGTTTGAGTACACCAAAGCCATCTAACAGATGCTTTCCTCAAAATCTCTTTCTCTTGGCAAAAATGCCTTTCTTAGCAAGGTAGCTATCGGGTTTTAAGTTTGAGAGCTTTTCCAATCAAACCAATCACTCAAACACCTCACATACATCATATAGAAGTGATCCAAACACTCACATAACATCTGGAACACTAATTTCACAAAATCACCAGCCAATTGCTCAAGTTCTTAACAGTTTTGCAGTTGAGGTGCCATCTTCAACTCCAAACCATTTCAATCCATTTCAAGCACTCAAACACATCACTTGGCACCTAGGGAAGCTATCCACATCATTGGAACCTAGCTGTAACACGTCCAACACAAATCACGATCACCAGCTGCAAGTGGTAAGCATGAGCTCTTCTAACTCTATGATCCATGCAATTTTTGCTGCACAATAATTTGGCCATATGTTCATAATCATGCATGGAATGTTTTCCCTCAATTAATTGCATTGTTTGAATTGTGTATCAAAAATCCTAGCCTTCATGCAGAAATTAGGGTTCTTGAGGATTTTTCATGATTTCTTGTTATATGTTTAATTTAAATGAAATTAATGGACATAGACATGATCGTGAGGTTGAGACGAGCATAATGATATGTGGATTGCATGTTGTAATCAAGTATTCAGTGAGATTGGATGGAAAATGCAAATCAGCCAAACCCAGAACACGCGCGTGTTCTTGGTGTGTTCTTGGCGCCATTTCTTTCAAATTCAAATATTTGAATTTTGTGATTTTGTTTAATTGATTCAAAAATTAATTTCTCTCTAAGTTTTAATGATTTTGAGTTGATTCTTTTTTTAATAATTCACAAAAATGTTAAAATATTTTATTTTCCCAAAAAATCCCAAAAATATTATTTATTTCATATAATTGATATTTTTGCAAAGAATTAATATTTTAATTGTTTTTGACATTTTAAATATTTTTTCCACATTGATTTTGCAACTTTTAATGCTTTCTAATTATTTTGTAGGTCAATACTTAATTTTTGAAGCATTAATCCAAGATCACAATTTGTTTTTCATATGTTAAACAATTTTGATCATTTTAATTGAATTTTTATTCAATTAAATACATTTTTGAAAACAAATTAGGGTTTTTGGATTAATTCAACCCTCATAAATCATTTTCAAACACTTTGGGCCTCTTGAGAGAGTGTAAGACCCAACCCACTTGTACAGAAATATTTTGGGCCTCATTCGTTGTATAAGTCCCTCTGTACATTTTCAAATAAACGGCACGATCATCGCCTTTTGAAAAATAACCTTGGGCCTACCCTCGTGTTATAAGCCCCACTCTTTTTCTTTAAACCTTTTGGGCCTCTAATAGAGTGTAAGACCCAACCCTTTGTAAATACAACCCATTTTGGGCCTCACTTATGGTATAAGTCCCGTTGTATTTCAAAAAGTTCGACGCGATCATCATCCGTTGAAAAACAAACTTGGGCATCTCCTTGAGCTATAAGACCCATTCAAAACTCATGTGCCTCTAATAGAGTGTAAGACCCAATCCTTTTTTTTTTACCAAATCATTTTTGGGCCTCAGTGTATTGTATAAGTCCCGATACTGTCAAAAACAAACGGCGCGATCGTCGCCTTTTGAAAAATAACCTTGGGCCTCTCCTTGAGCTATAAGACCCATTCAAAACACTTTGGACCTCTATTAGAGTGTAAGACCCAATCCCCTTTTAACCAAAATCACTTTGGGCCTCAGATTTTGTATAAGCCCCTCTGCGTTAAAAGAAAACCTCGGCGCGATCGCCATTTTAAACGGAAAAATCATCTGGGCCTACCCTCGAGTAGTAAGACCCATTTCATTTCTAAAAACTCTTTGGGCCTCTTGAGAGAGTGTAAGACCCATCCCTTTGTACAGAAAACATTTTTGGGCCTCAGTCACTTGTATAAGTCCCTCTGTACAAATTCAAATAGTGCGCTCACTGATAAAACCCTGGGCCTCTCCTTAAGCTGTAAGCCCCAAATCTTTCTTTTTCAAAGCACTTTCTCCTTTGATTTTGAATATACTGTTGTTTTCAATCTATCTTTGTTGAAAAACTAACCAAACAGCATGGAAGCTCTACAATCGAGTAAGTGGTTATTGCTTTCATTTACCGCTTTAATATACATATAACTGTATTGTGGGGCTGTTTCACTGTAAGTCTTCTTTCATAAACTCATATCAACTGTGTAATAATAGTATAGATATTTCGAGTTTCCCCGGCAACTACGTCTAGAACTAGGTGACGCCGTTTCGTTTATTCGTAGAAATAGACAACTAGATCCCCAATAGGATCACCAGATACAGTCTTCTCTTCGGCTGTCCTCATTAGGAATTGTCAAGAAACTCTACTCCCAGAGATAAATGTATTCTCCGTGAATGGCATCTCTGAGTTTCTTCCAAATTCTCGAACTTTCCTGACTTGATCTATTCCTCGTGAATAGCTTGCCTTGAATTTCTCGGGGTTTGGGGACCCACGGGCTTTTTAAAAGCATCGGCCTCCTCTTGGGCATCGTACAAGGACCCACAGGCTTCCTAAAAGTACCCCCGCCTCCTCTTGGGCTTAGTACAAGGACCCTACGACTTCTTAGAAGTATTCACAGCCTCCTCTTAGGCTTCGTATAATGATCTCTTCCTCCAGGAATGATAGCCTCCTCTTGGGCTTAGTACAAGGACCCGTCGGCTTCTTAAAAGCTTCTAGCCTCCTCTTGGGCTTCGTACAAATTGTCCCGACGACCTCCTAGAGGTATAGGAACAAAACTTAATCATCTCCATAGAACAGTCCTTTCATAGAGTCTACTACTGTTTCTCAAAGCATAGTACAAAAGATAAAACCCTAGACTTGGACAGTCTAATTTCCTTGAGTCTCAAAGACATTCTCAAGTGACCCCTTCATTAAATAGGAAGGAAACCCGTAGACTTGGACAGTCTCAATACCCTTCGGATTTCCCGCTTCCTTAAAGAACAGGAATAACCCGGATCCTTGAATCAAATCCATGAGTACAGTGTTGCTCATATAAGAACTGTTTTTCTCTTCAAAATCAGTATACTCGACCTGTCACTTAACTGAAACAGTTACCATAGCCTCCTCTTAGGCTTTGTATAATGATCCTTCTCCAGTGAAGTTAGCCTCCTCTTGGCCTTTGTACAATGATCCTCCCCAGCGGAGTCAAACAACGTTTAGCCTCTCTCTCGGGCTTTGTACGAGACACATAAAGAGACTCCCTCATTGAGTCAATCCCCCCTTTCGCCTCCATCTCGGGCTTTATACGAGATACAAAAAGGTTCTTATTGAGCCAAATAAACAACAGCCTCCATCTCGGGCTTCATACGAGATACAAAAAACTCCCTTGTTGAGTCAAATAGCCTCCATCTCGGGCTTTATACGAGATACCAAAAGATTCCCTCGTTGAGTCAAAACCTTTTAGCCTCTCTCTCGGGCTTTGTACGAGACACATATTAGCCTCCTCTTAGGCTTTGTATAAGAAAACCACTAGTTAATCCAATTAACCTTTTAGCATCAAAGTTGTGCCTCGTTCACAGTACACAAACATCAACAACTCCTTCCACTTCATCTAATCGCTGTAGGCGGCAAGCCTCTGGATCATCTATATCCACGCCACTGTCCCTCTTTTAGCATGAGAAAATCCTAAGGAAAGATGGCATTACTCTACACTGAGTTAAAGTCTTCTCCTTCAGGTTGAAATCCCCTATAAAGGAAATTATGTCATTGCCGGATTCACAAATCCCGGTTAAAGTAATTCTCCTTTATAAAACAGTTGTTACATACAACCCCCTCTTTAGAGATGACAAATTCTCTCTAAAGTTGAGACCTTTCGCTTCACATCTTGGGCTTTGAAAAAGACACAAATCACCTTTCACTTCATGTCTTGGGCTTTGAACAAGACACTAAAACACCCATTTCCTCCCATAGAATAGGAGGAACTACGAACGCTCTGATTTCCCTGTTTCGGTAAACGGGAATACGTAGGCATAAGATTGATAGAAAAATCTTAGCGAGCACACTAAACAAAAACCCAAAATCCCATATCTCCATCAATCAAAAGCAGTAATTCAAAACATCAGTCCTAACATCCTAATCCTTGTTCCCCGCCAGAAACCCTCTGTCTAGGTAAAAAGAAAGAAATCAGTATTGGCGAAAATACAAATAACCAGTACAAAGGCCCCCCACATTGATAGCATCTGTAACCTAACATACCGCTGTTTAAACTCAGTATGCAAAGCAAGGTTAATTGGAGACATCTATTTCCCTTCCTTCATCAGCTTTAATAGGATAAAAAATGAATCGACTTGTAGTTTAAGCTCAAACCGCAGAGAGCGACCAGCGCTTAAGAACCGCGTCCAAAATCGCTCGCTACACACACGCATGTTTTCCACTGTCTAAGGTACACCGTCCATAATGACCAAATAGAGAGCATATCCTAAACAATGTCCTGACATCAGACAAGCTCTTCTTCTGATTTGACTAGGGCTTTATAGCATTTTCTTATCAATCATAGCTAACCAACAATGATAGAATCCACCTTGAACTGTCACGTCCCCCACGACCTGCAACAGCAGTATAATGTCAAGACATCCTTCTTGACATCTCATCTCCAAAATAATCATAGTTTACTTATCTTCCAAACAAACTGGATTCCGAACTGCACCCCTGCAGTACTACTTCTTAGATCAAGGAGCAACTCCCTCTATCTAAGATAGCCAGTGTTCCTCCAATGAACACTTATGTTGATGAATGGAAAACATAAGACGCACCTTCATGTCTTCAAGAGCGCATCCTCTGTTCAACATACCTGCTAAACGCATTCACCTAATGCTTGACCCTCAAGCAAACCATGTACCACACCAGTACATATTATAGACAGAAGTTCTCCCCCTATCTTTCTCAACTGATGCTTCTTCAGCAAGAAACACCTCAATATCACCATATGATATCCCATGACAACTTCATGATCATACAGTGAGAGTACCAGGAACGCATCCTTGTACCATAACTAACAAACTCTTGGATTGAGACCAAAGCTCCATTAATCCCTCTCGTTCAGAAACCATCTGTACACCACACAAATTCCTCCTGAATTCTCATGTATAGATCTCCTTGTTCCTTGAGATACAACCCAATTGAATCTATAATACTTCACATTCCTCAAAGAGAGATACAAAGCCCCTTAGTTTGCTAGCTCGCCCAGATGTTCTTCACACTTGAAGGACATCAAACACATGCTCCATAAATCCTCAGCCCATTTGCTCCACAAGCACCAAACTGATCCACTTCTAGCATGTATCATTCATGTAACACCCCCAATCTATACCCCCAATTAAATAAAGCGATAACAAATAATCAGAGTATAATAAAAAAACATTCATGGCATAGACGGAGGCGTCACATCAATTGAGACAAAACACCTTAAACCTGCTCATAAAGATATGCAACAATCAGGTAGTAATACAAACAAGAGGAACTCAGTTCCTAACACCCACTATTCAGGTACAGAATAAAAGCGGAAAATCTGCAACTGAAACCTCATAGATATATCACATAAAAAGTTTGTCTGTCATATACAGAGTCAGACATGTACAAACCAAAAGATATATATACATATACACATAAATCACAAACGATCTCCCCGACCACCCGGTGCTGCATATCAGAGCCGACCGACAAAAGAATGAAGACCTAAGCTTCACAAAAAGACCTCCAACATCTAATCTGCAATGCCTCATAGAGCATTCAAAACAGCAGAAGGGTGAGAAACACAATCATAATATAATTGCATACAATTATATAATAACAAAAATACACATACAAAACGTTCTCACCACAATTTACACCATAATTCAAATACAAAACAACACATTTGATATCTCATATATCCATCACAAAGACATATCCATCGTTCTCAACGCATTTATCACCAACATATACATATATATATCACTCATCAATTCCATTCACAATTCCACACAAAATTAATCCATTCATGATTTATGCATATGCACAGAGACCGACACAACGACTGTATGCAATGCAATGCGGTACCATCCATCCATCATCTCAATAATATTTCACTCAGGAACTATTGGAATCATCGCTTGTTACATAGTGTAACTCCCCGTCGGGAAAACGATGTTCCCCATCGCTTTCGGTCCTCTTGGTATAAGGCTCATGACGTTTATGGATCGCTTTCAGTCCTCTTTGTATAAGGCTCACGATCCGATCGCTTTTGGTCTTCTTTGTATAAGGCTCACGATCGTCTATAATCATCGCTTTCAGTCCTCTTTGTATAAGGCTCACGATGTTATAACGGATTCCCTCTGGAACCGTTTCGTCGCTCACACCCACTAGGGCACACGACATCACAAGAATGCATA
Source organism: Lathyrus tuberosus (assembly GCA_022829125.1). Classification (NCBI taxonomy): domain Eukaryota; kingdom Viridiplantae; phylum Streptophyta; class Magnoliopsida; order Fabales; family Fabaceae; genus Lathyrus; species Lathyrus tuberosus. The sequence goes on along the minus strand of JALAZF010000004.1, from coordinate 29,140,613 downwards.
TCATGATGCTTGGCATACAATGACTCATGACATTCAAATGCACACATATACACATCCATAATAATGCATATACAATCAAACACAACACGATGCACTTTCTTGCCCTTAGGCCACAAGCCATCATCACAATATGTCATCACTATTCCAAGTCATACGATATCCATATCAAAAGCACATTGCATGATACACATCAATTACACACAATTACGACGGTAAAAGTCGACGAAATGACACTATTCCAAATTCCCAACATAATTAAATCAGCCAACAATCTCAAAACCATTATAATAAGAAAGTACATCTCAATAGCTTTCCAACGATACCAAGAATGTTCAAAACGGATAATCGGAACACAAGTTATGGAATTAAACAGAAAAGGAATCGCGAAAAGACAAAATTCAACATACTCTCTGGTCCTACGCGTATTGCCCTGAGCCGTACGCGTATTTCCCAGCTCACTCGCCCATTCCATACGCGTATTGCCCAACTTGATACGTGTATGGGCAGAGACCAAATCCTCTTCAAAAATCCCACTAAAAGCTCCATACGCGTAATGCCTCGCACGTTACACGTATTACCTTTCCAAATACACGTACCATTACGCAAATCAGCAGATGACCAAGAAAAATGAACTTCCATACGCGTAATGCCAAAAATTCCCCTTGCCATACACGTATTGCCCAACCCAATACGCGTATTGCCCTGCGTGTTACGCGTATGAGCAGAGAAAAACCCAGAATTTTCTGCAGAATTTCTGCTGCGAAATTCCACCAAAATCACTCCCAAATCTCATCCAATCACCTGAAAATTACCAATGGAGTGCACAACAACACCTATCTAACATGTCTCAGCAATTATGAACATTAAAACATGATTTCAGACACAATTTGAATCAATTTCCAACAATTCCAACATATTATGGTTTTGGTTCTATACTCAATTTCAACCCAACAACAAACAAATACAAACATACATAATCATACACAAGTATAGAATAATCGAGTTTCGCACCCTTACCCGATTTAATCGTGTTTGAAAAGTCAGTTGATTCAATTTCTTAAACCCCAAGTTTTTCTCTCTTTTCTTCTTTTCTTTCCCTTTTCCTTCTTCTTTTTTTCCTTCCTTTCTATTTTCTCTTTTTTTTTCTCTTTAAGTTCTAACTTAAGAAAATAAGTAAAATGACCAAAATACCCCTACACTCAAATATCTCACAAACGTTCCCAAAACGCGATAAAACATAACAACAATGAAAAATAATATATTATCAAATAAAAGTCAAAAATAAAATAATATAATAATAGAAATAATTAAATTGACTCGATTAAATAAATCTAACAAAAACTGGGGCGTTACAATTCACATCAGACTTCCAAGACAATCCTTTACCCATCATTCTCTCGTACGATAAGATAAATACCTCTTAGACAAGATGCGAACTCAGAATCCTACTCCAAGGATAACAAACCCAGAAGATATTCTAACATCAGTTAGGACATCCTTCACATATCATAGACACCAATCAACATAGTTCTTTATGTGCTCCACCACTGGACTTACTACCTGTATAGTAATTCAACTGAAGATCTTCAGACAATACTGCGCCACCAGCTTGATCACTAAGAACTCCAGATAACCAAAGAGAGAAATAAACTCTCATCCAGCAAAAGAAGGTATTCTTTCATAAACTGAGAACTTCTGCCACAAGCTCCAAGATAGAAAAGAGTCAAAACCTCCTCAAGCCTTCAACCAACCACCCTTCTGCCCAAGAGTAATTTATTCCAAGACACTCCTCAACAGTAATCAAATGCCACTGTTTGATTATCTTGATTTCTCGAATCCATACATGAGAACTACCAATTGCCACTTTTGATTGCCTAATCCTTCTTGAATTCAAATATGAAACCAACCAAATGCCACTTTTTGATTGATCTCACCCTTCTTCAGAACTCCCACAAGATACACTAATCCACCAATGAAATTTGATCTTCAAGTTACATGAACCACTTGCTCCATATCAAGCCATCTTGGATCCACCAAGCATTAGACATGTAACATCTTCTCCTACTTGCAGCTCCCGGAAACTGCTATGAGATAGACTTTTTTGAAGCATCCATAACTTTCATTCTCCTGTAGATCAACTTATCTTAAGCTAATGTACCACATCACCAGCTGAGATCCTGATGTTAAGCTTGATGTTAGAACATTCTGATACGACATCCAGCTGCTGAATTCAGCTCCTCCTTCTACCACTTAGAAGAACCTCCTCCCTTTAACAGAACAAGAGTTCCATGCTCTCATAGACTTGATTCAATAACCAAGTTTGAGTAGACAACCTCCATCCTACTTAATCTTATCACAGGTATTCCATTCAAGCTCACACCTTGATGAATATCTGCTTCACAACTCCAAAGAACTCAACGTGCCAAGTCTGATTCTTCAGAGAAAGTAGTTATACACTACACCATAGCTATACCATAGGATGCCACTTTCCTTAAGTAGAGCAGTCTGTTGAAAGTCAGAGATAACTGCCACTTAACCTTGACTTCCAAGATGAGCAAGATCATATGCTCCTAAGTACCTAGATCAGAAATAAACTGATCCAAGTTGTGCTATCACCAGCACCATATTCTGCACAAGTCTCTTGCTATGACACTTTCTAGATAAACATCAAATGCTTCTAGTAACAAGTGGAATACACCTGTTGCACACAAATACTCCTAGACCAGAAATAAACTAATCCAAGAACTACTCATCAAGATTATGATGTCTTCTTCTTCATCTTCCACATCACCACTATCTAGACCAGTTTCTTTCCAGGAAACTCTCCAGAGATCAGATGCTTCTGCCACACCACACTGAAGTAGATTCTTAGGTCAACACCCAAGAGAAATAGATCCAAAAGCTTATGTAGTACCCGTCCTATGATTCTGCATAAACTAGATGAAGAGATGTTCCAACATCGTGTTGAACATCAGCAATCTTGAACTTCACATACAAGAATAATCAATTAAATACTTGTGAATATCACAAATAGCAATTGATCTTAAATCCTTGTTCAATAACCCTGCTTCACTGTTGAAGTCATACTCCAACAGATCACTCCATGAATACTTAACAAGTATTCAATCATTTGCAAGTATCTTCTTTGACAAACAAAGTGTTGAGATACCAATGCTGCCACCCTTGACTCAAGTAACTAAGATTCTCTCTGAACAAACCCTATTTACCTCAACAGTTCTAAAATCTCCATTCAGATTAGATCCACCCTTAGGATTAAGAGAGATGAATCCTTCCTTGCACTTTTGGACGGTGAAAATAAATCACCTCCACTTTCTTCAGGTTTATGTTTCACAGAAACACCCTCTAGTCAGAAGAATAACTAGAAGACTCCAGATTCACGACTGATATGCCTTTATGAGTGGACTTGAGAGAATTCTCAAGTATCTTTGACAACTTAGCCGATCAATAATTTATCAAACTCCTAGAGCAAGAACTTGATAAATCTAATCTCAACTCCCCTTTTCTTCAACTGACTTCAAACTGCACCATGGAACCAAGCTTCCAAGTACCAAGTCACCATAACATACATCTTCCAACAACTCTTTCCATTCCATCGCTCCCAACTTTGGAATAAAAAGGTGCAGCTATCTTCGAATATAGAGGCCGACGATTGAGATCTTCCACCATCTGTCTTCAGTAACAACTCCAGAACCCCATAAATTCCAGAGCTCTTCCATCAGAAACATATGCAGCAGAACCTCCAAGGAAAAAATTCATCCTGCCATAATAAGATATCAGAACATCTTACAAGACACCCCAACAAGAGAACTAACCACTTCTCCTGCATTTGTTGTAGAACCTCCTCAGCAACATGAATAACCCCCGGGTTGTTGCCTTCGATCCAGAATATCCATCACATCCATTAATACCCTTGAGTATGTCTGAGTTGATTGATCTGATCTTTAAAACTCTTCCTTGTTTAAATGCCAGAAAGTATCTCCCAAAGATCTCATCCAGAAACAGACAGGATGCCTGCTCTGATACCAATTGAAATTCTGGTCAAGCAAATCACTAAGATGTCAGACAGAATGTCGTGACACTAGATCTATGCTTTACACAATGTCAATAAGGAGAACAATACAAATTGGAAAAAGTAAACGAACACACAGCAATTGTTAACCCAGTTCTTTGCAAATCACCTACATCTGGAGGCTACTAAGCCAGGAATGAAATCCACTATAATAGTATTAATTCAAAGTTAAACTCCCTCATTTACAACTTCTCACTTAATCACTACCCGTGCAACTTCTATCTAAGACTCTTCTAGATATGAGACCCCTCTCAATTCCCTTTACAATCACCACGTGATAGCAAATACTCAATGCCTAAAAGCGTAAGAGTGAACAATTTAAAACAACCTATGTCGACCACATAGTATCAAAAGATACATAGGTGACTTACAAACTACATAAGAGACTCTCAAAACCCTAAACCCTTATGTTGCACCGACGGCTTGTTGTTGTGTGTGCTATCTCTTATAGGTTTAGTAAGTCCTTATTTATAGACTCTTACAGTATGGGCTTGGACTCTTCAATCAGGTCCAATCTTCACGTTTTAAATCAGCTGCAAGATCTTCACATAAAAATAGGAACAAATCTTTTATGGTTTCCTAAAAACTCTCAAAGATCCTTTTTATGAAATCCAATTAAATCTGTACTTGCTCCTAATAAATTTCCTTGACCTGTGCATAATGATGAGGTATATCCAAAAGATTCTCATCAAATCAAATCAAATCTGTCAAGAGATATAAAACAACAGCACCTGCTGTACCAGACAGAGATGTCATGACATTGTCTTCGACATCTATCTAAAAATCACATAACAGCAGCACCTGCTGTACCAGACCAAGATGTCATGACGTTGTCTTCGACATCTGTCTGAAAATCACATAACAGCAGCGACTGCTGTACAAGACCAAGATGTCATGTAATACTGTCATGATAGTTGATGAATATGCTTCAACATCTTGCTTGACATCTTGCCAAGTATTATAACCACGTCTATACTGATGTCTGAGCAACCATGTCAGGACATCTTACCCAACATCTTGCTGTAAACTTGTTTTAGCCAAAATGCAGCCAATCAAAGACCTAACAGTGTGATAACATGATTAAAAGACTATAAGAATGGTGAGGAAAACCCTTGGTATTAATTAATAGAATAAACTAGTAAATTGATTAGGACATTATAAATAACATAGATGACAATGCTTGTGCAATGATGCCTAGGTGTGTATCATTGGCAAGTAGTTGCCTAGTTGTGAGGAAAGATTTGTATGAAATATGTATGGTTTGTGTTGTTTATGGTTAAGGCGAATGTGATGACTTGTGATTTTCGAATACAATGACGCTTTCCTTAGTGATTACATAAGCGAATAGAGCCTACGGGTAAAGAGACTTGTGACGGGAGAAGGCCCGTGAGAAGTGACGATTCATAAGGTCAATTATATGTCCCTTAGAATCTGAATCCATTCAACATTATGTTATGCTTTATCACATAGTCAGAAACAATCCCTTGAGATGTGTCGTTCCAAAAGTTGAGGCTTATATAGACAGCTCATCTGGAATGTACGCACTATTTCTTTGACAGATTTAATTCACATGTGTATGAACGAAGCCTACGGGTAAAGAGACTTGTGATGGGGTACGACCCATGAGAAGTGATGATTCATGTGGACTATGTTTCCCTTGGATCCGAATCTATTTTGTATGTCAAGGTTTACAAGGATCTGTGACCCGTGTCGATAACTCTAGATGTAGGGTTGGCCGGGGAAAGATGCCTTGGTATGGTTTCTGATTAGTGATTGTTTGAGTTGGTGAACTCAAGAGACATGTTTCCATACATTACGAACTGTGTGAACTCGAGTCTTATCCCTTTCCCTTTTGACTTGAGATAGAAATTTATTAGAACCCTGTAGAGCCGAGTGAACCCATAAGATAGGGGAACTCACTAAGATTGTTATCTCACCCCATTATTATTGTTGTTTTTCAAGTATTGTTGCAGGTTTAGTTTGCAAGTGGAGCTATGCTTGGGTGTTTCAAGGGAAGCCTATATTATGTTTATTCCGTTGTGTATTGTGTATTTGTGTATCTCGTACAATAAATGATGTTGTACTTAGATCTTAGTTTTTATTGTTTTGACACTTTCCATATCTTGTACCAAAGGTTGTCTCTTATGTTTTAGAAATGGTCAAGTATGTAAATTATGCCAATAGACACTTATAATGGTGTTAGTACCAAATAATAACTCTTGTATTATATGATTCTAGACATATATTATACAGGGCGTTACACACACCGTATGTCTATTCTGAAAAGTAATAGATTTGATTGCTATTGTTATTGTTAATGAGGTATTATAATTTTATTTAATGATTTCACACGAATGCTTGCTGCTGTGAATTACTATCGTAGTTGTAATATTCATTTGGAATACATGTTTACGAAACCGATACATGTTGCGGTAATTGAATGTTGTGTGGAATAGCATTATAACTTGTTGTAACCGAATATGGAAATTGATATGCTATCTAATTTTTTAGGTTAATTCACATATGTGACAAATAACTTGTCGTAAGTATATCAAATTAGTTTTGAATGCTTGGATATGTGATACCGTGAACAACATATTTGCTTGTCGTAAGGAATGACTTAAAATAATGTTATTTTGGTTTTGGATATTAAGTCTTATTTTTTAATTAGCGATAATAATAATAATAATAATTTGTTATTATAAATAATAATAAAATAATAAAGTGTTTATTATTTAAAATTAAATATTTGCAACATGTTTTGTATAATTTGAATATCGATGTTGACTATGTTTCGGAATCGGACATTTGTATAATGAAGCAGCGATACTTCGATTATCTATAAATGATACAAAAATTATTGCTCAATTTATATATGATATAAATATTTCTGATGCGGCGTCAGTATATTTGATAGAATATTTTATTTCATTCATTCGATTAGTGTAATGATTATTATGCGTTTGAATGGTCATTGTTCATTCTGCTTTGGAATCCAACATTTGTATGGTGAAGTAATGACATTCGACCAATCATATTGAATATTTAATCATTATGTTTTTGAAGGTATGAATGTATTGCATTAGAATTTGTAATGGTGCAAGAGTTGTGCTTTTATGGTTTGCAAAAAACATCAAGTGTTGACGCGTCATTATTTATAAATTGATAATCTATTATTATTTATTATTTAATAATTTGGTATACGATTATGACCTTAAAATTTTGGTGTTTATTTATTTAAATACGACCTGTGTGTCGTGATTTATTTTATACACTTGCGAGTTGTGTCATTTAATTATTCTATTTATGCATTTAAATAATGTAACTACTCAAGAGTTGAAGAGAAGACAACGCCAAATGGTGACGCCGGTGGAGAAGTTTGAGAAACTTGCTCGTGGTTCAAAGAATTGTAATAAAGTAGCTTATTTAATTCTTACATTTTAGGTGGTCATAATCGCATTACTAAATTTTATTTTATGTATGTGATGCATGATATGTATGTTTATATGCATGTGTATGAGATACACAAGTATGTAAGTGTATGAGATACACAAATATGTGAGACGAACCTTAAGAAAAATTTACCCCTCAATTAAATATTAAGTTAATTGCTTTCCTTTGATAAAAAAAAAAGTTAATTGCTTTCCAAAATTTAACACTCATCAAGACTAGTATCGAATAATGTAGGTTTCACCTAACGCGAGGTGCATGTTTTATATTAGTAAGGTGCGATGGGATAAATGTAATATTCAACTGCTAAATTTTCGGGTTTGATTTAACTAATTAAATTATATTAGGATTATATATGTTTAGAAGTAAGAGTTGAGAACAATCTATATGATGAATTAGAATAAGAAGTTATTCACTCAACTAATAAAATTTGAGAGTTATGTTAGATACAATTAGAAAGCGTTCCTACCTAAATAACAGAGTTTTGGGTAACCCGCCTACGCGGACTTAAAACAAAGTGAAACATGGATCTCGACCCGCTAGAAAATATTTCAACGAGATTTTTCAAATCAAATGTTGAGGGTCATTTGGTTTGAGTCAAAATAGTGGGAACATTTTAATAAAAGTCCTTATTAAAATGATTTAATTTCATACAATCTTTTTACACATTTTGTAGTTAGAATTTTTTTTGCATTTTATTTTATATTTTACTGTGAAATGTCCTTATGAAGGACGTAAGGATCAAAAAGAAGTTTCTAAGTTGGTAAAGAAATTGAAAATTGTTCCCAAGCATGATAAAAATTGTATGTTCTCAAGCAACCAATTCCTAACAATCGAATATAATTAGATTTGAAAAATGATACTTATGAGAAGGATCAAATCGAATGTCTATATAAAACATAGCTCATAATTGTAGTCATCACAGAGAATGATATGATCATTAACCTCGAGGATTTTCTTTTTAAATAAGAAATACAAGATATGAGAAATGTAAAATTTTCCAAGGTCTTTTCTATACAAGTTAGGAATCCAAATGGATCTAAAATAGTTTTGAGATTTAAAATTTGGATTTCTTATAGATCAAATAGTTGGTCACAAATTCTATTTGAGATTGTCTCGGATAGGTATATTAGATTCATTATGAATGAATTTTAAATATATCTACCATATCTTGTTGAAAAGAAAAGAAATTAGTTTGTGATGCCAAATAGATGAATTATAAAAGAAATGAGATTCATTTTATATTCCTTTGAATTTTGGAAGAAAAATACGGTTCTAAAGGAAGACAATGATTTCATGTGTTGAATGAAGAAAACTGTTAATGGTTATTAAAAGAGTCAAAGTAGAAGAAAGAAGTAAGACTTTTCTTCATACATTTAGTTATAGAAAGTCAAATTGTCTACTTCTACATCATGGGTATGTGATACTATATATTGATCTCACATTTATAAGAACTTCAATAGTCTTTATAGAAGTAGCACATTGATTATAATTTGAGTCATCTTACGTCTAGAATGGAACAACTAGTTTTCATTGACTATAAGCGCTTATGGTTAGAGTTAGATTAGAGCTTGGAATGAAGCCAAATAATTGTTACTAAGTTTCATTTAGTAAAAGAAACATTAATTATAAGTCTTGTATTAACAAGATGAGGAGTGCATATTTTGATAATCGATAAGTGTTATTATGATTATCCAAAACAGTGGTTTCAATACTAAATCAAGTAGTGGATTTGAGTTATACGGTCTTGATAAGCTCATCTATAACAAATGTGGGATGGATTAAATAAGATTTTAAACTTGTGTATATCAATGACATTAATGTTTAGTCCAAATAAGGGAGATATGCATTTTCAAAGTCTATGAGAAAATATTGTCGAATTTATTTGGTTTTATATCATTTAATAGATGCAAGTATTAATTTTGGAAGAAATATCTAATATCCCAAATCATTGATTGAAGTGAAAGGACATATGATATATCTTGATTATATACATGTGTGATGTATATAGACCTCTAAACTTTTTTTCTAGATGAATTTTGTTTCTCTTACTTCATTGATATTACTGACAAACTTAGTAATTATGGATTTGTGTATGTGACACGAGTTAAAATTCTTTTGAGAAGAGTTCAAGAATAAAGTAGAAGGGAACAACTAAAAGGTCTTAATACCATACAGATTGTTCATTGTGTTAAATATGTAAATAAAGAATATAATGACAATTTAAATTGTATCATGTTTGACATTGTTCAATATAATATAGTTCGATTATATCTTTGTGGCTCTTCTTTATAAATTATTTTACATACGATTATTCCTATCCATAACCAATTCCATTAAAAGTAATCGTAGAGACGCTATATTTGATATGGAGGTAAGAGTACCCAATTTGTCTTTATGATCATTTGGGTTGTAAGGTTTATTAAGTAAACTTGATCACAATCTAGATGAAGATGTATTTATGGATGTATCCTAATGAAAATGGGGGACGCGTATTGTATAACACTTTATAGGACAAAATCTTTTTGTCACTAGAGCTGGAGTATTCATTTAGAGATATTGTGTAAAGGAGCCAGTGGGAGTGATATAGAACTTGAAGAAATTTAAGCACTAGAAAATACATATCTTTATGAGAATGGAACATGAACCAATTTAACAAAGGATTTATTGTTGTAATATATTGGTTCATGTAGAATGAGATTTGGAGAAGATCATAAATGATCTCGATTCTAAAAGGTGTATAAGTTGTCTAAATCCATTTATGGATTAGATCATGCCTTTTTGAGTTGAATCTTTTTATTAATGAAGTTTTATGAAAACTTGGATTAATAAATGTCAAGTTTAAGTCTTGTGCACAAAAAAGGTTAGTGGGAGTATTTGCATTAATCTGGTATAGTATGTAGGCGACATACTAATCATTCAAACAAATTTCCTACAACACCAATGTAGGACATGGTTAAGGAAATGGTTTTGATGAAATGCTTAGTAGAGGTTTCCTAAAAGGTTAGGAATCAAAGTCTATAGAGATAGATGGTTGATGAAACTCAATCCTAGCACAAGCACAAGCACGTATTCCAACGAAGTGTTGAGACACCCAATATGCATAATCTCACATTAAGATTATTGCATGTGTGGCATGATGTTTTGTCTAATAGATAATGTCTTACCTCATTGGATGAGAAAAAGAGCACTGTGATATGTATTACACTAGATGCACCGTATGCTATGAGCATAAATAATAAGTACCAAAATGATTGAAGTGTTCATCATTAGATCATTATCAAGAAGGTTTATAGATATCTTAAAAGAACCCGATGTTCCTTTTCTTGAGAGTAGATGGGAATAATCATTGTAAAGGAGTTACAATGATGTTATTCCAAAATTTATAAACTATATATCTATATCACATTATAAATTAAATGTTATGCTTGGATGACAACTGTATAAGTTGAAAAAGGCTTCATACAATTGTCGTTTCAAGTACAAAGGTCAAATATATGATTTGGATCGATTTTCTAATTCTTAGGAAGAAAGTTGGGTTTCTTGTATTGCATATCCTATTGATCTCATTCACGATGATAATGGGTTAATCTTGCAAGTTCAAAAAACTAGATCTCACTAGCGATCCATGTATATATATACTCTGAACTTCAATTTATTTCGGTAGAAGATCGAAATTTGAAATTGTAAGAGGTGTATATTACCAACATAGGGTAGATAAATGTTAAGTTAATATCTGATTAGCTTTAGGGATAGTGGAACATTGTTGGAGTAAGCCCTAATAGCCAATCACTATTGGTTGTATATGCTTTTGTATCATGACCCTGATATATATTGTTTGTTAATATATATATATATATATATATATATATATGTGTGTGTGTGTGTGTGTGTGTGTGTGTTTGTGTGTGTGTGTGTGTGTGTGTGTGTGTGTAAAATACCTTTATTGGTCCCTTATCTTTACCTCGGGGTCCATGTTGGTCCCTTAATTTTTAAAAGTTCCAATGTGATCCTTTATCTTTTCAAAAGGCACCACGTTAGTCATTTCTGTTAGGTTCGTTAGTCAAGGTAAAATTTAGTGTCCATTTGGAATAATGTGGCGATGGTGCGGCATTGCTCATTAAAAAGGTCAAAAAAATTTTGCTTTCGCCACAAATTCCAACCTTGGTCCACTTGGTTGCTAGGCACAATGTTTTAACACTAGTCTACTTTGTCCTTTTGATTAAATATACACATTAATTATAATTCAAATCTCAACAATTTGTAAAATATTTCATAATGCTCACAGAAGCCAAACATCAAACAGTTGGCATGCGATGCTCATCAAGAATTTTTGGAAGACTGCCAAACATCTCAGATTTCAATTTCTTCAAGAATAATGTTCATCATTTATCAGTGTTACTCTCTTCCTTTTAGGGTTTCATCTTTCATTTTCAATTGCTTCGATTTCAAATTTTCATCAATGGAGGATGGTGAACTTGATTTCTCGAATCAGGACATTTTTTCGAATCCAAACATGGCTGAATTTTCGAGTAGTGGTTCAATGGACAGTTTCTTTGATGAACTTATCAGTACCCTTAATCATGATTGTCAAACTCGCGGGTAAACTCGTATGAGTCTAGAAAGTAAGAACAAGTAAACTCGCACATAGAATCTTATTTTGATACACTCGAGTAGACTCGGGTAGACTCACACAAACTCATACAGACTCGCGAGTCTATGGCGAGTTTACGAGTTTATTATTTTTTCTAAACTTTCCTTATTTTAAAAAAAAAAACAAAAAGTTCCCAAATTCCCAAAAGAAATTATTTTTTCAAAAAAAGAAAACCCTTATTTTATTACTTGTATGAGAATTAGAAACATCTCTCTCATAGTCTCTTCTTATGACAAAGTTTCTTCGTCCTTCATTGACAACGTAGTCGCGTTTATCCATCTCTTGTTGTGTTCACGTTTGTTGCTGTAAATCAATCCTTCGTTGTGTAAATGTTCTCTTATATGTATCACATGGATGCTTCTCGTGTATGTTCTTTGTGTTATGTTCTCTTGTGTAAAGATGATGCACCATTTCATTTCAATCAAGTCCATTGATCACCAATCCCCATGTATCAATTTGCACATGAAAAAATGGTTTAGAAAATTTATGATTTACAGTAGAACAAACTTTTGTATGTCTTGCAATAATGTATTGGTCACATAATTTTTTTACAGGTTTTACTAATTAATTAATTAATAATAATAATTATAAATATCCTGCATATACAAGTGTTGTAAGCATGTTTGAAGCTATTATTAATTAAAAATAAATTAATCCTTTAAGTCTTTAACTAACTTTTCTATTTTGTTTGTAATATTATTGAGTTTTTTTGTTAAGAAGTTTGTTATGGAGTATGAAATTTAAATATTGATGTTACTTGGTGTTCTATATATATGTGTGTGTGTGTGTGTGTGTGTGTGTGTGTGTGTGTGTGTGCGTGTGTGTGTGTGCCATGTATGAGTTATTTCTAGGTCTATAAATATATGTGTTATGTACATGTTTTTGAAAGTCATTTTAAATTTTCCATAGACTCGTACGAGTTTGCGAGTCGAGTCTACAAACCTTTTACGAGTCTGACAGCCTGGCCCCTAATCTTAATGTTTTTGTCATTACCATTAGCCTTCCAAAATCCATACTTTGTAGAAATTAAAAAATATTTGTTTTCATGGTCAGTATATTTGCAATTTGTATCAATCTATATGGATGAATGAAGTAGGCAAAGATTAACCAAAATGTTATTATCCTAAACATTTTGATTGCAACAAAGACTTGTTTCATTCTTTTCCACTGCTTGCCTTTTCACCTCATGCAAATTACTTTGTTCAGATCCGCCTTGTGCGTTTGATATTGGTACAGGCGAAGAACAATCTCCAATGCAATTGGGTTTTCTGTAACAAGAAGTTTATCCTTAGATGGATTAAGTGGGCCAACTGGAAATGTAATTATATTTTCAATTTGTAAATCAAAATAATAAATATGAAGTAGCTTAATGGTACGCAATCTTGTTCTACAATCAAGATGGCATGTGTTCAAATCCAGGTTGAAGGCAAAATTTTGGATTTTTATTTTTATTTGTTATGACTTTGATGATACACATGTACCACATTGTCGCTCCCGGGATTTTCATCCAAGTACGAACGCGAAAGTGGCACGGAAACAGAGTCGCCAGCAATGTGTATTTATCCCAAGAGAGGAAAAGGAAACACTGCTTAAACCTGGGGGGACGGAAAGAATGAGATCTCGCGACCAAGAGAAATGGGTAAGGGAGTCGGTTGCGCAAGGAGAAGGTATTAGCACCCCCACGCGTCCATCGTACCCGATGGGATCCATGCTTGCTGTCTCGATCGAGGTGTAAGGAACTGGAAATCAACCGCTAACTAGAGAACTGGAAATTCAAGGTAGAAAGGAGAATGGAGAGGAGAAAGAAGTGACTCGACAGGACATTATCGTTGTCCTAGGCCTACGTATTCCCTCAGTGCAATGGGAAAGTCAGAGTCAACGTAGTTCGACGGACTACGGGGAAAGGTTGCTCGTCGAGATATCGCATCTCGTGCCTACGTATCTTCAATCAGACGAGAAAGAAGAATCAGAGCAAACGTAGTTCGGCTCAACAAGGGTTGCTTTGTTTGTGTTTTTTAATGGAAACGTTAGAGTGCGCATTCCAACAGTTAGGTGTTGCAGCTCGCTGTAGGGAGACTTAGGCGTTACCTGTTTGCGGTAGAACAGACATGACGAGTCCTTAAGAATGGAATGAAGGAGATGAGAAGAGAATTGTTTGTTTTTGTATTTTAGAAAGAAGTATTATGATTATTGGTGTGTATAACGTATATTGTATTTAAGTCTCTCATGCAGGATCGAATGCCTCGCATATCGACCCAAGATGAGACGTATGCTAAACATTCTAAGAAAGTGAGAGAAGACCCCTCACTATCTTATTCTCACGTGAAAGGCTCAAATGCAATATATGTTATGCCTTTATTAAGTGTTTTTGCTTTTTGTTTTGAGGTGAGAAGAAGAGAGACTCAAAGGAAGCAAAGGTGAAGACTATGGGAGACTAATAACCCTAAGAGTTATCATGCTTGGATGTTCCTAATGGTTAGGTGTGGTTTAGAAGCCTAAATCTAAAAGAAAAGCGAAGAAGAGTGAGTTCTAATTTACTTCAAAGATTGAAGTTAAGTTAAGAACTCAAAGAGATGAAAGAAGTTGTACAAAGAAAGCATTGAAATGCTTTGCACAAACACAAAAGAGAAAGCATTAAAAAGATGAGGGAAGAAAGTGTGTGTGGAAGCATATCCACACACCCAACTTACCATTAGCCCCTACAAGCAAAGGTTAGCTAAACAATTGAATATGAAAGCATAAGTAAAAGTAGGAAAACAATTAAGCATCAAACTACTTATGAAATGAACTTATGAATCAAACAAAGCCTAGACCTAAAAGGAAAGGACCCTAAGTGTTCAAGGACCTCTAGAGTCAGTAGCTATGTCTAATGATGTTCAATTAGGGTTAAGGTACCTAACAAGTTCAAACTATGTCAAGAAAGATGCCAAAGATTCATACAAGTTCAAGTTATGAAGCAAAGATGAAGTATGAATGTGTATGACATAGAAACATGAATAAATGTATGAGAAATGTCAAAGTCAGAAGTGAATGGCATATTATAATGCATATGGAAGTCAATGAATGAACATACAAAGCATGAGTGAAATGATTTAAGAAGATAAAGCAAGTAGAAGCAAACAATGTTCAAGTTCACATAAGATGGCATACTTGTAATGCAAGTTATGAATGAAGGATGAAACATGAACATGAATAAGAATGGATGCAAGCCAGTACTGTATGATATGCTTGATCATATTAGAATGCATGAATGATGTCACAAAGATGCACACAAAACAAGTTGAGACATGTAGAAGAAGATGCACTCAAACTAGTTCAAAGTAGTTCACATAAGCAACAAACATTTATGAACCAAAATAAAATGACAAATGACCTATAATCTAACATGGATGACCCATAAATATCTAAGAAATGACCTATAAAATGATCACACCAGTCCTAATGCAATGGCACAAGTGCCTCCTAATCAATTAAGATTGAAAAGTTAAGAGAACATTCACAAATGTGACCTATAATAATCAAGCAATGCAAAAATAGAAGAAGTTTAAAAAAAACATGAAATTGAATCACAAAGCACCTAAGTCAGAACCTAAACATGTATCAAAATCTCACACAAAGATTCAAAAAGAAAATGGTTCAAATGAGGGTTCAAAGTCACTTTGAAGCAAGGCAAGGGAATGCACAAAGATGATCATCACAATACATGATAAAATGACTTTAAAATATGAGAAAAATGTTTTTAGATGCTTCAAGATGTTATTAAAACATGGCAAAAGGAATGAGTGCAAAAGATTGTGTGAGTTAAGAGAAATAAAATGGGGAAGTTCAAGTATCAATGAACAAGATCATTTGAAAAGAAAATAAAAAGAAATTATGAAAATATAAGCAAAATCAATAAAATCAGAATTAAAATTCATATAAAATTAGTTAAATGTGTTTTGATGTCATGTGAATTTATCTGGAATTTTGAGAAAGGTTTTGGTATTTTTAATAAAAGAAAATGAAACAAGTATAGAAAGGGAAAATAAAATGTAAAGAAAAATAGTCAGGAGGTGCAGCATGAGTAAACTGATAGTTCAAAATATGCCTGGGCCCAAAGTGAAGTGTGCAGATAGCAATAGTGGTCCAGGTCCACTACGCGCGCATGTGTGTGTGAGAATTATGGTGGAGTTCAGTCAAACATTTGACTCAATCTGAGCCATACGATCAGGTCATGATGAGATGATGAGAAAAGTATGCAGATCTAATGGTTTTCAAAGCAAGCACATGGTAAAAACCCTGCACGCACACACATGCAAGCAGTCAGAGAGAAAAATAAGGCACGCGTGAGGCACATGTCTCATTTATGTGTTGGCAACATCCTAGCCATTCATGCACAAAGATCCAATGGCCACGTTTTAAAGTTCCTAAACCCTAACTTGAAAATCTCACCGGCCGGAGAATGACCTCCGGTCATCTTCTCCGGCCATCTCCGGCGACCTGCAACACTCACATGTTTCGATAAACTTACAAAATTCACATCAAAATGAAGCTGAGCTCACGTAGAACACAAATCCACAATTAGTTTTCACAAATCACAAATGTACAGAGAGAAACGAGCACCAACAGTTTGCCCTAGAATTTGAATCTAAGCTTCTAACAAGCTCTATCTACTAGCCAGATCAATCACAACTTCTAATAAGCTCTATAAACAACAATAACAAGCTAAAACACAAGAAAATGAAGCAAGATCAGTTGAGGAATTTCAAACCTGGAACTGCAAAGAACTTGAATCAACAAGAAAACCATAGGTGTAGGCTTGTTCTTGAGCTTCCAAGGAGCAAAATAAATGCTCTAATGCTTGAGATCTTGAAGAAAACAGATGGAAATTCGAATTGGAAAAGTTGCTACACTTGAGGAATTGATCTTGTTCCTGCTTGTGCTTGATCAATGATGAACAATTGATGATGATGATGATGAAATATGGATGAACTCGTGCAAAGAGAGAGAGAATTCAGAGAGAGTTTTTTAGAGAGTGATTTGTGAAATGTGAGAAAAATGATGAAGCTCCTTTCAATTCTGTTAGAGTGAAGCATATATAGGCGTGGTTAGCTTCTAACTAGTGTGGTTGATGGTTAGAACCCAAGTTAGAGTGAGTCAGTTAACTGAGTTGTGAGTTAACTAACTGAGTTAGGTAGTTATTGGCACGGGTTGGGAAGTTTGGTTAGAGTGTGGAGTGATCATGGAGTTATGGTGAGGATCATGAAATGAGAGGTGGTGATGTTGTTCTGATCTTGCAGTAAGACTTGTTGGACAAGCTTCTTATTTTCCTCTTTGGTGTATGGAGCAACATGTATGGCATAATGTGTAAGATGGTGTGTGTTCAAATGAGGAAAAGAGTGAATGGTGTGTGTGTGTGTGTGTGGACGTGACTACAACAACAATAACAATGCCATAACCTTCTATTCTGGCAGCAAAACAAACAATGAAAATGTTGATGTTTGAGGATGAAATTCTCTCATATTAGTGGATGAAATAAAGAGCTCTTGGTGTCTATGGAAAGAGGAGACAAAATAGAACAAGGTTGATGTTGGAATCAAGATGAAACAATGCCTCTAACACACTTGAAAATGGCTTGAAACAAGAGAAGACATGGCTGGTTTATGGGCGAGCCAACCTGCATGGCATACATGGCAACATGCCTTGTGAACTTCAGTGTGAAACCTATCTCTTGGAACCTCCATAACTCTCCATACATTGCTCATCTCAAAAAAAGTCCAACATCAAAGTTGAAGAGGAGATGACAATGAACAACTTTGATGTTCAACAATTTTTCATTTGAAGCGTTCATCATTGAGAAAATTAGCTTGTCATTTGGCACACCAAGTGTTTGATGAAATTATGGCCTGGAGGCCTGAATCTGCCTTGCCATGACTTGAGATTTGCCTTGATTTTGTCAAACTTTGATTGATCATAACTCCCTCAATTTTGATCCAATGGAAGAGTTCTTTATATGGATTTGAAGCTTAAAATGTGATCTTTGATTGGCTCAACTTAGGCCTGAAGTTTGAAGCTTTTATCTTGAAGAAAGAATGCCTTGAAGTACAGTACAAAATGGTCCAAACTTGCCATTTTTGGAAACCCTAAATTTCTAAAAATGGAAACTTTGTACATTTCCTGATTTTTCATTAATCTCTTGACATTTCTTGATCAAATCTTGTCCAATGAACATATGTAACTTGAATTTCATGAATTTGACCCAAAACTGGTCAGGAGTTGACTTTTCATCAATTTCTTGATTCTCTAGCAACTGACCAATTGAACCTCTTCTGAAATGAACCAATGGGCAATCTTCCATCCTTAGATACTTGATATCATGTATACAACATTGAGATCAAGTTTGAACCAAAATTTCATCAGGAGACTGCTTGACTGCCTTTGTTAGGAGATGATGAATTGTTCAACTTCTTGGTGAATTCTCTTCTTCCCATGACTTGTGGGATCATTTGAGATCATATGATATAAGAGACCTTTGAGGCTTGTTTGAAGACCCTAGGCTTTATCTCTCCTGCTTTGAATAGTCAATGCTCTGGAACTCATTGATCACATGCCCTTTGCAACTTGTATGAGATATGAGATGAAATGAGATGTAAATGCAATGCAATGAAACATAAGTTAGGTAACAACAAGAGGGCAAAGTTTGGGGTGTTACAGCTGCCCCTATTCAATCATCAGTTAACCTGAGAAGGATGAAATAATGGATATTCAGACGATCAAGGTGAATTGTGATTGAATACCAAAACAACCAGAAAATTTGCACGCTGAATGAAGAAGAAAAAGGGATATAAACCCTTATGGAAGTATCAGCAAATAACTGCATAGATTGATACGACGTGTATCGAAATAGGGATACGGACGATTATCAATTATCATACGGACGAGTATGGAAAGAAAACATGGACGGGTGTTGAAAGGACACGGACGGGTATCAAAGGTCAATACGGATGAGTATTGAAATAAGAGTTCAAACACGGACGAGTGTTGAAAGGACACGGACGGGTGTCAAAGGTCAATACGGACGAGTATTGAAATAAGAGTTCAAACACAGACGAGTGTTGGAAGGACACGGACGGGTGTCAAAGGTCAATACGGACGAGTATTGAAATAAGAGTTCAAACACGGACGAGTGCTGAAAGGACACGGACGGGTGTCAAAGGTCAATACGGATGAGTATTGAAATAAGAGTTCAAACACGGACGAGTGTTGAAAGGACACGGACGGGTGTCAAAGGTCAATACGGACGAGTATTGAAATAAGAGTTCAAACACGGATGAGTACTGAAAGGACACGGACGGGTGTCAAAGGTTAACGATGCGGACGAGCATCGGACAATCATCAAAGGTACACGATGAGTGACCAAGTCGACGATACAGACGAGTATCGGACAATGATTAATAAGGGAACACACATAAGTGTTTGGGTCAACGATACGGACGAGCATCGGACAATCATCAAAGGTACACGACGAGTGACCAAGTCGACGATACGGACGAGTATCCGACGATGATTAATAAGATACGGACGAGTATCTCAAAACTCAATATGGACGAGTATTGGCTAAAAATTTCAAACACGGACGGGTGCTGAAAGGACATGGACGAGTGTCAAAGCTCAATACGGACAGGTATTGAAACAAAAGTTCAAACACGGACGAGTGCTGAAGGGACACAGACGAGTGTCAACGGTCAATACGGACGAGTATCGAGAATAAGGGGTTCAAGCACGGACGAGCGCTGAAAGGACACAGACGGATGTCCAGGGTCAATACGGACGGGTATTGAATTAACATTGTATGATCAAGTGTTGTAGTAAGCTTTGCTGGGGTTGCATGACAATGTTTTGTCTGTGAATCACTCTGGCTTGCAGGTAAACGGTTGAACCTGGCTTGTGTTTCGTATACATATGTTTGAGTTTTTCCGTAATGCTCCATATCAATGGAATGCTACGCTTTAGAAAAATGCTATGCAAACTACATGCAAATGCAAAAGAGACTCCGAACGAGGAATCCAACTCTGCGGGGAAAAGATCATTGTTCGATCCTTCAATTGCTCTGTGGGGAGTAACCCTTCTGCCGGGGATAACGCTTGCCATAAATTGCCAAAAATAAATTGGCTAGCAGATGCGCAAAGGTACGATGATCCTGTTGAAGAGGTTTCCACTGGAATGACTCTGCTATAGAGAGAGATTATTCTGCTCATAGAACTCCGCTGGGGATAAGAAATTTCTGAATGACGTTCTTCTGAGGAAAGAGAGTCATTATAACTCTGCTTGGGGATCTACCAAACCCAAAATCCTTTGCGAGGGATAATCAGCCTTCTGACTCAGCTGGGAAATACTCTGATTCTGACACTACTGGGGAATCAACAACTATTATCGACATAGAAAAGCTTGTAGCTGTTGGAAGTACTGAATGGGAGAATCGACTTAATAAGATACAATGATACTGTCGAAGTTGCCTGTCAATCTCAAGCCGTTGCGAGCGACCGCTGATCAACCAGTGGACTCAATCAGTCAAAGTTGTGACAAAAGGGTGATATAGGAACCCTTTCCTGAATATGGTTGCCCCGGTATTCTGCCCTAGGGGTGAGTGATTACACGTTTAGAAGACACGGTCCATGCTCTTGAAAAGGCTTCAATCTTGCTTTTGAGCCTAATACGAGGCTGCTACCTGCAAGCAAAGGATATGCACATATGCCCCATGCTGGATATGACTTCTGCAACTGAAAAATATAACTTGTTGGGGAGAGCACCCGACAATGCTTTGCGCTGAAGATGACTTCATGTTAGGCTTCTGAATGTAAACCTGCAACAAAAGAAATGCACACATATGTCCCGGAGACTGCATGGTTTGAATCCACCGTTCGGGGTTAATCAACATTCCCAGCAATTTTAAATGTTTTCCCTGCGCATGTTATTATAAAGCCTCAATGTTTTCAATAATGCAATTTTTTGTATCAAAAATTCGGACGTCGTTTGCAAACAAAACAGTAAAATGAAAACAAATACGAAGTTTTTTGACTGAATAACCAACTTTATTGATTGAAATGCCCAGAATAGGCAAGTACATCAAGAAGCAATCCCTGGAAAGAGGTGATCGCTGAAAATTGAGAAAAGAAACTATCCTAATGGCAACGTGAAAACGGCATTTCACTGAGTTTCGATTTTGCTATGACTAGTATGTCTTCAAGACTTTCCGATTATCTTCACTTTCTGAAGAGGATGAGTGGGCTGATTCTTATCCCTTGGAGATTTCCAGTTTGAGTGAAACGATGAGGCAGTACAGATGACTCAGATCGCAGTCTTCGCTTAATCCCTCTTTTGCGTGGACCGCCCTTTTCGGGTTTTCAATCCACCGGGATACCCTTTCTTGCCTGAGTTGTCCTTACAGATTTTCAACTCACCGGGTGTACAATTTTTTTATTTATATCCCTAATTTTTGCCTGAACCTTTTTTATTCTGTTTTTATGGTTCGCCAGGATGCCCTTTTTTGCCTGGACCTTTTTTATTCTCGTCCAGCGGGTCTATTTATGCGAAGTATTTTTTGACTGCATCTGAGTTGACAGGGGATGGAAAATCTTCACCATCCATGGTTGTAAGCATTAAGGCTCTGCCAGAGAAAACCTTTTTAACCATAAATGGACCTTCATAGTTCGGTGTCCATTTTCCCCTGTGATCTGTGTTTGGAGGATGGATCTTTTTAAGTACCAATTCACCAACTTGATACTCCCGAGGTCGCACTTTCTGATCAAATGTTCGCTTCATCCTTCTCTGATATAATTGACCATGGCAAATAGCTGTTAATCTCTTTTCCTCAACTAAGCTCAGCTCATTAAATCGGGTGCGAACCCATTCTGTCTCATCCAGTTTGACATCCATCATAACCCTCAATGAGGGAATCTCAACTTCAACTGGTAGGACTGCCTCCATACCATACACAAGTGAGAACGGTGTTTCCCCAGTAGATGTCCTTACTGATGTTCGGTACCCATGCAAGGCAAACGGTAACATCTCATGTCAATCTTTGTAGGTCACCACCATCTTTTGCACAATCTTCTTGATGTTCTTGTTGGCCGCTTCAACAACGCCATTCATCTTTGGACGGTACGGCGAAGAATTGTGGTGTTCAATTTTGAAGTCCCGACATAATTCTGCCATCATTTTGTTGTTGAGATTAGAACCATTATCAGTAATGATTCTTTTGGGCACTCCGTAGTGACAGATGATATCTCTTTTCAGAAATCTGGCTACCACCTGCTTGGTGACATTAGCATAAGACGCTGCTTCCGCCCATTTGGTAAAGTAATCAATAGCGACCAAGATGAAGCGATGGCCATTGGAAGCAGTTGGCTCAATCTTTCCAATCATATCAATGTCCCACATTGCAAAGGGCCAAGGAGAAGACATGACATTCAACGGATTCAGAGGTACATGCACTTTATCCGCATAAATCTGACATTTGTGGCATTTGCGGGCATATGAACAACAGTCTGCATCCATAGTCATCCAGTAATACCCCGACCTCAATAATTTCTTTGCCATTGCATGTCCTCCGACATTGGGTACCGAAAGAGCCTTCGTGCACTTCTTGCATCAACATGTTTGCTTCGTGTCTATCCACGCATCTGAGAAAGACCATGTCAAAGTTTTGTTTGTACAACACATCCTCATTCAAGAAGAAACTACCAGCTAACCTCCTCAGAGTCTTTTTATCGTTGTTGGATGCTCCAGCCGGATACTCTTAACTCTTCAAGAAGCATTTGATATCATGAAACCACGACTTATCATCAGACACCGCGTCAACAGCAAACACATGTGCATGCCTGTGAAGACGAGACACCTCAATTTTGGGCACATGGTTCCACCAATTCACTTGAATCAGGGAAGATAATGTTGCCAAAGCGTCAGCCATTTGATTTCCATCTCGAGGTATATGGTACAATTTCACTGTTGTAAAGAAAGTCAACAACCTCCTCGCATAGTCTCTGTAAGGAATCAAGTTTGGTTGATGGGTGTGCCAATCTCCATTGATCTGATTGATCACTAGAGCAGAGTCCCCAAATATTTCAAGAGTCTTGATCCTTAAGTCAATGGCTTCTTCAATGCCCATAATGCAAGCTTCATATTCTGCTTCATTGTTGGTGACATCAAAAGTTAACCTGGCAGTGAAAGGTATATGAGACCCTTTCGGAGTGATGAGAACTGCCCTAACTCCGTATCCATTCATGTTGACGGCCCCATCAAACATCAAACTCCATTTGGATTCAGGGTCTGGCCCCTTCTCCGGGAGTGGTTCCTCGCAATCTTTAGCTTTGAGAAACATGATGTCCTCATCGGGGAAATCAAACCTCATCGGAGGATAGTCATCAATTGGTTACTGCGCAAGATAATCTGACAAAATACTTCCCTTGATGGCTTTTTGAGAAGTATATTGGATATCATATTCAGTCAATGTTGGTTTCTCAAATATGTACTTGACAGGATCTATCTTTGAAATTAACAAGGTTGTATGAGTGAGCATATATTGCCTCAATCGCTTAGCAGCCCATACAAGTGCACATCATGTCCTCTCAAGCATTGAGTATCGTGATTCACAATCATTGAATTTTTTGCTCAAGTAGTAGATGGCGTATTCTTTTTTACCTGTCTCGTCATGTGGACCGAGAACACAACCCATGGATCCTTCAAGCACAGTCAAATACATGATCAATGGTCTCCCTGGAACTGGAGGCATGAGAATTGGAGGTTCCCGCAAATATTCTTTTATTTTCTCGAAAGCCCTTTGGCAATCGTCATTCCACCTGACCACTTGTTCTTTTCTTAACAGCTTAAATATTGGTTCACAAGTGGCTGTGAGGTGAGATATGAATCGTACAATATAGTTCAATCTACCTAGGAAACCACGTACTTCTTTTTCTGTTCTTGGTACAGGCATTTCTTGTATCGCTTTTATTTTGGCAGGATCAACCTTAATTCCTTTTTCACTTACGATGAAACCCAGCAATTTACCGGACCGCACTCCGAAAGTGCACTTGTTCGGATTCAGCCTTAGTCGAAACTTCCTCAACCTTTCAAATAGTTTCTGCAGATTGACCAGATACTCTTATTCTGTTCGAGACTTGGCAATCATATCATCTACATAACATTCGATCTCTTTATGAATCATGTCGTGGAATAGTGTTACCATAGCTCGCTGATACGTTGCCCCATCGTTCTTTAACCCAAAAGGCATCACCTTGTAATAGAAGGTACCCCACGGGGTAATGAACGTTGTCTTCTCCATGTCTTCCGGCGCCATCTTGATTTGATTATATCCGGAGAAGCCATCCATGAAGGAGAATACCGAGAACTGAGCGGTGTTGTCAACCAGTACATCAATATGAGGTAAAGGAAAGTCATCTTCCGGACTTGCTCTGTTTAGATCCCGGTAATCAACTCACATTCTGACCTTACCATCTTTCTTCGGCACAGGAACAATATTCGCAACCCATGGTGGGTAATTGGTGACTGCTAAAAATCCCGCATCTAACTGTTTTTGTACCTCCTCTTTGATTTTGAGAGCCATTTCTGGTTTAGTTCTCCGAAGCTTCTGTTTGACAGGAGGACAGCCCTCTTTCAACGGCAATCTGTGCACAACAATGTTTGTATCTAACCCCGGCATATCTTGATATGACCAAGCAAAGATGTCGACATATTCCCGCAGCATACTGATCAGCTATTTCTTTACCTGAGCCTGCAAATTGGCTCCAATCTTAATTTCTTTCCTTGCGTCCTCGGAACCAATGTTGATAACCTCAATTGTCTCTTGGTGAAGTTGAATGACCCTCTCCTCCTGCTTCAACAATCTAGCCAATTCTTCGGGAAGTTCACAGTCTTTTTCATCCCCCTCTTTGGCTTGATAGATTGGATTATCAAAGTCATACTTGGCCATAGTAGAATCGTTATCAATGAAATTCGGGTGATTAAGTCTGCATGATTGAGGTCATGCTTTACTTTAGAAAGAGACTTTTTGAAAAAGAAACAAAAACAAAAACATTGCCATTTTATTGTTTTTCTGCAAAAATAAAAAAGAAAGGCAAGGAACACAAAATTTGCATGTAAAACGTCCTTTATTAATGATAAAAACCTTGCAAATGCAATTATGAGGCCCTACAAATGAATCTACACGCCTTGGGCAGAGCGCGAGATTTTAACATGCAACAGAGAGAAACAAAGAAAATTACTCTGTTTGAAGAGTAACTTGAACAATTTCTTCAATAGACCAATTGCAAAGCTCTTGTCGCGGTACACACGGGCGCACCCAATTGTCGAGATCACAATCACTATCGACGCCATCTTCACTTGCAGCAGACATCTGATTTGGATTAATGGTCCCCCCGCTATAGAAAGTAATCGGCCCCCTGCACTCCGTTGCAGCAGCTTGACACAGATTATAGCCTATACCGAACTTATCTTCCTTTGTAGAGACTTCAATCAATGTGGCCTAACCTTGGGCATTACCTGCTTTGACTACTTCCACTGCCTATTTGTAAGAAGCAATAGAAGTACCCACCTGTTCTTCGCTTTGAGAAGGTACTGCCTTTGAAGACGAATCACCAATATTGACTGCCTCAAATGCTTGACACAGCATCTCATGGATCTCTCCATCCATTTCCACGTACTTAAAGGTAGACAGCTGACTGACGAAGATGTCTTCCTCTCCACACACAGTCACCACTTGACCATCAACCACATATTTCAACTTTTGGTGCAACGTAGATGTCACTGCCCCAGCGGCATGAATCCACGGGTTTCCTAACAAGCAACTATATGCGGGTTGAATGTCCATCACGTAGAACACGCACTTAAACACTTAAGGACCAATCTTTACTGGGAGCTCTACCTCTCAGAATACAGAATGTTTTGAACCATCGAAAGCCCTCACTACCAAATCACTTGGTCTTAGAATAATTCCGTCAGCGTCTAACTTCATTAAGGCCTTCTTTGGTAACACGTTCAGGGAAGACCCCGTATCTACCAACACATGAGATAATACTGCACCCTTACACTCCAGGGTGATGTGTAATGCCCTGTTGTGATTGCGACCTTCAGTAGTCAAATCATAATCTGTAAAACCTAGCCCATGGCTAGCATTGACATTAGAAACAACAGACTCCAATTGATTCACAGTAATCTCTTGAGGTACATAGGCCATATTCAAGATCTTCAAAAGTGCCTCTCGATGAGCTGCAGAACACATAAGCAACGACAAGATAGAAATCTTTGATGGTGTTTGGTTCAACTGATCAACCACTTTATAATCACTCTTTTGATAAGTCTCATGAACTCCTCGACCTCTTTCTCAAAAGTACCTTTCTGCACAGATTCAGGAACAACAACCTCCTCTGTAGCCACCTGTTACCCTTGGCTTTGGCTGCTACCTCAGCTTCAGCATTAGTCCTCAGAGTCTGTGGAGCAAACAAGCGTCTACTTCTGGTGAAGCCACCAAGACCTCCAACATTATCAATACTGGAACTACCCCCAGTTGGAGTTTCCACTTCTTGCTTTTCTCCTTGGTAGTAAACATCTGCACCGTAGTGCCATAGGATAGCCCGCTCGCTAGTATAAGGAACTGGTCCTGGTACCGTAATAGTAACAGGACTCACTACATCAGGCACAATAGTAGCAGCAGGTGCTGGCACTTGAATTTCAGCTGGCGTAAAATAAATGGTAACAGCTGACACATCATCGTCCTTTTTGCCCCCTGATCGAACTGTAGACAACTCTCATCAATCAAATTTTGAATGTCGTCCCTCAGTTTATCACACCCATTACTCTGATTCTCACAGTCAACACAACCTTCTTCACAGCCAGGGAACACTTGCCCCTTCAACAACCGAGCCTTCACAAAACTCAAAGGAGTCCTCACCCTGTTCACATCAGTTACCAAATTCAAAACCTTCCTATCTTCGATGGCGTTGACCTTTGGCACATTATGATTTGGCATAGGATTCTAAAGCACATTCGGTGGAGTTGAGAAATTAATTGCCTTGGCATCAATCAAATCCTGTACCTTATGCTGAAATGTCCGACACTTTTCAATAGAATGACCTGGAGCCCCAGAATGAAACTCACAGCAGGCATTAGCATCATAACCCTTTGGAAATACAGCAGGAGTCGGGCCCATCGTACGAAGCTCCACCAGATTAAGCTTCAACAATTGAGGTAACAAAGCTGCGTAAGTCAAAGGCAGAGGGTCCATGTGCCTGTCAGTTTGTCTCTGCTGATATGATCTCCGTGGCTGCTGATTATTCTGTGGCTGAACATTATGTTGCTAAGGCTGTGATTGAACTTGTGGACTAGGAATGGTAACAGAAGTAACCTGATTATAGGGATACTGATAGCCTCTACCTCTTCCTCTATTCTTATAAACAGCACTGGTCTCCCCATCTCTTTTCCTGGTAGCTCCAGCAAATGGCTTCCTCACTCCTGAAGAACTAGCACCACTAACATCTTGTATTTTTCTGAGCTTCAACAAACTTTTGATCTTTTCCCTAGCGATTACAATGTCTGCAAACCCAGTTGAAGGACAAGCAGCCAACCTATCAAGATAAGCTCCCTGAATAGTTCCCATAAACATGTCGGCCATCTCTCGGTCCTGCAGTGGAGGTTGAACCATGGCAGCCAACTTGCGCCATCTTTGAGCATATTCCTTAAAACTCTCCTTCGCATTCTGAGCCATACTCTGCAGCTGAGTACTGTTTGGAGCCATATCCATGTTGTATTGATACTGCTTGACAAAGGCTTGGGCTAACTCCTTCCAGTTCCTTACAGAAGTCTTGCTCAACTTCATATACCATTCTTGAGATGCCCCAGTAAGGCTGTCTTGAAAATAATACATCCACAATTTCTCATCATCAGTATGAGCGACTATCCTCCCCACATAGGATTGAAGATGAGTTTTAGGACAAGTGGTGTCGTTGTACTTGTCAAATGTTGGTGGCTTGAACTTATGTGGGATTCTTACTCCAGGTACCAATCCCAAGTCAGAAACATCAAAACCAAGAGTGTTTTAGGATTCAATGGACCTGATTTTTTCAGCGAGCTCATCGAATCTGCGAGTGTTCTCATCTTCAGCATCTAACAGAGTGAACTGCTCATCTTGGTTATCTTCCAAAACATGACGAACCCCAGTATTTCTAGGAGGATCACCACCTCCATTAGCGATAGTCTGATTACCAGGACCTCTATTATTACCGTTACCATCCTGCAACTCCACTTCTGGCCGCTCAACCATTGCCCTGAGTCTTTCCTGATTTTGAGCCATGTTAATGTTATGAACTAGTCCATCCTGTTCCTCAGCTCAGCCAATTTAGTCTGCATTTGCTCCATGATCTTAGCTTGGTTTCTACGAGTTGCGTACCGGTGAATGTGGATATCAACTATAATGCCTGAAAATTGTAGAAAGATCAGAAACCCACATCCCAGTACCTAAAAAGCAAACAACAAAATGCAAAATGATATATGCTATACAATGTCATGTTTATTCATTTTGGGGCATTCCTTCCCTCGATTCCAGTTTGACCGAAATGGAATAACACATACACCTGCAATTGCCAATATTAATAAAACATCAGAGGCGCACATTAGTGAATCAGAATATCCATCATATACGGCCCAGTGAGTGTGTGACCCATTGTATAATTTGATGAAGAATCCACCTCATAAAATCAATAATACCAAAACAAAATACCCATAACATAAATGAAAACCCATAATCAGGTGTGGAACTGTCAAATACAAATTTGTTCTGAACAAATACAACTGAAAGCATGAATACAAACAAAAGAAAACCCATCAACAAGCCTGATGGTGAATTCTCGAAACCACAACGAAAATGCTTTAGACACTAAGCCCATACAAGTCTTCCCGAACCTCTTTGAGGAGTGCTTCGGTAACTGGATCATTAGGGCGCTCTGTAAGACTCCTGATCAGCAGACTCCTTATCTTGACAGCTTCCTCCAGCTTCCTGATTTGATCTTTAATAGCTAAATCTTTTACTTTCTTTACTCCAGCGTGGACTTTCAGATCTTCAATCTCTCGGTTAGCTGAACTAAGTTTCTTGAGAAATTCGCTTTCTTTACTCTTCAAATTCTTTTTCAACTCATCATTTTCATCCCTGATTCCTGCTTCAATCTGCCTTCGGCACTCGGAGAACTCATCCCATCTCTGCTGCCCTTTGGAAAGTGCATTTTCCGACTTTGCCAACTGCTCGTTGATACGCTTGCACACCTCGTTTAATGCCATCTCATTTTGTTTAATCTTGCGAATATAGACAGTGTCCTCCGCAATTCTTCTCTCATTTTTCTCATGACGCTCGGTTAACTT
This sequence comes from Lathyrus tuberosus, assembly GCA_022829125.1. Lineage (NCBI taxonomy): Eukaryota > Viridiplantae > Streptophyta > Magnoliopsida > Fabales > Fabaceae > Lathyrus > Lathyrus tuberosus. The sequence continues at coordinate 29,111,016 of JALAZF010000004.1, read as the reverse complement.
TTGAACTTCATACTCAACATTACGCTTATCACAAAGCGTCTTTCGGAGTCCTTCGCTTAGCTTCTCATTCATCTTAACTGCCTTGTCCTTTTCCGCCTTAAGCTTGTTATATTCAATAACACTTATCATGGTCACAGGTTCAACAGCAACTGGACCTGACGGACCTTCCACAGAGAACGGAAAAAGAGTGATCTGACCTCTTCTTTTCAACCATGCATCATACTGAGGAGAAGACACGTTATTGCACTTGCCAAAGACAACTTTACCTTTTGTTTGCAAATTTCCCCAAGCCCCGGCCGCTTGCCTTACCAACAAAAGATTATCTTTCACAGAGAAAAAGAAGGATTCTTCCAATTCACTATCCTTCGGAGGATCTATTAAAGCAAATCCCAACTGCCTCCTTAAAATAATAGGATTGTAATTGATGCAACCCTTTATTCCCAAGAGTGGAACATTTGGATGTCTTCCAAAACTACTGATAAAATTCCCACCCTTCGTTCTTTGATCAAACCAACGAATATCTTTTGCCGTCAACTTAATCAACCTTTTAGCCCAATTCTTTGAAGGATGAGGATTCAAGAAATCCTCGGAACTCGGCAAGTGTCTCATGAGCCATTTATGAAACAAAGATGCACAACATCGAACCAATCCCCCTCGTTTCTTCTCATTCCTATAATGCATAGAATAATATAAATCACCCAAAAGTGTAGGTATAGGATTCCTCAACACAAAGATATGGATGGCTCTCATGTCTACAAACTTGGGCTCATCATCAAACAACATGATCCCATAAATGCTCAAGGCCAGAATAGCACAAACTGTTTCCCATTGAGCCTTAGCAGCACACTCTTCAGCTTTAGCAACCAAGAAATCCAGATGAAAACCGGATAAACCTCCTTTGGTGGCGAGGTTATCTTTTACCACATGCACACTCAGATGGAGAGCCTTATCTACCTCCTCATGCTTTGGAGGATGCATATCAGAGTTAAAAGGAATCTGGTGTTTGAGAGGCACACCTAGAAGAATGGCATACTCTTTTAGCATCGGAGCCAACTGAAAGTCCGAAAAAGTAAAGCACCTTAAATGTGGGTTATAAAACTGCAAGCAAGTATGAATAACACTCCTCTCTGAAGTATTCAAATCATCAACCATAGTCACAATCTCTCCATGAGCCTTTTGGAACATACCCACATAATCTAGAGTAATAAGAGATACCATCTTCTGTAACTGACCCACCTTGGTGTCAAAGAACGTGTAATGCACATTATTATTTCTTGGAACATCCATAGCTGCAAAGGGAACTGTCAACCGAAATCAAAAGGAAGTATACCCTGCAAATGAATAAACATGAAGGTTAAATGCAAAAATGCGAATGATGATATATATGCAAGGGCATGTGATCATTGTTGAACATATATTGCTGAACCCACTGTACTGTTGTCTGAATTTGGTGAGATACACAAAACCAGGATCAAAGGCCCAGTAACAAATCTAGAACAAAAAGAAACCAGTCAGGATCAAAGGTTCAGTAACAAATCCAGAACAATAAGAAAACCAGGTATGATGAAGGTCAATGGTTCCTGCACACCTGTAAAAAATCCCCCAATCTCACATGCATGTACTAGAAAGTGAGGATTCTCAAATTCAGATCTCAGAATGAGAGGTAATAGCATATTCAGCCCGAAGGATACAATGCTACCGCCATACAAAAAGATCATCCTCTGATTTACCTCAAAATAAAGAGGGGTCATCCTAAAGGTCATCCAGACTTAACACCTCTTCCAGATAGCTCTACCATTGTGGCAGACCCACAACGCATAATTCTCTAGAGAGAACCACATCCAGATTGTGTTTCATATTCCCTCATAGCACCGAAATGGAGCGTGAGAGGATATGAAACACACTAAACATAAGTGCACTCAGGCCTGTGTATTGGGCCTATCTCTCAGATTCCCCATCCCACCAAACAGAAACAACACAGTCCAGTATAATACAGTATATGAAATGAAAATGCTAAAATATGGTAAATACAATAAAGTACGGTAAAGCAGTAATACAGTAAACAGCAAATACGGCAAAGTACAGTATCATAGTAAACACCCAAAGAAAGAAAAACAGACAAGTGCTAGGATTGACTCGCAAAAGGGGATGGACCAGCAAGAGGTCAACCTGTCCCCAGCAGAGTCGCCAGCTGTCGCTCCCGGGATTTTCATCCAAGTACGAACGCGGAAGTGGCACGAAAACAGAGTCGCCAGTAATGTGTATTTATCCCAAGAGAGGGAAAGGAAACACTGCGTAAACCTGGGGGGACGGAAAGAACGAGGTCTCGCGACCAAGAGAAATGGGTAAGGGAGTCGGTTACGTGAGGAGAAGGTATTAGCACCCCCACGCGTCCATCGTACCCGATGGGATCCACGCTTGCTGTCTCGATCGAAGGGTGTAAGGAACTGGAAATCAACTGCTAACTAGAGAACTGGAAATGCAAGATAGAAAGGAGAAGGGAGAGGAGAAAGAAGCGACTCGATAGGACATTATCGTTGTCCTAGGCCTACGTATTCCCTCAGTGCAATGGGAAAGTCAGAGTCAATGTAGTTCGACGGACTACGGGGAAAGGTTGCTCGTCGAGATATCGCATCTCGTGCCTACGTATCTTCAATCAGATGAGAAAGAAGAATCAGAGCAAACTTAGTTCGGCTCAACAAGGGTTGCTTTGTTTGTGTTTTTTAATGGAAACGTTAGAGTGCACATTCCAGCAGTTAGGTGTTGCAGCTCGCTGTAGGGAGACTTAGGCGTTACCTGTTTGAGGTAGAACGAACATGACGAGTCCTTAAGAATGGAATGAAGGAGATGAGAAGAGAATTATTTGTTTTTGTATTTTAGAAATAAGTATTGTGATTATTGGTGTGTATAACGCATATTGTATTTAAGTCTCTCATGTAGGATCGAATGCCTCGCATATCGACCCAAGACGGGACGTATGCTAAACATTCTAAGAAAGTGAGAGAAGACCCCTCACTATCTTATTCTCACATGAAAGGCTCAAATGCAATATATGTTATACCTTTATTAAGTGTTTTTGCTTTTTGTTTTGAGGTGAGAAGAAGAGAGACTCAAAGGAAGCAAAGGTGAAGACTATGGGAGACTAATAACCCTAAGAGTTATCATACTTGGATGTTTCTAATGGTTAGGTGTGGTTTAGAAGCCTAAATCTAAAAGAAAAAAGAAGAAGAGTGAGTTCTAACTTACTTCAAAGATTGAAGTTAAGTTAAGAACTCAAAGGGATGAAAGAAGTTGTACAAAGAAAGCATTGAAATGCTTTGTACAAACACAAAAGAGAAAACATTAAAAAAGATGAGGGAAGAAAGTATGTGTGGAAGCATATCCACACACTCAACTTACCATTAGCCCCTACAAGCAAAGTTTAGCTAAACAATTGAATATGAAAGCATAAGTAAAAGTAGGAAAATAATTAAGCATCAAACTACTTATGAAATGAACTTATGAATCAAACAAAGCCTAGACCTAAAAGGAAAGGACCCTAAGTGTTCAAGGACCTCTAAAGTAAGTAGCTATGTCTAATGATGTTCAATAAGGGTTAAGGTACCTAACAAGTTCAAACTATGTCAAGAAAGATGCCAAAGATTCATACAAGTTCAAGTTATGAAGCAAAGATGAAGTATGAATGTGTATGACATAGAAACATGAATAAATGTATGAGAAATGTCAAAGTCAGAAGTGAATGGCATATTATAATGCATATGGAATTCAATGAATGAACATACAAAGCATGAGTGAAATGATTTAAGAAGATAAAGCAAGTAGAAGCAAACAATGTTCAAGTTCACATAAGATGGCATACTTGTAATGCAAGTTATGAATGAAGGATGAAACATGAACATGAATAAGAATGGATGCAAGTCAGTACTGTATGATATGCTTGATCATATTAGAATGCATAAATGATGTCACAAAGATGCACACAAAACAAGTTGAGACATGTAGAAGAAGATGCACTCAAACTAGTTCAAAGTAGTTCACATAAGCAACAAACATTTATGAACCAAAATAAAATGACAAATGACCTATAATCTAACATGTATGACCCATAATATCTAAGAAATGACCTATAAAATGATCACACCAGTCCTAATGCAATGGCACAAGTGCCTCCTAATCAATTAAGATTGAAAAGTTAAGAGAGCATTCACAAATGTGACCTATAATAATCAAGCAATGAAAAAATAGAAGAAGGTTTAAAAAAACATGAAATTGAATCACAAAGAACCTAAGTCAGAACCTAAATATGTATCAAAAGCTCACATAATGATTCAAAAAGAAAATGGTTCAAATGAGGGTTCAAAGTCACTTTGAAGCAAGGCAAGGGAATGCACAAAGATGATCATCACAATACATGATAAAATGACTTTAAAATACGAGAAAAATGTGTTTAGATGTTTCAAGATGTTATTCAAACATGGCAAAAAGAATGAGGGCAAAAGATTGTGTGAGTTAAGAGAAATAAAATGGGAAAGTTCAAGTATCAATGAAGAAGATCACTTGAAAAGAAAATAAAAATAAATTATGAAAATATAAGCAAAATCAATAAAATCAGAATTAAAAATCATAAAAAAATTAGTTAAATGTGTTTTGATGTCATGTGAATTTATTTGGAATTTTTAGAAAGGTTTTGGTATTTTTAATAAAAGAAAATGAAACAAGTATAGAAAAGGAAAATAAAATGTAAAGAAAAATAGTCAGGGGGTGCATCGTGAGTAAACTGATAGTTCAAAATATGCCTGGGCCCAAAGTGAAGTGTGCAGATAGCAATAGTGGTTCAGGTCCACTACGCGCGTGTGTGTGTGTGAGAATTATGGTGGAGTTCAGTCAAACATTTGACTCAATCTGAGCCATACGATCAGGTCATGATGAGATGATGAGAAAAGTATGCAGATCTAATGGTTTTCAAAGCAAGCACATGGTAAAAACCCTGCACGCACACACATGCAAGCAGTCAGAGAGAAAAGTAAGGCACGCGTGAGGCACATGTCTCATTTATGTGTTGGCAGCATCCTAACCGTTCATGCACAAAGATCCAATGGCCACGTTTTAAAGTTCCTAAACCCTAACCTGAAAATCTCACCGGTCGGAGAATGACCTCCGGTCATCTTCTCCGGCCATCTCCGGCGACCTGCAACACTCACATGATTCCATAAACTTACAAAATGCACATCAAAATGAAGCTGAGCTCACATAGAACACAAATCCACAATTGGTTTTCACAAATCACAAATGTACAGAGAGAAACGAGCACTAACAGTTTGCCCTAGAATTTGAATCTAAGCTTCTAACAAGCTCTATCAACTAGCCAGATCAATCACAGCTTCTGATAAGCTCTATAAACAACAATAACAAGCTAAAACACAAGAAAACAAAGCAAGATCAGTTGAGGAATTTCAAACCTGGAACTGCGAAGAACTTGAATCAACAAGAAAACCAGAGGTGTAGGCTTGTTCTTGAGCTTCCAAGGAGCAAAATAAATGCTCTAATGCTTGAGATCTTGAAGAAAACAGATGGAAATTCGAATTGGAAAAGTTGCTATACTTGAGGAATTGATCTTGTTTTTGCTTGTCGTTGATCAATGATGAACAATTGATGATGATGGTGAAATATGGATGAACTCGTGCAAAGAGAGAGAGAATTCAGAGAGAGTTTTTCAGAGAGTGATTTGTGAAATGTGAGAAAAATGATGAAGCTCCTTTCAATTCTGTTAGAGTGAAGCTTATATAGGCGTGGTTAGCTTCTAACTAGTGTGGTTGATGGCTAGAACCCAAGTTAGAGTGAGTTAGTTAACTGAGTTGTGAGTTAACTAACTGAGTTAGGTAGTTATTGGCACGGGTTGGGAAGTTTGGTTAGAGTGTGGAGTGATCGTGGAGTTATGGTGAGGATCATGAAATGAGAGGTGGTGATGTTGTTCTGATATTGCAGCAAGACTTATTGGAAAAGCTTCTTATTTTCCTCTTTGGTGTATGGAGCAACATGTATGGCATAATGTGTAAGATGGTGTGTGTTCAAATGAGGAAAAGAGTGAATGATGTGTGTGTGTGGACGTGTATGCAACAACAATAACAATGCCATAACCTTCTATTCTGGAAGCAAAACAAACAATGAATATGTTGATGTTTGAGGATGAAATTCTCTCATATTAGTGGATGAAATAAAGAGCTCTTGGTGTCTATGGAAAGAGGAGACAAAATGGAACAAGGTTGATGTTGGAATCAAGATGAAACAATGCCTCTAACACACTTGAAAATGGCTTGAAACAAGAGAAGGCATGGCTGGTTTATGGGCGAGCCAACCTGCATGGCATACATGGCAACATGCCTTGTGAACTTTAGTGTGAAACCTATCTCTTGGAACCTCCATAACTCTCCATACATTGCTCATCTCAAAAAATGTCCAACATCAAAGTTGAAGAGGAGATGACAATGAATAACTTTGATGTTTAACAATTTTTCATTTGAAGCCTTCATCATTGAGAAAATTAGCTTGTCATTTGGCACACCAAGTGTTTGATGAAATTATGGCCTGGAGGCCTGAATCTGCCTTGCTATGACTTGAGATTTGCCTTGATTTTGTCAAACTTTGATTGATCATAACTCCCTCAATTTTGATCCAATGGAAGAGTTCTTTATATGGATTTGAAGCTTAAAATGTGATATTTGATTTGCTCAACTTACGCCTGAAGTTTGAAGCTTTTATCTTGAAGAAAGAATGCCTTGAAGTATAGTGCAAAATGGTCCAAACTTGCCATTTTTGGAACCCCTAAATTTCTAGAAATGGAAACTTTGTACATTTCCTGATTTTTCATGAATCTCTTGACATTTCTTGATCAAATCTTGTCCAATGAACATATGTAACTTGAATTTCATGAATTTGACCCAAAAATGGTCAGGAGTTGACTTTTCCTTCTACACAGTTGACTTTTCATCAATTTCTTGATTCTCAAGCAACTGACCAATTGAACCTCTTCTGAAATGAACCAATGGGCAATCTTCCATCCTTAGATACTTGATATCATGTAGAAAACATTGAGATCAAGTTTGAACCAAAATTTCATTAGGAGACTGCTTGAAACCAAAGCCCTAATTTTGACTGCCTTTGTTAGGAGATGATGAATTGTCTAACTTCTTGGTGAATTCTCTTCTTCCCATGACTCGTGGGATCATTTGAGATCATATGTAAGAGACCTTTGAGGCTTGTTTGAAGACACTAGGCTTTAGCTCTTCTGCTTTGAATAGTCAATGATCTAGAACCCATTGATCACATGCCCTTTGCAACTTGTATGAGATATGAGATGAAATGAGATGTAAATGTAATGCAATGAAACATAAGCTAGGTAACAACAAGAGTGCAAATTTTGGGGTGTTACACACGTTATATGCCACGCTTGCAAACACATGTCACGTCAGATGCCACGCCCACACGTGCTAACATAGACGTCTTTTGTGAGAATTGGACTAAAAGGACTTAAATGATATTGGTGGAAGACGTAATGGACTGCATTGGAACTTTTAAAATTAAGGGAGGAAAATGGACCCCGAGGTAAAGATAAAGAACTAAAAAGGGTATTTTTCCATATATATATATATATATATATATATATATATATATATATATATATATATATATATATATATATATATATATATATATATATACACACACACACACACACACACACGTATCAGGTGTTGTATTTATTGTATTACTTGTATATGACATAATAAAGTTCTTAGAATAATTAGTTTTTTTAATGATACATTAAGTGTGACTTACTCGTGAGACTTCATTAAATATAAGGACATTATTCTTAAAGTATCTGTAGTCAAACTTTATTGTCAAATAGGACAACCATAATGCATAGAGACTATTATGTGAGTAGAGTGATGATTGTATCTCACAAGTCATGGATATGAGATATTAAGTCTTCACGTTGGTATAAATATTAGGAGTAATATTTATACTGGATTGACCCACCATGAGAATACTACATAGTTTGTTATGTAAGTGTCATAAGTTATTCTCATAGTGATAGTGATGTATACCACTTTTCGACCTGAAACCACTATGGACCCTAGATGTGGAGTCGAGTACTTTATTGCCAATCAAACATTGTCCATAACAGGATGACCTAGATGGAATTTTCCCCTCCTACATATACAGAGTAATATCTATAGGCTCCTTGATAGAGCATGACTGTGAAATGCATGGTCGTGCTCAAATAAGTCGATATGAGATATTGGACTTATTTGTTTTTATCAAGTATATCGGGGATCAAGGAATAAAATATTGGACTATACAAGGATGATACATTCTATGTGTTGGGTTCAATATAGATATAAGGGCAAAAGGATAATTGTATACATGATCATTATCACAGAAAGATTATGTCAGATTACATGACATTCTTGTCACTTGGGTAGCAGTTATGTATTGCTAGATATCACTCACTGTTTATAATATTAAATAGATGATTTAATATTATTGCCAACATAACGAGAACCTACCGGGTCGCACACATAAAGTATTTATAACCAATTCTAAGAATATTTATAACCAATTCTAAATTTGAAAATATCTTTCCCAGAGTTCTCATATGACTCACGATATAGGTAAATCATGTTTGCATCTGATTAATTCTCTCTTCAGGTTTCATTCTGAAAAGTTCACACTCATGGGTTAATGTACCCAACCTTGTCCTCTACACCTCAATAGTACCTTCATGGGTGATTTGGAGGATATCCCACATTTCTTTTGAAGTTTCGCAATGAGAAACTCGCAAAAACTCATCAAGACCGAGAGCAGTAGTGATGACAACTTTCGCTTTCAAACTGCACTACACATTTTCTTTGTCATCTTTGGACCAATTCTTTTTAGTTTGTTTTATACAACACCATTAACTATGTATGTAGAAACAAATGGACTTTCATTCACAACCTTCCAAATACCACGACCTATCCCTTTTATGAAAAACTTCATTTTCTTTTTCCACAAACAATATCATTCTCCATTAAAGAATGTGAGTTTGTTTAGTGAATATCTTGAAGTCATTTTCCCTCCTGAGACGATTAGTCCTTAACATGAGTTAGGCTCTGATGCCATTTGTTGGATAAGTGGCTTTAAGCACAAGAGGGTGGTTGAATTATGGTATTCAAAATTCGTGATTAATTTTATCCCTTTCTCGATTAATAGTGTATTAGTAATTTTAGGTTAGTAATTGCAGCGGAAATAAAATACTTAAAGTAAATTGCAGAAAATAAAAGGATATGGTTAGAAAGATTCCACCATAGATTTATACATGTTCGGCCGAACGTTGGCCTAGTTTTGTCCCTAAGAGGTCTTCTTGAGAGTTTGACAGTAAAGTTTTGAGCTTTTGAAGGTTATGCTCACAAACGTTATTACAATCTGATCTTGAGATTTTTACAAGTTTATCCCCAACCACCGATAGCTTTTACCCTAGACTAAGCTAACGAACCAATAAGAGATTTATGGATCATCTCAATAACTAAAGCAAAGCATTTCCCCGCAAAGCTTTAGAAACCAAATACATAGATTTTATGACAGGTTTATCTCAAGAACCAAATCTGATTTCTTAATAGTATCGCACCCTTAAGAATATAAACGACTGGCACAACCACTTACAGAAGATTCCTTCCTCAGAAGCAAAGCTTCAACTACTAACACTAAGGCAACATAAAGCAAAAATAATATTTTCTAGAGAGAGAGAAAGAGACACAGAGAGAGAGAGAGAGAGAGAGAGAGAGATAGATAGATAGATAGATAGAGAGAGAGAGAGAGAGAGAGAGAGAGAGAGAGGGATATTAAAGAGATAGGTTTCGAAGAAATAGCAAAACATTGGAAATTGACGTGATTTAAAGTGAAGGGTGTGCCTCCTTTATATAGGAGTTGGAAAAAACTAAAAAAGGAAATAGTCCATGGGCCAAATTACTTATATAATCGATTAGCATAATGTTCTAATCAATTATAAAACACATTTTTAATCGATTAGTCGATCCAAAAAGGAAATATTGGATATATAGTTGTTGTAGGTCATTAAAGTGCTCTCCCAATCACTTGGTTAATCGATTCACCATTTTCTTATTGATTATCATAACATTCTAATTCGTTAGATAACAAAAAAAGTGTTTCCAATCGATTAACTTAAGTATCAAATTGATTGGTTAGTTCAAAAAGGCTTTGAAAAGATATTGAACATCTTCTTAATCACTTGGCTTGGCCTAGAAAATAAATTTTATATTTTAAAAAGGTTTTCTGTGTGTGTGTTGCCTTATTACTTTAAAGTTACTTCTTTGGTTTTACAAAACTCATGTCAATCAAACAGACAGACATGATCTGGCAAGCTTTCACACCTCCTCTCTTTTATTACTTTAAGGCTCCAAATAATTTTTCTATATGCATAAATGATATAAGCACTTTAATCTTGAGTCTCTTTATGTTGATGAGGCATGAGATTTTTGTCTAGTTAGGTCACCATCATCAGAGGGTTAAAATTTATTGCCACCAACTTCATCACAATTGTTGACGTTGCCACCATCAAAACTTCAGAGAAGATCTTTTACGGAATTGTCAACTTTATACTTGCAAGAACATAGATTCACAACATGTTAGGTGCTTCATGGGAAACCAATGGATATGAAACCAAGATTCATGGATACATGTGCATATGTTGTTGTTGTTGATGAAAGCAAGTCCAAAAGTACTACAAAGGAAAAACCTTTCAACAAAGAACAAATAGAAATGATGCAACAAGCACTACAAAACACTAGCACTTCTTCTTCCAATGCTACACTTTCCCAAAAAGGTAATATTTATGCTGTCTTTCTTGTTAATCACTAGAAAACAAACCATTGGATTGTGGATTTTGGTGCACCGAATCACATGACCGGGGACATCAATGTATTTACCAAATACCCCCAAACTGGTTGATAAAGGTTCAGGGATTATTGTTACTTTAAAACGTGTGATGTCACATGCAAGTACACATGTATGTTTTAAGTAGTAAGTGATAAAGTATTAAGTATATCAAACCAACAGGGAGTGAAAAGTAATTTAGAGTGATTTTGCAAAAATATCCTAAAACATCAAGGATACCCTAAGAGAAATTTCACACACAGATACACATTAATGGAAAATAGTGACATACATCATTATGAATCACCAAACTAGTGAGATGGTTAGCCTAATTATAGAAACCTAAAGACTAACTTAACTCTCTTCTTGCTTGAACATAATATAACTTTTAACCACTCTTAACTAATTTGAAGACTTTTTTCACAAGTTTCTATTTGAACTTCTTGAAATAACTTCCTTTTAAATTTGTAACCTCCTTCAAACTCGAGGTGAGACCATCTTTTAATTATGATGGATTACACTTCAAAATAAATTCACCTGTTCGAATGAGAATCTACTTTCTTTCTACTTAAAAGACTAAATTTACTTCAAACCTAAATCATAAATTTTACACATAACAGATGTTCCCAAAATATTAACTTTTAAGTGTAGTTTGAAATTGATATTTTTAAAGACAAAGTCTAAAGTTGACATTTTTTTATATCACATCACGATTAATCGTTATCAAATGTAAAATTTGAAACATTTTGTCAAATATCACGACTGCATATACTTTAGTAATTACTGCACGCATGAGATAATATTTTGTATGCACGTGATTTCCAAACATGCTCCAATGTTTTTTTTTTAATTTTACCATCTAATTAATATTATTTTTATCATCCCCACTACATAATAAGATTACTTTAGTAAAAATACTCTTTTAATTTATTTTTCTTCTTAGTCGATGTAAAATTTTCAATCAAATAGCTTATTATAGAACGGAGGAAGTATTGCATTGCATTTCTATTTTTAAAAGCTCAGTTTCTCAAAATCTACAAAATGTCTTCTTCTGATGTATTACCAATAACGTTTCAAAACCGCAAACCTATTATTAAAGATAAATTATGTTTTTTACCCAATCCTAATAAAGATGAGACAAAAGAAATTATGTGAAATTCACGTATTCATTTCGTTCATTTAAAAAAAAAACATAGTATAGTAATTTTAGATCCAATTTTTCTAATTCTAGTAGAGAGAAAATAAACTTAAACAATATATCTTAAAGGAAAATTCAATATTTTACATATTATATGAGCTGAAAATAAGAGAGATAAAATAAAAATCTATAATACACACATTATTGTTGTTCTTGTTCTATCTTGAATAAGTACATTGAAACAATATATTGCTAATTGTCAAATCCACTAAATAAAACTTATAAATATTAAAAAGTGACTGAAACTTTAAATATTAATAATAATAATTAGATTTCACTTCAACGTTTCACTGCAATTCCAGATTTTAGGTTTTCTTTCATTTCATTTTCAATTCCAACACAGCACACCATTCGTTCAGTGTGTCGAGCGATAACACAAGAATGTCGTTTTCAAGGTACGCTATTTCTGTTTCCATTCCCAATTCGAGATCATACTCTCACTATCTGCAACATTTCAATGATTTTGATGATTTTGATGCTGTTTCCTTGTTCAATCGATTGCTCCATAAGAAACCCACCCCACCCGCCATTCAATTTGGCAAGATTTTAGGTTCTCTTGTCAAAGCCAAACATTACTCCACTGTCGTTTCCCTTTCTCACCAAATGGAATTGAGTAGAGTTACCCCTGATCTTGTAACTCACAATATCCTCATCAATTCTCTCTCTCAATTGGGTCATATTACTTTTGCTTTTTCTGTGTTAACCAAGATTCTCAAGAGGGGTTATCACCCAAATGTCGTAACCTTCAATACACTCATCAAGGGTCTCTGTCTCAAAGGTGAACTCCATCAAGCATTGCAATTTCATGACATTGTGGTAGCTCAGGGATATCAGTTGAGCCAAGTTAGTTATGGAACCTTGATCAATGGTTTATGCAAGGCAGGAGAAACAAGAGCTGCTCTGCAGTTGCTTAGACAAGTTGATGGGAAATTGGTTCAGCTTAATTCGGTAATGTACAATACAATCATTAATACTATGTGCAAAGATAATCTTGTTAGTGATGCAATTGATTTATATTCTGAAATGCTTGCTAAGAAAATTTCTCCTGATGTTTTCACTTACAATGCTTTAATTAGTGGCTTTTGCATTGTTGGTAAATTAAAAGAAGCAATTCATTTGTTTAATAAAATGATATTGGAAAACATCAACCCGAACGTGTATACTTTTAATATACTGGTGGATGCTTTTTGTAAGGAAGGAAAGGTGAAAGAAGTGAAAAATGTGTTAGCTATGATGATTAAAAAAGACATTAAACTTGATGTTGTTACCTATAATTCTTTAATGAATGGATACTGTCTTGTAAATGAAGTGAACAAGGCCAATGATATATTCAACATTATGTTCAAAAGGGGAGTGACTGATGATATTTGGAGCTACAATGTCATGATTAATGGATTCTGTAAGATTAAAATGGTAGACAAAGCTATAAGTCTCTTCAAAGAAATGCATTGCAGAAAAATCATTCCTGATACGATAACTTACAATTCTCTTATTGATGGTTTGTGCAAATCGGGAAATATTTCATATGCTTGGGAGCTTGTTGGTGAGATGCATGATAGAGGTCAACCACCGGATATAATTACTTATAGTTCTATATTAGATGCTTTGTGCAAAAATCATGATGTTGACAATGCTATTGCATTATTTAAAGAATTTAAAGGAAAAGGTATTCAACCTAATGTGTACACATACACTATTCTTGTCGATGGATTGTGTAAAGATGGAAGACTAAAGGATGCACGAAAGGTTTTTGAAGAACTTTTGGTCAAAGGCTACAATCTTAATGTCTATACATATAACGTTATGATCCATGGATTTTGTAAGAGTGGCTTGAATGAAGAAGCGTTGACCATGCTGTCAAAAATGAAAGACAATGGTTGTATCCCAAATGCTCAAACTTATGAAATCATTATTCTTTCCCTATTTGAAAATGATGAAAATGATAAAGCAGAGAAACTTCTCCGTGAAATGATTATGAGAGGTCTACTATGAGACTAATAATAGGTAAGATGCATTTGTATTTCTACATTATCATTTTGAATTTATGTTTCAACATTATTTCATCTTTTCATTAATGTAGCTGCTTCAGCTATTAGGGAAAAGATATATGTTTTTGTTGTTTTTTTTATTGGTAGAGTATTATATTATATTGTTGTCTTAGAAGTGTTGGGTTGCGTCTGTACCAAGCGTATTACACCTCTAGCCAATACCTTTAGCAATAGAAAATATCTTAATGCTTTATATTTATTTCAATGAATCAATAATCTTCAAGACCAAAAGGATGAATTTGTTTCGTCTTGTGGCAACACATACACCAATGTATGGAAGCCCTAAAATATGGAAATTATATTCTAGAAAGAAGAAATGACTAGTGAGGTAGTGAGTAAGGAAGTGTAAGCTCACTGTAGTTTGTTATAGAGAATAATAGAATTAGTTTGTTACGTAGTTTGGAAGGGATATCTTCCCATGGGCTCTGATTTAGGGCTATCTATTGAATTCTAGACTTAATGCAACTCCTGATTCTGTTTTGGAATCCTAACAAATTCATAGGTACAATACATGTGAAATCTGATGGGATCATGGATACAAGTTTACTTACTTAGCCCTTCGTTCAAGGCGTCTGGTTTAACATCTTTGTTGATCCCTCAAATTGGTACATGTTCAGATGCACATCATTTTCATTCACAGTTTAAAAATATGTTTGCTTATTTAAACCTAAAAGCATGGCTCATAATATTTAGGGGAAATGGTTGGTTAGAGAAGTAGAGCATGGTGTGTTCTGATTTCAGTTTTAGGTTTGGAAGCCAGAGTCTCTTTTTGCCTTTGGTTTTGAGCTGTTTCTCTTGTCTTTTTAATGTCATTTCTGTTTTGAAATTACAATACTTCCATCAACACAATGTCCCTTTGAATTAATTTCCACTACAATGCTGGGCTGTTTGTTTCTTTTTGCCTTTGTTATATCTTTATACTCAAACTAATAACTGTAAGACTTTTTATGGAACATTATTTATAGTTGGACTCACCATTCACACAAAGAGAAGAAGATTGGTCTTCCAGATTTTAGAAGCATTTCTTCGGTCTGTTTACGCATTTGAAAGCCATAATTATATTCCTTTCTTTCGGGTCTCTATTATTATTCTCACAATTATCAACCAAAATTGATGTTAATTAAATTTATGTAGTGTTGAAGTGTATACATAAATGCAAAATGGCTTTTGAATGAACTGTATGATACCCAGGAAGCAAATTTTTTGCATCTTGTATTTCATGCCTTTTTTTTTTTACTGCATGTTTGATTTCTGGAAGAAAAAAATGGTTGAATAATTATAGATATTATAAAGTCAAAATTTTAGCTTAAAATGTGAGAAATACCATACCCTGCATCAGAATAGAACCCTAATTTGAGACCTTTGCTATGTCGAGAAATACCATACCCTGAAGGGAATGCTGATGATTTAGCAACCAAATTACCCCGCCGCCATTTCAAATTTCTCAGTTGTAATTATCATATTAATTAATTAGTATAACATATTTAATGATAAAGTTTTAATATTATTACCTTTCAGTCTTGATTAAGTTAACCCCAACAATCATCTAAAAATTAAGAAAAATCAATTTTATTTATTTATAAATAAATATATGAATTAACAAAAAACAAATATATATATATATATATATATATAATACTAGCAACTCACTATAAATTTTAACCAATAAAAGAATTAGATATTAAAGAGTGTGGTGTTATTATTCTTTGGAATAAAACAATAAAGATGATGATAATTATAAAACAAGTTTTACAGAGTGATTAAGTCTTCACTAGCATTACAATGGAAATGATTCCAGCCATTCCATCTGATTTAATAATACATTAATTATCAGTCCTTCATATATTTGCAAGAAATGTACAACTAAATGAAGTTTTTTTTTTCTTCAGAAAAGAGATATTTACTTTAAAAATCAAGTATTCGATTAATATTGGTAGGATTGTTTAAAAAAATTGTCGAATCGAACAAACAAAATTAAAGTTAAAATAACTTAATTATTTATATTTGATTAGTAAATTGAGACCAAAATGACAAAAAAAACATAATTGAAATTAAACCGAAACTGAAAAAGAAAATGTTAAAAATTAGAAGAAAAACTATAACGGTTCGATTATTTAACAAATAGTTCAATATGAGAAAAATTGTCTTCTAATGATTTGGTTGGTTTGGAATTTCGAACAGGTATATCAAAATAACAATTTTTGTTCAGTCGGTTATGAATAACTTCAAAAAGTTATGTTTGGTTCGATGATCTTTTATTGAGTTGTTGTTTTATTGAGAGTATTCTTTTTTAATACTCAGAGAATCTCTCAATTGTTGTTTGTTGAGAGTTTTCTCTATTAATTCTCAGAGAGTATCCTAGTTATTATTTATTGAAAGTTTTCTCTGCTAATTCTTAGAGAATCTTCCGGTTATTGTATATTGAGAGTCTTCTCTATTAATTCTCTGAGAATTTCTCAGTTATTGTTTGTTGCGAGTCTTCTCTGTTAATTCTCAGAGAATCTTCCAGTTGTTGTTTGTTGTTGTTTGTTGAGAGTCTTCTCTGTTGATTCTCAAAGAATCTCCTAGTTGTTGTTTGTTGAGAGTTTTCTCAGTTAATTCTCAAATAATCTCCTAGTTGTGGTTTGTTGAGAGTTTTCTCTGTTAATTCTCATAGAATTTCCAAGTTGTTTTTTGTTGAGAGTTTTCTCTGTTAATTCTCAAAGAATCTCCCAGTTGTTGTTTGTTGATAGTTTTCTCTGTTAATTCTCAGTGAATCTCCCAGTTGTTGTTTGTTGTGAATTTACTCTGTTAATTCTCTGAGAATCTCTCATTTGTTGTTTGTTGAGAGTTTTTTATGTTAATTTTCGGAGAGTCTCCCAGTTGTTGTTTGTTGAGAGTTTTCTTTGTTAATTCTCATAGAATCTCCCAGTTGTTATTTGTTAGAGTTTTCTCTGTTAATTTTAAGAGAATCTCCCAAATGTTGTTTGTGAGAATTTTCTCTGTTATTTTTAAGAGAATCTCCTAGTTGTTTGTTGAGAGTTTTCTCTGTTAATTCTCAGAGAATTTTTTAGTTGTTGTTCGTTGAGAGTTTTCTCTATTAATTTTCAAAGAATATCTCAGTCGTTGTTTGTTGAGAGTCGTCTCTGTTAATTCTCAGAGAATCTCCCAGTTGTTATTTTGTTGAGAGTCTTCTTTGTTAATTCTTAGAGAATACCCCAATTGTTGTTTGTTGAGAGTTTTCTCTATTAATTTTCAGAGAGTCTCCCAGTTGTTGTTTGTTGAGAGTTTTCACTGTTAATTCTCAGAGAATCTCTCAATTGTAGTTTGTTGAGAGTTTTCTCCGTTAATTCTCAGAGAACCTCCTAGTTGTTGTTTTGTTGAGAGTTTTCTCTGTTATTTCTCAGCGAATCTCCAGTTGTTATTTGTTGAGAGTTTTCTCTATTAATTCTCAAAGAATCTCATAGTTGTTGTTTGTTGAGAGTATTCCCAGTTAATTCTCAAAGAATCTCCCAGTTGTTGTTTGTTGAGAGTTTTCTCTATTAATTCTCAGAGAATTCCCCAATTATTGTTTTGCTATGAGTCTTATCTGTTAATTCTCAAAGAATCTTGCAGGTGTTGTTTGTTGAGAATTTTTTCGGTTAATTCTCAGAGAATCTCCCAGTTGTTGTTTGTTTAGAGTTTTCTCTGTTAATTCTCAAAGAACCTCTACGTTTTTGTTTGTTTCCAACGGCTGTCGTTGAAGACAAAATCCTAACCAGTGGGTGGAGGCAAACTCTTCATATTCCAACAAGGTTGACCCTTCATGAATTTATCCATCTTGTCACATTTCCTTTAAAGGAAAAAATTAGAGTCTTTTTGTATTTTATTATCTTCCATCCAAATGTATGAGGACCGTTTTCATTCATACTCTCGAGTTCAAGATAATTAAAAAGTGGCAGTTGTCATACCCTAATTTGTCTCAAGTTTTTAATCTTTTTACTATTGTAAGTCAAGTGTTACCTCATTTGAAAATTGAAAAAATATTCTAAGTACATTACATACATCATTTCAAGTTGATTCCATCACAGGTGAACCAAAAGTAAATCTTTGATCATTTGCATAATTCCATGACTCCATCATTCCAAATAAATTACTACTACCTTTGTTCTTTTGTATAAGAGACAACTCATTTTTTAGGTTCATTGAATAACCAATGTATTTGGTCAGTTTATATACTAGATACTTTGATTATTCAATGAACTTAAAAAGTGAGTCGTCTCTTATATAAAGGAACACATGTAGTATTATTTATCAAATGCATTTTGTATTATTCAAAGTCAAAAGTCAACAAAAATAATGTTACAGGTGACTAAAATATTTAAGTTATTTTGCATCATTTTTGTTTTTTTTTGCATCATATGCATACAAACTAAAAAATTATAAATTCAATGGGAATAAAATTCAAGTCAAATTCTCATTACATCATTATTTCAATTCATTTCATTTCTCATTTAATCACACACTATTCATTTCAAAAGTCAATAATGTTGCACTAAAAGACTAAAAATGATTTCATTTGTTTTACATAATCACACTTTTCATTCACGCATCAGTTGATCTCATCCAATTACACAATATATCCAAATTTGAGATTGGAGTTGAGATATTTTCATGTCAAATTCAAATTCACATTCAAATGCATTTAAATTCATCCAAATTCACTAACACTTTTGGTATTTTTTTTCATAATTCTCAACCCATCATTTAACCTAATACTAGAGCCTATAAATCAACACAATTTCATTCACAATCGATAATAGAAAAATACACATCACCTAAGCAAAAACTCTATCCAATTTCATCATCATTTTCAAGTTTCTTCATTTTGAAGAAACTTTGAAATTTCACCAAATCTTCCACATTATTGATCAACTTTCCTTCCAATCCACCTAACTTCATTCCATCTTCATAATACACCACAATTTTAACCATAATGTTAGACGAAGACGACTTATCTAGAGGGGGTGAATACATCCCCAATAAAATTTCTTTACCAAAAAATTGTTTTTAAAAAACAATGGCTAGCGGAAGTGAATTGGATCGATTAGTCTAAATCGAACTGCTATCGAAAAGCTCGGGTATGTGTATATGAAAACCAATCGAAGATAATGATAAGTTATTCAACCAATATGTTTCAATCACAATTTCTTAAAGGCAACTCAACAAGCAACGATATATCCAATGATAATTCACAAAAAAAAAATACAATGAGGCAAATTATCGAACACCTTGTGTGCAATCGATTTTGTTTGGAAATTTGTATAGTTTTGTTGATCTTAAATTCCAACCACAATCTAAAGGATTGTGATCAACTCAACAAAATGTTTTTCAAATGAATTTTAAAAGAATTTTCCAAACGAATTAATCGCACAAATTATGAACTAAACAATTTGTAAATGAAATGTAAAAGAGATAGAGAAAGACTACACACAAATTTTTTTAGACAGTTCCCTAATCGTCCTTGTTATGGGTACGTCTGCCCTCAATTCGAACTCGAATTAAGATAGTGAAATTAACCTTACATTGTAAATTATAATTTACAAGGGAAATGTGGCAATGTAACCCTACAAACCTTATGTTTGATATTGATCCTAACATTTTCTCTTCCCTTGATATGAGTTTGATCAAGTCACCCAACAATTTTCATTTTTATTCACAGTCTCACGCTACTCCTTTGCAAGAACTGCAACTATTTAAGGTATTCACTCGATCGAATTCAAATTGTGAATTTTTGTAACCCAAGATTTACCAATTTGATTCACCGTCTTGCGCTACTCCTTTGCAAGAACCACAACTCTTCAAAGCCTTCACTCGGTCGAATCCAAATATGTGTAATCTTGTCCAAAACCTTCAAATCCCCACTTTGATCTTAAAGGAAAACCTCATCTTGGTTTTCTTACTTGAAACCCCCCAAAGATCTCAACCCAATTTACAATACCACAAGCTAAATTGGACCTTATCAACTTGATTCTTGATGGCACCCAAACAATAAATGATTATGTGTACTTTGTTTGTGTGTATGCATAAAATCAAGGTTGAAGATGAAGAAGACTCTTTGTATGTTCCAGGTTTCTTTTATGATTTTACCAAAATCATATAAAAGAAATTATGCATGTATGAAGTATTTATATGTATGCATGTTTTGAAGCAAAAGGAGTGCAAAAGAACTGAAAATTTTGTGAATTTTTTGAAAACTACGTCGCATGAGCCGACCTGTGTAAGACATGTATTGACCTGTAAATGTCATGTGTCGACCTGAACAGGTCATGTGTCGACCTGTACAGGTTATGTGTCGACCTGTAGAGGCGACACATCTAACATAGCTTACAGGCTTTAATAAAGCAGTATATGTGCCAACCTGAAAAATTGATGTGTCGACACATAGACAATTTTTTCTTCTATGTGCCAACCTGAAACATGTATATGTCGACACATAAGTTATTTTTCCATAAAACTTGTTTTTGATGCATGAACCTTTTCCAAAATATTTTTATACTTTCTAATTCTAAGATGCACATTTAAAATCAGAGGATACCATCTAATATACATCAACACTAAAGTATCATAGTTTTGACATTATGCAAAATACATCTAAGAAAAAGTTGCACTCAAACATAAAACACCCAATTCCAGTCCAGTTCATTGATTTAAATTTGGAGTTGATTTTGAGAGTTTTGTCCTTATTAATGAATTAGTGTTAGAATTGAGTAGAGGAGGTTGTAAGGATTTCAAACCTGCAAATAAAATTGAATTTGGAGCATCACCGAAGCCTGAGCAGAGCTTTGCCAGAAAATTGGAGGTTGGTCAGAGAACTCATAGCTTTTCACCGTGTTTTTGAGTTTCATCACTTTATGTAAGCCTAAATATATGATGTTTGTGTGATTTATTTGCACTATTGTGTTTTTGTGCATCTCACGATTCATAACCCTATGCTAACTGCTCGAATTCACGCTGACTAGAACCAATTTAAGATCTAGGGTTCATGGAGCTCATGAAAATTCATCGTGTTCATGGAGCTCTGAATCCAGAAACGTGTTTCATAAGTTGTTTCACGCAAAAAAAAAAAAACAAAATGATCAGCATGTAATTACAAACGCATTGCTATAATTCTTCACGATCGAGGACTCGTTATATGGCCGAATCGTGGTATTTTTTGTCAGCTCCGACTGATGGAAATTCGGCCTTATGGACTACAATTCATGGTATTTTGATCATGGAAGGATGTTTATTTCATCTTGCGGTTTGATTTTAAGCGATTTCCAAGAGCTTTCCACGTTTTGGTTAGAACTACATTTTGGTGTTCTTACTGCATTTCATGTGAGGAAGAAGAAGAGGAAAACCATTATGCAGTTTTAATCACAACCGTTAGATTTATTTGTATGGTTTTGTGTTTTTTTTGGTTATTGACCATGTGTTAGGTTCTGATTGGATCATTTCTTTTAAATACTAGTTTTTTTTAATAAGATTGGAGTAAAGGGAGGATGGGTCTGACCACCTTAGGGTTTGGTCTAGCATCCAGTTTTTTTATTTATCTAGGATGTTTTGCGGTTGTCCTTAGGCTCAGTTGCTCTTGGAAACTTCTTCCTGGATTTGACACCCCCTCTTTGTTTCTATTTTTTTTTATTTCGGGCTTCAAGCCCATTTCACTTATCTTTTTATTACTACACCCTTATGCATACTTGCACCTCCCATTCTTTGTTATTTTGTTTTATTTTATTTTCATCATTTTATTTTATTACATTTATTTTTTAATTAGTAAAGAAATTATTTTATTTTACACATGGTTTATCCATATCCGCCTGAACGAGTCATGCACGAGTTTGGGTTTCAATAGGGTATTCTAAGAGACAATTTCATGTGTGTTCATCCCGTTATCATATGCAGAGACATTTATGCAATATTTGATTATTGCTATAGCCATATGTTACTAGAGGAAGCACGATGTGTGTCATTTAGCTACATCCAATGATATTTCAAAGTGTCATGTCCTTACATGACACCAGATGCTTAGGGAGATCCATATAGGCAAACTCATCAGGAGATATTAGAGGAGAAGCAATCTAGGATATATCATATCATTGATGTGTTACCTTCATGTCAGTGTACTATGGCTATTACGTGAAATCAGGTGTGTGTGTGCGTGTGTGTATATATATATATATATATATATATATATATATATATATATATATATATATATATATAGAGAGAGAGAGAGAGAGAGAGAGAGAGAGAGAGAGAGAGAGAGAGTTTCTGGATGGCACTCTTGTGACGGTCACTATAGAGGCCATTCTATCTGAGACACAAAATGCCTTGTAGTGCATGAAACAAAGTAGGAACCGGGGTCAAGTATACCCAGTAATTCACTTTTACTTATATTTTATAATATTTGTATCATGGTTTGCGATAATCTAACAATGATATTTTATTATGGATTTCTGATTGACTCTTATATATGATCTTTTAATTGAATAACATCAGTATATGATTTAACTGATAACAAATTTATCATGATATTATACTCTATATGTGGTATTTTGGATCGAACTCTAGTGTCGACAAGGGTAATTTCATGGTTCGATAGAAGGTTTAGTATGAAGTCAAAGTTTGTTCACATACTAATCTTGTATGCTTTAGTCAAAGTATGCTCAAGCATGCAATAGTCGAAATGCTAGGATTGTTAGCATGTCGAATTGAGTCTTGCTTGTAAGCCCAAATGTTAAGTTAGCTTGTCATCTAAGTTAGCTTAGTAGTCTATTAATAGACTAGTTCTCTCAGGTTGTTGAGAGAGGTTAATTGTTGGTATTTACTTATAATCTTTGAACCCTTATTGAGAAAGTGAATAGTAAAACAGATTTAACCAATTCTTTATTATTCTTTCTTCTTCTCTTTTCCTTTGTGAAACCTAATAGGGTTTCTTGTGTTTGTTCAAGAAACTCAATCTTTTTCTCATAATTTTGTTCTGTTACTGACGAAATCAATTCACAGCAAATTGGTGCGGTGAGCGTGGAGAAGAAGATGTTGTCAACAAAGTATGAGATTAAGAAATTCACTGGTGTGAATGATTTCGGTTTGTGGCGCTAGAAGATGCAAGCCTTTCTTGTTCAATAGGGTTTGTTAGAAGCGTTAAAAGGATTGGATAAGATGGATGTTTCCCTAACGGAGAAGGAGAAGACAATGATGGTCGAAAAATCCGACAGGTTCTCTGGTAGGTTTCAAAGGAGAAAACTGCAGCGGATGTATGGACGAAACTTGAAGGTTTGTACATGATGAAATGGTTGGTTAATCGTCTCTACCTGAAGTAAACTTTGTATTCATTCATGATGAGTGAAGACAAAGCCTTGGCTGAGCAACTGGATATGTTCAACAAGTTAATTCTTGATCTTGAAAATATCGAGGTCAAGATTGATGATGCAGATCAAGTGTTGCTGTTGTTGTGCTTTTTACCTAAGTCGCATGCTCACTTTAAAGAAACTCTCTTGTATGGAAGAGAGTCGTTGACCTTTGAAGATGTTCAACCTGCCTTGTACTCTAAGGATTTGATTTAACGAAAGGAGCATAAGCCATCTTCTGTTGATGAAGGTTTGTCCGTTAAGGGGAAATTCTTGAAGAAAGATGGTAGGTTTGAGAAGAAGAAGGGTAAAGTTATACAAAGTTCTTATAATGGTAATGCTCTTACTATTAAGTGTTATCATTGTAAGAAGGAGGGTCATACAAGAAAAGTATGCCCTGATCGACTGCACAATCTTGGTGGAAAGGATAATGGTAATAATGGCATTGTGCAAGATGGTTATGAATCATCTGATGCCTGGTGGTTTCAAGTAGCAACTTTAGCAAGGAGTGGATTATGGATTCAGGGTGTACTTGGCACATGACTCCAAAAAAAGACGTGTTTGAGGAATTATGTGATCAAGATGCTGGATCAGAGCTGTTGGGAAACCACAAAGCTTGCAAAATTGCAGGTATTGGATTTGTGAGATTCAAGCTCCATGATGAGTCAATAAGGCTATTACCTGATGTTAGGTATGTACCTGATCTTAAGAGGAATTTGATTTCTCTTGGTGAATTCGACAAGAAATGATATTTTTTCAAAGGAGAGCAAATAATCCTAAGGGTAATGAAGGGGTCGAAGGAAGTCTTGAGAGGCGTGAAGAAACAAGGCTTGTATACCCTTGAGGCTGAGGTTGTAAGTGGTTCAGCAGATGTGGCATCCATGAAACCTGTGTCGAAGACTGAGCTATGGCACAAGATACTTGGCCATGTCAATGAAAAAGGCCTGGTTGAATTGTTGAAACAAAATCTGCTGTGTGGTGACAAGGTCGAGAAACTTGAGTTTTGTGAACCTTGTGTATTTGGTAAATCTTGTAAAATGAAGTTTATTAACAGTAAACAAAGAACACATTAGGTCCCTTGATTACATTTATACTGATCTTTGGGGACCTGCAAGGAATCCTTCACACTCATGTGTTGCACCTCAAAATTTGCCCTTTTGTTCTGATACTAACTGGCTTTTGTTTCTTTGCATTTCTTGTATTAGCATTTGTGCATATCATTGGTTCTTAGCATGGGATCAAGGTACTTGGCTTAACTCAAGGGAAGAAGAGGTTTTCAGGGTTTCAAGCAACAATTCATGTGTATTGTCCAAGGGGCTAAGAGGAGAGAAAATTCTTGATGCTATCAGCTCTTGAACCACAAAGGAGCCTTAAGCCTCAAGGTGTCTTAATTGGTCCATCATCTCATCACAAGATCAAGATTGGCAAGAGAATTCAAAGGAATCACACTCTCCTAACCTGATTTCTTAAATTAGGGTTTTGGAGATTCTGGGATCTGACCCCCAAATGAGCAAGCTCTTTGATTCTTTATCATCTCCAAGTGGCACATGTCATCATTAGTGGACATGATACATATCATATTAAGAGGAATTTGAATTTGGAGGATGTGTTATCTCCTCCTAACCAGAGGGTACCAAAATTGGGTTTTGCTATAGAACCAGTTTATTTCTGATTTTTTGGACAAGACTTGATTGCATGGTATTCCTTATGTCTTTAAGTGTCTAAGGATGGAAGATTGCCCATCAATTTGATTCAGAGGGGTTTCATTTGACCAGAAATTTCAAAATCAGGAGAATTGGGAATGAGGTCAACTGTGCAGTGGAAAAGTCAACCCTTGACTTTTTGAGGTCAACATCATGATTTTCAAGTCAAATATGGTCCATGGACAAGATTTGATCAAGAAATGTTCAAGGATTCATGAAAAATCAAGAAAGTTGCAAAGTTTCCATTTTTGGCAAAAATAGGGTTTTAGAACTTACTATTTTTGGCAAATTTTGCATGTTTTAGTAGTTACTTTCAAGGTCAGATTCCCCCATGATCCAAGCTTCATTTCAATTTTTCTCAAACATGAAAGTTGTAGAGCTTGTTCCAAGCTTTCTAACCATGTAAAGTTTGTCTCATTTGGATTATTATTGACAAAGTTATGGTGCTTTCAAGTTGGTGATTTTTCAAGCTTTAAGATTCAACACTTAGAAATTTTTTTCACTTTTCTTGGGCAGCTCGAGATACCAACTTTCATCCTCAAATTTCAATGCCTTCTAAGGGGAATTTCAACCTTTGTTGAATACCAAAGTCACTCTATGACATGCAAGTTTTCCAAAGGGTATCCATTTGCATGATTTGGATCAAAACTCCATAAGTTATATTACATGAAAGTCATGCATGTGAGTTTGTCTTCATGAAGGCGCAAAGTCATTTTTTTGGCACATGCTGATTTCTCTTTATAGCAGCTCCTATACACCATAATCCTATCATCATATACATCATTTCTCTTGCCTCAAATAACCAAACAAGGACGTGTACGATGGATGCCACCTTTTGAAAACTTTGCCAAAACATGACAAATAACAAACTTCCTTGACAAGGTCTCATTCCATTCACCCTTTAGTATAATGTTCTGACCTCACACTCTCTCACGTGCCTGATCTTTTCACACCACAACCAAAATCATTTTCCACTCAAATGACTCACTCCACACACCCTCCCATTTGCTAAAATACGTACCATTCTCTCATTTTTCTTTTTTGGCAAAGTTTCAAAACAAACATTACACCTCATTTTCAGGCCCAAAACCAATCTTAATCCATGATATTTAAACTCAGAAAAACCCTAAAACAAGGGGAAGCAGCAGTTGGTAAGTTCAGAGAAAAAATACACACACTCTCTCATTCTTCTTCTTTTCGAATCTGAATTATACTGCAATTTCTCTTCATTCTATTGCTTGGTCCTTACTCTCTGAAGCTCAGTGAAGGTTTCCAATTGGTTTTCTGAAGCACTTGCCATTGTTTGAAGAGCCAACGGAGCTCCTCTGTTAGGTATTTTTTTTCTCTAACTCGTAACTCTCGTTTTAGGTGCTTTTTAGAACTTTTGTTGGTGCATCTGAAGTCCTACCTTAGGGTAGGCAATGTTTGAGTACTTATTTGTGAGTTTTAATGAAGTTTCATTTTGAGTGTTCAAACTTTAAATCATGATTGCTTGAGATTTAGTGGTTGTTTTTCAATTGTTTTTGCATATTTGAGATCTCCATGGAGTGTACTACATGGTAGTTTGTTGGTTGTTTTGATTTGAGATCATGGATCCATGTGTGTTGTTTCTTGAGGTTTGATTTTCATGGCTTTAGAGGAAGAATTTTGAGAAACTAAGGGCATAATCGGAATCTACGCAAAAAACTGGAGGGGGGGGGTGTGTCTTGGTTTTCCCATTTCCGACCGGACCAGCCGCCGCCGGCGGTGGCCGGCCGGACGGCACGGTTGCCGGCGAGCTACTGCAACTCTCACGTTGCACTGTTCACATAATATTTCTGTGCATGAAGATGGTGATTTGGCTGATGGTTTGTTTTCTTTATTTTATTCATTTAGTGTTTTAAGAAAAAGATGACTTATTGATGTAGATGTCACATAACATTGGTTATATTTCATTGTCTTATTTAATTTTCTATGAATTTTATTTTCATTTTCCATTTTTTTTAGTAATTAATTCCGATTTTCTTTTCCAAAGTGTCTTTCATGTTAGCCCTTGTGATTAGTTCTTATGTTTGATGACTTTGCCATGCCTTATTGAGCTGATCTTTTTGCCATGTCTTGACACTTAAATGAGGAATGTTTTAATGTCATGTTTCTGCCTTGGTTATCACCTTTGATTGTTTTTCATGTGATTTTTGATGCCCCTCGATCTTTGTTCGGTTATGTGCATACCTTGCCTTGTGGATCACTTTTGAGCAAGTTCTTTAACTATTTCTGTTCCAATATTTTGACACTTGTTAATTGGATGTTTAAATTTGCCTTTGATTATTTTTTGGGAATTTATTGAACCACTTTTCTATTTTTGGTTGACTTTTACTTGTGATTTGAATTTGATTGGAGCATGCTTGAACACTTGACCTAGTTTGAGTGCATTTGTTTACTTGTGATTGATTAATGCTTGAAGTGATTATATGGTGTGATCATGTTCTATTTGATCTTTTTTTTGGCTTTGGAATCATCTCTTTTCACTCATTTTTCTATTTGTTCTTGATTTTCTAAGTTGATGTTGTGTTGGGCTTGAATTTTGTGGTATGTTCAACCTAATCTTGTGATGTGTCCTTGTTTGATCTCAACCAATGCATGAGGCCTTTTGTTTGATTTGTATGACATGCTAGAGGTTCTGACACTCTTGGTTTAAGGTGCTTTATGTGACATGTTCTCACTCTTTGCCTCACATGTTTCTTTGTTTGTTAGCATGAATGATAAGTGGATGTTTTGATTAACTTTGATGCATGTTTTGAATGTGTTGCTTAAGGATTCATCTTGCATGACTTAAGTTTGATTTTGGTATGATGTTGACACATATGCTACTGCCCCTTGAGTTCATTGCTTGGTTTTCATCTCACTTGATCATCGTGGTTTGATTTGTATGATGCATATCATCATCATTGGTTTTGTGGTTTCTTTGGCTCATAATGCATCATAATGTGAAACATTCTTGCATGTTGGATTAGATGATCATGATATGAATTGAATTCTCACTTTGTTTCACTTTCATCTTATTTTGTTCATGTCATCTTTGTATGAACTCTTAGTGTGTGAAATTGTGAATCTTGTGCAAGTTTACTTGCATCCTTTCTTGTGTGCCTTCACTTGTATACTTGATATGTGCTTATATGATCTTTGAAGCATGTTTTATGTTTTGATTTGGATATGATGTTTATGATGTGCTTGCTGCCCCATCTCTTTTCTCACCTCTCTTCTGCTTCTTCTCTCTTCTTCTCTTTCACTCTTTCTCATCCCATGAATCTCAAGACTTATTCAAGTCTTGGATTCTCTTCCCCTTAGAGCTACCTAGTCCAACTTAATTTTTGATTAAGCTTGGAGTAGGATTAGCATTAGGTTAGGTAGTCTTTTCTCCTAAACCTCACTAACCCTAGGATATCCGTGCATGATAACATTAGGACTCTTAGTTTCCCTTTAGAGTTTCCTTTGCGTTTTCTCTCTTCTCACCTCAAAAGAAAAGTAAAAAAACACTTAATAAAGGTTAACGTGTATTGCGCTTGAGCCTTATATGTGGGAAATGGGGAATGAGGGGCTTCCTCTCATTCTTCTAGGATACCTAGTGTACGTCCTGTTGGGGACGATGCGCGAAGTATTCGTTCCTATATTTAAGACTTTGGTTCAATGCAAGTTTCAAATAGCGGTAAAAGACACCTCTTTCTAAAAACTTCAAAACCAACAATAACGTCTTTACTTCAGGAATTCTTTTCTCATCTCACTCACTCTCAGCGTACGAACGCGCTTCTACTCGTTCTCTTGCAAGACGGTAACGCCTAAGTCTCGATTCAGCGAGCTGCAACACCTGAGCTAGAACGTAAGCCGTTCCCTAAAAAACACAATCCACCCCTAGTGAGGGGAACTACGTCGCTCTGATTCTCATGCTCCCGATGAGATACGTAGGCAGTGGGGTAGGGCCCATGCGAGCACTTCTTTTATTTTCCCTACATTTGTTCCTTCGTTTCTTTCCGTTCTCGTTCTTTTTTTTACTTTCCAGTAGCAGCTGAGTTCCAGACGACGACACCCTTTGATACAGACAACAAGCGTGGATCCCATCGAGTACGATGGACGTGTTGGGTGCTAACACCTTCCCTTCGCGTAACCGACTCCCGTACCCGTTCTCTTGGTCGCGTGACCATGCTCTTTCCTCTCTTTTAGGTTTACGCAGTGTTTCCTTTCCCTCTCTTGGGATAAATACACTTTGCTGGCGACTCTGTGTCTTTTGCGCCACTCTCGCGTTTGTACCGTCGGATGCGAATCTTTTCGGGAGCGACAGCTGGCGACTCTGCTGGGGACTCTGGTTGACCTACTGCTGGTCCTTCCCCTTTAGCGAGTCAATCCTAGCGCTTGTCTGTTTGTTTTTGTTGGGTGTTTCTATGGTGCTTTGCTTTGTTGTATATTACTGTATTGTTGTATACTGTATTTTTGCTTTACTGCTTTACTATTTTTACAGCTTTTATCGCATAGCATTTTATATTGTCATACTGGATATACTGTGCTGTGCTGGCTTTTGTTCTGTTTGGCGGGTTGGGATGTTCTGAGAGATGAGCTCAATACCCAGGCTCGAGTATACACCTAGGTTTTAGCGTGGGCAGGCGTGACGCTCCCATGGTGTTGGCCACGTGCGGGTGATCACGATCCCTACAATCAGACGAGGTTCTATCCGGAGCTTTCTGCTACTGTATGTTGATACAGGCCAGTAGTTATTCTCTGGAGGAATTGTCGACTCTGATGACCATTCCCGAGGACTCAGTTGCGGCACGCCTCCCGGGATGTGACAGTGGCAGCCCACTTTCTGTGGCAAACCCATTGCACACTCTCGATCCGAGGACCCAATGCTGGGAACTTGCCATGGGACCTTTCTTTTTTGAAAGTGAATCAGCAGGCGACCTCTTTGATTGGCGGTAGCATTGTATCCTTTGGGCTGAATGTGCTATTGCTTCTCAAACCTCTGAAGCTGAGGATCTTTCGTTTTTGGAGAATCAGTTGAGGCCTCCTCGATTGATGATGATGCCAAACCAGAAATGGTGAACGTATCATCATTTCTCGACATGAGAGCCCGGGATACTGAACATCCTAGTACCCACATGTGAGAGGGACGGGTTGTTTACAAGTCTGCAGGTAACTGTGACCTTCAGCCGACCCGGTTTTCTGTTGTTATCACTATGGTTGTTGTTGATTCTGAGTTTTGGCACAGAGCCTTGATTTGTTCAGTCAGCATAGTGCAACCAGTTTATGTGGATACCTTGATCCCGTGCTCTGCATTGCATTCCATTCATCTGACATTCATGTTTGTACATTTTTAGGTAGTATCTAGTCTTTGATTCCAATCAGAGGGCGTTCTTAGGGATGGATCCTAAGAGGGGTAAGAAGAATATCATAATCTACAAGTTTCCGAAGATTACTCTTGGTCCTTTGAGCAGTTTACAGAGTATAGCTGGTCCAGAAGTTTTGGGAGCCTTTGAAGAGAAGTATGGTTGGATACTGTCCCTCGTTTGGAGTCTCAGTGAATATGAATATAATGGGCTACACACCTTGATGCAGTTTTATGATCCTTCTCTGAGGTGCTTTGTGATGCCAGATTATGTGTTGGTTCCTACCCTGGAGGAATACTCCCATATCTTGCGGATTCCTGTCAAAGAAGGTGTTCTTTTCTGTGGTTCCCAAGGAGAGTGTGATTTCCAGGCAGTGTCTGAGGCTCTTTATTTGAGCAGATCTACAGTGGAGGCTGATTTTTCTAAGAAAGGAAAATCCCGAGGGTATCATTTGGAGTACTTGGCAAAGAGGGCTCGAGAGGAAGCTAAGGAAAATAGGTGGAGGGCTTTCAATGCAATATTAGCTCTGTGTATATATGGCATTGTGTTATTCCCTAATGAGTCTGACTTCGTCGATACGGATGCTATTCAGATATTTACAGCTCAGAATCCGGTACCGACTTTGTTAGGTGATCTACATTACGCTCTATACAATAGGAATGAGAAAAGGCGAGGTGGTGTGGTTTGTTGTTGCGCACCCCTCTTCTACAAGTGGTTTGCCAAACGTTTACCCCATTTTGGTGCTTTTGTGGATTCGAAGACTTCTTTAGAGTGGAGTAAGCGTCTGATGGGTTAGCTGCTAAAGACATTCTCTGGGTGGATAAGGGTTTATTGGGGACTGATATTTTGCATAGCTGTAGCAGGTATCCTAATGTACCTTTGATCAGAAGAAAGGGAGGTATTAACTACAACCCGTCTTTGGCTATCAGGCAGTTTGCATACGCCCTAAAGGATCCTCCAACTGAAAAACACTTAGAAGAATCTTTGTATTTTCACATGACTGATGGTGTGGTTATTGCACAAGAAGCTTCTCAAGCCTGGCTCAGCAGACAGAAGATAGGTAAAACTGTTTTGGGGAAACCTAATAACCAAGCTTTTGCTCCGTATGTTGAATGGGTGAAAAAGAGGGTAGAAGAGTTCTATTTGCCTTTTGATCGGGCGTCTCCCTTATATCAGAAGAAAGGG
The DNA here is from genome assembly GCA_022829125.1 of Lathyrus tuberosus. Taxonomy (NCBI): domain Eukaryota; kingdom Viridiplantae; phylum Streptophyta; class Magnoliopsida; order Fabales; family Fabaceae; genus Lathyrus; species Lathyrus tuberosus. Next base: position 29,079,243 of record JALAZF010000004.1, on the reverse strand, counting down.
AGGTATTAACTACAACCCGTCTTTGGCTATCAGGCAGTTTGCATACGCCCTAAAGGATCCTCCAGCTGAAAAACACTTAGAAGAATCTTTGTATTTTCACATGACTGATGGTGTGGTTATTGCACAAGAAGCTTCTCAAGCCTGGCTCAGCAGACAGAAGATAGGTAAAACTGTTTTGGGGAAACCTAATAACCAAGCTTTCGCTCCGTATGTTGAATGGGTGAAAAAGAGGGTAGAAGAGTTCTATTTGCCTTTTGATCGGGCGTCTCCCTTATATCCAGAGAGTGTGGAGGAAAGACTTACTGTGCCTATTGAAGAGTTCAACAAGCAATAGAAGTTAGTGCGCGAATTGAGAGCAGAGAATTCTGGTATGAGCAGTCAGCTGCAAGGAGCTTTGCATGACAATTTAGAGCTGAAGTGGCAGGTCAAAGAGTCGACTGAGCGTCTGAAGAAGACAGAAAATGATCTGGATAGCAGAATTCAGCATTTCAAGAAGATCAGCATGGCAGCAGAGACCTCAAGCAAGACCACCAGGACAACTAAGAAGCTTTTGGCTAAGACTGAAACCGAGCTTGATGTTTATCAGGAAATGTGGAGTGAGGTCCAAGTCGAAAATGAGGGATTAAACAAAGAGCTGCAAAAGGCGAAAGAAAAGGGGAAGCATTTCTTCAACAGGTGGAAAGAGTCCCAAAAGGAGATTGAAGAGCTCAAATTACAAGTTGGAATCAAGAAGGTGAGACATGAAAGTAGCAACGCTGAAGAACAGATCACAACGCTGACCCGAGAGATTGCAAAGAGAAACAGGTTAATCAAAGGGCTAATCTCGCGACCGGCACATCCTGACACTTTGAATCTTCTGGAAGAAGTGGAGGCTAGTCTGTTTGGGGTAGAGTTGTAGTTTGTCGTTTTTTGTGGTTACCATCAGGATTGTTGATGGAATCACCGTTGATTACAATTGACTTTATTTGTATGAATTCTTCCATCTCGATATTAGAATGATTGATCCAGATATTTATGCCTTGGTGTTTTTTATTATTTTGCGATTGGTTTCCCGTGGTTGGAGCCAGTGGTATTTCTGGGTCGGATTTATTTTCCGATATTGCGTCTAATCCCTGGCCCGGTTGCTTGGAATGGAATCAAAGCGGATATACCTTGGAAATGTTCAAATATGTTTGTTTGCATTTGCATTTGCATAATCATATTCATTCTTTGCATTGCAGGTTTTCTTGGTTTCTCTGGTTTTCTTATACACTCTCTTTTTTCAGTCAGGATTGATCAACTAACTCATCGTTATTCTACCAAGCTCAATCAAAACATAGTGATGGACAAAGTTCAGGCAGATATGGCCGCTATGCAAGCTCGCATCGATCAGTTCATGGAAATGATGCAGGGTGTGGTGCAAAGTCAGAATGAATTCAGAACTCTGGTTCAGCCGTTGGTGGCGCAGGTCGACGAAAATGGTATCTTACACGGTGGTCTTCTTACCCGTAATATTCCTCTGGGCGGAGTTGGTGCTGGTGGACAGGGTGGTATTCCTACAGTGGTTGGAGAAGGAAGTACAATTCGGGCTATCCATGGCCATCATTTTGATGATCAACAGGACGATGTCTTTTCAGTCAGAAGTTTAGATGCTGCCCTTCCTGTGGTCAGTGATGAAAGAATCCGTTTAATTGAAGCTCAATTGAAGGGAGTGGTGAAACAGGATGATTTGGGAATAGATTTGGACGACCTAGGGTTGGTCCCTGATATTGTTATTCCACATAAGATTCAGATTCCCACACTGGAGAAGTACAATGGTTCTACCTGCCCGAGAACTCATGTGAAGGCCTATACCAGGAAGATGGCTGCTCACGCCAAGGATGAAAAGCTAATGATGCACTTTTTCCAAGACAGCCTGTCTGGCGCGTCCTTGGAATGGTACATGGGACTGGAAAGTAGAGATGTTCGTACTTGGAGAGATTTAGCTGCTACTTTCATCAAGAATTATCAGTACAACACAGACATGGCTCCCAACAGAACTCAGCTGTTGAGCATGTCCCAGAAGAATGATGAGAGTTTCAAAGAATACGCGCAAAGGTGGCGTGAATTGGCGGCTAGGGTGCAGCCACCAATGCTGGAGAAAGAGATGTTGGATATGTTTATGGACACACTGCCTAAGCACTACTATGAGAAGCTTTTGCCTTGTTCTCTGGGCAAGTTTGCAGATGTGATTGCTATTGGACAGAAGATAGAGGTCGGAATTAAGGCTGGAAAGGTTTCTAGTGGTGACGGATCGTCTTCCGGACAGGGAAAGAAGCCATTTGATAATTATAAGAAGAAAGGAGAGACCAACGCTGTATCATCCCACAGGGGAAAAGGGAAACAACGTCAGGGCAATAATCAACAAGTAGCGTCGGTAACCATCCCAGCAACGTTACCTCCACCACAACAACAGAGGAACAATGCTAATCAGGGTCAGGCTCCACGTCAGTATCAGCCAAGGCCTAGGCAGAACAGGCATTTTGATACCCCACCTCTACCTTATCCTCAGTTGTTTCAGCATTTGCTACAGTTACAGCTAGTCGAGAAAAGGACTCTCGCTCCTCCCGCTGGTAATCCACCTCCGGGTTATAACCCTAACGCCCACTGTGACTTTCACTCTGGAGCGCCCGGACACTACATTGAAGACTGTAAAGCTTTTAAGCACACAGTTCAAGATCTTGTGGATTCCAAGGCTATCAACTTTGCCAATGATGGGCCCAATGTTGTGCAAAATCCGATGCCTGATCACAACGGACCGAGGGTAAATGCAATAATTGAGGAATGTGAAGCTTCGAATTTAATAATGGATGTTGAAGAGCTGAAGACTCCGTTGGCTGTGGTTAAGAACAGGCTATTGAAAGGTGGTGTTTATCCGGGTTGTGATGAGAACTGCTCCGAATGTTTGACAAAGGTAAATGGTTGTGATTCGTTGAAGAGGGGTATTCAGAATATGATTGATGAGGGCTGTTTGTAGTTTGACAGAGGTAATCAGCAAGAAGAGGTTGTTAGTGAGAAGGTTGCCACTATCACCATTCCATTCAAAACAATTACTATTTCTGGTCCAGCAAGGCCACCTCCAGTCATTATCACAAAGGCTGGACCCGTTCCGTACGAGAGTTCTAAGGCCATTCCTTGGAATTACGGTGCAGAGGTGTTTGTCAATGGACAAAAGCAAGAGTTAATGAATACTTCACCAGTGGGTTCTAGTCCAGGGGTTAAAGTTGAAACTGATGCTATCACTAGGAGTGGTAGAGTCTTTATTCCGTCTGAGGATCAAGTTGGCAGTTCAAAACAAGACAGAGGTAAACAGATAATGGATGAGTCTGTACAGAGGCAGGAAGCAAATACTTCTATGACAAAGCCAGGTGGGGATACTTTCTCAGAAGATGCAGAGGAGTTCATGAGATTGATCAGGAAAAGCGATTACAAAATTGTTGATCAACTTCACCAAACTCCATCGAAGATTTCCATCCTGTCTTTACTATTGTGCTCTGAGGCACACCGAAATGCATTGCTGAAGGTTTTGAACATGGCTTATGTACCGCAGGAAATATCTGTCAATCAATTAGAAGGGGTTGTGGCTCACGTGAATGCCGGTAATGGTTTGGGTTTCACCGATTTAGATTTGACTCCAGCTGGGAGGAATCACAACAATGCTCTGCACATTTCAGTGGAATGCCGTGGTTCTTTAATGTCGCATGTGTTAGTTGATACCGGATCATCTTTGAACGTGCTGCCAAAGAAAGCTTTGATGAAGCTAGATACTCGTGGGTTGATTTGTACGCTAAGTGATTTGGTGGTACGTGCTTTTGATGGCTCCAAGAGGTTAGTTTTTGGAGAGTTAGTGTTGTCGATCATGGTGGGTCCTGAGATTTTTAACACCACCTTTTACATAATGGATATTCAGCCTGCCTACAGTTGTTTGTTGGGTCGCCCTTGGATCCATAGTGCTGGGGCAGTAACGTCTACTTTGCATCAAAAACTGAAGTATATGGTTGATGGTCACGTAGTGACAGTATGCGGAGAAGAAGATATATTGATCAGTCAGCTGTCAACCTTCAAATATGTGGAAGTGGATGGTGAAATCCATGAAACGTTGTACCAAGGGTTTGAAAAAGTGAAGGTTTCTGAAGAAGTGGTTCAGTCTGAAGCTATAGTGCAGCCGACAGTGGCAAATCAACCCGAGGGTTCCATGTCTTCGTTAAGAGACGCCAAAGCTGTGGTTGAAGCTGGCAGCTCACAGAGGTGGGGCCAGGTGGTTAAAGTGCAGGAAAAGAGGGATACTTATGGATTGGGATACAAGCCAACCCGGAAAGATGAGGGTCCTCCCAAATTCTATGGCTCTGTCCGCTTCACCAGCGCTGGAGTTTTCTTCGACAGAGTTAATGCTATTGAAGAGGAAGGGGATAGTGACTGTGACATGGATGAATGGATCCGTCCCTGCAACCCTGGTCAGAGTTTAGGCAACTGGTCTTCTGAGAGAGTCATTCAAGTGACAGGCTTCGAGTAATTGCTTTGTTTTCCTATTATGTTAATCCTGCGTTCTGCCCAAGATGCAGTGATTTTGTTTGTAGGGCTTTTAACTGTTGCATGTTTTGCCTTATCATCAATAAAGGACTTTTCACACTCAAATATTTTGATCTCTGTCTTTCTGTTTTTATTTTAATGCATTAAAAACCCACATCAAAATGGCAATGTGTTTCTTTTGTTGCATCATAATAAAACATACCTCATAAATCATTGCAGGTCTTTTTGTTCAGATGACACCGATCATGACTCAGCTATAGCTCGGTATGACTTTGACAATCCAATCTATCAGGCTGAAGAAGAGGATAACGAAGATTGTGAACTGCCCGAAGAATTGGCCAGATTGTTGAAGCAAGAGGAGAGAGTCATCCTACCTCATCAGGAGGAAATTGAGATTGTGAATCTGGGAACCGAGGACGCCAGAAAGGAGGTAAGAGTAGGGGCTGCATTGGAAGACAGTGTCAAGGGAAGATTGATTGAAATGCTCCGTGAGTATGTGGACATCTTTTCCTGGTCTTACCAAGACATGCCTGGGCTCGATACTGATATTGTCGTACACCGGCTACCGCTCAAAGAAGGTTGTGCTCCTGTCAAGCAAAAGTTGAGAAGAACTAAACCGGAAATGTCTGTCAAGATCAAGGAAGAGGTTCAAAAGCAGTTGGACGCCGGATTTCTTGCCGTAACAAATTATCCTCCATGGGTTGCTAACATCGTGCCTGTACCTAAGAAGGATGGGAAGGTTAGGATGTGTGTTGATTACAGGGATTTGAATAGAGCAAGCCCAAAGGATGATTTCCCGCTCCCTCACATTGATGTGTTAGTTGACAATACTGCTCAGTATTCTGTGTTTTCCTTCATGGATGGTTTCTCTGGGTATAACCAAATCAAAATGGCCCCAGAGGACATGGAGAAGACTACATTCATAACACCGTGGGGAACTTTCTGCTACAAAGTGATGCCCTTTGGATAGAAAAATGCAGGGGCAACTTACCAGCGGGCGATGGTGACTCTCTTTCATGATATGATTCACAAAGAGATTGAAGTCTATGTTAATGACATGATTGCGAAGTCACAGATGGAAGAAGACCATCTGGTGAATCTTCAGAAGTTATTTGAAAGGTTAAGGAAATTCAGGCTGAGGTTGAATCCAAACAAATGCACCTTCGGGGTGAGATCAGGAAAATTGTTGGGGTTTATTGTTAGTGAAAAAGGTATTGAGGTTGATCCTGCAAAGGTAAAAGCCATACAAGAAATGCCTGTGCCGAAAACAGAAAAAGAGGTTCGTGGTTTCTTGGGGAGATTGAACTACATTGCTAGGTTCATCTCGCATCTCACAGCCACGTGTGAACCAATCTTCAAGTTGCTAAGAAAAGTTCAAGCGGTCAGGTGGAATTAAAATTGTCAAAAGGCATTTGAAAAGATTAAAGCATACTTGCAGGAACCTCCGGTCCTTATGCCGCCAGTGCCAGGAAGGCCTTTGATTATGTATCTCACGGTTCTTGAGAATTCAATGGGTTGTGTGCTCGGTCAACAAGACGAGTCAGGTAAAAAAGAGCACGCCATCTATTACCTGAGTAAGAAGTTTACTGATTGCGAGTCAAGATACTCGATGCTGGAGAAAACATGTTGTGCACTCGCTTGGGCCGCTAAGCATTTGAGGTAGTATATGTTAAACCATACAACCCTTTTGATTTCGAAGATGGACCCGATAAAGTATGTGTTTGAGAAACAAGCACTTTCTGGTAGAATAGCCCGTTGGCAGATGGTTCTGACAGAATATGATATTCAGTATGTTTCCCAAAAGGCCATTAAGGGAAGTGTGTTGTCAGAGTATCTTGCCGAACAGCCAATTGATGATTATCAACCGATGAAGTTTGAGTTTCTGGATGAGCACATCATGTATCTAAAGATGAAGGATTGTGAAGAACCTTTGCCTGATGAAAGACCTGAGATTGGGTCTCAGTGGAAGATGGTTTTTGATGGAGCCGTTAATTCATATGGTACGGAATCGGGGCAATCATTATGACTCCACAGGGTTCTCATATACCCTTTACTGCCCGATTAGCGTTCATATGCACCAACAATGAGGCGGAGTATGAAGCATGCATCATGGGGTTAGAAGAAGCAATTGATTTGAGACTCAAGAACCTCGATGTTTATGGTGATTCTGCGTTGGTGGTGAATCAGATTACAGGTGAATGGGAGACTCGTCAGGTAAATCTCGTCCCATATAACAATTATGCCAGAAGATTATTACCATTCTTTGACAGAGTGGACTTCCATCACATTCCCCGGATAGAGAATCAGATGGCTGATGCGTTGGCAACGTTGTCATCAATGTATAAAGTGAATCTTTGGAATGAAGCCCCCTCAATCAGAATCATGCGCTTGGATAGACCTGCTTTTGTATTTGCAGTTGAAGGGGTATCAGATGGCAAGCCTTGGTATCATGACATCAAAGTCTTCTTGAAGAATCAGGAATACCCAGCTGGGGCATCTTCCAAGGATAAAAAGACATTGAGGAGGTTATCAGGAAACTTCTTTTTGAACAAGGATGATGTGTTGTACAAGAGAAACTTTGACATGGTCTTGCTACGTTGTGTTGATGAACACGAGGCAGGCTTGTTAATGGAAGAAGTTCACGAAGGTTCCTTCGGTACTCATGCCAATGGGCATGTTATGGCAAGAAAGTTGTTGAGAGCAGGTTATTATTGGATGACTATGGAGTCTGACTGTTTTAAATACGCCCAGAAATGTCATAAATGCCAGATTTATGCTGATAAGGTGCACGTGCCGCCTACTCCTCTGAATGTTTTGTCGTCACCTTGGCCTTTTGCCATGTGGGGCATTGACATGATTGGAAAGATCGGGCCGACTGCTTCGAATGGACACCATTTTATCCTGGTAGCTATTGATTATTTCACGAAGTGGGTGGAAGCAGCCTCATATGCCAACGTCACCAGACAAGTGGTAGCCCGGTTTATTAAGAAGGACATCATCTGCCGGTATGGAGTCCCGGAGAGAATCATTACTGACAATGGTTCAAATTTGAACAATAAGATGATGAAGGAGCTATGCCAGAGCTTTAAGATTGAACATCACAATTCTTCTCCCTATCGTCCGAAGATGAATGGGGCTGTTGAAGCGGCTAATAAGAACATAAAGAAGATTGTGCAGAAGATGGTAGTGACATACAAAGACTGGCATGAGATGTTGCCTTATGCTTTGCATGGTTATCGTACTTCAGTACGCACATCAACTGGGGCAACTCCTTTCCCGTTGGTGTATGGCATGGAAGCAGTCCTGCCATTAGAAGTTGAGATTCCTTCTTTGAGAATTCTGACAGATGTGAAGCTGGATGAAGCTGAGTGGGTGCGTTCTCGGCTGAATGAATTGAACCTCATTGAAGAGAAGAGACTGAAAGCCATTGCGCATGGCCGGTTGTATCAGAGCAGGATGAAGAAAGCCTTTGATCAGAAGGTGCATCCTCGGTGTTTTCAAGCTGGTGAATTAGTTCTGAAAAGGATCATTCCTCCTCAAACAGATCACAGGGGCAAGTGGACTCCAAATTACGAAGGGCCATATGTAGTAAGACAGGTTTTCTCTGGTGGAGCCTTATTACTCTCAACTATGGATGGCGAAGATTTTACGTCCCCTGTGAACGCGGATGTAGTCAAAAAATACTTTGCATAAAAAAAAAACCCGCTGAACATAAAAAGAAGGGTCAGGAAAAAATGGGGCATCCTGGCGAACCATAAAAAGGAAAGGTTCAGGCAAAAATTAGGGATAAAAGAAAAAAAAAAGAAATAAACCCGCAAGGTTGAAAACCTGAAAAGGCAACTTTGGCAAAAATGGGTATCCCGGTGGATTGAAAACTCGAAAAGGGCGATCCAGGCAAAAGTTAGGGATTTAAAAGCGAAGACTACAGTCCATGTTCGATCTATGATCATTGTTCACACTGGGAAAATCCGAAGGAAAGGAATCAGTCCAGTCAGTCTCTTCGAAGGCCAAAGTATCTGCGGATAAGCGAGTCATATGGGTTATAGCTGAGTCGAGTCATGGTGGATGTCTGTTCCCCACATTGCCGACATGTGTATTTTCCTTTACTTTTTTACGCAATTACCTCTTTTTAGGAATTGCTTCCAGATGTAAATGCCTATTTACAGGCCAATTCATTCAATAAAGTTTGCATTTCAGTCAAAGAGCCTTTGTTTTCTGTTTTACCTGTTTTGTTTGTGAAAATGTCCGATATTTTTGATAAAAACATTACATGCTAAAATGTTGAGCTCTGTGAAACAAGTTGGAAAACATTAGTAATTGGTTAAGCGACAGTCACTGCGATGATAACCAAAGTAATCATTTTTGCATGTAGACCTTTCTGTTGGTTTTGCAGGATGACAGGTGTGCTTCCCCAGTAGAGCTTTCCCCAACTTTGAAGTCAGATTGTCCTCAGCAGTTAATTACTCTTCCCCATCAGAATGCAGAAGATCATTTCCCCAGCTAAAGTTGTGTTTGATTACTCTTTTAGCAGGTGGCCAGGACTTGATGCTTTTGGCATCCCCAACAAGAGACTGACGGGATACCTTCTTTGGACAAAGATGTTATTTCTCCACAGAGTCTGAATACCCATTTTCCTCGGCTAGTCAGGAAATGTCTTTTCTCATCAGCAACGATGTGATCTGATTCCCAGTAGATGAGTAAGCTTGATGGTATCCCCTAGCAGAGTTGATGTCGTCAATCATCAAGCAGGCTCGCTAATAGTGGATGATATTCCCCAGCAGGGTGAAGCTGCAGATGTCTCTCAGTAGCAGGTTGAGTTCAGTAACATCGCCAAGCAGGTTCAGTATTATTGACTCGCTTCCTCAATATCATGGATCGTTTTCCTCAGCAGAGTATAAAGAAGTAATTCCCCAAACGGAGTCATTGAGGATCGTCCTCCTCAATAGGATATAAGAGGTTTGCCCCCAGCCAGAGTGGTGGCTTGTCTCATCTTTCCTCAGCAGGTGATCCCCATGCAGAGTTTGTTGACGGTTGGTATCCCCAGCATTTTCTTTTGAATTCAGGTTCTGAAGAATTTAGTGATCCCCAGTGAAGGAATCTCTACTCTCAGTATCCATCCCCAACAGAGAGGGTTTTCTCTCGGAGTTTCGTCTATCTCCAGCAGAATTGGTGATTGTGATCTTCCCCAGCAGGGCGAAGTTTTCCTCAACAGGATTTCCTTGATTTCAGTGGCAATTTAGTTTGTCATCCCCAATGGAGCTGCCTTGGTCTTTAGCATTTATTTTGCTGGGACGCCTCTTTTGCATTGCATAAGCATCTTCTTTGCATGGCATCCTCCCAAATGCGTAGCATTTCCACTTTGTGTGGAGCATTACGGCAAAATTCAAACATATGCATTCGAAGCATAAGCCAGGTTTGTTAGCCTTTGCCGGTTTCTTTCCCTAGCAGAAAGTAGCGTGATTCAGGAGATGTTGTTTAACACTACACCGCAACCAGTGGATTCGTCCTTCTTGTTGATCTTTCCTATACTCCCCCCGCAGAGTTGTCTGTTTAGATTTCTCTAGTCCCCGGCGGAGTCATCTTTGTAGATCTGTCGATTCTGCATATCTTTGTTTGAGAGTCTACCTTCGGCTTAGTCTTTCTTTGAAAGTCCACCTTCAGCTGGGTTTTTCTACCTTTTCGAGTTCGCCTTCGGCCGTCCTCGCACTCGCTGTTATCTTGATATCCCCAGGAAAGTCTACCTTCGGCATAGTCTTTCTTTGAAAGCCCACCTTCGGCTTGGTCTTTCTTTTTGAGCCCACCTTCGTCATGGTCTCATATCCTTCATTTGAAAGTCTACCTTCGGCATAGTCTTTCTTTGAAAGCCCACCTTCGGCTTGGTCTTTCTTTTTTTGAGCCCACCTTCGGCATGGTCTCATATCCTTCATTTGAAAGTCTACCTTCGGCATAGTCTTTCTTTGAAAACCTACCTTCGGCTTGGTCTTTCTTTTTTGAACCCACCTTTGGCATGTTCTCAATTCCTTCATTTGAAAGTCTACCTTCGGCATAGTCTTTCTTTGAAAGCCCACCTTCGGCTTGGTCTTTCTTTTTCGAGTCCACCTTCGGCTTGGCCTCGTATTATCCTTCATTTGAAAGTCTACCTTCAGCATAGTCTTTCTTTGAAAGCCCACCTTCGGCTTGGTCTTTCTTTTTCGAGTCCACCTTCGGCTTGGCCTCGTATTATCCTTCATTTGAAAGTCTACCTTCGGCATAGTCTTTCTTTGAAAGCCCACCTTCGGCTTGGTCTTTCTTTTTCGAGTCCACCTTCGGCTTGGCCTCGTATTATCCTTCATTTGAAAGTCTACCTTCGGCATAGTCATTCTTTGAAAGCCCACCTTTGGCTTGGTCTTTCTTTTTCGAGTCCACCTTCGGCTTGGCCTCGTATTATCCTTCATTTGAAAGTCTACCTTCGGCATAGTCTTTCTTTGAAACCCCACCTTCGGCTTGGTCTTTCTTTTTCGAGTCCACCTTCAGCTTGGCCTCGTATTATCCTTCATTTGAAAGTCTACCTTCGGCATAGTCTTTCTTTGAAAGCCCACCTTCGGCTTGGTCTTTCTTTTTCGAGTCCACCTTCAGCTTGGCCTCGTATTATCCTTCATTTGAAAGTCTACCTTCGGCATAGTCTTTCTTTGAAAGCCCACCTTCGGCTTGGTCTTTCTTTTTCGAGTCCACCTTCGGCTTGGCCTCGTATTATCCTTCATTTGAAAGTCTACCTTCGGCATAGTCTTTCTTTGAAAGCCCACCTTCGGCTTGATTTTTTTTTCTTTTTGAGCCCATCTTCGGCATGGCCTCGTATTCTTTCTTTTTCGATCCCACCTTCGGCATGGCCTCGTATCCTTTATTTGAAAGTCTACCTTCGGCATAGTCTTTCTTTGAAAGTCCACCCTCGGCCTGGCCTTTCTTTTTTCGAGCCCACCTTCTGCATGGCCTCGTATTACCTTTATATCCCCCAGTGTAGTCCGCCTTTGGTTGGTCTACTCTTTTCGAGTTCGCCTGCGGCCGTCCTCGTAAACCACTCTTTTTCATCATCCCCACAGGTTGCAAATTTCCAGGTTCTTTTGGTATTCAATCTCCCTATATCCTGATTGTCCGAAAGCCGTTGCTTCCGTACCTTCGGATCCAAGAAGTTTGAATAGGGGCAGCTGTTGCACCTCAAAATTTGCCCTTTTGTTTTGATACTAACTGGCTTTTGTTTCTTTGCATTTCTTGCATTAGCATTTGTGCATATCATTGGTTCTTAGCATGGGATCAAGGTACTTGGCTTAACTCAAGGGAAGAAGAGGTTTTCAGGGTTTCAAGCAACAATTCATGTGTATTGTCCAAGGGGCTAAGAGGAGAGAAAATTCTTGATGCTATCAGCTCTTGAACCACAAAGGAGCCTTAAGCCTCAAGGTGTCTTAATTGGTCCATCATCTCATCACAAGATCAAGATTGGCAAGAGAATTCAAAGGAATCACACTCTCCTAACCTGATTTCTTAAATTAGGGTTTTGGAGATTCTGGGATCTGACCCCCAAATAAGCAAGCTCTTTGATTCTTTATCATCTCCAAGTGGCACATGTCATCATTAGTGGACATGATACATATCATATTCAGAGGAATTTGAATTTGGAGGATGTGCTATCTCCTCCTAACCAGAGGGTACCAAAATTGGGTTTTGCTATAGAACCAGTTTATTTCTGATTTTTTGGACAAGACTTGATTGCATGGTATTCCTTATGTCTTTAAGTGTCTAAGGATGGAAGATTGCCCATCAATTTGATTCAGAGGGGTTTCATTTGACCAGAAATTTCAAAATCAGGAGAATTGGGAATGAGGTCAACTGTGCAGTGGAAAAGTCAACCCTTGACTTTTTGAGGTCAACATCATGATTTTCAAGTCAAATATGGTCCATGGACAAGATTTGATCAAGAAATGTTCAAGGATTCATGAAAAATCAAGAAAGTTGCAAAGTTTCCATTTTTGGCAAAAATAGGGTTTTAGAACTTACTATTTTTGGCAAATTTTGCATGTTTTAGTAGTTACTTTCAAGGTCAGATTCCCCCATGATCCAAGCTTCATTTCAATTTTTCTCAAACATGAAAGTCGTAGAGCTTTTTCCAAGCTTTCTAACCATGTAAAGTTTGTCTCATTTGGATTATTATTGACAAAGTTATGGTGCTTTCAAGTTGGTGATTTTTCAAGCTTTAAGATTCAACACTTAGAAATTTTTTTCACTTTTCTTGGGCAGCTCGAGATACCAACTTTCATCCTCAAATTTCAATGCCTTCTAAGGGGAATTTCAACCTTTGTTGAATACCAAAGTCACTCTATGACATGCAAGCTTTCCAAAGGGTATCCATTTGCATGATTTGGATCAAAACTCCATAAGTTATATTACATGAAAGTCATGCATGTGAGTTTGTCTTCATGAAGGCGCAAAGTCATTTTTTTTGGCACATGCTGATTTCTCTTTATAGCAGCTCCTATACACCATAATCCTATCATCATATACATCATTTCTCTTGCCTCAAATAACCAAACAAGGACGTGTACGATGGATGCCACCTTTTGAAAACTTTGCCAAAACATGACAAATAACAAACTTGCTTGACAAGGTTTCATTCCATTCACCCTTTGGTATAATGTTCTGACCTCACACTCTCTCACGTGCCTGATCTTTTCACACCACAACCAAAATCATTTTCCACTCAAATGACTCACTCCACACACCCTCCCATTTGCTAAAATACGTACCATTCTCTCATTTTTCTTTTTTGGCAAAGTTTCAAAACAAACATTACACCTCATTTTCAGGCCCAAAACCAATCTCAATCCATGATATTTAAACTCAGAAAAACCCTAAAACAAGGGGAAGCAGCAGTTGGTAAGTTCAGAGAAAAAATACACACACCCTCTCATTCTTCTCCTTTTCGAATCTGAATTATACTGCAATTTCTCTTCATTCTATTGCTTGGTCCTTACTCTCTGAAGCTCAGTGAAGGTTTCCAATTGGTTTTCTGAAGCACTTGCCATTGTTTGAAGAGCCAACGGAGCTCCTCCGTTAGGTATTTTTTTTCTCTAACTCGTAACTCTCGTTTTAGGTGCTTTTTAGAACTTTTGTTGGTGCATCTGAAGTCCTACCTTAGGGTAGGCAATGTTTGAGTACTTATTTGTGAGTTTTAATGAAGTTTCATTTTGAGTGTTCAAACTTTAAATCATGATTGCTTGAGATTTAGTGGTTGTTTTTCAATTGTTTTTGCATATTTGAGATCTCCATGGAGTGTACTACATGGTAGTTTGTTGGTTGTTTTGATTTGAGATCATGGATCCATGTGTGTTGTTTCTTGAGGTTTGATTTTCATGGCTTTAGAGGAAGAATTTTGAGAAACTAAGGGCATAATCGGAATGTACGCAAAAAACTGGAGGGGGGGGGTGTCTTGGTTTTCCCATTTCCGACCGGACCAGTCGCCGCCGGCGGTGGCCGGCTGGACGGCACGGTTGCCGACGAGCTACTGCAACTCTCACGTTGCACTGTTCACGTAATATTTCTGTGCATGAAGATGGTGATTTGGCTGATGGTTTGTTTTCTTTATTTTATTCATTTAGTGTTTTAAGAAAAAGATGACTTATTGATGTAGATGTCACATAACATTGGTTATATTTCATTGTCACCTTTCATTTCATTTTAAAAAATAAATTCTGAGCACATGGCATAGTACTCTCTTGGGCCCCCTGCAAAATTTCCGTTCGCACCTCCACTCTACCGGCCCAATCCATAGCCTTTTCTTTTCCATTACTAATGCACCCCTCCATTTTAACACTCATTTTTATTATTATTTTTTTTTCGTTACCTTTTTTAACTATTAAAAATACTTTCTTTTATTAAAAAATTCCAAAAAAAATCATGAACGTTTTTTAATGTCTTATTTAATTTTATATGAATTTTATTTTCATTTTCCATTTGATTTAGTAATTAATTACGATTTTCTTTTCCAAAGTGTCTTTCATGTTAGCCCTTGTGATTAGTGCTTATGTTTGATGACTTTGCCATGCCTTATTGAGCTGATCTTTTTTCCATGTCTTGACACTTAAATGAGGAATGTTTTAATGTCATGTTTCTGCCTTGGTTATCACCTTTGATTGTTTTTCATGTGATTTTTGATGCCCCTCGATCTTTGTTTGGTTATGTGCATACCTTGCCTTGTGGATCACTTTTGAGCAAGTTCTTTAACTATTTATGTTCCAATATTTTGACACTTGTTAATTGGATGTTTAAATTTGCCTTTGATTATTTTTTGGGAATTTATTGAACCACTTTTCTATTTTTGGTTGACTTTTACTTGTGATTTGAATTTGATTGGAGCATGCTTGGACACTTGACCTAGTTTGAGTGCATTTGTTTACTTGTGATTGATTAATGCTTGAAGTGATTGTATGGTGTGATCATGTTCTATTTGATCTTGTTTGTGGCTTTGGAATCATCTCTTTTCACTCATTTTTCTATTTGTTCTTGATTTTCTAAGTTGATGTTGTTTTGGGCTTGAATTTTGTGGTATGTTCAACCTAATCTTGTGATGTGTCCTTGTTTGATCTCAACCAATGCATGAGGCATTTTGTTTGATTTGTATGACATGCTAGAGGTTCTGACCCTCTTGGTTTAAGGTGCTTTATGTGACATGTTCTCACTCTTTGCCTCACATGTTTCTTTGTTTGTTGGCATGAATGATAAGTGGATGTTTTGATTAACTTTGATGCATGTTTTGAATGTGTTGCTTAAGGATTCATCTTGCATGACTTGAGTTTGATTTTGGTATGATGTTGACACATATGCTACTTCCCCTTGAGTTCATTGCTTGGTTTTCATCTCACTTGATCATCGTGGTTTGATTTGTATGATGCATATCATCATCATTGGTTTTGTGGTTTCTTTGGCTCATAATGCATCATAATGTGAAACATTCTTGCATGTTGGATTAGATGATCATGATATGAATTGAATTCTGACTTTGTTTCGCTTTCATCTTATTTTGTTCATGTCATCTTTGTATGAACTCTTAGTGTGTGAAATTGTGAATCTTGTGCAAGTTTACTTGCATCCTTTCTTGTGTGCCTTCACTTGTATACTTGATATGTGCTTATATGATCTTTGAAGCATGTTTTGTGTTTTGATTTGGATATGATGTTTATGATGTGCTTGCTGCCCCATCTCTTTTCTCACCTCTCTTCTGCTTCTTCTCTCTTCTTCTCTTTCACTCTTTCTCATCCCATGAATCTCAAGACTTATTCAAGTCTTGGATTCTCTTCCCCTTAGAGCTACCTAGTCCAACTTAATTTTTGATTAAGCTTGGAGTAGGATTAGCATTAGGTTAGGTAGTCTTTTCTCCTAAACCTCACTAACCCTAGGATATCCGTGCATGATAACATTAGGACTCTTAGTTTCCCTTTAGAGTTTCCTTTGCGTTTTCTCTCTTCTCACCTCAAAAGAAAAGTAAAAAAACACTTAATAAAGGTTAACGTGTATTGCGCTTGAGCCTTATATGTGGGAAATGGGGAATGAGGGGCTTCCTCTCATTCTTCTAGGATACCTAGTGTACGTCCTGTTGGGGACGATGCGCGAAGTATTCGTTCCTATATTTAAGACTTTGGTTCAATGCAAGTTTCAAATAGCGGTAAAAGACACCTCTTTCTAAAAACTTCAAAACCAACAATAACGTTTTTCCTTCGGGAATTCTTTTCTCATCTCACTCACTCTCAGCGTACGAACGCGTTTCTACTCGTTCTCTTGCAAGACTGTAACGCCTAAGTCTCGATTCAGCGAGCTGCAACACCTGAGCTAGAACGTAAGCCGTTCCCTAAAAAACACAATCCACCCCTAGAGAGGGGAACTATGTCGCTCTGATTCTCATGCTCCCGATGAGATACGTAGGCAGTGGGGTAGGGCCCATGCGAGCACTTCTTTTATTTTCCCTACATTTGTTCCTTCGTTTCTTTCCGTTCTCGTTCTTTTTTTTACTTTCCAGTAGCAGCTGAGTTCCAGATGATGACACCCTTTGATAAAGACAACAAGCGTGGATCCCATCGAGTACGATGGACGTGTTGGGTGCTAACACCTTCCCTTCGCGTAACCGACTCCTGTACCCGTTCTCTTGGTCGCGTGACCATGCTCTTTCCTCTCTTTCAGGTTTACGCAGTGTTTCCTTTCCCTCTCTTGGGATAAATACACTTTGCTGGCGACTCTGTGTCTTTTGCGCCACTCTCGCGTTTGTACCGTCGGATGCGAATCTTTTCGGGAGCGACAGCTGGCGACTCTGCTGGGGACTCTGGTTGACCTACTGCTGGTCCTTCCCCTTTAGCGAGTCAATCCTAGCGCTTATCTGTTTGTTTTTGTTGGGTGTTTCTATGGTGCTTTGCTTTGTTGTATATTACTGTATTATTGTATACTGTATTTTTGCTTTACTGCTTTACTGTTTTTACAGCTTTTATCGCATAGCATTTTATATTGTCATACTGGATATACTGCGCTGTTCTGGCTTTTGTTCTGTTTGGCGGGTTGGGATGTTCTGAGAGATGAGCTCAATACCCAGGCTCGAGTATACACCTAGGTTTTAGCGTGGACAGGCGTGACGCTCCCGTGGTGTTGGCCACGTGCGGGTGATCACGATCCCTACAATCAGACGAGGTTCTATCCGGAGCTTTCTGCTACTGTATGTTGATACAGGCCAGTAGTTATTCTCTGGAGGAATTGTCGACTCTGATGACCATTCCCGAGGACTCAGTTGCGGTACTCCTCCCGGGATGTGACAGTGGCAGCCCACTTTCTGTGGCAAACCCATTGCACACTCTCGATCCGAGGACCCAATGCTGGGAACTTGCCATAGGACCTTTCTTTTTTGAAAGTGAATCAGCAGGCGACCTCTTTGATTGGCGGTAGCATTGTATCCTTTGGGCTGAATGTGCTATTGCTTCTCAAACCTCTGAAGCTAAGGATCTTTCGTTTTTGGAGAATCAGTTGAGGCCTCCTCTATTGATGATGATGCCAAACCAGAAATGGTGAACGTATCATCATTTCTCGACCTGAGAGCCCGAGATACTGAACATCCTAGTACCCACATGTGAGAGGGACGGGTTGTTTACAGGTCTGCAGGTAACCGTGACCTTCAGGCGACCCGGTTTTCTATTGTTATCACTATGGTTGTTGTTGATTCTGAGTTTTGGCACAGAGCCTTGATTTGTTCAGTCGCACAGTGCAGCCAGTTTATGTGGATACCTTGATCCCGTGCTCTGCATTGCATTCCATTCATCTGACATTCATGTTTGTGCATTTTCAGGTAGTATCTAGTCTTTGATTCCAATCAGAGGGCGTTCTTAGGGATGGACACTAAGAGGGGTAAGAAGAATATCATAATCTACAAGTTTCCGAAGATCACTCTTGGTCCTTTGAGCAGTTTACAGAGTATAGCTGGTCCAGAAGTTTTGGGAGCCTTTGAAGAGAAGTATGGTTGGATACTGTCCCTGGTTCGGAGTCTCAGTGAATATGAATATAATGGGCTACACACCTTGATGCAGTTTTATGATCCTTCTCTGAGGTGATTTGTGATGCCAGATTATGTGTTGGTTCCTACCCTGGAGGAATACTCCCATATCTTGCAGATTCCTGTCAAAGAAGGTGTTCCTTTCTGTGGTTCCCAAGGAGAGTGTGATTTCCAGGCAGTGTCTGAGGCTCTTTATTTGAGCAGATCTACAGTGGAGGCTGATTTTTCTAAGAAAGGAAAATCCTGAGGGTATCATTTGGAGTACTTGGCAAAGAGGGCTCGAGAGAAAGCTAAGGAAAATAGGTGGAGGGCTTTCAATGCAATATTATCTCTGTGTATATATGGCATTGTGTTATTCCCTAATGAGTCTGACTTCGTCGATACGGATGCTATTCAGATATTTACAGCTCAGAATCCGGTACCGACTTTGTTAGGTGATCTCCATTACGCTCTATACAATAGGAATGAGAAAAGGCGAGGTGGTGAGGTTTGTTGTTGCGCACCTCTCTTCTACAAGTGGTTTGCCAAACGTTTACCCCAATCTGGTGCTTTTGTGGATTCGAAGACTTCTTTAGAGTGGAGTAAGTGTCTGATGGGCTTAGCTGCTAAAGACATTCTCTGGGTGGATAAGGGTTTGTTAGGGACTGATATTTTGCATAGCTGTGGCAGCTATCCTAATGTACCTTTGATCGGAAGAAAGGGAGGTATTAACTACAACCCGTCTTTGGCTATCAGGCAGTTTGCATACGCCCTAAAGGATCCTCCAGCTGAAAAAGACTTAGAAGAATCTTTGTATTTTCACATGACTGATGGTGTGGTTATTGCGCAAGAAGCTTCTCAAGCCTGGCTCAGCAGACAGAAGATAGGTAAAACTGTTTTGGGGAAACCCAATAACCAAGCTTTCGCTCCGTATGTTGAATGTGTGAAAAAGAGGGTAGAAGAGTTCTATTTGCCTTTTGATCGGGCGTCTCCCTTGTATCCAGAGAGTGTGGAGGAAAGACTTATTGTGCCTATTGAAGAGTTCAACAAGCAACAGAAGTTGGTGCGCGAATTGAGAGCAGAGAATTCTGGTATGAGCAGTCAGCTGCAAGGAGCTTTGCATGACAATTTAGAGCTGAAGTGGCAGGTCAAAGAGTCGACTGAGCGTCTGAAGAAGACAGAAAATGATCTGGATAGCAGAATTCAGCATTTCAAGAAGATCAGCATGGCATCAGAGACCTCAAGCAAGACCACCAGGACAACTAAGAAGCTTTTGGCTAAGACTGAAACCGAGCTTGATGTTTATCAGGAAATGTGGAGTGAGTCCAAGTCGAAAACGAGGGATTAAACAAAGAGCTGCAAAAGGCGAAAGAAAAGGGGAAGCATTTCTTCAACAGGTGGAAAGAGTCCCAAAAGGAGATTGAAGAGCTCAAATTACAAGTTGGAATTAAGAAGGTGAGACATGAAAGTAGCAACGCTGAAGAACAGATCACAACGCTGACCCGAGAGATTGCAAAGAGAAACAGGTTAATCAAAGGGCTAATCTCGCGACCGGCACATCCTGACACTTTGAATCTTCTGGAAGAAGTGGAGGCTAGTCTGTTTGGGGTAGAGTTGTAGTTTGTCGTTTTTTGTGGTTACCATCAGGATTGTTGATGGAATCACCGTTGATTACAATTGACTTTGTTTGTATGAATTCTTCCATCTCGATATTAGAATGATTGATCCAGATATTTATGCCTTGGTGTTTTTTATTATTTTTCGATTGGTTTCCCGTGGTTGGAGCCAGTGGTATTTCTGGGTCGGATTTATTTTCCGATATTGCGTCTAATCCCTGGCCCGGTTGCTTGGAATGGAATCAAAGCGGATATACCTTGGAAATGTTCAAATATGTTTGTTTGCATTTGCATTTGCATAATCATATTCATTCTTTGCATTGCAGGTTTTCTTGGTTTCTCTGGTTTTCTTATGCACTCTCTTTTTTCAGTCAGGATTGATCAACCAACTCATCGTTATTCTACCAGGCTCAATCAAAACATAGTGATGGACAAAGTTCAGGCAGATATGGCCGCTATGCAAGCTCGCATCGATCAGTTCATGGAAATGATGCAGGGTGTGGTGCAAAGTCAGAATGAATTCAGAACTCTGGTTCAGCCGTTGGTGGCGCAGGTCGACGAAAATGGTATCTTACACGGTGGTCTTCTTACCCGTAATATTCCTCCGGGCGGAGTTGGTGCTGGTGGACAGGGTGGTATTCCTACAGTGGTTGGAGAAGGAAGTACAATTCGGGCTATCCATGGCCATCATTTTGATGATCAACAGGACGATGTCTTTTCAGTCAGAAGTTTAGATGCTGCCCTTCCTGTGGTCAGTGATGAAAGAATCCGTTTAATTGAAGCTCAATTGAAGGGAGTGGTGAAACAGGATGATTTGGGAATAGATTTGGACGACCTAGGGTTGGTCCCTGATATTGTTATTCCACATAAGATTCAGATTCCCACACTGGAGAAGTACAATGGTTCTACCTGCCCGAGAACTCATGTGAAGGCCTATACCAGGAAGATGGCTGCTCACGCCAAGGATGAAAAGCTAATGATGCACTTTTTCCAAGACAGCCTGTCTGGCGCGTCCTTGGAATGGTACATGGGACTGGAAAGTAGAGATGTTCGTACTTGGAGAGATTTAGCTGCTACTTTCATCAAGAATTATCAGTACAACACAGACATGGCTCCCAACAGAACTCAGCTGTTGAGCATGTCCCAGAAGAATGATGAGAGTTTCAAAGAATACGCGCAAAGGTGGCGTGAATTGGCGGCTAGGGTGCAGCCACCAATGCTGGAGAAAGAGATGTTGGATATGTTTATGGACACACTGCCTAAGCACTACTATGAGAAGCTTTTGCCTTGTTCTCTGGGCAAGTTTGCAGATGTGATTGCTATTGGACAGAAGATAGAGGTCGGAATTAAGGCTGGAAAGGTTTCTAGTGGTGACGGATCGTCTTCCGGACAGGGAAAGAAGCCATTTGATAATTATAAGAAGAAAGGAGAGACCAACGCTGTATCATCCCACAGGGGAAAAGGGAAACAGCGTCAGGGCAATAATCAACAAGTAGCGTCGGTAACCATCCCAGCAACGTTACCTCCACCACAACAACAGAGGAACAATGCTAATCAGGGCCAGGCTCCGCGTCAGTATCAGCCAAGGCCTAGGCAGAACAGGCATTTTGATACCCCACCTCTACCTTATCCTCAGTTGTTTCAGCATTTGCTACAGTTACAGCTAGTCCAGAAAAGGACTCTCGCTCCTCCCGCCGGTAATCCACCTCCGGGTTATAACCCTAACGCCCACTGTGACTTTCACTCTGGAGAGCCCGGACACTACATTGAAGACTGTAAAGCTTTTAAGCACACAGTTCAAGATCTTGTGGATTCCAAGGCTATCAACTTTGCCAATGATGGGCCCAATGTTGT
The DNA here is from genome assembly GCA_022829125.1 of Lathyrus tuberosus. NCBI lineage: Eukaryota > Viridiplantae > Streptophyta > Magnoliopsida > Fabales > Fabaceae > Lathyrus > Lathyrus tuberosus. The sequence continues at coordinate 29,057,694 of JALAZF010000004.1, read as the reverse complement.
GCAAAATCCGATGCCTGATCACAACGGACCGAAGGTAAATGCAATAATTGAGGAATGTGAAGCTTCGAATTTAATAATGGATGTTGAAGAGCTGAAGAGTCCGTTGGCTGTGGTTAAGAACAGGCTATTGAAAGGTGGTGTTTATCCGGGTTGTGATGAGAACTGCTCCAAATGTTTGACAAAGGTAAATGGTTGTGATTCGTTGAAGAGGGGTATTCAGAATATGATTGATGAGGGCTGTTTGTAGTTTGACAGAGGTAATCAGCAAGAAGAGGTTATTAGTGAGAAGGTTGCCACTATCACCATTCCATTCAAAACAATTACTATTTCTGGTCCAGCAAGGCCACCTCCAGTCATTATCACAAAGGCTGGACCCGTTCCGTACGAGAGTTCTAAGGCCATTCCGTGGAATTACGGTGCAGAGGTGTTTGTCAATGGACAAAAGCAAGAGTTAATGAATACTTCACCAGTGGGTTCTAGTCCAGGGGTTAAAGTTGAAACTGATGCTATCACTAGGAGTGGTAGAGTCTTTATTCCGTCTGAGGATCAAGTTGGCAGTTCAAAACAAGACAGAGGTAAACAGATAATGGATGAGTCTGTACAGAGGCAGGAAGCAAATACTTCTATGACAAAGCCAGGTGGGGATACTTTCTCAGAAGATGTAGAGGAGTTCATGAGATTGATCAGGAAAAGCGATTACAAAATTGTTGATCAACTTCACCAAACTCCATCGAAGATTTCCATCCTGTCTTTACTATTGTGCTCTGAGGCACACCGAAATGCATTGCTGAAGGTTTTAAACATGGCTTATGTACCGCAGGAAATATCTGTCAATCAATTAGAAGGGGTTGTGGCTCACGTGAATGCCGGTAATGGTTTGGGTTTCACCGATTTAGATTTGACTCCAGCTGGGAGGAATCACAACAATGCTCTGCACATTTCAGTGGAATGCCGTGGTTCTTTAATGTCGCATGTGTTAGTTGATACCGAGTCATCTTTGAACGTGCTGCCAAAGAAAGCTTTGATGAAGCTAGATACTCGTGGGTTGATTTGTACGCCGAGTGATTTGGTGGTACGTGCTTTTGATGGCTCCAAGAGGTCAGTTTTTGGAGAGTTAGTGTTGCCGATCATGGTGCGTCCTGAGATTTTTAACACCACCTTTTACATAATGGATATTCATCCTGCCTACAGTTGTTTGTTGGGTCGCCCTTGGATCCATAGTGCTGGGGCAGTAACGTCTACTTTACATCAAAAACTGAAGTATATGGTTGATGGTCACGTAGTGACAGTATGCGGAGAAGAAGATATATTGATCAGTCAGCTGTTAACCTTCAAATACGTGGAAGTGGATGGTGAAATCCATGAAACGTTGTGCCAAGGGTTTGAAAAAGTGAAGGTTTCTGAAGAAGTGGTTCAGTCTGAAGCTATAGTGCAGCCTGCAGTGGCAAATCAACCCGAGGGTTCCATGTCTTCGTTAAGAGACGCCAAAGCTGTGGTTGAAGCTGGCAGCTCACAGAGGTGGGGCCAGGTGGTTAAAGTGCAGGAAAAGAGGGATACTTATGGATTGGGATACAAGCCAGCCCGGAAAGATGAAGGTCCTCCCAAATTCTATGGCTCTGTCCGCTTCACCAGCGCTGGAGTTTTCTTCGACAGAGTTAATGCTATTGAAGAGGAAGGGGATAGTGACTGTGACATGGATGAATGGATCCGTCCCTGTAACCCTGGTCAGAGTTTAGGCAACTGGTCTTCTGAGAGAGTCATTCAAGTGACAGGCTTCGAGTAATTGCTTTGTTTTCCTATTATGTTAATCCTGCGTTCTGCCCAAGATGCAGTGATTTTGTTTGTAGGGCTTTTAACTGTTGCATGTTTTGCCTTATCATCAATAAAGGACTTTTCACACTCAAATATTTTGATCTCTGTCTTTCTGTTTTTATTTTTATGCATTAAAAACCCACATCAAAATGGCAATGTGTTTCTTTTGTTACATCATAATAAAACATACCTCATAAATCATTGCAGGTCTTTTTGTTCAGATGACACCGATCATGACTCAGCTATAGCTCTGTATGACTTTGACAATCCAATCTATCAGGCTGAAGAAGTGGCTAACGAAGATTGTGAACTGCCCGAAGAATTGGCCAGATTGTTGAAGCAAGAGGAGAGAGTCATCCTACCTCATCAGGAGGAAATTAAGATTGTGAATCTGGGAACCGAGGATGCCAGAAAGGAGGTAAGAGTAGGGGCTGCATTGGAAGACAGTGTCAAGGGAAGATTGATTGAAATGCTCCATGAGTATGTGGACATCTTTGCCTGGTCTTACCAAGACATGCCTGGGCTCGATACTGATATTGTCGTACACCGGCTACCGCTCAAAGAAGGTTGTGCTCCGGTCAAGCAAAAGTTGAGAAGAACTAAACCGGAAATGTCTGTCAAGATCAAGGAAGAGGTTCAAAAGCAGTTGGACGCCGGATTTCTTGCCGTAACAAATTATCCTCCATGGGTTGCTAACATCGTGCCTGTACCTAAGAAGGATGGGAAGGTTAGGATGTGTGTTGATTACAGGGATTTGAATAAAGCAAGCCCAAAGGATGATTTCCCGCTCCCTCACATTGATGTGTTAGTTGACAATACTGCTCAGTATTCTGTGTTTTCCTTCATGGATGGTTTCTCTGGGTATAACCAAATCAAAATAGCCCCAGAGGACATGGAGAAGACTACATTCATAACACCGTGGGGAACTTTCTGCTATAAAGTGATGCCCTTTGGATTGAAAAATGCAGGGGCAACTTACCAGCGGGCGATGGTGACTCTCTTTCATGATATGATTCACAAAGAGATTGAAGTCTATGTTGATGACATGATTGCGAAGTCACAGACGGAAGAAGAACATCTGGTGAATCTTCAGAAGTTATTTGAAAGGTTAAGGAAATTCAGGCTGAGGTTGAATCCAAACAAATGCACCTTCGGGGTGAGATCAGGAAAATTGTTGGGGTTTATTGTTAGTGAAAAAGGTATTGAGGTTGATCCTGCAAAGGTAAAAGCCATACAAGAAATGCCTGTGCCGAAAACAGAAAAAGAGGTTCGTGGTTTCTTGGGGAGATTGAACTACATTGCTAGGTTCATCTCGCATCTCACAGCCACGTGTGAACCAATCTTCAAGTTGCTAAGAAAAGATCAAGCGGTCAGGTGGAATGAAAATTGTCAAAAGGCATTTGAAAAGATTAAAGAATACTTGCAGGAACCTCCGGTCCTTATGTCGCCAGTGCCAGGAAGGCCTTTGATTATGTATCTCACGGTTCTTGAGAATTCAATGGGTTGTGTGCTCGGTCAACAAGACGAGTCAGGTAAAAAAGAGCACGCCATCTATTACCTGAGTAAGAAGTTTACTGATTGCGAGTCAAGATACTCGATGCTGGAGAAAACATGTTGTGCACTCGCTTGGGCCGCTAAGCATTTGAGGCAGTATATGTTAAACCATACAACCCTTTTGATTTCGAAGATGGACCCGATAAAGTATGTGTTTGAGAAACAAGCACTTTCTGGTAGAATAGCCCGTTGGCAGATGGTTCTGACAGAATATGATATTCAGTATGTTTCCCAAAAGGCCATTAAGGGAAGTGTGTTGTCAGAGTATCTTGTCGAACAGCCAATTGATGATTATCAACCGATGAAGTTTGAGTTTCCGGATGAGCACATCATGTATCTGAAGATGAAGGATTGTGAAGAACCTTTGCCTGATGAAAGACCTGAGATTGGGTCTCAGTGGAAGATGGTTTTTGATGGAGCCGTTAATTCATATGGTACAGAATCGGGGCAATCATTACGACTCCACAGGGTTCTCATATACCCTTTACTGCCCGATTAGCGTTCATATGCACCAACAATGAGGCGGAGTATGAAGCATGCATCATGGGGTTAGAAGAAGCAATTGATTTGAGAATCAAGAACCTCGATGTTTATGGTGATTCTGCGTTGGTGGTGAATCAGATTATAGGTGAATGGGAGACTCGTCAGGTAAATCTCGTCCCATATAACAATTATGCCAGAAGATTGTTACCATTCTTTGACAGAGTGGACTTCCATCACATTCCCCGGATAGAGAATCAGATGGCTGATGCGTTGGCAACATTGTCATCAATGTATAAAGTGAATCTTTGGAATGAAGTCCCCCTCAATCAGAATCATGCGCTTGGATAGACCTGCTTTTGTATTTGCAGTTGAAGGGGTATCAAATGGCAAGCCTTGGTATCATGACATCAAAGTCTTCTTGAAGAATCAGGAATACCCAGCTGGGGCATCTTCCAAGGATAAAAAGAGATTGAGGAGGTTATCAGGAAACTTCTTTTTGAACAAGGATGATGTGTTGTACAAGAGAAACTTTGACATGGTCTTGCTACGTTGTGTTGATGAACACGAGGCAGGCTTGTTAATGGAAGAAGTTCACGAAGGTTCCTTCGGTACTCATGCCAATGGGCATGTTATGGCAAGAAAGTTGTTGAGAGCAGGGTATTATTGGATGACTATGGAGTCTGACTGTTTTAAATATGCCCAGAAATGTCATAAATGCCAGATTTATGCTGATAAGGTGCACGTGCCGCCTACTCCTCTGAATGTTTTGTCGTCACCTTGGCCTTTTTCCATGTGGGGCATTGACATGATTGGAAAGATCTAGCCGACTGCTTCGAATGGACACCGTTTTATCCTGGTAGCTATTGATTATTTCACGAAGTGGGTGGAAGCAGCCTCATATGCCAACGTCACCAGACAAGTGGTAACCCGGTTTATTAAGAAGGACATCATCTGCCGGTATGGAGTCCCGGAGAGAATCATTACTGACAATGGTTCAAATTTGAACAATAAGATGATGAAGGAGCTATGCCAGAGCTTTAAGATTGAACATCACAATTCTTCTCCCTATCGTCCGAAGATGAATGGGGCTGTTGAAGCGGCTAATAAGAACATAAAGAAGATTGTGCAGAAGATGGTAGTGACATACAAAGACTGGCATGAGATGTTGCCTTATGCTTTGCATGGTTATCGTACTTCAGTACGCACATCAACTGGGGCAACTCCTTTCTCGTTGGTGTATGGCATGGAAGCAGTCCTGCCATTAGAAGTTGAGATTCCTTCTTTGAGAATTCTGACAGATGTGAAGCTGGATGAAGCTGAGTGGGTGCGTTCTCGGCTGAATGAATTGAACCTCATTGAAGAGAAGAGACTAAAAGCCATTGGGCATGGCCGGTTGTATCAGAGCAGGATGAAGAAAGCCTTTGATCAGAAGGTGCGTCCTCGGTGTTTTCAAGCTGGTGAATTAGTTCTGAAAAGGATCATTCCTCCTCAAACAGATCACAGGGGAAAGTGGACTCCAAATTACGAAGGACCATATGTAGTAAGACAGGTTTTCTCTGGTGGAGCCTTATTACTCTCAACTATGGATGGCGAAGATTTTACGTCCCCTGTGAACGCGGATGTAGTCAAAAAATACTTTGCATAAAAAAAACCCGCTGAACATAAAAAGAAGGGTCAGGCAAAAATGGGGCATCCTGGCGAACCATAAAAAGGAAAGGTTCGGGCAAAAATTAGGGATAAAATAAATAAAAAAGAAATAAACCCGCAAGGTTGAAAACCTGAAAAGGCAACTTTGGCAAAAATGGGTATCCCGGTGGATTGAAAACCCAAAAAGGGCGATCCAGGCAAAAGTTAGGGATTTAAAAGCAAAGACTACAGTCCATGTTCGATCTATGATCATTGTTCACACTGGGAAAATCCGAAGGAAAGGAATCAGTCCAGTCAGTCTCTTCGAAGGCCAAAGTATCTTCGGATAAGCGAGTCATATGGGTTATAGCTGAGTCGAGTCATGGTGGATGTCTGTTCCCCACATTGCCGACATGTGTATTTTCCTTTACTTTTTTACACAATTACCTCTTTTCAGGAATTGCTTCCAGATGTAAATGCCTATTTACAGGCCAATTCATTCAATAAAGTTTGCATTTCAGTCAAAGAGCCTTTGTTTTCTGTTTTACCTGTTTTGTTTGTGAAAATGTCTGATATTTTTGATAAAAACATTACATGCTAAAATGTTGAGCTCTGTGAAACAAGATGGAAAACATTAGTAATTGGTTAGGCGACAGTCACTGCGATGATAACCAAAGTAATCAATTTTGCATGTAGACCTTTCTGTTGGTTTTGCAGGATGACAGGTGTGCTTCCCCAGTAGAGCTCTCCCCAACTTTGAAGTTAGATTGTCCTCAGCAGTTAATTACTCTTCCCCATCAGAATGCAGAAGATCATTTCCCCAGCTAAAGTTGTGTTTGATTACTCTTTTAGCAGGCGGCCAGGACTTGATGCTTTTGGCATCCCCAGCAAGAGACTGACGGGATACCTTCTTTGGACAAAGATGTTATTTCTCCACAGAGTCTGAATACCCATTTTCCTCGGCTAGTCAGGAAATGTCTTTTCTCATCAGCAACGATGTGATCTAATTCCCAGTAGATGAGTAAGCTTGATGGTATCCCCTAGCAGAGTTGATGTCGTCAATCATCAAGCAGGCTCGCTAATAGTGGATGATATTCCCCAGCAGGGTGAAGCTGTAGATGTCTCTCAGTAGCAGGTTGAGTTCAGTAACATCGCCAAGCAGGTTCAGTATTATTGACTCGCTTCCTCAATATCAAGGATCGTTTTCCTCAGCAGAGTATGAAGAAGTAATTCCCCAAACGGAGTCATTGAGGATCGTCCTCCTCAGTAGGATATAAGAGGTTTGCCCCCAGCCAGAGTGGTGGCTTGGCTCATCTTTCCTCAGCAGGTGATCCCCATGCAGATTTTGTTGATGGTTGGTATCCCCAGCATTTTCTTTTGAATTCAGGTTCTGAAGAATTTAGTGATCCCCAGCGAAGGAATCTCTACTCTCAGTATCCATCCCCAACAGAGAGGGTTTTCTCTCGGAGTTTCGTCTATCTCCAGTAAAATAGGAGATTGTGATCTTCCCCAGCAGGGCGAAGTTTTCCTCAACAGGATTTCCTTGATTTCAGTGGCAATTTAGTTTGTCATCCCCAATGGAGCTGCCTTGGTCTTCAACATTTATTTTGCTGGGACGCCTCTTTTGCATTGCATAAGCATCTTCTTTGCATGGGATCCTCCCAAATGCGTAGCATTTCCACTTTGTGTGGAGCATTATGGCAAAATTCAAACATATGCATTCGAAGCATAAGCCAGGTTTGTTAGCCTTTGCCGATTTCTTTCCCTAGCAGAAAGTAGCGTGATTCAGGAGATGTTGTTTAACACTACACCGCAACCAGTGGATTCGTCCTTCTTGTTGATCTTTCCTATACTCCCCCCGCAGAGTTGTCTGTTTAGATTTCTCTAGTCCCCGGCGGAGTCATCTTTGTAGATCTGTCGATTCTGCATATCGTTGTTTGAGAGTCTACCTTCGGCTTAGTCTTTCTTTGAAAGTTCACCTTCGGCTGGGTTTTTCTACCTTTTCGAGTTCGCCTTCGGCCGTCCTCGCACTCGCTGTTATCTTGATATCCCCAGGAAAGTCTACCTTCGACATAGTCTTTCTTTGAAAGCCCACCTTCGGCTTGGTCTTTCTTTTTGAACCCACCTTCGGCATGGTCTCATATCCTTCATTTGAAAGTCTACCTTCGGCATAGTCTTTCTTTGAAAGCCCACCTCCGGCTTGGTCTTTCTTTTTTTGAGCCCACCTTCGGCATGGTCTCATATCCTTCATTTGAAAGTCTTCCTTCGGCATAGTCTTTCTTTGAAAACCTACCTTCAGCTTGGTCTTTCTTTTTTGAACCCACCTTTGGCATGGTCTCATATCCTTCATTTGCAAGTCTACCTTCGGCATAGTCTTTCTTTGAAAGCCCACCTTCGGCTTGGTCTTTCTTTTTCGAGTCCACCTTCGGCTTGGCCTCGTATTATCCTTCATTTGAAAGTCTACCTTCGGCATAGTCTTTCTTTGAAAGCCCACCTTCGGCTTGGTCTTTCTTTTTCGAGTCCACCTTCGGCTTGGCCTCGTATTATCCTTCATTTGAAAGTCTACCTTCGGCTTGGTCTTTCTTTGAAAGCCCACCTTCGGCTTGGTCTTTCTTTTTCGAGTCCACCTTCAGCTTGGCCTCGTATTATCCTTCATTTGAAAGTCTACCTTCACCATAGTCTTTCTTTGAAAGCCCACCTTCGGCTTGGTCTTTCTTTTTCGAGTCCACCTTCAGCTTGGCCTCGTATTATCCTTCATTTGAAAGTCTACCTTCGACATAGTCTTTCTTTGAAAGCCCACCTTCGGCTTGGTCTTTCTTTTTCGAGTCCACCTTCGGCTTGGCCTCGTATTATCCTTCATTTGAAAGTCTACCTTCGGCATAGTCTTTCTTTGAAAGCCCACCTTCGGCTTGGTTTTTTTTTTCTTTTTGAGCCCATCTTCGGCATGACCTTGTATTCTTTCTTTTTCGAGCCCACCTTCGGCATGGCCTCGTATCCTTTATTTGAAAGTCTACCTTCGGCATAGTCTTTCTTTGAAAGTCCACCCTCGGCCTGGCCTTTCTTTTTTCGAGCCCACCTTTGGCATGGCCTCGTATTACCTTTATATCCCCCAGTGTAGTCCGCCTTTGGTTGGTCTACTCTTTTCGAGTTCGCCTGCGGCCGTCCTCGTAAACCACTCTTTTTCATCATCCCCACAGGTTGCAAATTTCCAGGTTCTTTTGGTATTCAATCTCCCTATATCCTGATTGTCTGAAAGTCGTTGCTTCCGTACCTTCGGATCCAAGAAGTTTGAATAGGGGTAGCTGTTGCACCTCAAAATTTGCCCTTTTGTTTTGATACTAACTGGATTTTGTTTCTTTGCATTTCTTGCATTAGCATTTGTGCATATCATTGGTTCTTAGCATGGGATCAAGGTAATTGGCTTAACTCAAGGGAAGAAGAGGTTTTCAGGGTTTCAAGCAACAATTCATGTGTATTGTCCAAGGGGCTAAGAGGAGAGAAAATTCTTGATGCTATCAGCTCTTGAACCACAAAGGAGCCTTAAGCCTCAAGGTGTCTTAATTGGTCCATCATCTCATCACAAGATCAAGATTGGCAAGAGAATTCAAAGGAATCACACTCTCCTAACCTGATTTCTTAAATTAGGGTTTTGGAGATTCTGGGATCTGACCCGCAATGAGCAAGCTCTTTGATTCTTTATCATCTCCAAGTGGCACATGTCATCATTAGTGGACATGATACATATCATATTCAGAGGAATTTGAATTTGGAGGATGTGCTATCTCCTCCTAACCAGAGGGTACCAAAATTGGGTTTTGCTATAGAACCAGTTTATTTCTGATTTTTTGGACAAGACTTGATTGCATGGTATTCCTTATGTCTTTAAGTGTCTAAGGATGGAAGATTGCCCATCAATTTGATTCAGAGGGGTTTCATTTGACCAGAAATTTCAAAATAAGGAGAATTGGGAATGAGGTCAACTGTGCAGTGGAAAAGTCAACCCTTGCTTTTTGAGGTCAACATCATGATTTTCAAGTCAAATATGGTCCATGGACAAGATTTGATCAAGAAATGTTCAAGGATTCATGAAAAATCAAGAAAGTTGCAAAGTTTCCATTTTTGGCAAAAATAGGGTTTTAGAACTTACTATTTTTGGCAAATTTTGCATGTTTTAGTAGTTACTTTCAAGGTCAGATTCCCCCATGATCCAAGCTTCATTTCAATTTTTCTCAAACATGAAAGTTGTAGAGCTTTTTCCAAGCTTTCTAACCATGTAAAGTTTGTCTCATTTGGATTATTATTGACAAAGTTATGGTGCTTTCAAGTTGGTGATTTTTCAAGCTTTAAGATTCAACACTTAGAAATTTTTTTCACTTTTCTTGGGCAGCTCGAGATACCAACTTTCATCCTCAAATTTCAATGCCTTCTAAGGGGAATTTCAACCTTTGTTGAATACCAAAGTCACTCTATGACATGCAAGCTTTCCAAAGGGTATCCATTTGCATGATTTGGATCAAAACTCCATAAGTTATATTACATGAAAGTCATGCATGTGAGTTTGTCTTCATGAAGGCGCAAAGTCATTTTTTTTGGCACATGCTGATTTCTCTTTATAGCAGCTCCTATACACCATAATCCTATCATCATATACATCATTTCTCTTGCCTCAAATAACCAAACAAGGACGTGTACGATGGATGCCACCTTTTGAAAACTTTGCCAAAACATGACAAATAACAAACTTGCTTGACAAGGTTTCATTCCATTCACCCTTTGGTATAATGTTCTGACCTCACACTCTCTCACGTGCCTGATCTTTTCACACCACAACCAAAATCATTTTCCACTCAAATGACTCACTCCACACACCCTCCCATTTGCTAAAATACGTACCATTCTCTCATTTTTCTTTTTTGGCAAAGTTTCAAAACAAACATTACACCTCATTTTCAGGCCCAAAACCAATCTTAATCCATGATATTTAAACTCAGAAAAACCCTAAAACAAGGGGAAGCAGCAGTTGGTAAGTTCAGAGAGAAAATACACACACCCTCTCATTCTTCTCCTTTTCGAATCTGAATTATACTGCAATTTCTCTTCATTCTATTGCTTGGTCCTTACTCTCTGAAGCTCAGTGAAGGTTTCCAATTGGTTTTCTGAAGCACTTGCCATTGTTTGAAGAGCCAACGGAGCTCCTCCGTTAGGTATTTTTTTTCTCTAACTCGTAACTCTCGTTTTAGGTGCTTTTTAGAACTTTTGTTGGTGCATCTGAAGTCCTACCTTAGGGTAGGCAATGTTTGAGTACTTATTTGTGAGTTTTAATGAAGTTTCATTTTGAGTGTTCAAACTTTAAATCATGATTGCTTGAGATTTAGTGGTTGTTTTTCAATTGTTTTTGCATATTTGAGATCTCCATGGAGTGTACTACATGGTAGTTTGTTGGTTGTTTTGATTTGAGATCATAGATCCATGTGTGTTGTTTCTTGAGGTTTGATTTTCATTGCTTTAGAGGAAGAATTTTGAGAAACTAAGGGCATAATCGGAATGTACGCAAAAAACTGGAGGGGGGGTGTCTTGGTTTTCCCATTTCCGACCGGACCAGTCGCCGCCGGCGGTGGCCGGCCGGACGGCACGGTTGCCGGCGAGCTACTGCAACTCTCACGTGAACAAACACAAGTAAACACAGGACAACTCAATCACAAAATGAACGATGTCGTGATCTCAGCTGAGAAACAAAACTGAGTGACTCCATGTCCTCAACTAAAAGAAAATGCAACAGAAATAGACGATGTCGTGATCTCAACTATGAGGAAGCTGAGCGACTCTTCGTCAACCACAAGATGAAAATGATGTCGTGATCTCAACTATAAGAAAGATGAGTGACTCTTCGTCCATCACAAAGAAAACAAAATACAACCCGATAAACCAAAAACAACAGCAACAACAGCGCTCATGCACCTGTATAGTTATAAAATCCAGCAACAAGCTAGAACAGCTTTCAACAGCCTCTATTTTCAGAACTGAATAGGTATAAAAGGTCTGGACATAATTGCAACATTTAACAGCTCACCCTGTGCACAACAACTATGTATGTAACATCTCCTCCTACCTTCAAACAACTTAGCAACTCAAGTATGAATCACTATCAAAGATAACTCAAAAGTTAGTCAAAGCAATCCATGAAAATAACCAAAGTTAATCACCAAGATTCAAATGAAAATTATCAACAAGGATTAAGTGAAATTGATACCAAAATGTAAGCAACAATTAATAAAAAATCTATGCAACAAATATCAAGGACTCTAGTAAAATTCGCAAACAATTAATCAAAGACTAATCCAATATATCAAATTTTAACTAGGAAAAATCACAAAGCTAACATTTAAGAACAATCAACAAAGTTAACAAATGAAGCCACTAAGAAGATTAGTTGATGTTAGCATTAAAATCTAAGTTTAGTCAATGTTAGAACAAAATCAATTCAAACTAAGTCAAGATCAATTAGTTCAAAATTAATTTCTAATTCTAAAAATCTAGTTATAATGTTACAAAACCAAAAAAACAATTGTCCGAAAACAATCATCAAAATCTAAATCCAATTAGCCAAAACTATACCAACATTAGTCTACATTTAGTCAACTACTAAACCTTGTTAAAATGTCAATTAAAGTCAAGATTAATTTCTAATTCGAAAATCTACTTCTAAAGTTATGAATTAATCCTAAACTCTAATTTTAAACTAATTCTAAAATTTATTAACTAAGATTAATCTAGCTAAAAACAATTGATCAACCACTCACTTAATAGAACAATTAAGACGAAATTCAATTAGTGAACAATTAGGCCAAAAATAATTAATGAGCAATTAAGAAAAAAAAAGAGCAATTAAGAAAAAACAATTAATGAGTGATTAAGCAAAAATAATTAATGAGGAATTAAGCAAAAAAAAAAAATTCAAAAACCATTAGTAAAATCTAAATCTAATTATCAAAATTAAGGTCTAATTAATAAAAACCTAATCATTTAAAATATCTAAAAAAAGAAACTAATTAACAAACCAAAATAACAAGGGGTGCAGTATTGGTTACAATGGTGCGAAAAGAAATTCCATGGGGGGAGGCTCAGTCTAGCAAGGTCTGTTAAATTGTTTTCTTCTCCTTAAAAACCCTAGGGTACATCGGCCAAAATGATTCTCATTCCCTTCCTTTTATTCCGCCGTCACCATCCTCTTCTCCGTCTCTACTTCTCCTCACAAATTCATCCGCCGCACATCTCCCTTTCAACACTCTATTCATGAGCCTCTCTCACTACAACTTTCCCTTTTCTTTCTCATCTTTATCTCAAAGCACACCAACGCGGCACACGACGGACACCACCTTGTTCTGTCACCTTCTCTCACACATCCAATACGCTACCTCACCGGCAACGCTCACAGACTCCTCACCACTCAGTGGAATCGAAAAGATTAAAGCCCTCAAATTACGAGACTCCATAGAAATTAAACAAGAAGCTTGAGAGATGGATCTGTTTGTAGATTCTAGGGTTCTGACGCGGTGGTTGCTCATGATCGGCTTTGACGGAGAGATGCTCGGGGCTCCTTCTTCTTCAGGTGCGTGATCTCCCTCTGTTCTTGCTACCTATTTTCTCTTCTCCTCCCATCATAGGCTCATCTTTCTTCTTCTTGGACCTGCGTGAGTTGTAAGTTGTTGGAGTTCTGAATTGATGTAAATTCCTTCTGTTTTCTCCGCTTCGTTTAATAGTTGCTGTCGATTGTTCGTGTGATGTGTTACGTTGATTCCGCCGGCGAACACTTGAACTGCTGTTGCGTTATTGTTGATGTCGAACTTTGTTGCAAGTTTTCTTTGAATTTGAAGCGAAGATGATGGTGAAGGTGTGTTGGTTGAACATGTTGCAGAATATTATGGTTTCTGCAGGTTATTGTGAAGATGGATGGAGAAATGAAAAGATGAAGATGGTGATTGAAGATTCCTGGAATTGAAGCTGACCAGAAAGTGAAGAAGCTCTCTCCAATTTTGTTGCAGATGAAGAATCCTCTTGGGAAACTCGTTAGAGAGTGAGAATTGGTTATGTTATGAAGAGTTATTTTTCTGCAGGTTTTTGTATTGATGATGAGGAATTGGCTATAGAGAGATGAGAAGAGTGAAGAAAAATTCGGAGTTAAACATTGATGAAGATGAGAATGTTGCAGAGTTGGTGAAGAATGGGAGAAGGTTCTTGAAGATGAAGGTTAAGTATTGCAGAGAGTTTATTAGCATATTCTCTTAGAAATTGTTAGTTTTTTTCTGTTAGAAGTTATTAGAGGTTTGTGATTTTTCTGTTATGGGATATTTTTTTTCGTTGTAATTCTTCTCTTTTTTTCTATGTAATGAGTTTCCATATTTCTGGTATCACTTTTCTTGGCTATGCATCCTTTCTACACTTGATGTTATTATTTTTTACCGAAGGTATTGTATTTGGACCACCATTCAAAGTTTTCTGTGCTCTGTACATGGACTGTGGCTTTACCAGGAGGGTTTAAAAAGAACCACATTGAGATTGCTGGAAAGTTGAGTGAATCGGTCACTATATGGAAAACAAGTTTCTCTGGTTCCTTGGTAGTAGAGACAGTAGAGTTTACCACAACTTCACATGCCAGAACATTGTCAGAGAAGACAGCATAATGATAAAGATCTGGAAGATGAATCTTATCTTCATTTGGAGGCTCTCGCTCCTTCAAGTGTGAGTTGCTGCTTGGGGGTGCAAACTTCAAGTAAACTTTAGCCATCAAAATTTGATCCTTAATCTCTTGAACCTTCTGTTTTTTCACTTCACGAGAGGGAGGGTTTAAAATATGATGACGGTCTTCTTTTCGATGTGAAGGCATATTTGTCGCTGTGATATTATACTTTGACATTCTATACGGAACAACATGTACATTTATATCTTCATCCGCAGAGGATGAATCTTTTTTTCAGAGCATCCTCATCTTGTCTTTCATCAAGGCTGAATCCTGAAACATAATGCTGCAATTCTAGACTTAGCATCATTATTCTTTTTTCAATCGTAACTAATTGTTGAACTAACATCTTTTCCTTTATATCCAACAAGATTTTTCTTTTTAAATTCTTCAGAACCTCCCTGAATCTGTTCTACAACATTTAACTTCGAGCTGTCTATTCTGGATGTAACACGATACAAATTTTGAAGGAACTCTCTTCTCCCAAGGAAAATGAGAGGAGCAACAACGGAAAGAGAGGAGAGAGAGAATAATAATCCTTTGGCGTTGACAAATTTGCTTCATGAGGTTGATAATGGAAGTGTGGGAAGCAAGTGCATTTTGAAGATTCATATCCCAAAGTATGGATTCAATTCAATGCGTTGATCTGAATGATCTTGAACTTGTTCATTCTTATTAATTTTCAATTTTGTTATTATTCTTTTTATTCGCTGAACCATTTGAACTTCTCTGTTTCTTCCTAGTAGAAAGTTCTTTTAAAGGTAGAGTTTTTTAGGGCTTTAGCTTCTTGGTAGAGACTACAGACGTTTTGAAATTTTCACTTTCCGTCTTATTAGCTGTCTTTAATTTACCAGGACTCTTTATGTCACGTTATTCAGATTTTTCAGATTCATCAATATGATAACTCTTGGAGGCCTATAAGGACAATCAAGGATCTTGAAGGCCACAAAACTTGAATTAAGGTTTAGAAAAAAAAGTCTCATGTAACTTCCTTAGTATAATGTGATATGCCGACATTGGCAATGTAATGAGACTTCTTGTAACCCTTTGAATTCAATGATACATTCCAAATATTCAAAGTAACCTTCCCTCTTAAATTAACCTTGAGTACTCCTTCATTAACTTTTGAACGCATCGCCATGTTTTGATTCCTTCAAGTGTCTGAATTACTTACTTCTTCTATCACATTGATCCATGAAGTCCTAGCATTTCCAAAGAAAACTTGTGCTACAAGAAAGCCAAATGATTAGATGAAGAGCTTTGCATCCAGTATACAACCTTCTCCTCTTGCATGAAAACCATGACTAAATGACTTGCAGTTTAAACAACAAATGAACCTATTCGGTAAATAAAGGTTAATAGAAACCCTGACTTTCCATTGATGAGACCCTCTGATGACAGTTTCCCTCGTATTGCATAATGAATCATCTTTGAGCAAAACCAAGATCTTCCATAACTTGCACCTCAGGTAATGATGGAATTTTGACTGATGCACTGATGAATACGTCTTCACAAATAAACCCTTAAAAACCACATACCCAAGGAAATAAACCCTAATCACGTGATCCTTCACTTGAAGACTGTCCACAGGCTCAAACATGAATGGGGAACCCTAATCCTCTTTGAGATACACTAATAAATCTTGAAGAAGATGACATGAGCTGAGAAGAAGTCAAACCCTGATTCACACCAATGAAATCCCGACCCGATGCTTCTGATGAATCCTCTGAATAGAGAAACCTTGGGGTTTAATGGACCTCTAAATAAGAAGACCTTCGGGATAACATGAACTCAACCCTTTCTTAAACTTAACTGAAGTAGGAACCGACTGGATCACCCCCGAATAGGGCAAACACTGATAACAGGAAAATTCCTTGGATCCCACGTCTTAGGTGCTCAATGCAATGTAAGATTATGAGTTATGACCTAATGAAGATGCAGATGAATGTGAAACAAAATCCAGTTAAGGTTAGAAAAAGAGAGGGCAAATTTTGGGGTGCTACAGCTGCCTCTATTCAATCGACTTGGACCTGAAAGGATGATAGCAACAACTTTCAGACATTCAAGGTAGAAGGTGATTGAATACAAAAAGAACCCGAAATTTACAAACTGTGAGGAGAGAAAATACAATTGGAGCCCAGTCACACCTTGTCAAAGGGATTTGACGGAAAGACAACATACCCAAAGAATCACATCGTCAAAGGGATTTGAAGGAAAGAAAGCTTATCTGAAGCAACACATCGTCAAAGGGATTTGGCGGGAAGGAAACAGATCCCAAGGAAACACCTCGTTAAAGGTATTTGACAGAAATAAGACATACCTGAAGATCCACTTTGTCAAAGGGGTTTGACGGAAAGACAACATGGAACCCAAGAAACACCCGTCAAAGGGGTTTGACGGAAAGAAAAACATCCCCAACAAACCACATCGTCAAAGGGATTTGACGGAAAGAAAATATAACCCAATGAAAGAAAAGTGAACCCCAAAACCACATAAAAAAGAACACCTCATCAAAGGAATTTGACGGAAAGAAAACAGAACTCAACCGAAGGGACACATCGTCAAAGAGATTTGACGGAAAGAAAATAGAACCCAAGGAAACACATCGCCAAAGGGATTTGACGGAAAGAAAACCAACATCACCAAAAAACCTGAACCGAATGAGCACATCGTCAAAGGGATTTGACGGAAAGAAACTATTTGAAGAAACACATCGTCAAAGGGATTTGACGGAAAGAAACCTAACATCACCAAGAAAAACCGAGGAAGCACATCGTCAAAGGGATTTGACGGAAATACTACTATCCGAAGAAACACAACGTCAAAGGGGTTTGACGAAAAAAAGACACATCGTCAAAGGGGTTTGACGGAAAAAAGACACATCGTCAAAGGGGTTTGGTGGAAAGAAAACCTGGTTTTGGGATGTCGTCAACAAAGGGTTGATGAACAAAGACTGATCGAGGGTAAGATCGACGTATGATCTACGACCCAGAAGGAAGGTAAGTAGAGGTTGACTGAAATGTTTGCTGGGGAATGACTTAGCATTCTCTCTGGGGATATGTCACTGTCTTGACTGAAAGTTGATTCGGGTTTCCACGCAAGGTACCAAATCTGGCTTATGCTTCGCATACATATGTTTGAATTTTATTTCCATGGCGCAATGCTCCATACGAAATGGAAGTGCTACGTGATTTGAGGATGCAATGATTATTATATGCAGAATGCTGATGTATGCTCGGGCTGACGGGAAAAGAAGGTTATGCCAAATATGATTGGTCTTTGCTGGCAAGGACCGGTGAAACCTGATGGTTATTGATTTTTCGAAGGTGAAATTTTTCAGGGGTACCAATGGGGATTGGATTTTATAATGAGGTGCCAATAGGGATTGGACTTTTGGTGATTCCCATTAGGGAATGGCTTTGGATGAGGGGGTACCAATAGGTATCAGGCTTTTGGATTTAGGAAGATACCAGCAAAGTGTGCTTCTGACGGTTTTACACGGCTCCATGCAATGCTATACTAGGCGAATGATATGCATGGTAATGATTATACAATGATGTTTATGATATGAAACAGGACCACTCCAGCAACATAAATGCCGAACAGACGAGGCCACCTCCGCTGGGGATAACAAACTGAACTGTCTTCTAGTTCATAAACTTTACTCGAGATCCCAACTAAACCTCCATTCTCAAGGAAAGTATGGATAACAAACATATGCTGGGGAAGCATCCTAGGAATCTGCTGAAGAAAAATGCCACTAACAATCGGCCTTTGACCTGCTGGGGAACACCCACCACCACCAATTAATCTGCTTGGGGAACAATGGTTGACGATATCAACTCTGCTAGGGGACAACATCCGACTTACTCCTCTATTGTAGACTTACCTTCTATCCTTACTCTGTTGGAGAGACGAAAACAACTTTACCGCTAACTAGGGAAGCATAAACCCAACACTCTTATGTTGTACGGGGATATGAACTTTTGCTGAAGAGCAACAAACTTCACCAACCTGGCTAGGGGAAGCGAGCTCCTGAACCCTTGCTGGGGAGAATAATCACAATCTTCATATGCTCTACTGAGAGTGATAAAAAATTAAGCTATCTCTGCTGGGGAGAGAAACTCTACTGGGGACATCACGTGTTAGCTATCAACATGAACCATGCAGATGTGATATGACCGAAAGGAAGTGCCCTGATGCAACACAACCCATAAAGGAACCTGTCTTCAGGATGTATCATGAAGATCTGACATATCCTACCTTAGTATGTAGTACCCTGGTGACGTGACTTTGATTAACCGTTCTCCGGAGAAAATAACTTCTTCTGCTCTTGAAGTGGCCTACCTTAGTACGAGCCTTGCAGTGACTTTGCCTTTGATTGGCTAATCTTCGAGAGATATTTCACAATGTAACTGCCTCGAATTGGCAATTTCTTAACACGACTTACCAGGGAAGCCCACACTCAACAGAATCTTCTGACAACATGTCCCTTGTCACACCTGTCCCTCAGAGTTTTCAAGCATCTCACTTTGGCGGGATCAAAATTCTCGAATGATGTTCACTTTGTAAGCCTTACTGGTGTCAAATACATGTAAGCAAACAGAAAATATTTATTCCAAGAATTAGAATTTTAATGCAACACGTATATTCATCTCGAAGTTTTTTATCGAAAAGATATCGCCAATATCTATGAACGAGTCACTAGTTAAGGTGAGACATAAATTTTTGAATGAAACATAGCATGCATATGCAATACCAACAAAGTCTTATTAGCCCAACTCAGGGGAGTCATGAACGCTATCTCGTTGAAGTATGCCTTCAGAATAATCCTTGTTTCAATTAGGACTTTTGAAGATTGTAACATGGCCTGGTTCGTGGTTTAAGAAAAAAGGATTTATGGCTCAAAATTTTGTTTGTGCCCACCCATTCTCCTTGATGTTCTCCAGTCCTACGTTCAGCTAACTCGACACAAGCGCTCACCTTTCGAAAGAGATTAATGGATGGTATGAGTGATGGTTAAGGAACCCACAAGGTTTTCGGAGTGACAGTCACCCCTTTTGTTTGTGGTGGTCACACGACTTGTTCTTTATCGAGGATTTTTCTTTTTTCATCCTTTTCACTTTTCGTTCTTTTGTTTTTGATTTCCCTGATTTTTTCCTGGACTGATTCTTCTTTGAATTTTTCAATTTTGAAATCCAGCCGGATGCCCTAAATTTTTCCTAAGTCACTTGTTTTCAAGTTTCGACTTAGCAGCCTTTTTTTTTTCTTTTGATTCTTTTTCTTTTTGAACAAATCGTGTGACAGTGGCTTGTCTGACTTTTTTAAAAGAGTTGTTACTGATTCATCCTTTGATTAGTGAGGGATGAACATTGTGGGATTGTGAAGGATAACATGTAATGGATCCTTGAATGTACCTTCCTTCAAAATTTGAACGCTTGGTCAAATTAACTAACACCTACCCTGCCCCAGGTTAAGATTGAGGGTTTTCAGCTTTCAGAAAGAAACTCCTACTACTAGGCTCAACGAGGTTGAAAAGGGATTATCTTCCTTATATCTCTGGTGTTTGGGGAGTTGAAACAATGCTTGTACATCATCAGCAAGGTTTTGTTCCCGAAAGCATACGACCAGAAAGTTTGTGTTTTCAATTCGTCATCCTCCCTCAAAGAGTTTAAGCAAGAAAGTTGGTATTGCAATGCACATAAATATTAAATGAGTGAACATAAATGAACTTCTTCAAGAAAAACATACTCATTGCATTAAGATCATTATTCAAGAACAAACAAGTTTCTACATGCAAACAACACATTAACTAATAAGGAAAAATTACAAATGAAAATGCAGTAAAGAAAGATGATGATCGCCATTGCTGAGGAGGCTTGGCTCCAATTGGACTGATTGCTTCAGGAGATGTCTTTGCAGTCTCAAGTGCTCACTTGGGGATTTTCAATCAATGTACAGATAGTCTACAGTGAAAATAATGACCCCAACGTCAATGAGATATTGCACCTTGTGTTTGAACGCGTTGCAATTTTCAATTGCATGCCCCTGTGTCCCTGAGTGGTACTCGTACCTAACACTCTTGTCATAATCTGGAGGAAGGGGACACAGAACAGGCGCATCTTCCCTTAGCTGAATCAAAGAGTCTTGAAGTAAGCGAGCAAGGAGTTGACTCTGAGGGACAATAATGATATCAAACCTTCTCTCGGGCCTTCTGGACCTTTGTTGACTCTTCAGATGATAACTCTGTTGCTGATACTGACTTGTACCTTCCTCTCATTCGGGCACTTTCATCCTTAGACTTGGCTTAGGAATAGGCAACAACTGAGGACATGGAGATTCTAAAACCACAGACTGCAAGAAATTCCCCCGACTTGGTGCAACTTCAGGAGGGAAAACAGGGATATTCACTTTTTTTGTAGTAATAGGAGTAGAACAAATTGTCTTTGAATCGATCAGATCCTGGACAACATGCTGAAAGGCCTTATATTTTTCCAAATTATGCCCCGGCGCACCAGAGTGGAAATCACAATGGGCTCTTGCATCGTAACCGGGTGGGGGCTTACCACCAAGAGGATTTATCGTCCGAAGTTCAACCAATTAGAGTTGAAGTAGATGCCTCAACAGCTGATCATTAGGCATAGGAAGCGGATCAAAGATTCTGTGAGACTTATTCGGCCTCTGTGCGTACTTCTTAGTCTTAGGATTTTCTTGGGAGACAGGAGGTAGCTATGGACTAGGAAATTCTGGAACCCCAGGTTGTGCAGAAAATCCGCGAGGTAAATCACACTTTGGGAGAGATCCCACATGCAAAGGTGGAACAAAAATTTCTGTTGCAGCCTCAGGCATGGGATTTCCATCCTTTCTGAGCACATTTCTCACGACTTCCATAGCCAGGCTCATCTGAGTCTTCAGTTGATTGACCTCTTCCTTCAGCATTTTCTGGTCTTGAATCAAAGCTTGCATGTCCCCCATAAACTTCCCCATTTAGCTTCGTACTTCCCTCAACTCTGCTTGAATTTGATTCATGACCAGCTTCTGACTGGCTTGAGAAGTTAAGTCTAAAATTCTGAAGAAAACCAGACCAGGATGAGAATAACCAGCTTCAACCACCTATTATGCAAATGAATATGAAAATGCAATGCAAATGTCATGTTATGAATGCAACAGACATGGGATCAAAGCTTCCACATATTCTGAATAACTATTGTGTTGACGACTGAATGAGTTCACAAGTCTGCTCTAAATAGAATACCAGAATACTAGAATATCTGAATAATCAGAATACCGGAATACCAGAATACCTGAATACTGGAATAATCAGAATACCTGAATAATCAGAATACTAGAATAACAGGCTAATAAGTCCATACTGATAAGAAAACCAGAATACCAGGTAGGTTGAAGGTCAAGGTTCCCTGCAAACCTGTAAACACCCATCCCTTCTCACATGTGGGTTCTAAAACCAAGGATCCTCAGTGTCATGGACTCTCAGGTTGAGAAATGATGATACGTTCATTATTTATGGTTTGGCATCATCATCAATTGAGGAGGCCTCAACTGATTCCCCTTAAAAAGGTCATCCTATGACAAGTTCTCAGCTTCGGGTCCTCGGATCAAGAAGTGTAATGGGTTTACCATTTATAGTCTACCATTATCGCCCCATTGGGAGGAGTACCTCAACTGAGTCCTCGGGAATGGTCACAAGAGTCGACAACTTTCTAGGTTAACACCCTGAAATGCACAAGATGCGCAAATCAAAATATCTCCCAAGAAAACCTCGTCTGGGTGTGGGTTTCATGAAAACCAAACGTACCAAGACGCTACGCTGGCCACACTACTTTCCACTCCAATACTATGTGTATGCTCAAGCCTGTGTATTGGGCTTATCTCTCAGAACACCCTGCCCACCAGAAAAACAGCAATCCAGCACAATCATGTATATATGGTAAAATGAAATGCACTAAAGCAGATAAATGCAATAAAAGTGATAAATATGCGATAAAAGCCATAAATAAAGCATATAGAGCATACAGATAAACACCCCATAACAAAAAATAAATAGGTGCTAGTGTCATACCACAAATTTTGACCACCAAGATTTCCCATCATTGTGCAAATCATCACCATAATATAGATGTACCATCACACCTCATCAATCTCCTTAAGGGTTATTGAGCATTCACTACAATCAAGAATTAGGTTTTGAGCCCTCTCAGAGTACTCAGACAAAGGATCAATCAAGAAATGACTTGATCTTCAATTTGTCTAACCTCTTAAAACATCCATGAAGGATCAAGAGGACTCCCATATCAAGAATCAAGCAGAAGGTTGCAATATTCCAAGTGGATCAAGCCTCAAGATCGTCAGTGTCACCAAATTAGGGTTTTGGTCGACTAAGGCCTCTAGATGAAAATTTTTATCTAGGCATGAGCCAATACTTCAAAGCATGATCCAAGATGTTCAAAGGGACCTCATTGACCTAATCGTCAAGTCAAAACAACCTTAGGGGAAGCATTCATCAAAAATCAGGAATTAGGGTTTCTTGACCTAATTCACCCCTAAGTTGACTTTTGGGACAAGACATGAACCAAGACCTCAAGACATGATTTGAGGGCCTCAAATACACCACATTGATCCATTTGAAATAATTGATTGATCCAAGAAGCTTGATTCACAAGTTTCAATTTCATCTAGACCACTTTTAGGGTTTTGAAGAAAAAGTCAACCGTGTCTTTGACTTTTGACCAAGACATGTTCCCAAACCTTGGGACATGATTCAAGACACCCTAAAACACCTATGGAATCTATCCATTAGGTTTAACTTAGGTCAAGGACTTGATTTCATAAGGAATCACACAGTGTGGAATTCATCTGACAAAAAAGTCAATTGTGCCTAAATATAGTTTGACTTTTTGGAACTTTTCACAAATATGGTTCCCCTAAGTAAAAAAAATGTTAATGTATGGTTTTGATCATCATTCATCAAGAAAAATCAAGAAAAGTGAGGTTTCTTGCAAAAGGGGCAACCATGAGAAACCAAAATTTTTCTAAGTTATGGAACAAAAGTGATTTTGTACCAACTTTGCAAGGTCATAACTCCTAAACCATAAGGCCTTTTTCTCCCATTCAAAGCTCAAATGAAAGTTAATCTTACATACTTTAAAAGTGCCAAATACAAGAGATTCTAAATACTCATGTATTTCAAGTTATGGATTGATCAAAATCACCAAATTTGGAAATGGCTACTCTTTCCAACACTTAGAAAATTTTTCAACAAGTCAGAATCTGTTCCAATTTCATGAGAGCTTTCCAACAAGTACCTGATCATCTCTAAATTCAATTTGAGTAGGGAGTTACAACCCTTAGAACATGGCATCAAAGACTGATTTCCTCCCAAGGCAGATTATAGGTCTTTGGCTCGAATTGATCAAATTGTGAAATTTCAAGTCTTGTAATTCTTCTAGAAACATTGCGGATCAGATCAAAGAAAAAGACCTCCGAGCCAAAAGCCCTGCAAGCAAGAAATCATCATGTTGGCATGTGAGATTCAATGATGCAAAATCGAAAAACTTCAAATTTGGCACGGAGCATTCAATGGATGCATCAAGGTAGCATGAGCTGAGACAAATCCAACTGAATGAGTCAAGATGAACTTAAGAATCAAAAGACCATAGGCCTGCTCCATTGAATCAAGTCAATGGCTAGTGAAGACCAAAGATTCCTTTTTTACACCATTGAACAATGAGCTGTACCAGTTGCCATTCACTATTCCTTGCAAAACAAACTTGTTCCACTATAAATAGACATCATTTGTGGTCAGATTGAGTACACCAAAGCACAACAACACTTGCTTTCCTCAAAATCTCTCTCATTATGCAGAATTACCTTATTTTACAAGTCACTATAGAATTTTGAGTTAGGGAGTAAATCCACCGCAACTGATGATCCAAACACATCCAATATATCATATATAAAATGTTCAAACACTCATCCTTCATCTGGAACCCCTGAATCACAAAGTCACTAGTCAGTTGCTCAAGCTCTTTGGCAAGGTTGCAGTTGAGGTACCACAAGTTGATCCAGGCATCACCAATCAAGTCTAGGCATTTCAACACACTCTATAGGGTATATTGAAGCTGTCCAGGTCCTTAAAACACATCTATAACACATCTATCATCAAGCTCGATCACCAGCTGCAAGAGGTAAGCCTGAACCCCTCAAACTCTATAATCCATGCATCATAAATGAATTTTTGAGTTACCATCTTGTTCCTGCATGTGTGTAGAGTAATAACCCTCAATCAATTGCCATGAATCAATCGTGTATGGAATTTCATTGTGTTTATGCTGAAATTAGGGTTCTTGAGGTTATCCTCTGATTTCTCACTCCACACTTAATATAAATGCAATTAATCTATATGGTTGTGATCCTTGTTCAAAAACGAACAAGATTGGTACTTGAATCATGCAAAACCATTGAGTAATCAGAGAGAAAAGTGAGAAAATGCAAATCTGCAGAAAACAGGGTATGTGTGTGTTCTTGGCGCCCTTTTTCAAAATTTTGAATTTTTAAATATTTGATATTTTTATTAAATGATTTCAAAAATTAATTTCTCTCTCAAAATTTTTATCATTTTTGATTGGTTCTTTTTTTAAAATTTCACAAAAATGTTTAAATATTTTATTTTACAAAAAAATCACATTTATATTATTTATTTAATATAGTTTGATTTTTGAATTTAATTTAAATTTATTTTTGTTTTAAACATTTTTAAATGAGATTCTTACCTTGATTTTTCAAAACCAATTGAGTTTCAAACTTTCATGTGATTAAATTTGGTTTTTAAAAATATTTTTCAAAGCTTCCAACTTATTTTTTAATATAGTTGATATTTTATGTCATTTATTATTTAAATTTCCTTTGAAAAATGATATTTTAATTTAAAATTAGGGTTTCCTCTTGATTTTAAATTTTAAAACACTTTTGGGCCTCTAATAGAGTGTAAGACCCACCCCTTTTCATGTAAATAAATTTTTGGGCCTTAGTCATTGTATAAGTCCCACTGTGTTTTCTAAAACCGCGGCGCGATCGTTGCCTTTTAAACCAAAAATCATCTGGGCCTGCCCTTGTGTTGTAAGTCCCATCTTTATTCATTTTTCAAACTTTTTGAGCCTCTAATAAAGTGTAAGACCCAATCCTTGTTATACATAAACCATTTTGGGCCTCAGTCATTGTATAAGTCCTGATACAATTTCAAAAATCTCAGCGTGATCGCCATTTCAAAACAATTGTCATCTGGGCCTCTCCTTGAGTTGTAAGCCCCATCTTTTGTACATAAAATAAAATTTGGACCTCTAATAGAGTGTAAGACCCACCTCTTTTATAAATACAACAAACTTGGGCCTCAGTCATTGTATAAGCCCCTTTGTTATTTTCAAAACTACGACGCGATCATCCCCTTTTCAAAAGAATTCATCTGGGCCTCTCCTTGAGTATAAGCCCCAAACTTCTTTTTAAAACAAATTTCCTTTTGATTTATATTCAAACTCATAGTTGTTATCAAAACTTCTTTCAATTTCTTGAATAACTAACCATACAGCTGTAACACTAGAAGCTTGCTCACTTGTAAGTTTTTACCAGCTTTCTTTTACATACTTGCTCATATATATATATATATATATATATATATATATATATATATATATATATATATATATATATATATCTCATATGTATATATATACTTGTATATCTGCTTAGAGTTTTCCCCAGCAATTAGGTATAAGTTTAGATCAAACCAGTGGTTACTCTTTCAACACAGTCAAAACTAGTTTCCCATAGGAATTTCTAGATACAATCTTGCCTCCTCTTGGGCTTATTCAATATGGAACAGTGAAAGGCATTATTCCCGTTGAAACTTTTCTAAAGATTGTCACTATTAGAAATGTGTCAAGAAACTCATTTCCCCAGAGAGGATTAATTCTCGGTGAAACCTCTCTTGAATTTCTTCGAACCCTAGAACTGTTCACTAAAAAAAAGATTATTCCCGGTGAAACCTTTCTTGAACTTTTCTCAGGTTTGGACTCACATGCTTCCTAAAAGGATCCCTAGCCTCCTCTTGGGCTTTGTACAAGGACCCTCAGGCTTCTTAGAAGGTCTCATGCCTTCTATAGGTCTTAGTACAGGGACATATAAAACATCAGAGCCTAGTCCTTTCAAGAGTCAAAACATCAGACCAGTTTAGGGTTGGTTCTCATCCCTTAAAACATCAGTCTCCTCTTGGGCATTATACAAAGATAAATCTCTTCATACTAGTAAGACTTGGACAGTCTCATCTCCTCTTGGATCTCAAAGAAACCCTCAAGTTTCCTAAAAAGCACAGGAAAAACCTTGACCATTTAACTAATCACTAGCAGAGTTAAAACGTCCAAAGGTTTCAAAACTCAATCTTTAAACTCTCACTTTAAAATTCCCCATCTAGGGTCAAATTACTACCAGTAAACCCTCAGAAAATCAGAACCTCAAGGCATCTGATCTCCCAACTCTTCTGCAAACCCTAGCAAGAGTTGATTCCCTAATTTAGACCTGTCTATGGATCTCAATAATCCTCAGCAGATGATAGCCTCCTCTTAGGCTTCATATAAGAAATCCCACATCCAGCCTCCTCTTAGGCTTTGTATAATGATCATCCCTCAACAGTTTCAGCCTCAATCTTGGGCTTTGTACGAGACAGACAAAACATTCTCCAGCTAAGTCAGTCAACTTTTTAGCCTCAATCTTGGACTTTGTACAAGACAGATAAAACCTCTCCCTGGTGAAGTCAATTCTTTAGCCTCAATCTTGGGCTTTGTACAAGACAGATAAAATATTCCCCAAAAGGAGTCAATCTCCCTTTTAACCTTAATCTTGGGCTTTGTACAAGACAGAAATAAAACTCCATAGTTGAGTCAACCTTTTAGCTTCAACCTTGGGCTTTGATCAAGGCACACAAAAACCAACATCCCCTCAGAGGAAATCAAAATCTCTCTGTAGAAAGAAATTTCTCTGTACAATCACCCATCAAAACAGACAAATCAAACAAGCCCTAATGCCAGATAATTGCTGTAAGTGGCACTCTTGTTGATTCAAAAATCCAAGTTGTAGTCCATCTCTTATCCTGGTCAATCCCCTCTTTCATCTAATTGCTGTAAGTGGCAAACCTCTAGATTATTTACATCCAAGCCAATGTCCATCTCTTAGCATAAAAGATTCATAAGGAAAAATGGCATTGCTCTACACTGAGTTAAAGTTTCCTCCTTCAGGACAAATCCCCCTTAAAGTAAATTATGGCATTGCTGGACTCCATACATTCCAGTTAAAGTAATGCTCCTTTATAAGCCAGTTACCCAAACAACTGTGATAAACCGATGAAATATCTCCCTTTAGAGATGACAAATTCTCTCTCAGTCAAAACCTTTAGCTTCAATCTTGGGCTTTAAACAAGACACAAATAACCTTTAGCTTCAATATTGGGCTTTGAACAAGACACCAAATATCCTTTCCTCCCATAGAATAGGAGGAACTACGACTGCTCTGATTTCCCTGTTTTCTTTAACGGGAATATGTAGGCATAAGATTGCGAAATCTTAGCGAGCACGCATATCAAAAACCTTAGGTCCAATACCTTACCAAAAACAACGAAAAACCAGAAAAACAAAAAAAATACTCTCTCTCAACACTTTTCCAAAGAAGAAATTTTCCCATTTACGACAGATAAGCACCAATAAGTAGAATAACAGAATAAAATGCCAAACAATCTATGGATAACCATATATAGGATGGGTAATTGACAACTCCCCATTGTATAACCTGACCCGAACTTCCCAATCTCTTAGCATTTGTTAAAGAAAACATTTGCGTGCAAGGTTAGTTTTAGATAGCTTCCCTTTCCTTTCCAGCTTCATAGGATAAATAAGAAATCAGAAAGTAGCACCAAGTTCCAACTAATTGCGGTAAGGTGGTCGCGTCACCGAAAAAATCGCACGCTACAGAAAAAATGGCGACTCTGCTGGGGAGATCATTATAGGATTAGAATTCCTAAGAGGTCTAGGTTGTTTAGCATTTTATATACTGTATATATATATATATATATATATATATATATATATATATATATATATATATATATATATTTACTGTTTTTCCTACTTGGTATCCGTGTTTATTTTTTCTGTCAATAGGAATGCGATTAATACGCATGTGGAAAGTTTGAGAGAACAATAAGATAAGTGGTGGTATAGACGGGGAACATTTACCGGGAGTGAATCTCGACTCAGTTGAACCTGGTAGACCACCAAATCAGTGGAGATACCCGTGTGGATGCAATGTTGAACGACCGATCATCGTGAAAGCAAAGTTATCCCAGTGCGGTATTCGTGAAATTGAGGTTTTAGTAGACATTAACCATATGACCATTTGGTAGTACGGTGACTATCGGGAATAGTTAACACGCGATACTACACTTAAAATGAGATTCACCCTAGGATGTTACAGGTCGCTCGGGTGAACCAGCTTGCTGTTGATATCTCTAGGAGGGGTCAATGATTTTTGGGAACCTTAGAACCCGTTCTACAGGTACAAAAATTTGACCAAAATAGTACAACCTTTGGGGATGGGTAGAGCCATGACTTCATGCTCGTGGTGTTGAACTCTTGAATCCATGTATTCAAATGTTTTTGTGTGCTGTATTCATGCATTCATATAAAAAACTCTTTTCAAACAAGAAAAAAAATTTTTCTTTCAAAATGAACTAAACAATAATTGTAAATATCAGAGAGAGATTGCGTTATGGATTTCGGTAGAAGAAAGAAGCACAAGTACACCTTCAAGGCTCCAAAACTAGAGGACTTAAGGAAATTAGCAAGGATGGTTACCAACCCTGAGGCTTTTAGAGCTAAGCACGGGGGATTATTGTCTCTATTAAGGGCCCATACAGTTGAAGGAACCATCTCTACGCTGATACAATTCTATGATCCGGTTTACCACTGCTTCACCATTCCGGACTACTAGCTGGCACCAACTTTAGAGGAGTACTCTCACCTGACTGATTTACCTATCACTGACCAAGCTCTATTTTTTGGACTGGAAGAAATTCTAAAGGAACAAACCATTGCAAGAGCAATCTATTTGAACGAGTCAGAAGTCAGGACTCACATAACCACTAAGGGAGGAATCCAGGGTTTACCAGCTAAATTCCTGACGGAGAAAGCTCTATACTTTGCCAGTATAGGAAACATAACTACTTTCAAAGATATCTTTGTTCTACTCACATATAAGTTATTCCTTTTTCCCAACATCGATAACTGCGTCGATACCAATGCCATTAAGATATTTCTAATTAGAAACCCCGTACCAACCTTGCTCGCAGATGCTTATCATTTTGTACACTTAAGGAATTTATATAGCGGAGGAATGGTCACAAGCTGTGTACCCTTATTCTATAAATGGTTCATTTCCCATTTTCCCAAGTTTACTACTTTTTTGGGATCACAGGAGTACTCTACGTTGGTCACAGAGAATCATGTCTCTCACCAACTCCGACATAGATTGGTACAATAGGATTTATGAGGGGATAAAGATCATCGACAGATGTGGAAATTTCCCTAACGTACCCCTCATTGGAATTAAAGGGGGAATCAACTACCATCCAATTTTAGCTCGCCGTCAACTCGGATACCCAATGAAGAATATCCCACATAATGTTCATCTGGAATGTATTTTCTTCAAGGAAGGAGAAAATGACAGGGCACTAAAGAAAGAAATAGTGCACGCCTGATAACACATTCACAGGAAGGGAAGAGAGTCTCTAGGAAAACCAGATTGTACCTCCATGGAACCTTATCTCCACTAGGTCCAAACTAGAGCCCTGAAGCTGAGGATGCCTTACCCTCACCAATAAGTATTTCCATTAAAGGAATCTGTCCTTTATTTCATGTCTGTTGCGAAAAAACTCCAAGTCGCTCTCAACAAAGTTCAACGTGAGAAGAGCTCTTGGAAAAACAAATACCGAATCCTAAATTTGGAGTGTACCAAGATTCAGGAACTATTAAAGGAAAAGGATGCTCTTATTGAAATATTTGAACAACATGCTATAGAGAGTCAGGAAGATCAAAGAAATTTGCCCACTCCTTTCACTTGGCAAAGGACTGACAACCCGACAACGGCTGAAGAGCCCCGATCAAAGAAAAGGAAACTACCGGAACCGACATCTGAGCTCTCTTCAGAGAGGACTCAGAATCCTTGAGCTTAGACATTTCCTTTACAACACTTTGTAAAATGTTGTATTTTTCCCTGTAACATACTGCAATCTTTCAATTTCAATAAAAAGGGGTTCCTCTTCCCTGTATGATATTTGCAATTTATTTGGTGAAGTTTCTGTTTGATTAAAATAAAAACTAAAATATATATCTCATTGCATTCATCATTCTCACATGACGCATTTTTCTTATCTTTGAGTCTCACGTACGTGTCACGATTATAGAGTCAAACTGTCTCACTCATACAATACTCGGGCCAATCGACAAAAGAAAATGGACGATCTCGAGGAAGAGAACAGAGAGCTGAGAGAAGAAATAGACGCTCTGAAGGAAAATCGGAAAAAACTTCACAGTGACATGCAATCCCTAGCAGCAGCTCAGGAGCAACGACATCAAAAGACTGTAATCTCAAAGATCACATCTATGCCCATAATGGAGACACATGAGCATCATCCTCGATACAACATGCCTAAGGGTCGCCCCTAGGGTGTAACGCCCTATATAATATTTATCTAGAATAATACCATACAAGTGTTTTATTTGGTACTGACACCATCATAAGTGCCTATTGGCATAATTCACAGACTTGACCATTTATAATACATAAATACAACCTATGGTACAAGGCATGGAAATTAGCCAAAACAAGAAAATCTAAGAGTAAGGTACAATATTCCTCATTCTACAAGAAACTAATACACAGCAGAATAAGCTCAACTAAGCTTCTCTTGAAACATCCAAGCATAACTCCACTTGTAAATCATAATTGCAAACAACGCCTGAAAAATAACAACAACAATGGGGTGAGATATTAAATCTTAGCGAGTTCCCTATCTTATGGATTCTCTCGGCTTTACAGGGTTCTATCAATCCTAACTCAAGTCAAGGGGAAGGGAAATGACCTTGAGTTCTCAATCTCACACTATATGGAAACATGTCATGAGTCTGTTAACTCAAAAATCTCACTAATCGATGACTTTACCAAGGCATCCCCTTTTCCCGTCCGCTTCTACGTCTAGAAGTCGACCCGAGTCATGGATCCTTGTAGTTATTTGGCATACGAAATGGATCCGAGATCATCGGCCTGTTAACCGTGAACCGTCACTTCTCATGGTCTGTTAACCATCACAAGTCTCTTTACCATATAGGCTCCATTCATACTATACGCGGGAATCAAACCTACCAAGTAATTATGCATACGTTTCAGAGGAGCTCGAGACTCATGAAACTGCATCACAAGGGATACAGTTACGATTACGTGATCATATACACAACGTGATTGTATTTGACAATCACAAGGCCACATTCGCCTTAAGGCATCTTTTGCCTTTTCTCATAAAACACAAGGTTACACACATGTTCCATACTAGTGTTCACTCTCTCCTAGACCATTACTCGTCAAAGATGCCCCTTTCTACATCGAATGAACGAGCATCGCCATCTAGGTTATCTACTCTAGACAATTACTCGCCAAGGATGCACCTTTCTACATCGAATGCACGAGCATCGCCATCTAGAGTTTCTATTAATTCCTAGCCACGACCTAGAATCATATCATTAGGTTTGGGGTAAAGTTTCCTCACTCTTCTTAATTCGTTTTAAGCATGCATATTCTCTTATTCATACTTAACAACAATTATATAGACATGATATAACACAATTTGTATATAACAATATCAATCATAAAACACACATGATAGCATAACATATCAAACATAATCCACATAGTAGTTCACACACATTTTAAGGCATACAAGCCACTACTATCTCCTACCAAGCATCCTTGATTAAATCATCGTCTAACATTACCATTTAATAGCACATTGGATTCTCTTTCCAAGGCTTCAAGTCCCATATCAATCGGGCTCCCGATTCATGAATTATGGTAGGAATAAGGACCCATACCATTCATATTCATTACATTTCCATATTTATCTTATCAATCCATGGCATAAACATATGTTTCTACTTCACTATCATAAAGAGCATTGAAATATCTTTCCAACGCTTCCGACCTTGCCTCAATCCGAGTTACGGATCAAAAGTTATGAAGGAAACAAAAATGGGAAAATCTGTCATGTTCACTAGGCGAACTTCTCGGCGAACAGAACAGAACAGAAAAACAGAAAGTTTGCAAAGTGAACCTCTAGAGAACCTTTGCCTTCCCTTTGCCTCGGGTTTGCTAGGCGAACCCAGAATTCCCAGCAGCACTATTTTAGGTCATTTGGGGCCAAAAACTATCATTTCTTTACCCAAAACACTTCCAATTCATACTTTATCAACCCCAAATCATAACTCGACTATATTATGCATTTTATATCGCATTTCATTCGTTAGATTTCATTGATTTATCCGTTTAATCATTTTCTCTCAAATCTAACCTAAGTTCAAATCATGGATTTCTAGAACTTAAAGTTTCTAACTAGAACCCACCTTAGCAATGAAGAGGAGGTTGAAGAAGATGATGATCGAAGCTTCTTCCCAAGATTTTCCTTCTTCTTCCATGGTTTCTCTTCTTTCTCCCTTTCTTCTCTTTTTCCTCTTCTCTTCTTTCTCTTCTCTTACTATCTTTTTTTTTCTTTTCTTTCTATCGCTTATATATAATACCTATATTATATAATATAATCCAATAGGGTAAAACATCTCCAATTGATATTTTATCGTCTTACACCAATTGATCAATTATTAGAGTTACCATAAAATTCTCTCTCAAACTAATAATTATTGATCTGTCTCTTTTATTAAATAATTGATCTCTTCAGAGTTCATTAGTTGCTCTATTGATCCTAATTGATAATACTTAAAGTACTTAGAGGATTCCATTAATCCAATTATCCAAAGATAGAGTACACAAAAGCTCATCTGATCTCATCTGGTATCCAACTGATCATTTAAATAATATGAGGTATTACACTCTCCCCCCCTTAAATTTAAATTCGCCCCTGAATTTCCTCTATTCAACAATAACCACAACTTGTATCATTGTTTTAGATCCACACTTAACTTTACTTCCGTTAGAATTTTTGACGTCATCCAAAATCCAACTTGACTTCAAAGACCACATCCTTATTTTCACAAACTAACAACTTCACGTCCGTTGTCATACTCTTGTTCCAATATTTGGTTAACTCTAACTTTGCTTCTCCTCAATTCATCTGTTGTTCCATACAAAAGACTTGGTTATATCTTACCTTCGAAAGGAATACACCATTCTATATTCCCCTACTGAGTCACAAACAAAACCGTAACATCTTTTCCTGGTCTAGGATAACAAACACTCATCACATCCTCGTGAGGTAAGTCGGTGATTCCTTAACTTCATGCAATTACTGACGATTTATCTTTTCATAAATCCTTTAACATCCAAAACCACTTCAAAATTAGTCAAACGACTCCTTTACCAGTTCCCTCTGGTCTGATACTAAACATTGTAACCATTACATCCGATAATTCATCTCTTTCGTATCACCCCAAAAGGTAACACAATTAGAACGAGATCTCCTTACTTCCATACTTACAAGTAACAATCATTCTAATCCTTATTAGTCTGACTGAACTCTTTCATCTGTCACCTTCCACTACGTAACTCAATTTCTAACAGTGGAACGCCACAGATTCTCAAGCACTACCCAGTAGTTAACAGTCAACGGAGAAACACACTCATCCATTGGGGTCCTTACTAACCAACAATACAATAAACTTACTGGCGTCCTGTGGTAGAACAATTTCCTCGTCATTACACAATATTATAACATCGGCCTAACACTCTCCAGACGATAGGTACAGGAGTTACACCGCTACTGGCGTAACATATACAACTCCAAATCCGGTCTAAACTCGAAACAATTCATCCAAAATAGCTTAACAACTTTCATTTCTAGTTACCACATTCCGTAACAACTCTCCTTGCGATTTTCCGACTCACTCAAGGTTTCTTGTTGATTTTGAGATCTCAATCAATCACATGTAACACCACCACAAAATTTCAATCATGTGCGAGTCACCACTTATCAAACTTAACCCATCCAAATCGCAATTGTGAGTTTCCATACAACTCACCAATTCACATACAACACTCCACACGCACATTCGCCGTCGAAGTCCATACCACGTTTCTCAATTAAGTCCTCATCTCTCAATCGTTCTGTTCCATATACAATTCAAGTTACATGCTTAACTTTGGGACGTCCAATCCTTACTCGTACTTGGAAAGATAACTTTCAAATTTCATTCTCTTGGTAAAACACAACTGCACACAACTGGTACCACTCTCACGGTCTAAATCTGATGTCGTGAACTCATGGAAGATAACAATTACTAACTCGGACTAACTGTTTATACCTTACTAATACCATAATTACACACCGAAATATTCCTTGCAAGATCAATACTTCGTGAGTATTTTCCAACTTCGTCCTTAAGACTCGCAATGGTAATACACCCAAGACCTTCTCATACTCAACACAGTTCACAAGATTATTTCCCCAAAGTCAACTCCCTTGTTGTCTGAACCAATGGTCAACTACGTAACACCTTTCAGAAGTTCCGATATCAAAACACAAACCCTTCTTTCATTTACTTGTAATCCCGTTTTCCATTCTCCGAACACTTATCAATCGGAAGAACATATGGTAACAAAACACAGATGATGGTTCCTAAGGGATTTCATAATTTACACACATGTTAATCGATTAACCTTCTGAGCTAATCGGTTAACTCCTAAAAATTCAGTGCAAAGCACCATCCTTGCACGTGTTAATCGGTTAACCCAAATGCGTTAGTCGGTTAACACTGCTGTAGAATCTAAAAATCAGATTCCTCTTAATTCAAAGCCATCCCTACTCAAACCATCAATCCGATTTGTTCTATCTTGGAATATCATTCTCAACTCGCGGCTTCTTAACTTATATAACATTTACTAACCATGATTCACTCAAGGTAAAACCGACAAAGTCAAAACATGCAGATGACACACTCCAATCAGTGACAAGGCGAAATTCCAAATTCTGACGCGGTCACGTGACAAAACTTCAGCGAAATAGTTCATTTTCTGTTCAACCACATACACTAGCGGGAAGTCAATAATGATGACATTCTAGGGTTTTGGCCACAACTCATACTTGATTTGTCCATAAGCAAAACCCAACACTCAACCATTATACGATACTACAAAAGCGATGGATAAATCATGTCAAGCATACGACCTTGTCCTCTCACTTGAATTCCTTGGTGAGAATTAAAACAACTACGTCCTTGGTCCAACAAAAAGTAGATTCCAAATATTCCGATTATTCACAATTACAGAAGTTTCTCTATACTTGAAAATAAATCGGGGCAATGCATCCTCTTGAAGAACTTTTCCATCACTACGTACACATTAACCGGGATTTCTTACCCTTCACTATCCATTGAACATCCCACTTACACCAAATTCACTTAACGAAAGATTCGCAACCCACAATTCTCATCAGCTATTTACAAAACCCTTCCGGCATAAATCGTTCCATGATTTACACTTAGTCCGTAATAAGTCCTGGTTTGCTTATCATTGTTTACCGCAATCTTGCTTCTTAAAATACAATATTCACTGTTCCACAAAGTACGTCCCTTCACACTTGTCTCAAGAATAAGAATCCATCACGTACATTTGTGACCACGGTGCTACTACTACACTTGTTCTTAATACCAAGGTGTAACTTTCTCATTTCACATTATACTACTAGGGTTCACGTGGGTGAATCATCTTTGATTACACTTTCTTAATTTTAGCTTCAACAACAACTTAATAACTCTGTTGCACATTCGTCCGAAATATGTTCCGTTGTCACTTCCTCATAACATACCGTTAATACCGTTTTCCACACCGCGTTTTACTTCGCTCTCCATTGTAATCCTCTTAAGTCCAAATATAAAACCCGTCTTACTAAAATTTCCTTGAATCCAAGGTACTCATTCTGTTTCTCAACACAACTTCTTCCTGTCCGTATCACTACACTTTATGTTACTAAATGAAGCTCATTCTTTCTCCAACACAATACCTTATACGGTTCCTTAGGTAATTTAACATTTCCAAATTCCAAATTGGTATATCACTGAATACAGAAATCCTGATGTAATATCTCGAACTGAATCTCTCTACATAACTGAATATGCGCAATTCATCACCCACTCTTCGTCCGACACATACTTGTTTCACTTGAAGCATGTAAACACATCCTTGTGTTCCTTCACACACTTCTCCACTACTTTAGGTTCCCATAGAAACCGAACTTCCTTAACTCTCAACTTTTTCCAGTTGGAAGACATTGTTCCGAACACATTCCTTAAGGTACTCTCGTCTATTCAAGATACTATAACGACCTTAGAAACTGAAGCACTAATACTTATCTCACCTCCGGACCTTACGCCACGCGTTCCACAAAACAACTTTTCTTTTTCACAGAATGAGATTACTTGAAATCCTCATTCATACCTGTGGTCAATCCAGCTCTACTAGCGATTTTACACATTCCTCGATACCCCGACCAATCGTCCAATAGAGATCCTTAACTTTCCGACTCCATCAATTCCAAAGGATTGCTTGAACAACACACCACTCTTTAATTTCCATGCTACCCAAGCACAACTTCTACTAAAACCTCACTGAGCTGACCAAAACTCCTTACTACTAACTCTTGGCTTGAGCCTACCCTCACAGCACAAGTTCCAACAACACTTCGGAGTCCTCGTGGTTGCTCAACCATGATTCTACCTATCACATACATAGTATTAGGTTGATCATGCCTAACACTAGATAGTATGATATTAAGAGTCATGTTGGCTAGACACACTTAAGAGGCAGGAATAGATTTACTTGTGATGTTTTAAGGCTAGGTCGAGGACACGACCTGCTCTGATACCAACTGTAACGCCCTATATAGTATTTATCTAGAATACTACCATACAAGTGTTTTATTTGGTACTGACACCATTATAATTGCCTATTGGCATATTTCACATACTTGACCATTTCTAATACATAAATACAACCTATGGTAC
This sequence comes from Lathyrus tuberosus, assembly GCA_022829125.1. NCBI lineage: Eukaryota > Viridiplantae > Streptophyta > Magnoliopsida > Fabales > Fabaceae > Lathyrus > Lathyrus tuberosus. Next base: position 29,020,146 of record JALAZF010000004.1, on the reverse strand, counting down.
AAGGTATGGAAATTAGCCAAAACAAGAAAATCTATTCCTCATTGTACAAGAAACTAATACACAGCGGAATAAGCTCAACTAAGCTTCTCTTGAAACATCCAAGCATAGCTCCACTTGTAAATCATACCTGCAAACAACTCCTGAAAAATAACAACAACAATGGGGTGAGATATTAAATCTCAGTGAGTTCCCTGTCTTATGGATTCTCTCGGCTTTACAGGGTACTATCAATCCTAACTCAAGTCAAGGGGAAGGGAAATGTCCTTGAGTTCTCAATCTCACACTATATGGAAACATGTCATGAGTATGTTAACTCAAAAATCTCACTAATCGATGACCTTACCAAGGCATCCCCTTTTCCCGTCCGCTTCTACGTCTAGAAGTCAACCCGAGTCATGGATCCTTGTATTTACTTGGCATACGAAATGGATTCGGGATCATTTGTCTGTTAACCGTGAACCGTCACTTCTCATGGTCTTTTAACCATCACAAGTCTCTTTACCATATAGGCTCCATTCATACTATACGCGGGAATCAAACCTGCCAAGTAATTATGCATACGTTTCAGAGGAGCTCGAGACTCATGAAACTACATCTCAAGGGAAACAGTTACGATTACGTGATCATATACACAACGTGTTTGTATTCGACAATCACAAGGCCATATTCGCCTTAAGGCATCTTTTGCCTTTTCTCATAAAACACAAGGTTACACACATGTTCCATACTAGTGTTCAGTCTCTCCTAGACCATTACTCGTCAAAGATGCACCTTTCTACATTGAATGCACGAGCATCGCCATCTAGGTTATCTACTCTAGACTATTACTCATCAAAGATGCACATTTCTACATCGAATGCATGAGCAGCGCCATCTAGAGTTTCTATTAATTCCTAGCCATAACCTAGAATCATATCATTAGGTTTGGGGTAAAGTTTCCTCACTCTTCCTAATTCGTTTTAAGAATGAATATTCTCTCATTTATGCTTAACAACAATTATATAGACATGGTATAACACAATTTTCATATAACAATATCAATCATAAAACACACATAATAGCATAACATGTCAAACATAATCCACATAGTAGTTCACACACATTTTAAGGCATACAAGCCACTACTATCCCCTACCAAGCATCCTTGGTTAAATCATGGTCTAACATTAGCATTTAATAGCACATTAGATTCTCTTTCCAAGGCTTCAAGTCCCATATCAATCGGGCTCCCGATTCATGAATTATGGTAGGAATAAGGACCCATACCATTCACATTCATTACATTTCCATATTTATCATATAAATCCATGACATAAACATATGTTTCTACTTCACTATCATAAAGAGCATTGAAATAGCTTTCCAACGCTTCCGACCGTGCCTCAATCCGAGTTACGGATCAAAAGTTATGAAGGAAACAAAAATGGGAAAATCTGCCATGTTCGCCAGGCGAACTTCTCGGCGAACAGAACAGAACAGAAATACAGAAAGTTCACAAAGCGAACCTCTAGCGAACCTTCACCTTCCCTTCGCCTCGGGTTCGCTAGGCGAACCCTGCGAACCCAGAATTCCTAGCAGCGCTATTTTAGGTCATTTGGGGCCAAAAACTATCATTTCTTTACCCAAAACACTTCCAATTCAGACTTTATCAACCCCAAATCATAACCCGACTATACTACGCATTTTATATCGTATTTCATCCGTTAGATTTTATTGATTTATCCGTTTAATCATTTTCTCTCAAATCTAACCTAAGTTCAAATCATGAATTTCTAAAACTTAGAGTTTCTAACTAGAACCCAACTTAGCATTGAAGAGGAGGTTGAAGAAGATGATGATCCAAGCTTCTTCCCAAGCTTTTCCTTCTTCTTCCATGGTTTCTCTTCTTTCTCCTTCTTCTCTTTTTCCTTTTCTCTTCTTTCCCTTCTTTTACTATCTTTTTTTTTCTTTTCTTTCTATCTCTTATATATATAATACCTATATTATATAATATAATCCAATAGGGTAAAACATCTCCAATTGATATTTTATCGTCTCACACCAATTGATCAATTATTAGATTTACCATAAAATTCTCTCTTGAACTAATAATTATTGATCTGTCTCTTTTATTAAATAATTGATCTCTTCAGAGTTCATTAGTTGCTCTATTGATCCCAATTGATAATACTTAAAGTACTTAGAGGATTCCATTAATCCAATTATCCAAAGATAGAGTACACAAAAGCTCATCTGATCTCATCTAATATCCAATTGAGCATTTAAATAATATAGGGTGTTACATAGGGCATGCCTCTCAACTTTGTACCTGAGGGATATATCCCGCCGGTCACTGAAGACCCAGAAGCCGTAGCCGGAACCGCTAGACCTGAAGGTTACAAACTTCGGGAAAGGGAAGATGTAAGGTTTACAACAGTAAATCCTGAAGGTTAAAAACTTCAGGGCACAGAAACGCCAAGAGTCACCGCTATAATGACTATACCATAACCAGTACACACTGTCCCGAAAGGACATATTCCACAAGTAATTTCTGGTGGAAATGACGACATGTAAAAAAGGATGAATGAGTTCCAAGAACAGTTTTTGGAGATGCAAAAGGAACTGCATGCCATTCGCAGTCAAGACTTATTCGAAAAGGACACTGCAGACCTCTATCTGGTCCCTAATGTAAAGATACCGCACAAATTCAAGGTGTCTGACTTTGAAAAATACAAGGGCAACTCTTGCCCTCAAAGTAATCTGGTGATGTACGCTCGAAAAATGTCAACTCAGATAGAAAATCAACAGCTACTGATCCATTATTTCTAATACAGTTTAACCGGTGCCGCACTCAAATGGTACATGGGTTTAAACCGCACCAAGATCATTACTTTCAAAGATCTCAGCGCTGCCTTCGTCCAGCAGTATAAGTATAACCTGGACATGGCACCAGATAGAGATCAGCTCAGAGCAATGTCACAAAAGGACAAAGAGACATTTAAAGAATATGCTCAGAGATGGCGTGATATTGCCGCTCAGATCTGTCCCCCTCTTGAGGAAAAAGGAGATGACCAAGATCTTTTTGAAAACTTTAAGCTCATTCTATTACGACCGAATGGTCGCCAGTGCGCCTAATGACTTCACTGGGATGGTGAACATGGGAGTGCGCCTTGAAGAGGCAGTTCGAGAAGGACGATTGGTCAAAGATGTAGAGCCATCTAGCAGTACCAAGAGATGCAGTAGTGTTTTCCAAAAGAAGAAAGAACATGAGTTAGTAATATCTCTCTGGGAAAGCAAAGGCAAAGGTATCAACCAGTAGCTGCAATAACTCCCGCTATCAACCCAACTCCAGCTCCGACTTACCAACCTCAGGTTGCTCAAAGCCAACCAAGTTAACAATAGTATCAGCAAAAGCCATAACAGCCTCTTCAGCAGGCTCGCCTTTAGTATAACAATAACAATCATACAACACGACCATCAGGGTTCGACCCTATACCAATGTTGTATGCAGAACTATTTCCACTTCTACTAGCCAAAGGGCACATCCAAACCAGGTCTTCTCTTACAGTATCGGAAAATCTGCCTTTTTGGTTCAAAGCAGATCAAACTTGCCCTTACCATCAAGGAGGATCGGGGCACAACATTGAAAACTGTCTCAACTTCAAGTCTAATGTACAGAAACTTGTCAGGAACAGGATCTTATCATTCAAAGATACCAATCCAAATGTTCAGAAGAACCTGTTGCCACAACATGAGAAGACGGCAGTAAATTTAATAGAGGAAGAATTTATCCACAGTTATCAAATCCGCGATGTACTCCTATTAGGAACCAATATGGCCAGGATGCATTGCAGACAGAGCGGGTATGGTCATGTACCGCCTCACAATTAACACCAGTGTGATATCTGCTTAAAGAATAATCAAGGGTGTACCATAGTACAAATAGCCCTACAAGAACAAATAGATCTGGGTTGGATTTAGGATCACAGAATCTGCAAAGTCAACATGGCCCATATGTATCCCAACATTGTTCAGAACCGCAACATCCTTGCAATGAATGTTAATTTGGTGGCGATGCACTCAAGACAAAGTTAATATCATAATCTGCCACGACATGATTACAATACTTGTCCGGTCTTCTCAACAAGTAATCAGGGATGCTCTTTTGTACAAGAGGCCCTCCAACGTCAGATGGATCTCGGATGGATCCAAGACTACCACGAAAGAAATGACCATCAAGTCCATATGGTTCAGATCTTCGATATATGCTTGATGAATACCAGTCTGGTAGAATTGCATGCTAAGCAAGTCAGACTTGGTTTTCTGGCTTCACATGATTATTCAGGCTGTAAAGATTGCTGCGAAAACAGCCAAGGATGTGCGCTTGTACAAAGAACCCTTCAACATCTGTTGGACCACTGGTGGCTTCCGATCTACTTGGATGAAGCTACACAATGGATTAGCATGGCTGACGGGAATCCTGATAGGCATCAAAGTCAGGATGTCTGCTCAATGGAAACAGATCTGGTAAAAATGAACTGTATACAAAGCGGGAGTGGTCGGATACCACCACACAATTATGAGCGTTGCAGAGTATGCTCGAAAAATAACTAAAGATGATATCTCGTACGAGCAGCTCTTTAAAATCAGTTAGACAGGAAAGAGATTCGACCATGTTCAAGTTCGGGGTCGATTAACATGATACAGGATTACCTCCCTAGTCAAGGCGAGGGAGCTGTCATAATTACCAATATGAAATAACCGAGGACGTTTGTACCATAGTTCCTCTGCTCAACGAGACAAAAATCCCTCTTGACAGTAGAAGAATTCTCAACCTCGAACGAATTGAGGCTGCCTACGATGGTCAGAGAAATCATAGAGTTCTTGTGGTTATCTACCTGCCAGGACCATTATCGTACCAATCAGAAAAGGCTATCCCTTACAAGTACGGTGCAACAACCATTGAAAATGGAAAGGAAACTCCATTACCCTCCGTCGTAAATGTTACCGACATCAGTCGAGTCACATGGAGTGGTCGGATCTTCAACAGAGGAGTTAGAGAACCTGCCAAAGAAAAGGAACCTCAAGCGGAAGTTCCTGATCAACAAATCGGGTAATCCAGTAATCCCGAACTTACAAAGAACAACGATGAGATGCTAAAGCTCATCCAAAAAAGCGAGTACAACATTGTGGACCAAATGTTGCAAACTCCATCTAGGATCTCTGTATTATCTCTCCTACTTAGTTCCGAAGCTCACGAGGAAGCTCTACAGAAAGTCTTAGAGCAAGCCTTTGTGGAACAAGACGTGACGGTAGGACAATTTGACAGCATCATTTCTAACATCACCTCCTGTAACAGCTTAGGATTTAGTGATGAAGATCTGCCGGAAGAAGGCAAAAATCACAATATGGCCCTTAACATTACAATCAACTACCGAGACAATGCTTTAGCTAGCGTACTAGTTGACACAGGATCATCTTTAAATGCTATGCCAAAATCAACTCTGACACGACTATCATTTCGAGGAGCTCCGATGAGAGGCAGTGAGATCATCGTCAAAGCCTTTGACGGATCTAGAAAAACAGTTATCGGTGAAGTCGATCTTCCTATAACCACCTGTCCTCACACTTTCCAAGTCACTTTCCAGGTCATGGACATCCGGGCAGCATACAACTGTTTTGTTAGGAAGACCTTGGATACACGAAACTGGGGTAGTCACTTTGACACTTCACCAGAAGCCGAAGTTCGTTAAGAATGACAAGCTAGTCACAGTCTGCGGAGAGCAAGCCTTAATCGTGAGCAACTTATCATCATTCTCCTATGTAGAACCAGAGGAAGTTGTTGGAACTCAGTTCCAAGCACTCTCAGTGAGCAATGAGAATCGACCAGAAAAAGGGACGTCGATTTCCTCATACAAGGACGCTCTCGAAGTGATCAAAAGTGATAACGTAAAGGGATGGGGACAACTTGTACTTCCTACAGATAACAGGACAAAGAAAGGTCTTAGTTTCTCTTCAACCTGTGCTCAGACTACTAAGAAAGATGAAAGTATTCGTCCCATTCAGGATTTCTTCCTCAGTGGAGGGTTCCTCCACCCAGTGTCCCAAGAAGTACACACCATCAATGAGAGTGACTCCTCTGATACGGACAAAGAGTGGAAATCTTACCTCAACGATAACGGTTATATGTCTCAGGAAGAAACACATATGCTATTCTGTTTTCCAAAGCAGAGCCTGAAATATATACCAAGGTTAGACGTCCGAATGATCTATGGAGATTGTCATCCTGAAGGATGTCGTGCTCCACCAAACTCATTAGAAGATGATATAATGAAAGACAACTTCGACTATGATTATTATGATCCCCTGGATGACTTGCTTATTTGGAAGCCGTATCCAAAAGACTTGGGGCAAATGACTCAGCCCAATGATGCCTATCAGTTGAGTAATATTGAAAAGAATACCTGCGTCCCCACCGAGTCATGGGATCATTACTCAGGACTTTCAGAAAATATCCAGCACAATGATGAACCTGCAAAGATTATAGGACAAGAATTCATTAACTATGCTTTCCCTGAAATCAACGTCATCGAGGAAGATGACTCGTCCACTCCCGTAGAAATATGGGACACTTTAGGACAGCCGAGTGGCAAGTACGACTTCTTAGTCAAGTAAACCGCTCCTAAAAGCTCTCACATCAGATACGAGGATATCCAGCCAACTGGATGAGGAGATCCTCTTGAGAGTGAAAACCCTAAGGAAGATACAATAGAAGAGTTCGTTTATGACAACTCTGCTTGAGAGGAAGACTCCAATGATCCTGCTCTGCCAGAAATCAGCGTTATTTCTGAGGACAAACCAAGAAAGAAGGTACCAGACTTTGTGATTCACCGAGGAGTTTGTCACCAATGGGTTGATGTCGATGTCTCGAAATTCGTCCATAAGTCTAAGTAATTGCCATCTTTATTTTGACCTTTCACCTTACCCGGGTGAAGTGGATGTTTTATAGGGCTCAATTTTCTGTAAATGTCTCTCTTTGCTTTGTCCAAAGCGACAGAGTTTTGTTTTATAGGGTTGTAGTTTCAAGAATTGACAAATCATAAATAAATAATGTCATTCTGTCATTCCCGCATTTATTGCTGTTTTCACTTTTCGTTTATTCAGAAAATGGTAATCCTAAAAAATAACTCAAAATAAAAATAAGCATTTTCAGAAAATACACTGCACACACTCTTGCATGCTCTCTATCTCTTCTAAAAATGAATCATCAAGTCATGCAAATTGCTTGTTTTAAACCCCATTGAAACATACGATCCAATGCCTTCTCCCAACTTTGAATTCCCGGTATTTGAAGCTGAAGAAGAAGAAGACGCAGAAATTCCAGAAGATATTTCCCTATTACTCAAACAAGAGGAAAGGTCTATTGAGCCTCACAAAGAGCCGTTGGAAACAGTTAATTTAGGTTCAGAAGAGGAAAAGAAATAAGTTATAATCGGAGCACTGCTCAATCCGATAGTCAGAAAAGACTTGATAAGACTTCTAAAAGAATTTCCAGATGTATTTGCATGGTCCTATCAGGACATGCCAGGGTTGGATACCAGTATCGCGGAACATCATTTACCGTTGAGATCAGAATATCCTCCAATGAAACAAAGACTGAGAGGACTCATCCAGATATGGCCATCAAAATTAAAGAGAAAGTGCAGAAACAGATCGATGCAGGTTTCCTTGCAACCTCAGAATATCCTCAATGGCTAGCCAACATAGTACCAATTCTGAAAAAGGGCAAAAAAGTCAGAATGTGTGTAGACTACAGGGATCTGAACAAATCAAGTCCAAAGGATGACTTCCCCTTACCACACATTGACATGCTGGTAGACAGTACATCAAAGTTCAAAGTCTTCTCATTCCTGGATGGATTCTCGGGCTATAATCAAATCAAAATGGCGTCGGAAGATATGGAGAAAACTTCATTCATCACCTCATGGGACACCTTTTGTTACAAGGTAATGTCGTTCAGTTTGAAGAACGTCGGGGAAACCTATCAAAGGGCCATGACAACTTTGTTTCACGACATGATGCACAAAGAGATTAAAGTGTACTTCGATGACATGATTGCCAAATCTAAAACAGAAGAAGAGCATGTGACACACCTATCAAAGCTATTTGAGCATCTGAGGAAATACAAACTCCGCTTGAATCCTAACAAATGCACGTTCGGTGTCCGCTCTGGAAAACTTTTGGGATTTATCGTCAGCCAAAAAGGAATTGAGGTTGATCCTGACAAGGTCAAGGCTATTCAAGAAATGCCTTCACCAAAGACTGAAAAACAGGTCAAAGGATTTTTGGGACGTCTGAATTACATCTCCAAGTTCATATCCCTCATGACCGCGACATGCGCGCCAATCTTCAAACTACTCAGAATGAATCAAAGCTGCGTATGGACAGAAGATTGCCAAAAAGCTTTCGTCAGTATCAAAGAATATTTGTTGAATCCACCAATCCTGTCACCTCCAATGGAAGGAAGACCACTGATCATCTACCTAAAAGTCTTGGAAGACTCCATGGGTTGTGTGCTTGGCCAACAAGATGACACAAAAAGGAAAGAGTCTGCCATCTACTATTTAAGCAAGAAGCTTACAGACTGTGAAACTCGGTACACTATGCTCGAGAAAACTTGCTGTGCTCTGGCTTGGGCAGGCAAACATCTTCGCCAGTACATGATTTTCGACACTACTTGGTTAATATCCGAAATGGATCCAATCAAGTACGTCTTTGAAAATCCTTCTCTCACAGGAAGGATTGCCCATTGGCAGATGTTGTTATCAGAATATGACATCGAGTACCATGCTTAGAAAGCCGTCAAAGGGAGTATTTTAGCCGATCATTTGGCTCATCAACTGATTGACAATCTGGAATCAGTCGGATTTGACTTCCCAGACTAAGATGTTATGTATTTAAAAATGAAAGATTGCGATGAACTGCTACCCAATGAAGGGCCAAAACCAGGATCCCAATGGGGACTAATATTCGACGGAGGTGTCAATACTTATGGAAACAGTATTGGGGCAATCATCGTAACACCTCAGGGTACCCATATTCCTTTCACTGCCAGATTAACATTCAAGTGCCCAAACAACGAGGCCGAGCACGAAGCTTGTATCATGGGTCTCGAAGAAGCGATCGACTTAAGGATTAAGAACTTAGATGTGTATGGAGACTCAACCCTGGTTATCAATCAGATCAAAGGAGAATGGAATACATACCAATCGGGATTGATTCCTTACGAAGATTACGAGAGAAGGTTATTACCATTCTTCAACAGAATCGAGTTCCATCACATCCCTTATGAAGAAAATCACATGGATGATGCACTAGCCACTCTCTCTTCCATGATTAGTGTAGGTCAATGGAACGACGTACCTAAGATTGACATAATGCGCTTTGAAAGGCCCGCTTACATCTTCATGATTGAAGTCGTCATCGATAACAAACCCTGGTATCATGATATCAAGTGCTTCCTTCAAAAACAGGAGTACCCGCCTGAGGCGTCCAGAAAGGATAGGAAAACCCTCAGAAGACTGGCAGGCAACTTCTTCCTGAATGATGTTACACTTTACAAAAGAAACTTTGACATGGTTTTGCTCAGATGCATAGACAGACCAGAAGCAAACATGTTGATGAAAGAGATTCACGAAGGATCCTTTGGCACTCATGCCAATGGACATACAATGACGAGAAAAATTCTTAGAGCAGGGTACTATTGGCTGGAAATGGAATCCGATTGCTACAAGTACATGAGAAAGTGTCACAAGTGTCAGATATACGCTGACAAAATCCATGTACCGCCAATGCATCTCAAAGTTCTTTCTTCCCCATGTCCATTTTCTATATGGGGAATCGACATGATTGAACCCAAAGCTTCGAACGAACATCGATTCATCCTGGTAGCCACTGACTACTTCACCAAGTGGGTCGAAGCAGTGTCATACGCCAATGTGACCAGACAAGTGGTGGTATGATTTATCAAAAACAATCTCATTTGCCGTTATGGTATTCTAAGCCAGATCATTACTGACAATGGATCTAACTTGAACAAAGAGATGATGAAAGAGTTGTGTGTTGAGTTCAAGATCGAATACGATAACTCATCTCCCTACCGGCCTAAGATGAATGGAGCGGTAGAAGCGGCTAACAAGAACATCAAGAAGATTGTTTAAAAGATGGTTGTAACCTACAAAGACTGGCACAAGATGCTACCCTTTGCTCTTCATGGTTATCGGACGTCTGTCCGTACTTCAATAGGGGCAACCCCTATCTCTCTAGTATATGACATAGAAGCAGTGCTCCCCATAGAAGTCGAGATCCCATCAATCCAGGTATTGATGGAAGCTGAGCTAACAGAAGCTGAATGGTGCCAAAGTAGGTACGATAAACTGAACCTAATCGAAGAAAATAAAATGACGGCTCTATGCCATGGTCAGTTGTATCAGCAGACAATGAAGAAGGCATTCGACAAAAAGGTCCGACCCCTTGTCTTCAGAAAAGGAGACCTCGTGCTCAAGAAGATACAATTATTTCTCACTGATTCCCGGGGAAAATGGACTCCGAATTATGAAGGCCCTTATGTGGTCAAGAAAGCCTTCTCAGGAGGCGCATTGAGACTTGCAACTATGGAAGGAGAAGAGTTTAACTACCCCACGAATGTTGATGTAGTCAAGAAATACTTTGCCTAAATAAAAAAACGTCTAAGTGGATTGAAAACCCGAAAGGGCGATCCAGGCAAAAATTAGAGACATAAGCGAAAATCATCCCGATGGATTGAAAACCTCAAAGGGTAATCCATGCAAAAGTTAGGGATTCATGACAAGTAACTACATCCGACAAGGTTAAATCCCCGGTGGTAATTCCATCCATCAGAAAAACTTCAGTCAAGGTCACCTTCGATAGAAGCTCAGAATGTCCAGAATTTAAAGTTGGTAGAAGGATAACGGTCGTTGTGTTTCAATGTAGCCCTTTTCCCTTAAATTAACATTTTCTAAACTTTGTAAATACTCTATGGTATCACGCGCTTGGCTGATTTCCATTCTATCAATAAAATTTGAGCCCTAGTGCTTTTATTTGCAATTCTCCTTTATTTTTGCTTTACAGAATGACATTTTACCATTATCAACAATTCTTGAAATAAAACAAAATTAATTTACTTGTAAAAAAAATTTTCTTCTGCTTTTAAAATAAAGATGGTGTTTCCTTTTGACTTTGAACATTAAAAAGAACATTGATAGCTTCTTCGGAAGTGATTAAACCTCAAAATGCAGAATCGAAGTACTCCTTCTAAACCAATGCACCTGAATGAAGGATCAACTGTTTCAGATGCAATGTCTCCTCTGACATCCCCGACAGGGTTCTTACATCTTAAGACCGATTGACGATTTCGTTTCCCCCATAAGGTTTACCTCTCCTAAGCAAGACAGGATTGCTATCTTGAACCAATGGTACTTTTTCATCCCCCGCAGTGGCCGAGTATCCAGTCGTGTTCATCCACTAATTTGTATGTCGCGTTAGTTTTGTCAGCATATACATACATACATCATGCATAATTGATTCATACTTATATTCATATTGCATTGCTATCACTTTGGTCATACTCATTCCTAAGTGATAAAACCCTCTTGTCGATCAAGTTGTCAGTTCTTTCATCGTTAGGAAATGTTTTGTCTGAACAATCTCTCCCCAGTTTATTTCTGGATTGGAGTCTGTCCTCGATCACTTTGATAACTTGAACCTCTGAAAGGCGAGAAGACATTCAACAGACACTTTTGGAACATCACTCTTCACCATTAAAGATGATACGTTTTGCTTTCCCGGATTAAGGAAAATCCCCACAGAAAGCCTCTTAACTAAAGAGTCTCGGCGATCCATCGATTTTTCTCCCAAAAAAGAAATTCGATGTTAATGAAGTCATCAGCACCTCAAAATTGGATCACATCATATAATATTTCTCTGAAAAAATCTCGAAGAAAAGTATGATGTAATATCCCCAAGCGAAAAGCGGTCTCTCAAGAGACTCGTTTTCCCCAGTAGAGTCAACAAATGGCATCTCCAACAGAGAAGTTTGCACACCTCTACAGCTCAGACGAATGGGTGTCCCTAGTAAGTCTGACCTCAAACCTTTTCCATTAAATGGCGCCTCCCCAGTATAGGTCGGCGAGAAGTTTGATGAAGACCGCTACAAATAGCGTTCCTTGTCGAGAAAAGAAACTCGACAAGAAGAAACCGAGCCCAGTTTCGTGGCCAAAGACCAGGAGCGAGGGGAAGTTTAGTTCAAAAGAAACTGAGACCAGTTCCATGGCTGAAGACCAGGATCGAGGGGAAGTTTTACCCTTTTCTAAGTAACATTGCTTAGCAAAAGATGATGGATGAGCAAACTACCATTCATAACCACCGTCAAAATTTTGGGTATTCTGATATTTAATCCTCTTGCACCCTGAATGTCTGAATATCTTTGCCATTCACACCTTCGGGTCCAAGAAGATTAAATAGGGGCATCTGTCATACCCCAAATTTTGACCACCAAGATTTCCCATCATTGTGCAAATCATCACCACAATATGGATGTACCATCATACCTCATCAATATCCTTAAGGGTTGTTGAGCATTCACTACAATCAAGAATTAGGGTTTTGAGCCCTCTCATAGTACTCAGACAAAGGATCAATTAAGAAATGACATGCAAAACCGAACAAGATCGGTACTTAAATCATTCAAAATCATTGAGTAATCAGAGAGAAAAGTGAGAAACTGCAAATCTGCAGAAAACAGGGTATGCCCGTGTTCTTGGCGCTCTTTTTCAGAATTTTGAATTTTTGAATTTTTGATATTTTATTAAATGATTTCAAAAATTAATTTCTCTCAATTTTTATCATTTTTTATTGGTTCTTTTTTTAAAATTTCACTAAAATGTTTAAATATTTTATTTTACAAAAAAATCACATTTATATTATTTATTTAATATAATTTGATTTTTGAATTTAATTTAATGTTATTTTTGTTTTAAACATTTTTAAATGAGATTCTTACCTTGGTTTTTCAAAACCAATTGAGTTTCAAACTTTCATGTGATTAAACTTGGTTTTTAAAAATATTTTTCAAAGTTTCCGACTTATTTTTGAATATAGTTGATATTTTATGTCATTTATTATTTAAATTTCCTTTGAAAAATGATATTTTAATTTAAAATTAAGGTTTCCTCTTGATTTTAAATTTAAAAATACTTTTGGGCCTGAAATAGAGTGTAAGACACACCCCTTGTCATGTAAATAAATTTTTGGTCCTCAGTCATTGTATAAGTCGCATTGTGTTTTCTAAAACCGCGGCGCGATCGTCGCCCTTTTAAACAAAAAATCATCTGGGCCTGCCCTTGTGTTGTAAGTCCCATCTTAATTAATTTTTCAAACTTTTTGGGCCTCTAATAGAGTGTAAGAGCCAATCCTTGTTGTACATAAACCATTTTGGGCCTCAGTCATTGTATAAGTCCCGATACAATGTCAAAAATCTCTGCGCGATCGCCATTTCAAAACAATTGTCATCTGGGCCGCTCCTTGAGTTGTAAGCCCCATATTTTGTACAAAAAATAAACTTTGGGCCTCTAATAGAGTGTAAGACCTACCTCTTTTGTAAATACAATAAACTTGGGCCGCAGTCATTGTATAAGCCTCTTTGTTATTTTCAAAACTACGACGCGATCGTCCCCTTTTCAAAAGAATTTATCTGGGCCTCTCCTTGAGTACAAGCCCCAAAATTCTTTTTAAAAACAACTTTCCTTTTGATTTAGATTCAAATTCATAGTTGTTATCAAAACTTCTTTCAATTTCTTGAATAACTAACCATACAGCTGTAACACTGGAAGCTTGCTCACCTGTAAGATTTTACCAGCTTTCTTTTACATACTTGCTCATATATATATATATATATATATATATATATATATATATATATATATATATATATATATATATATATACTTGTATATCTGCTTAGAGTTTTCCCTGGAAATTAGGTCTAAGTTTAGATCAAACTAGTGGTTACTCTTTCAACACAGTCAAAACTAGTTCCCCATAGGAATTTCTAGATACAGTCTTACCTCCTCTTGGGCTTATTCAATATGGAACAGAGAAAGACATTTTTCTCCCGTGAAACATTTCTAAAGACTGTCACTATTAGAAATGTGTCAAGAAATTCATTTCCCCAAAGAGGATTAATTCCCTGTGAAACCTCTCGTGAATTTCTTCAAACCCTAGAACTGTTCACTAAAGAAAGGATTATTCTCGGTGAAACCTTTCTTGAACTTTTCTCAGGTTTGGACCCACAGGCTTCCTAAAAACATCCCCAGCCTCCTCTTGGGCTTTGTACAAGGACCCTCAGGCTTCTTAGAAGTTCTCATGACTTCTCTTGGGCTTAGTACAAGGACCCCAAAGACCTCTTAAAGAGATAGGACAGAACCTAGTCATCTTTTGTTAGAGCAGTCCTTTCAAGATTCAAAAGATCAGACCAGTTTAGGGTTGATTCTCATCCCATAAAACATCAGCCTCCTCTTGGGCATCATACAAAGATAAACCTCTTCATACTAGTAGACTTAGACAGCCTCATCTCCTCTTAGATCTCAAAGAAACCCTCAAGTTTCCTAAAAAGCACAGGAAAAACCCTGACCATTTAACCAATCACCAGCAGAGTTAAATCCTCCAAAGGTTTCAAATCTCAATCTTTAAACTCTCACTTTAAAATTCCCCAGCTAGGGTCAAATTATTACCAGTAAACCCTCAGAAAATCAGAACCTCAAGGCATCTGATCTCTCAACTCTTCTGTAAACCATAGCAAGAGTTGATTCCCCAATTTAGACCTGTCTATGGATCTCAATAATTCTCAGCAGAAGATAGCCTCCTCTTAGGCTTCATATAAGAAATCCCTCATCCAGCCTCCTCTTAGGCTTTGTATAATGATCATCTCTCAGCAGTTTCAGCCTCAATCTTGGGCTTTGTACAAGACAGATAAAATATTCCCCAAAAGGAGTCAATCTCCCTTTTAGCCTCAATCTTGGGCTTTGTACAAGACAGAAATAAAACTCCCTATTAGAGTCAACCTTTTAGCTTCAAACTTGGGCTTTGATCAAGGCACATAAAAACCAACATCCGCTCAAAGGAAATCAAAATCTCTCTGTAGGTTTCTCTGTACAATCACCCATCAAAATAGACAAATTAAACAAACCCTAATCCCAGATAACTGCTGTAAGTGGCACACTTATTGATTCAAAAATCCAACCTGTAGTCCATCTCTTATACTGGTCAATCCCCTCTTTCATCTAATTGCAGTAAGTGGCAAGCCTCCGGATTATTTACATCCAAGCCAATGTCCCTCTCTTAGCATGAAAGATTTCTAAGGAAAAATGGCATTGCTCTACACTAAGTTAAAGTTTCCTCCTACAGGACAAATCCCCCACAAAGGAAATTATGGCATTGCTGGACTCCATACATTCCAGTTAAAGTAAGGCTCCTTTATAAACCAGTTACCCAAACAACTGTGATAAACAGATGAAATATCTCCCTTTAGAGATGACAAATTCTCTCTCACTCAAAACCTTTAGCTTCAATCTGGGGATTTGAACAAGACACAAATAACCTTTAGCTTCAATCTTGGGCTTTGAACAAGACACCAAATATATTTTCCTCCCATAGAATAGGAGGAACTACGATTGCTCTGATTTCCCTTTTTTTTAACGGGAATACGTAGGCATAAGAATGCGAAATCTTAGCGAGCACACATATCAAAAACCTTAGGTCCAATACCTTACCAAAACCATCGAAAAACCCGAAAAACAACAAAAATACTCTCTCTCAACACTTTCCCAAAGAAGAAAAATTCCCATTTACGACAGATAAGTACCAGTAAGTAGAATAACAGAATAAAATGCCAAACAATCTATGGATAACCATATATAGGATGGGTAATTGACAACTCCCCATTGTATAACCTGACCCCGAACTCCCCAATCTCTTAGCATTTGTTAAAGAAAACATTTGCATGCAAGGTTAGTTTTAGATAGCTTCCCTTTCCTTTCCAACTTCATAGGATAAATAAGAAATCAGAAAGTAGCACCCAGTTCCAACCAATTGCGGTAAGGTGGTCACGTCACCGACAAAAATCTAACGCTACAGCTAGGATTGACTCGCTTAGGGAACCGGATTCCCCAGCAGAGTCACCAGCTGTCACATCTGCGAAAATCAACAGGTGAAAAAGATAGAAGCGTAACCATCGAACAATATTTATCCTGACACAGGGAAAGAAAAGGATCGAAGAAAACCTCAAAAAGGGAAAGACATGGTCATCGCAACCATAGCCTGGGTTCGGGAGTCGGTTACGTGAGAGGAAGGTATTAGCACCCCCTCGCGCCCATCGTAATCGATGGGATCCACGCTTGTTGTTTGGATCAAAAGGGTGAGTTATCTAAAGCTTAATTTCTACCTAGAAAGGAAAAGAAAAGGTGAAACCGAGAAACGGGGGGGAAAGGAAAAGGTGACTCGGTAGGACATCGCCGTCCTAGGGCTACGTATTCCCTCGGGAATGGGAAAATCAGAGTCAACGTAGTTCGGAGGACTACGGGATTATGGGGGAAGGTTGCTCTCCAAGACATCGTCGTCTTGTGCCTACGTATCCTCAATCGGACGGGAGAGAGGAAGTCAGAGCAGTCGTAGTTCGACCTATGGGTCGGTTTTGTTTGTTGGTGAAAGAGTCTCAATCGCACTAGGGTAAGAGAAAATGTTTGATTGATTGGTTGGTTAACATATCGATCGCACGAGTGTGAGAGAAAAGGGAAGTTAGTTGTTAGTGTGCTCGCCGAGATATCACATCTCGTGCCTACGTATCCTCAATCTAACGAGAAGGAGGAAATCAGAGCAGTCGTAGTTTGACCTACTATGGGAAACAGGAACGGTCTCAATCGCATGGGTGCGAGAGAAAAGATGAGACTCACAGAAGGTCTAAGGGAAACTCAATCTTACAAGTTAGCGTACAAAATGGCCCTAAGGCCAGGATCTGGAGGGGAATCTACCTAATGTTGTCATGTTTGGATTGAAAGCCTAATGTCTCTCCTACCTCCAACTTAATCGGAAATTAAGCGGCGCTAGGAACCCTAAGGGATCATGTGAACAAACACAAGTAAACACAGGACAACTCAATCAAAAAATGAACGATGTCGTGATCTCAGCTGAGAAACAAAAATGAGTGACTCCTCGTCCTCAACTAAAAGACAATGCAACAGAAACGAACGATGTCGTGATCTCAACTATGAGGAAGCCAAGTGACTCTTCGTCAACCACAAGATGAAAATGATGTTGTGATCTCAACTATAAGGAAGTTGAGTGGATCTTCGTCCATCACATAGAAAATAAAATACAAGCCGATAAACCAAAAACAGCAACAACAACAGCGCTCCTGCACTTGTATAGTTATAAAATCCAGCAACAAGCTAGAACAGCTTTCAACAGACCCTACTTTCAGAACTGAATAGGTATAAAAGGTCTGGACAGAATTGCAACATTTAACAGCTCACCCTGTTCACAACAGCTATATGTGTAACATCACCTCCTACCATCAAACAACTTAGCAACTCAAGTATGAATCACTATCAAAGATAACTCAAAAGTTAGTCAAAGCAATCCATGAAAATAACTAAAGTTAATCACCAAGATTCAAATGAAAATTATCAAAAAGGATTAAGTGAAATTGATACCAAAATCAATTAAAACTAAGGCAAGATCAATTAGTTCAAAATTAATTTCTAATTCTAAAAATCTAGTTCTAATGTTACTAAACCAAAAAAACAATTGTCCGAAAACAATTATCAAAATCTAAATCTAATTAGCCAAAACTATACCAACATTAGTCTACAATTAGTCAACTACTAAACCATGTTAAAATGTCAATTAAAGTCAAGATTAATTTCTAATTAGAAAATCTACTTCTAAAGTTATGAACTAATCCTAAACTCTAATTTTAAACTAATTCTAAAATTGATTAACTAAGATTAATCTAGCTAAAAATAATTAATCAACCACTCACTTAATAGAACAATTCAGCCGAAATTCAATTAGTGAGCAATTAGGCCAAAAACAACTAATGAGCAATTAAGCAAAAAAAAAAACAATTAATGAGCAATTAAGCAAAAATAATTAATGAGCGATTAAGCAAAAACAATTAATGAGCAATTAAGTAAAAAACAATTATTCAAAAACCATTAATAAAATCTAAATCTAATTATCAAAATTAAGGTCTAATTAACAAAAACCTAATCATTTAAAATATCTAAAAAAAAGAAATTAATTAAAAACCAAAATAACAAGGGGTGCAGTAGTGGTTACAATGGTGAGAAAATAAATTCCATTGGGGAAGGCTCGGTCTAGCAAGGTCCATTAAATTTTTTTCTTCTCCTTAAAAACCCTAGGGTACATCGGCCAAAATGATTCTCATTCCCTTCCTTTTATTCTGCCGTCACCATCCTCTTCTCCGTCTCTACTTCTCCTCACAAATTCATCCGCCGCACATCTCCCTCTCAACACTCTGTTCATGAGCCTATCTCAATTCAACTTTCCCTTTTCTTCCTCATCCTTATCTCAAAGCACACCGTCGTGGCACACGACGGACACCACCTTGTTCTGTCGCCTTCTCACACACATCCAATACGCTACCTTGTCGGTAACGCTCACAGAATCCTCACCACTTAGTGGAATCGAAAAGATTAAAGCCCTCAAATTATGAGACTCCATAGAAATTAAAATAAGAAGCTTGAGAGATGGACCTGTTTGGAGATTCTAGGGTTCCGACGCGGTGGTTGCTCGTGATCGGCTTCGACGAAGAGATGCTCGGGGCTCCTTATTCTTTAGGTGCATGATCTCCCTCTGTTCTTGCTACCTAATTTCTCTTCTCATCCCATCATAGACTCATCTTTATTCTTCTTGGACCTGCGTGAGTTGTAAGTTGTTGGAGTTCTCAATTGATGTGAATTCCTTATGTTTTCTCCATTTCGTTCAATAGTTGTTGTCGAATGTTCGTGTGATGTGTTATGTTGATTCTGCCAGCGAACACTTGAACTACAGTAGAACTTTGTTGCATGTTTTCTTTGAATTTGAAGCAAAGATGATGGTGAAGGTGTGTTGGTTGAAGATGTTGCAGAATATTATGGTTTCTGCATGTTATTGTGAAGATGGATGGAGAGCTGCAAAGATGAAGATGGTGATTGAAGGTTCCTGGAATTGAAGTTGGCCAGAAAGTGAAGAAGCTCTCTCCAATTTTGTTGCAGATGAAGAATCCTCTTGGGAAAATCGATAGAGAGTGAGAATTGGTTCTGTTATGAAGAGTTATTTTTCTGCAGGTTTTTATATTGATGATGAGGAATTGGCTATGGAGAGATTAAAAGAGTGAAGAAAAATTTGGAGTTAAACATTGATGAAGATGAGAACGTTGCAGAATTGGAGAAGGTTCTTGAAGATGAAGGTGAAGTATTGCAAAGAGTTTGTTAGCATATTCTCTTAGGAATTGTTAGTTTTTTTCCGTTAGAAGTTGTTAGAGGTTTGTGATTTTTCTGTTTCGGGAATTTTTTTTTTCGTTGTAATTTTTCTGTTTTTTGCTATGTAATGAGTTTCCATATTTCTGGTATCACTTTTCTTGGCTATGCATCCTTTCTACACTTGCTGTTATTATTTTTACCAAAGGTATTGTATTTGGACCACCAGTCAAAGTTTTTCGTGCTCTGCACATTGACTGTGGCTTTTCCAAGAGGGTTTAAAAAAAACCACATTGAGATTGCTGGCAAGTTGAGTGAATTGGTCACTATATCGAAAATAAGTTTCTATGGTTCCTTGGCAGTACAGATAATAGAGTTTACCACTACTGCACATGCCAGAACATTGTCAGAGAAGACAGCATAATGATAAAGATCTGGAACATGAATCTTATCTTCATTTGGAGGCTCTCGCTCCTTCAAACGTGAGTTGCTGCTTGAGGGTGCAAACTTCAAGTATACTTTAGCCATTAAAATTTTATCCTTAATCTCTTGAACCTTTGTTTTTTCACTTCACGAGATGGAGGGTTTAAAATATGATGATGGTCTTCTTTTTCTACGTGAAGGCATATTTGTCGCTGTGATATTCTCCTTTGACATTCTATACGAAACGGCATGTACATTTATATCTTCATCCGCGAAGGATGAATCTTTTTTTCAGAGCATCTTATCTTGTCTTTCATCAAGGCTGAATCCTGAAACATAATGCTGCAATTCTAGACTCAACATCATTATTCTTTTTTGAATCGTAACTAATTGTTGAACCAACATCTTTTCCTTTATAGCCAATTAGATTTTTCTCTTTAAATTTTTCAGAACCTCCCTGAATCTGTTCTACAAAATTTAACTTCGAGCTGTCTATTCTGGATGTAACACGATACAAATTTTAAAGGAACTCTCTTCTCCTAAGGAAAATGAGAGGAGCAACAACGAAAAGAGAGGAGAGAGATAATAACGATCCTTTGGCGTTGACGAATTTGCTTCATGAGGTTGATAATGGAAGTGTGGGAAGCAAGTGCATTTCAAAGATTCAGATCCCAAAGTATGGATTCAATTCAACGCTTTGATCTGAATGATCTTGAACATGTTCGTTCTTGTTAATTTTCAATTTTGTTATTATTTTTTTATTCGTTGAACCATTTGAACTTCTCTGTTTCTTCCTAGTAGAAACTTCATTTAAAGGTAGAGTTTTTTTAGGGCTTTAGCTTCTTGGTATATGTAGCGAGCGATTTTTGTCGGTGACACGACAACCTTATCGCTGAAGTTTGGGTTTTTCTCCTCAAGGAGAAAGGGTGCTATTGTCTGATTTCTTATTTATCCCATGAAGCTGGAAGGGAAAGGGAAGGTATCTAAAACTAACCTTGCACGCGAATGTTTAACTGAATAAATGCTTTAAAAGAGATTGGGGGGTTTGGGGTTAGGTTATACAATGGATAGTTATCAATTACCCATCCTATATGTGGTTATCCACAGGATGTTAGTTTTTAGGTTTTGCTTTGTAATTGATAGTGTTTATCTGCTTATGGATTGGGAAAGTTTCTTGGGAAAGTGTGACAGGGAGAGTGAGTTTTGTTTATGTTTTGGGTAAGGCACTAGACCTAAGTTTTGATTGATGTGAAGGTACTGGACCAAAAGTTTTTTATTGGTATGCTCGCTAAGATTTCACAATATTATGCCTACGTATTCCCGTTTAAACGAAAAAGGGAAATCAGAGCGATCATAGTTCCTCCTATTCTATGGGAGGAAAAAGATGTTTTGGTGTTTTGTTCAAAGCCCAAGACATGAAGCTAAAGGTGATTTGTATCTTGTTCAAAGCCCAAGATATGAAGCTAAAAGGTTTGACTGAGATAGAACTTGGCATCTCTAAAGAGGAGTTGTTAATGTTTGTATGCTGTGAGCAAAGCACAAATTTGATGCTAAAAGGTTGATTGACTCAACCAGGGATTTCTTTATACAAAGCCTAAGAGGAGACTGGAAGTTTGACTTTTTCGGGGAAAATGTTATTTCTGTCTTGTACAAAGCCCAAGATTGAGGCTAAAAGGGATTTTGACTCCGTTGGGGAGAATGTATCTTGTATAAAGCCTAAGACGGAGGCTGAAATGATTTGACTCAACAAGAGAGTACTTTTATCTATCCTATATAAAGCCCAAGATGGAGGCTAAAAAGGTTGTCTCAACAAGAGAGTCTGAAGGTTGATTGACTCAATGAGAGAATCTTTTATACTCAACAGGAGAGTGATTTGCTGTCTTGTACAAAGCCCGAGATTGAGGCTAAAAGGAGATTGACTCAAAAAGAGAGTCTTTTATACTCAACAAGAGAGTGTTTTTCGAAGCCTGAGATTGAGGCTAAAAATAGATTGACTCAACAAGAGAGTCTTTTATACTCAACAAGAGAGTGTTTTTCGAAGCCCGAGATTAAGGCTAAAAAGAGATTGACTCAACATGAGAGTCTTTTATACTCAACAAGAGAGTGTTTCTATCTCATACGAAGCCCGAGATTGAGGCTAAAAAGTGATTGACTCAACAAGAGAGTCTTTTATACTCAACAAGAGAGTGTTTTTTACATGTCTTGTACAAAGTCTAAGACGGAGGCTAAAAGTGGTTGACTCAACAAGAGAGTCTAAAAAGGTTAGCTCCGCTGGGGAGAATCATTTGTACAAAGCCCAAGAGGAGGCTGCCTTACTGCTGAGGATTATCCTTAAGCGTGTCCAAGTGTGGGGAAATCTCATGAGAGAGATCGGGTTTCTGCTGGAGATTGATCCAGGGTGATCGGTGTTTTTTCCTATGTTTGAAAGGAACTTGAGAATGTCTTTGAGACTCAAGAGGTTTAGACTGTCCAAGTCTAGAGTTTTATCTTTTGTACAATGCCCAAGAGGAGACCCGGGCATTAAGGGATGAGTATCAACCCTAAAATGGCCAGAGTTTTGACGCAGGAAAGACTGCTCTAGCAAAGGATGACTAAGTTCTGTCTTATACCTTTAAGAGGTCGTCAGGGTCCTTGTATTAAGCCCAAGAGAAGGCATGAGAACTTCTAAGAAGTCGAAGGGTCCTTGTACAACGCCCAAGAGGAGGCGGGGATGCTTTTAGGAAGCCTGTGGGTCCCCAAACCAAGAGAAGTTCAAGAAATGCAATTCACAGAGAAGAGATCATTCTAGGAAAGTTCAAAAATTTGGAAGAAACTCAAGAGATGCCATTCATGAAGAAAAGATAATCTCTGGGGAGTTAGAGTTTCTTTGACAATTTCTAAGGGTGACAGTCTGAGAAAAGGTTCACCGAGAATACTGCCTTTCTCTTTGTTCCATATTGTTTAACCCCAAGAGGAGGGAAGACTGTATCTAGAAATCCTATGGGGATCTAGTTTTGTTTGTATTTAAAGAGTGACCAACAGGGCTTTACCTAGTGCTAGAAGTAGTTGCCGGGGAAAACTCTAAATAACTATACTAGTATTACACAGTGGATATGTGACAAGTATATAAAAGGATGTGAAAGAAGACTTGCAATGAAACAGCCCCATAATATAGTTATATACAGATGAAAGCGGTAAATGAAAGCTGATAAACACTTACCCGTTGTAGAGCTTCCATGCTGTTTTGTTAGTTGTTCAACAAAGAAATTAAAGAAAGTTTTGATAACAACATATGTTTGAATTAAAAATCAAAGGAGAAAGTGCTTTGAAAAGATTGTTGGGGCTTAAAGCTCAAGAAGAGGCCCAAGTTTTAACGATGATCGCACCGTCGTTTTTTAAAAGCTGTACAAAGGGAGTTATACAATATGTGAGGGCCAAAAAGATTTTTATGTATAAGAGGATGAGTCTTACACTCTATTAGAGGCCCAAAGATTTATTTTTGTACAAGAAATGGGACTTACAACTCAAGGAGAAGCCCAGGGTTATTTGTTTGAAAACGGCGATCGCGCCGAGGTTTTTCTTTTAACGCAGAGGGACTTATATAATATCTGAGGCCCAAAATTGTTTTGGTTAAAAGGGGATTGGGTCTTACACTCTATTAGAGGCCCAAAGAGTTTGAAAATGAATAAAGATGGGTCTTATAGCTCAAAGAGATGCCCAAAGATTTTTGTTAAAAAGACGACGATCGTGCCGAACTTTTTGACGGTATCGGGACTTATACAATACACTGAGGCCCAAAATATTTTGGTTTTCAAGAGGGGTTGGGTCTTACACTCTATTAGAGGCCCATGAGTGTTTGAAAATGATTTGTTTAGGGTGATTAAGATCAAAACCCTAAATTAATTTCAAAATGTATTTTAATTAAATAAGAATTTAATTAAAATGATCAAAATTATCAAACATGTGTGAAAAACAAGTTGTGATCTTGGATTAATGTTTGAAAAATCATGTTTATATCCACAAAATGATTGGAAATCAATTAAATTTGGAAAATCTAGGAGGAAAAAATATTTTAAAAGTTAAAAAACAAATAAAAGATTAATTCTTTGAAAAAAATATCAAGTATATGAAATAAATAATATTTTTGGAAATTTTTGGCAAAATAAAATATTTTAACATTTTTGTGAATTATTAAAAAAAGAATCAACTCAAAATCATTAAAACTCGGAGAGAAATTAATTTTTGAATCAAATAAATAAAATCACAAAATTCAAATATTCAAATATTCAAAAAAATGGCGCCAAGAACACACGGCACCCCTCTGTTTCTACAGATTTTGCATTTTCTCACCAATCTCACTAAATACTTGATGAAATCACACAATCCACATATCAATTTGCTCGTTTTCACCTCACGATCATGTCTATGGTCTTTAATTTCATTTAATTTAAGCATGGAATAAGAAATTAAGACAAAACCTCAAGAACCCTAAAATTTGTATGAAGGCTGAGAATTTTGATACACGATTCAAACAAAGCAATTAATTGAGGGTAAACATTCTATGCATGATTATGAACATTTGGCAAAAGTATTGTGCGAGGAAATATGCATAGATTAAGAGATGACCAAGTTTAGGCTTACTTGAAGGTCATGACAGCAAGAGCAAAGTGATTTTTGAGTTGGAGGTGTTACTGATGAGTTGTGATGATCTGAACGGCTTCCCTACACCATATGGAATGTGTTTGAATGCTTGGAGTTGTTTGGAAATGGCTGGATCACTTCATGGCATCTCAACTGCAACTTGGTTAAAACCTTGAGAAATTGGCTGGTGATTCTGAGAAATCAGTGTTCCAGTTGTGGTTTAAGTGTTTGGATCACTTCTATATGATGTTTATGAGGTGTGTGTGTGATTGGTTTGGTTGGAATGGCTCTCAAACTCAAAACCCGATAGTGACTTGCTTTGGAAGGCAATTTTGGAGTGAAAGAAGAGATTTTGAGGAAAGCATCAGTTTGATGGCTTTGGTGTACTTAAACTGAGAACAAATGAGCTCTATTTATAGTAGAGCAAGTTTGTTTTGCAAGCAATAGTGAATGGCAACTGCAGCAGACCTTTGGCCAATTGCATAACTTTGGAATCTTAAGTCTCCTCTAGCCGTTGACTAGAGGTTAGAGCACAGGCCTTTGGTTCCCTAGTTCAGAGATCATCCTTGACTCATTCAGTTGGAAAAGGCTCAGTTCATGCCACCTTGGTGCATCCATTGAGTGCTCCAAAACAAAATTGGAGTCTTGTCCCCCTTTTAGGCATTTTAGGTTTGGCATGCTAATTTTAGTTCCAAAGACTTGGGAGGCTGATGGATCGGTGTTTGTTCCTCCTTGGTCCCCCCCTGAGGTGTTCAGATGGATAAACTTGTTTGTCATTTTCACAAATTGATCAAATCGAGTAAAATGCACAAATCTGCCTTGCCATGACAGTTGCAGCAAGGCATATTGCCATTGTCATAACTCTTAGCTCAAATGGGATTTGATGGAGTTATTGGCCATTTTGGAAAGCTCTCATATGATACAATATATGTGTGATCATAGTTTGTCTTGACACTTTTTGGATCTAAGTTAAAAATGGCCTTACATTTTGAAAAAAGTGAAACAGATTCTGACTTAGTGAAAATTTCACTAAGTGTTGGAAAAAGTGGCATTTTCTTGTTTTTGTCATTTTGGTCACTCCATAACTAAAAATCCATGAAGAATTGGAGTGAGGTGTAGTTTTCACTTTTAAAGTATGCCATGAGAGCTATAAATCCATCTTTGAATTAGCCAAAATGGTTGCTTGGATCTCAAGTTATGATCCTTGGAAGTTGGTACCCTAGCCACTTTGTTCCATAACTTAGAAAATTTCTAAGTTTTTTATGGTTATCCCTTTTACAAGTTATCCCACTTTTCTTGATTTTTCTTGATGAATGATGATTCCAATCACACATTAACATCATTTTAGGGTTAGGGAACCATAATTGATAAAAAAATCAAAAAGTCAAACTTTGACTTTTGGGCACAGTTGACTTTTTATCAGATGAATTCCAAACTGTGCGATCCTCTATGAAATCAAGTCCTTGACCTAAATCAAACTTGATGGATTGATTTCATAGGTGTTATAGGGTGTATTGAATCATGTCCCAAGGTTTGGGAGCATGTCCTGGTCAAAAGTCAAAGGCATAGTTGACTTTTTCTGCGAAACCCTAACTGTGGTTCTGATGAACTTGAAACTTGTGAATCAAGCTTCTTGGATCAATCCATTCTTGTAAATGGATAAATGTGGTTTATTAGGTACCCTCAAATCATCTCTTGAGGTCTTGGCTCATGTTTTGTCCCAAAAGTCAACTTAGGGGTGAATTAGGTCAAGAAAGCCTAATTCCTGATTTTTTATGAATGCATCCCCTGAGGCTAAATTGACTTGATGATTGGGTTTATGAGGTCCCTTGGAGTATCTTGGGTTATGCTTTGAAGCATTGGCTTATGCCCAGAGGAAAATTTCCATCTGGAGGCCTTGGTCGACCAAAACCCTAATTTGGTGACACTGGCGATCTTGAGGCTTAATCCACTTGGAATGTTGCAACTTTGTGCCTGATTCTTGATGTGGGAGTCCTCTTGATCCTTTGTGGATGCTTGAGAGGTTAGAAAAGTTGAAGATCATGTCATTTCTTGATTGATCACTTGTCTAAGAGCTCTGAGGGGGCTTGAAACCCTAAGTTTGTTTGTAGTGGATGCTCACCCATCTTTGGGGAGACTAATGAGGTATGATGGTCCGTCCATACTGTGATGATGATTTTCACAGTGATGGGGAATCTTAGTGGTCAAAATTTGGGGTATGACAGATGCCCCTATTTAATCTTCTTGGACCCGAAGGTGTGAATGGCGAAGGTATTCGGGCATTCGGGGTGCAAGAGGATTAAATATCGGAATACCCAAAATTTTGATGGTGGTTATGAATGGTAGCTTACACATTCATCTTCTTTTGCTAAGAGATGATGCTTAGAAAAGGTAGAAACTTCCCCTCGATTCTGGTTTCCTACCAAGAAACTGGTCTCAGTTTCTGAAATAAACTTCCCCTCGATCATGGTTTCCTACCACAGAACTGGTCTCAGTTTCTGATGTAAACTTCCCCTCGATCCTGGTTTCCTACCAAGGAACTGGTCTCAGTTTCTAATGTAAACTTCCCTTCGATCCTGGTTTCCTACCAAGGAACTAGTCTCAGTTTCTAAAATAAACTTCCCCGCGATCCTGGTTTCCTACCAAGGAACTGGTTTCAGTTTCTTTTGTCAATAAACTTTATTGACAAGGGACGCTATTAGTATCAATTTTCCTCAAACTTCTCGCCGAATTTTCCTGGGGAGATGCCATTTGATGGGAAAAGGTTTTGATGTCAGACTTCCTGGGGTGAAACTCATTCGTCTGAGTTATAGAGGTACACAAACTTCTCTGTTTGAGATGCCATTTACTGACTCTACTGGGGAAATGAGTCTCTGGAGATACTGCTTTCTGCTTGGGGAAATTACATCATACTTTTCCTGAGACCTTCTCGAAGAAAGGCCATACAATGTACCCCAACTTTGAGGTGCCAATGACTTCAGTGACATTGATTTTCTGGAGAGAAGAACCACTGTGTTGCTGAGAGTCTTTAGTTGCGAGGCTCTCTCTGGGATTTTCCTTAATTCGGGAAAGCCAAGATATCGTCTTCAATGGCAAAGAGTGACGTTTGTCGAGAGTTTTCTTGTTTTTCAGAGGTTTAAGTTATCAAAGTGGCCGAGGACAGGCTCTAACCCAGAAATAAACTGGAGGAGCGATTGTTCAGACGCAACATTTCCTGATGAGGAAAGAACTGATAACTCGATTGAAAATAGGACTTTTATCACTAGGGGGTAAGACCGACCAGAGTGATAGTGATGCGATATGAATGTAAATGTAAATAAATAATGCATGATGTATGTATGTATATGCTGACAACACTGACGTGACATACAGACTAGCGGATGAACATGACTGGATACTCGGCCACTGCGGGGGATGAAAAGTATCATTTGTTCAAGAAAGCAATTCTACCTTGCTTAGGAGAGATAGTCCCTGCGGGGAACAACATCGGTCGGGCTTAGGAGATAAGAACTCTGCCGGGAATGTCGGACGGAATATTCGCATCTGACACAGCTGATCCTTCATTCAAGTGTACTGGTTAAGAGGGAGTACTTTGATTCTGCACTTTGAAGCTTGATTACTTGTGGAGAAGCGATTGATGTTCTTTCGATGTTCAACAGTCAAAAGAATTGCCATCTTTATTTTAAAAGCAGAAAAAGTTTGACAAGTAAATTCATTTTTGTTTTATTTCAAGAATCGTTGATCATGTTAAAATGTTGTTCTATAAAGCTAAAACAAATGAGGGAAATAAGCCAAACGCGTGATTCCATGGAGTATTTACAAAGTTAGAAAATGGTAATTTAAGGGAAAAGGGCTACATTGAAACATAACGACCGCTATCCTTCTACCAACTTTGAATTCTGGACATCCTGAGCTTCTATCGAAGATGACCTTGACTGGCGTTTTCCCTGATGGGTGGCGCGAATGCAGAGGAGTCGACTGATCAGACGTAGTTACTTGCCATTAATTCCTAACTTTTTCCTGGATTGTACTTTGATATTTCCAACCCACCGAGATGATTTTTGACTATGTCTTTAATTTTTGCCTGGACCGCCCTTTCGGATTTTCAATCCACCAAGACGATTTTATTTATTTATTTTTTATTTAGGCGAAGTATTTCTTGACTACGTCAACATTGGTGGGGTAGGCAAATTCCTCTCCATCCATGGTTGCAAGTCTCAAGGCACCGCCTGAGAAAGCTTTCTTAACCACATAGGGGCAGTCATAATTCGGAGCCCATTTTCCCCTAGAATCAGTGAGAAATGATTGTATCTTTTTGCGCACAAGGTCTCCTTTCTTGAAGACGCGAGGTCAGACCTTTTTTTAAACGCCTTCTTTATTCTCTGTTGATATAACTGACCATGGCATAATGCCATTATTCCCTTTTCTTCGATCAGATTCAGTTCTTTGTGTCGATGTTGACACCATTCAGCCTCTGTTAGCTTAGCTTCCATCAATACCCGGATTGATGGAATCTTTACTTCTATGGGGAGCACTTCCTCTATTCCATATACTAGAGAGAAAGGGGTTGCCCCTGTTGAAGTGCAGACAGACGTGTGATAACCGTGAAGAGCAAAGGGTAGCATCTCGTGCCAGTCTTTGTAGGTTACAACCATCTTTTGAACAATCTTCTTGATGTTCTTGTTAGCCGCTTCTACCGCTTCGTTCATCTTAGGTCGGTAGGGAGATGAGTTATGGTGTTCGATCTTGAATTCATTGCACAACTCTTTCATCATCTTGTTGTTCAAGTTGGATCAATTATCATTAATGATATGGCTTGGAACACCATAACGACAAATGATATTGTTTTTGATAAATCGGACCACCACTTGTCAGGTTACATTGGCGTATGACGCTGCTTCGACCCACTTGGTGAAGTAATCAATGGCTACTAGAATGAACCGATGTTCGTTTGAAGCTTTGGGTTTAATCAGGCCAATCATGTTGATTCCCCATATGGAAAAAGGCCATGGGGAAGAAAGAACTTTGAGATGTGTTGGCGGTACATGGATTTTTTCTGAGTACATTTGACACTTGTGACACTTCCTCATGTACTTGTAGCAATCATATTCCATTGTCAGCCAATAGTACCCTGCTCTCAAAATTGTTTTGGCCATTGTGTGTCCCTTGGCATGAGTGCCAAAGGATCCTTCATGAATTTCTTTTATCAGCATGTTTACTTCTGGTCCGTCTACGCAGCGGAGCAAGACCATGTCGAAGTTTCTCTTATAGAGTGTATCACCGCTCAGGAAGAAACTGCCTGCCAGCCTTCTGAGGGTTTTTCTGTCCTTTCTTAATGCCCCAGGTGGATACTCTTGTTTCTGAAGGAAGCATTTGATATCGTGATACCAAGGTTTTTCATCTATGTCTGCTTCAATCGCGAAGATGTAAGCGGGTCGTTCAAGGCGCATTATGTCAATCTTAGGTAAGTCGTTCCATTGACCTACACTAATCATGGAAGAGGGAGTGGCTAATGCATCAGCCATGTGATTCTCTTCACGAGGGATGTGATGAAACTCAATTCTGTTAAAGAATGGTAACACCCTCCTTGCATTGTCTTTGTAAGGAATCAATCCTGATTGGTATGTGTTACAGTCTCCTTTGATCTGATTGATAACCAGGGCTGAGTCGCCATATACATCCAAGTTCTTGATCCTTAAGTCGATCGCTTCTTTGAGACCCATGATACAAGCTTCGTATTCGCCTCATTGTTTGTACACTTGAATGTCAGTCGGGCGGTGAAAGGAATGTGGGTACCCTGAGGGGTTATGATGATTGCCTCAATTCCATTTCCATAATGATTAACAACTCCGTTAAAGATAAGTCCCCATTGGGAACCTGGTTCTGGCCCTTCACTGGGTAGCGGTTCATCGCAATCTTTCATTTTTAGATACATAACATCTTCGTCTGGGAAGTCAAATCCGACTGATTCTTGATTGTCAATTGGTTGATGAGCCAAATGATCGGCTAAAATGCTTCCTTTGACGGCTTTCTGAGCATGGTACTCGATGTCGTATTCTGATAGCAACATCTTCCAACGGGCAATCCTTCCCGTGAGAGCAGGCTTTTCAAAGACGTACTTGATCGGATCCATTTCGGAGATTAACCAAGTAGTGTGACGAATCATGTACTGGCGCAGATGTTTGGCTGCCCAAGCCAGAGCACAGCAACTTTTCTCAAGCATAGTGTACCGAGTCTCGCAGTCGGTGAATTTCTTGCTCAAATAGTAAATGGCAGACTCTTTCCTTTTTCTTTCGTCTTGTTGGCCAAGTACACAACCCGTTGAGTCTTCCAAGACTGTTAGGTAGATGATCAATGGTCTTCCTTCGACTGGGGGTGATAGAATCGGCGGGTTCAACAGGTATTCCTTGATACTGTCGAAGGCGGTTTGGCAGTCTTCTATCCAAACGTATTCCTGATTCTTCTTGAGTAACTTGAAAATCGGCGCACATGTTGCGGTCATGAGGAATATGAATCTGGAGATGTAGTTCAAACGTCCCAGGAATCCCCTGACTTGTTTTTCAGTGTTTGGAGAAGACATTTCTTGAATGGCCTTGACCATGTCAGGATCAATCTCAATTCCTTTCTGGCTGACGATGAATCCTAAAAGTTTCCCTGACCTAACACCGAACGTGCATTTGTTGGGATTCAAGCGGAGCTTGTACTTTCTCAGACGCTCGAATAGTTTTGACAGGTGGGTCACATGCTCCTCCTCTGTCTTATATTTGGAAATCATGTCATCGACATATACCTCTATTTCTTTGTGTATCATGTCATGGAACAGAGTAGTCATGGCCCTTTGATAGGTTGCTCTGACATTCTTCAACCCGAACGGAATTACCTTGTAACAAAAAGTACCCCATGGGGTGATGAACAAAGTTTTCTCCATGTCTTTCGGCGCCATTTTGATTTGATTATAGCCCGAGAACCCATCCATAAAGGAGAAGACTTTGAACTTTGTTGTACTGTCAACCAGCATGTCAATGTGTGGTAAAGGAAAGTCGTCCTTTGGACTAGCCTTATTTAGATCTCTGTAATCCACACACATTTTGACCTTTCTGTCCTTTTTCGGAACTGGTACGATGTTGGCAAACCATTGAGGATATTCTGATGTGGCGAGGAAACCCGCGTCAATCTGTTTCTGCACTTTCTCTTTGATTTTGATGGCCATGTCCGAATGAGTCTGTCTCAACCTCTGTTTTACTGGCGGACATTCTGATCTTAATGGTAAATGATGTTCCACAATGCTGGTATCCAACTCTGGCATATCCTGATAGGACCAAGCGAATACATCGGAAAACTCTTTGAGAAGCTTTATCAAACTTTCTTTGACAGTTGGACTGAGCAGTGCCCCAATCTTGACCTCCTTTCTCTCTTCCTCTGAGCCCAAGTTGACCGTTTCTAACGGATCTTTGTGAGGTTTAATGGACCTTTCCTCTTGTCTGAGTAATCGGGAGATCTCCTCTGGAATTTCTTCATCATCTTCTTCTTCAGCCTCAAATACCGGGAATTCAATGTTGGGAGAAGGCATCAGATCGTACGTTTCAATGGGGTTTAAAACAAGTAATTTGCATGACGTGATGATTCTTTCTTAGAAGAGATAGAGAGAAATGCAAGAGTATGTGCAGTGTATTTTTTTTTACTACTTGTTTTTATTATTTGAATTGTTTTTTAGGATTACCATTTTGTGAAAAAGCGAAAAGAGAAAACATCAATTAATGCGGGAGTTACAGAATGACGTTATTTTATTTATGAACTTGTCGATTCTTGAAACTACAGCCCTATAAAACAAAACTCTATCGCTTTGGGCGAAGCGAAGAGGGATATTTACAGAAACTGAGCCCTATAAAAACATCTGTTTCACTTGGGCAGGGTGAAAGGTTAAAACAAAGATGGCCATTACTTTGACTTATGAACAATCTTCGGAACATCGACTGCAACCCATTGGCGGCGAACTCCTTGGTGAATCACAAAGTCTGGTACCTTCTTTGATTTGTCTTCAGAAATAACACTGATTTCTGGCGGAGCAGGATCATTGGAATCTGTCTCCCAGGCAGAGTTGTCGTAGGAGGATTCCTCAGTTGTATTTTGCATAGTATTTGTGCTCTCAGGCAAATCTCCCCATCCAGTTGGCTGGATGTCTTCAAGCCTGATACGAGAGCTTTCGGAAGCAGTGTACTTGACAAAGAAGTCGTACTTACCACTCGGTTGTCCTAAGGTGTCCCACACTTCTTTGGAACTGGAGGAGTCATCTCTCTCGATGACGTTGACTTCGGGAAAGGCATAGTTGATGAACTCTAGCCCTACAAACTTAGCAAATTCATCGTCGCACTGGATATTTTCTAAATGACCTGAGTGTTGATCCCATGACATGGTGGGGACGCATGTATTTTTTCCAATGATGCTCAGCTGATTTTCTTGCCCCAAGTCTCCTGGGTACGGCTGCTAGATAGGCAGGCCATCCATCAGGCCATAATAGTCATGGTCAAAGTTGTCTTTCAACAGAGTGTCTTCCTCAAATGAGTTTGGTGGAGCACAACATCCTTCCGGATCACAATCTCTGTATGTCATTTTGACGTCGGACCATGGTATAAATCTCGGACTCTGTGCGGGATAGAAAAATGGCGTAGGCACCTCTTCCCGAGACATATAACCGTCCTCGTTAAGATAGGACTTCCATTCCTCATCTGCGTCAGAGGAATCTCCCTCGTTGATGGTATGTACTTCTTGAGACACTGGGTGAAGGAAACCTCTGCTATGGAAGAAGTTCTGAATGGGATGAAGACTTTCACCGTTAGCGGAAGTCTAGGTACAGGTTGCAGAAAAACCAAGACCATTCTTTGTTTTATTATCAGTAGGAATGACAAGCTGTCCCCATCCCTTTGTATTGTCACTTTTGATCACCTCGAGAGCATCTTTGTATGAGGATACTAATGTTCCCTTCTCTAATTGATTCTCACTGCTTACCGAAAGTGCCTGGAACTGAGTTCCAATAACCTCCTAGGGTTCTACACAAGTGGACAATGATAGGTTACTCACGATCAAGGCTTGTTCTCCACAGACTGTGACGAGTTGGTCATTCTTGACGAACTTCAGCTTCTGGTGAAGTGTCGAAGTGACTGCCCCATCCTGGTGTATCCAAGGTCTTCCCACAAAACAGCTGTATGTTGCTCGAATGTCCATGACCTGGAAAGTGACTTGGAAAGTGTGAGGACCGATAGTTATGGGAAGGTCGACTTCGCCGATAACCATTTTTCGAGATCCGTCAAATTCTTTGACGACGACCTCACTGCCTCTCATCAGAGATCCTTTTAATGATAGTCGCATTAGAGTGGACTTCAGCATAACATTGAGAGTCGATCCGGTATCTACCAGTACACTGGCTAAGCATCGTCCTGGAAGTTGACTGTGATATTGAGTGCCATGTTGTGGCTTTTGCCTTCTTCTGGAAATTCCTCATCACTAAACCCCAAGTTGTTGCAGGAAGTGATGTTAGAGACGATACTGTTGAATTGCCTTATTGACACATCCTGTTCCACAAAGGCCTGCTCTAAGACTTTCTGTAGAGCCTCTCTGTGGGCTTCGGAATTGAGTAAAAGAGATAACACAGAGATCTTTGAAGGGGTTTGTAACAACTGATCAACAATGTTGTATTTACTCCTTTGGATGAGCTTCAGCATCTCATCATCGTTCTTTGAAAGGTCGGGATCACTGGATTGACTGACTGGTGGATTGGGAACTTCTGTTTGAGATTCCTTTTCTCTGTTGGGTTCTCCAACTCCTCTGTTGAAGATTCGACCGCTCCGTGTTACTCGACTGATGTCTACAATATTCACGACGGAGGGTAATGGAATTTCCTTTCCATTCTCAATTGTTGTTGCACCATATTTGTAAGGGATCGCCTTATCGAATTTGTACGACACTGGTCCCGGTAGATAGATAACTACAGGAGCCTTCTGATTTTTCTGACTGTCGTAAGTAACTTCAATCAATTCCTGGTTAAGAACCTTCGATTCGTTAAGTAGAGGGATGATGGTACAAACATCTTTGGTCCTTTCGTGATCTACATCCTTAATCTGATCAGTAAAATAGTCTGGCGTCCAGTTGATTGATCCAGAACTTGGACATAGTCGAATTTCTTGGGGAGCCAACTGACTTTGAAGGGCTACTCGCACGAGGTAACATCCTTGATTATTTTTCGAGCAAACTCTACAGCGCTCGTAATTGTGTGGTGGCACCTGGTCACGTTCACTTTGAATGCAATGTAACCTTACTAGGTCTATTTACATAGATCAGACATCCTGACTTTGATGTCTAGTAGGGTTCCCGTTTGTCACACTGATTTGTTGCGTGTCTTCGTCTAGATAGATCGGAAGCCATGAATGGTTTAACAAGTGTTGTAAAGTTCTTTGGACGAGAGCGCACCCTTGGTTACTCTCACAACATGCTTTACAGTTCTGATAATTATGTGAAGCGAGAAAACCGAGTTGGACTTGCTTGGCGTGTAACTCCACCAAGCTGGTATTCATCAAATGAATATCGTAGATTTGAATCATGTTAACTTGATAATGATTTCTCTGTTTTTTTGCAGGAATATTTAGGTTTTCTAAGCCCGATTAATCACGTCCTCACAAAGTCATCACATCATCAAAACAAGCACACAATAAGGGTTTCCATGCCTATTCATCAAAGCAAGAGGTAGAAAATCGAAACCGGGGCTCTAGCACTTGTTCCTAAGCAATCTGGGCAAACTTTACCTATGGTAGTCGATTACCATTTTTCTAGGCAAAATAGGGTAACTGATTACCCTGTGCAAATTTGCAATTTCGGCTACATTTTCATGACAACAACTTTTCACTCTCCATTCTCTTGTGTTCTACTTGGTTCCAGCATTGTGTGGAACATTCTAGACAGTTCAAGACCATTCAAGACACTCCACTTACATTTATCCCAATAAATCACTTTGAATTAAGTCCACCATGTTACTCAATTTACAAGCATGAGGACCTTTGGATTGGACTTGCATTGGGATTGCTCCACTGAGTAAACCAACTAACTAACTGATTCAACTTCCGACTCAGTGAGTTGAGTGTAACTAACTCCAAAGCAAGCTCCAAAGCTCACTCCAAAGCACATTCCAAACCTAGCCTACTCCAAAGCTAGCCTCTATATAAACAAAGCTCCACAATTTCACAAAGGACCTTCAACCATTTCAATCATTTCACACACTTCTCACTCTCAATTCTCTCATTTCTCTTTGTATTTTCTGCAAGTTCTTCATTCAGCTTCATCTTCTTCCCTAAACCACACTAGAGCTCAATTCCACCATTGAAGAGTAGTAAATTACACATTGAAATTGCTTTCTCTTGAGCTTAAGCCTTCATTCATCTTCAATTTTGCTTGGATTTCTAGAATTACAGCAAGTTCTACTTCAATTCAAGTGATTAATCCAATCGTTTTGGTGCAAATTCAATTTCAGAGCTTTTATCGCATTTTGCTCTGTTTCGCTAAGGTTTGAAATGCAAGTGCAGAATTCTCTGGTTTTCTTGGCTTCTTCTCTCTATATTTCATTCACAACAATCACCAAGCCAATTCTCCGACTTGTAGGTTGGTCAATTCTCGCTCAATTTATTGTTTTGATCACTCTCGCGGGTTTACGATGTAGTTTTGATAGTTTTTCGTGTTGCTTGATAATGTGATTGTTTGATCTTTGATCTTCATGCTTCATGCTTTCAATTTGTGTTTAATTGCTCATAATTGATGTAATTTTCCTGCACAAATGCATACCATAACATGTGGTGGTCTGAATAAGTGATTAGTTGCTGGAATTGCTTTTTGGAAAGCTGTTTTTTGCCACTGTTACAGTGGTAATCGATTACCAGTTTGCTAGGTAAAGTAGGGTAATCGATTACCCTGCTCAGTTTTTCATAATTTCAGCATTTTTCAAGCAGGTAATCGATTACCTACATGTGGTAATCGATTACCACTGTAACAGGAGGCCATTTTTGTGCATTTTTCAAGCTTGTTGGATCTCATTTCCTCATTTAACTTCCATGACTTGATATACTTGATATTTGTGGATGTTTTATGAGTTGCTTAACCTCTGTTTGAAGCAATCTTGCGAACTTTCGATGCACAATTTATCGATTACGTAATTGTTTGCATTTTGGCATTACATTATTCACGATCATTCTTGCACATCTTTTGCTGAATTGATTACATGATTTGTGTTGATGTTTGGCACTATTTGCCATGCTATTTGCATTGAGTTTGTTCCTTCTTGAGCAAATTCAATCATGTACAATCAATAATTCACACGTTGCTTTAACGATCTTCCGATCCTTTTGGAAGATTGTTAGCTTGATAATTTCCCTTGATCGATTAATCGAAACTTTGTTTCGATTATTCAATCTCCCCTTTCTTCTCTCTTTAGGATCCTTTAGAGTCTTTTTCTCTTGATCCCCTGCCGAGTTGGAGATTCTCACGACGCACTAGAGCACTGTACAAATTGGCGCTGTTATGTTGTCTGTTTTAATTTCTGAACTATACTCTTGTGCTTGAGAAAGGATGAGAGTGGAGAATTCCTACACTCATTTTAATTATTTTGGGTAGGGGGTGAATGACCCTGTGCCTGGAATAATCGTCACTATCTCCAGACTGTAGTGTTTGCAAATCCTTTATCTTCTTGGTTTCAACACCATTCTTGCACTTTATTCTCAACACAGTTACTACTTTTCCTTTGCCCTTTTTTCTTGGTTTTGAC
Source organism: Lathyrus tuberosus (assembly GCA_022829125.1). Lineage (NCBI taxonomy): Eukaryota > Viridiplantae > Streptophyta > Magnoliopsida > Fabales > Fabaceae > Lathyrus > Lathyrus tuberosus. The sequence continues at coordinate 28,982,766 of JALAZF010000004.1, read as the reverse complement.
AACAATTCTTTTGTATCCCCAGCGGATTTTTCTCTACCTCTTTTGCTCTTGGTTTTGACACCACTTTCTTTTTACTGTCTTTGTTCCCCGAACTACGTAGGTTCTGAATTCCTTATTGCACTATGAGGATACGTAGGCACAAGATTGTGAAATCTTGGCGAGCCACCTTCTTCCATTCTTCTTCTCTTTCCCTGGTTCCCTGAACTACGACGCTCTAATTTTCTCATTGCACTATAAGGGTACGTAGGCACGAGGGCCCTAATCCTCCGCGAGCACTTTCCTTTGTTTTCCCTTCTCTCTCCTCTTTTTTAGCTAGAAGCCTTTAGATATATAACCCATCCAAGCCTAGAAGCAAGCGAAATGGTTCCCGTCGAGTACGACGGATGTGTAAGGTGCTAGTACCTTCCTTTCGCATAACCGACCCCTTACCTGTTTCTCTTCTCTTTTGGTTTTATCAATATTTTCCTTATCCTTTGGGACTAAATAAAGTTCGGTGGCAATTCTGTTGTATCTTTGAGTGTGTGATTCACTCAGGTATAATCCTGCTAGCTTCAGCTGGCGACTCTGCTGGGGAGTCCTTGCTCTTGCAATTTGGGGTCTCGCCTAGTTTTGTTTGTTTTCTTGCTTGTTTGGGAGTTTATATTTTGGGCTTTACTCGCTTTATCTTATGATTTAATTGCTTTATGTTTATTTACTGCATTTCTTTATTGCTTTGAATATTCATATGCTGTATACCCTGGATATCTGCTATATTTTCTGCTGTTGTTGGGATGGGTAGATATTATTGGAGAGATAAGTCTTAACACCGGGCTTGATCATGCACATAGGCTAGAAAGTGGATAGTCGTGACACCTGCATTTTGCACGTGGGTTATCACGAGAGCCACATCCCAGATCGTGATTCGCTTGAGAATACTTCTGTCCTGCGAGAATTCGCTACGGCGGGGGGTTTTCATTCTGAGTCCTATGGTTCAGGCGACCTTTCTAGGGACCACCTTGTTGTGTCTAGATCACACCTATGAGTGGGATATGAGTTTTAAAATAAAACAAGCTCATACCTTTGTTCTCTCACGCACGTCAGATTTTGCACCGACAAAGAATTATATATGCAGATATCGAGATTGTTCAGATTTAATTGTTCAGAATGTGCTTGGCTTCTGGATTCTTGTGTTGCATATCATTTCATCATGTAAATTAATTTTTGCATATGCATTTCCAGGTTATTCGAAGGCTTATTGCTTTGTTGACATTATCATAGAGATGAGTACTGGTTGTAGAGGTATATTTAGCTACAAGTTTGTCGAGCCTAAGCTAAAGACTTTGAGAGGTTTAGCTTACCATGTGGTTGAAGAATGCAAAGGGGTTTTCAAAGATAATTATGGTAATCTATTGGCCATCCTCAGTACTGAAGTCAACATCACTGCCATTCATACACTTGTTCAATTCTACGACCCGCCACTTAGGTGCTACACATTTTAGGATTATCGGTTAGCACCTACACTTGAGGAGTACTCTCATATCTTGGGTGTTAAGATCAAGGATCAGGTTCCTTTTGTTTACACCAATGGTTGTCCAAAGTTTCCCTTTATTGCTGAGGCTCTTTGCATTAGTAATAAGGATGTGGAAGCTAATCTCAAGACTAAAGTGTAAGCTCTGGTGTTTTTGAACAAATTTTGGTAAAACATAAATGGTAACCCAACAAGGAGATCAAGCTAAATAATTCTGCTAAGGGTGTGATGTCGGACACAATGTCTTAACATGCATCTTGACATCCTGGCCTGAATGGCTTAAGTTAGTTTTTAATCTGGTGCAACACTCAATGAGAGTTTGCTGCATGGATCAAGGACTGAAGACTGAAGCCCAAGGAAGCAGAAGACACTATAAATAGAAGACTTAAACCTAGGTTTGTTATGCCTTAGTACGCCTGTTGTAACCTTGTTTTCTTGTGTAAGAAACAAGGGTTTAGGGTTTTGAGAGTTGTTGGCTCTCTAGGTTGTAAGTCTCCCTTTGTATCAGTTGATACACTGTGGTAGATATAGGTGTCACACAGATCCATAAGCCTTGAGGTATTGGATTGTGTATTGTTCTTGGATGAAGCTTTTAAGCAAATCCGAGTTAGCTTGTTTATCAAGTAGGCTTGACAGATTTCTGTATTGATAGGGATGATGAAGAAATCACAGTTGGTGGTTGAGGGAAGTGAGTAGGGTATCTCGTATCAGGGTTCTAAACGTTTGAGTTTAACCTTGGTAAAGATGTTCATGGGGTAGATGTTAGGGATAAAGTTGTCAATGTGGGAGTTTAACTTTGTAATAGTCTACAGATAGTGAAGTCTTCTTCCTGGATTGGTATCCCCCAGATGTAGGTGAGTTGCACCGAACTTGGTTAACAATTACTGTGTTCTTTAACATTCTGCAGATTTACGTTTTCTGTTAGGGTTCATGATGAACATGTTGGACCAGATGTCGTGACATCTGTGAGGGTGCAGTTCCGATATTCAAGGTATCGGTCTGCAGTTGCGCCTCCAAGTTTAAAAGAATATGTAGCACAATGTCTTGACATGTGTTAGGATATCTGCTGTCTGCATAGGCCAAAATTTCAATTGGTACCAGAGCAGGCATCCTGTCTGGTTCTGGATGAGATGTTTGGGATATCCTTTCTGGAATTTAAACAAGGAGGAGTTTAACGATCAGATCAATCAACTCAGACATACTCAAGGGTATTAATGGATGAGATGGGTGTTCTGGATCGAAGGGAGCAACCCGGAGGTTGTTCATGTTGTTGAGGAGATTCTACAACAACTACAGGAGAAGTGGCTAGTTCTCTTGTTGGTGTGTCTTATAAGATGTTGTGACATCTTATTAGGGCAAGCAGGATATGTTCCTTAGTGGTTCTGCTGCATGTATTTCTAATGGAAGAGCTCTAGAATTATGGGATTCTGGAGTTATTACTAAAGACAGTTGGTGGAAGGTCTCAATCGTCGGCCTCTTTATATCTGAAGATATCTACATTCTTTTATTCCAAAGTCGGGAGCGATGGAGTAAAGGGAGTTGTGGTTAGATATCTAGTATGGTGACTTGGTACTTGGAAGCTTGGTTTCTTAGTGCAGTTTGGAGTCAGTTGAAGAGGAGAGGAGTTGAGTTAAAGTTTATCAGGTTCTTTCTCTAGGAGTTTGATAAATGTTTGGTCGGCTAGGTTGTTAAGGATACTTGAGATTTCTCTCAAATCCACTCATAAAGACATCTATGTCGTGTATCTGGAGTCTTCTAGTTACTCTTCTGACTAGAAGGTGTTTCTTTGAAACACGATCTGAAGAAAGTAGAGGTGATTTATTTTCACCATCCAAAAAATAGCAAGGAAGGATTCATCTCTCTTGACCCTAAGAGTGGATCCAATCTGATTGAAGATTTGTTGAGGTAAATAAGACTTGTTTAGAGAAAGTCTTAGTTACTTGAGTCAAGGGTGGCAGCCTTGGTATCTCAACATTGTCATTGAAGAAGATACTTGAAAAAAGATTGAATGATTTATAAGTATTCATGACATGATCTGGTGGAGCTCAGCTACAGCGGTGAAGAAGGGTTATTGTGCAAGGATTTAAGATCAATTGCTATTTGTGGAATCCACAAGCATTTAATTGATTATCCTTGAAAGTCAAGATTGGGGATGTTCTGTCAAATGTTCTAACATCGTTTCATCAGAGACTTGGAGAATTATGGGAGGGGTTCTGCATTCACTCACAAGTCTCCTAGGTGTTGACCTGGGATTATTGGCTTAGCATTTGTTCCTGGAAAGTATTGTGAATGACTTGTCCAGATGGTGATGCTGTTGAAGATGGAGATAGAAGACTATGAAGACATCATGATCTTGATGGTTACAACTTGGGTCAGTTTATTTCTGACCCAGGTGCTTTGGAGCATAGTGTTTGCTCTGGTTGTGAAGGTCGAGGATAAGTGGTAGTTATCTCTGGCTTTCTATTGATGGCTCTACTAAAGGAAGTGACATTCTTCGGTATTGATATGGGGTAGTCTTGGACTACTTATTTTCTGAAGATTTAGATGTGGCAAGTTTGAAGTCTTTGGAGTTTCAATGCAGGATGGAGGTTGTCTACTCAAAACTTGGTTGTTGAATTAAGTCTGTGAGAGCATGGAAATTTGTTTCTGCAAAGGGAGGAGGTTCTTCTAAGTGGTAGAAGGAAGAGTTGAATTCAACAGTTAGATGTCATAATGTTTTGACATCTAGCTTAACATCAGAAGTCTCAGCAGGTGATGTGGCACATCAGCTTAAGATAAGGTAATCTATAGGAGAATGGGAGTGATGGATTCTTCAAAAAGCTCTATCTCATGCAGTTTGCGGGAGCTGTGGATGAGAAGATGTTACATGACTAAGAGGCTTGGTGGATCCAAGATGTCTTGCTATAGGGCAAGTAGTTCGTGTGACTCGAAGATCTAGTTTTATTAGTAGATCAGGGTATCTTGTGGGAGTTTTGAAGATGAGTGAGATCAATCAAAAGGTGGCATTTGATTGGTTTCACAATGTGCGTTCAAGCAGGATGCTTGAAACTGATTGCTCTTTTGTAGAAGAGTAGTTAGTTGAAATTGTTGAAGGTTCTGGTTCTCTGGGAGCTTGTGGCAGAAGTTCTGGGTTGAGGATGGAAGCATACCTTCTTTGGTGGATGAGAGTTTATTTCTCTCTGGGTTTCTGAAGTTTTCTTTGTTCAAGCTGGTGGCTCAGTGTTGTTTGAAGATCTTCAATGTGGATTACTATGCTGATAGTAAGTCCAGTAGTGGAGCATATCAAGAACCATGGTGTGTGGTGTCTGTGATGTGTGGAAGATGTCCTAACTGATGTTAGAGCATCTTTGGGTTGGATATCCTTGGTGAAGGATCTCAGGTTCTGTGATGAACTAGTTACTTGCATCGTGTCCAAGAAGTATCTACATGATCATCCGGGAGAATGATGGAGTAGAAGGGTTCCTTGGAAGAAGGATGTAAGTGTTTGTGAAGAATGAAGTGAATCACGTGTTGATTGCTTGGAAGTCTGTTTCTTGAATGCGTTCAGAAGTGGAGATTCACCATAAATCAGAAGTATTCCAGATTATCATACGGGAGAATGATAGGAATGACTTTCTTGGATTGCGAGGTGTTTATCTCTAATGCTGGCCTGGTGAGGTCAGTGGAAAATCTTACACACGGAATTAGAGCCCTTGGAGCAAGTCATGCTAGTAGTGGATCAGTTTAGCAGCTGTGAAGTTCTGGAGCATGTATATGATAGCTCACATCGTTATAACAAACTAAGGGGCCTCTGCGTCTCTTTGAGGAATGTGAAGCATTCTGATTCAATTGGTTTGTGCCTCAAGCAGCTGGAGGTCTATACATGAGAATTCAAGAGGAGTTCGTGTGGTGTGTAGATGGTTGCAGGATGAGGGGGATCAATGGGACTTTGATCTCAAGCCAAGAGTTTGTTATGGTTGGTATACATTTCCTCACGGGTAGCATGATGGTGATCATGTTTGAGTGATTATTTTTTCTTGTTAGAGGGAACAATAAGAGAGTTGATGATTATGTTCAGCAGGTGTGTTAAACAGAGGGTGCGCTCTTGAAGACATGAAGATGTGTCTTATGTTTTCCAGTCATTAGTTTGGGTGTTTTGTGGAGGAGCACTAGTTACCTTAGTCAGGGGAGAGACCTCTTGATCTGAGATGAATTTCCAGTTTGCATTTGTGCGTCAAATAAACTGAGATGTCAAGGAGGATGGATTGACATTATTGTTGTAGTTTCAGTTTGCATTTGTGTGTCAAGCAAACTGAGATGTCAAGGAGGATGTCTTGACATTAGAGTATTGTTGCAAGTTGTGGGAAACTTGGCAATGCATACTTAAATGGTTCTTATTGGATGCTTAAGAATCATTTACTGAATCTGGGGAATTTATTTTTCCTTGCAGACTGTGATCACAAATCTGTGAAGTTTCCTTTTCAATACAGATTATTTCTTTAACATTGTTGGGTGTGACTTGGGCGAGGACGTCATAGCAGTGAAGAGTGTCTGAAGAATCTCTGACAGTCTGTTGACAAAAGTATTGATTCTGTCTTGGGAAATGCTTAGGGTGTATACTTGTCAGAAGGACGTGTAAAATCTTATCCTTGAATATACACTCACATGTGTTGGAATTTGTACTTCAACAAGAATCTGTCCAAAAATAGATAAAGACATAAAGACTGGGTAGTGGTTGATACAATAAGGGGATCTCAAATCTCATCTTCCTTATTGTTGTATCTCTCCTACTGATTGTCTTTATGGCTTATATAAGGTTCTAGGAGAGCATTATTTGGATCTGGATATATCTTGGTAATATTTGTCAAATTATGTCTAAAAAGGGGGAGAAATGCTCTGATCCTCTCATGGTAATCTTACGTCTGGTAAAGCAGCAGCTTAGCAAAGATGCTCAACAAGATGTTTCAACATTCTTCTGTGTCTGTTTCTCAGTTCTCAAATGGACTCCTTGTGTCTTGTGTTTTGAGTTATGAACACAGTCATGTCTTGTGTTTTGAGTTATAAACACAGTCATGCTACTGCTTTTTCCTACTAGTTTCTTATGCCTCTTGTGAGGAAGATTTACCCTTTCGTGATAAGTATTGGTTCATGAGTTGAGGGGGAGCATTCTGCATCTTCTTTCTCATGTACTTCTTGAAGGTATTTGGAGTCCTCACTACATGCACCATCGATCTGGAAGTTTACCGTGCATATGGGTTTTAGCCAAAATTTGCCAAAAAAGGGGGAGATTGGTACCTCTGGTGTTTTTGAACAAATTTTGGTAAAACATAAATGGTAACTCAACAAGGAGATCAAGTTAAAAAATTCTTCTAAGGGTGTGATGTCGGACGCGATGTCTTAACATGCATCTTAACATCCTGGACTGAATGGCTTAAGTTAGTTTTTAATCTGGTGCAACACTCAAGGAGAATTTGCTACATGGATCAAGGAGTGAAGACTGAAGCCCAAGGAAGCAGAAGACACTATAAATAGAAGACTTAGACCTAGGTTTTTTATGCCTTAGTACGCCTGCTGTAACCTTGTTTTCTTGGGTAAGAAATAAGGGTTTAGGGTTTTGAGAGTCGTTGGCTCTCTAGGTTTTAAGTCTCCCTTTGTATCAGTTGATACACTATGGTAGATATAGGTGTCACACAGATCCATAAGCCTTGAGGTATTGGATTGTGTATTGTTCTTGGATGAAGCTTTTAAGCAAATCCGAGTTAGCTTGTTTATCAAGTAGGCTTGACAAATTTTTGTATTGACAGGGACGATGAAGAAATCACAGTTTGTGGTTGAGGGAAGTGAGTGGGGTATCTCGTATCAGGGTTCTAAACATTTGAGTTTAACCTTGGTAAAGATGTTCATGGGGTAGATGTTATGGATAAAGTTGTAAACGTGGGAGTTTAACTTTGTAACAGTCTACAGATAGTGAAGTCTTCTTTTTGGATTGGTATCCCCCAGATGTAGGTGAGTTGCACCGAACTGGGTTAACAATTACTGTGTTCTTTATCATTATGCAGATTTACGTTTTCTGTTAGGGTTCATGATGAACATGTTGGACCAAATGTCGTGACATCTGTGAGGGCGCAGTTCTAATATTCAAGGTATCAGTCTGTAGTTGCGCCTCCAAGTTTAAAAGAATATGTAGCACAATGTCTTGACATGTGTTAGGACATTTGTTGTCTACATAGGCCAGAATTTCATAACGGGAATGGTACTCGAGGGTTTGCTTCAAAATTTCTGGATGACAAGGCTATCTCCTTTGTTGAAGAGGGAAATTAGAAGGCTTTCAACGTCGTTCTTGCTTTGCTGATATATGGGATTGTCTTGTTTCCGAACATGGAGGATTTCGTAGATCAGGCCACCATTAGTATATTCTTGTCCAAAAACCCAGTTCGGATGCTTGTTGCTGATACCTATCATTCTATTCATTTGAGGAATGAAAAAAAGAACGGAACTATTTTCTGTTGTGCTCCTCTGCTGTACCGATGATTCATGTCTCACCTTCCACAGAAAGGTCCCTTTGTTGAGAATAAGGGAAATTTCAAGTGGTCTTAACGGACCATGTCTTTTACTGCTGATGACATCTCTTGGTATTCTCGAGTCTATGACGATACCAAGATCATTCTTCATTATGGGAAATTCTCCAATGTGCCTCTCTGGGATACAAAGAGTGGAATTAACTACAATCCGAGACTTGCCTTCCGTCAGTTGGGATATCCTATGGTCGCCAAGTCAGATCCTAAGGTAGTGGAAGAGTTCATCTTTCTTGAAGGGGTTGATGACATGGGAATACTGAAGAGGTTTAGTGCTGCTTGGACTCAGATTCACCTTGAAGGAAGAGTCGATTTGGGTAAGAAGAATCGCGTAGCCAAGGAAGTTTACACACTTTGGATTAAAGAGCGTGTCAAAGAGATCTTGTTTCCATTTCCTTCCGAGCCTCCCATGAATGTCAAGCTTCCTCAACTTGCCATTGTCTCTCCATCTGAAGTTGACCAACTCAAGCAGAATATTGAGATGTTGAAGAAAGAGAATGCTAATCTCCGTCTCAATCTTGATAGGGTCACATCCAAGAAGGAAAGATTACAGATTGAGATCCACCAGAAGTGCGAGCGCATGCTCAAAGAAGTGGAGGTTGAATAGAATAAACGAAGGAAAGTGGGTGATGCTTTGAAGAGTACCTACGATGGACTTGCCTCAAAGAAGAGACAACTTGCTGACACTCAGTATCAAGCCTATAAGGATGAGTTGAGCTATAAGAAGCAGTTTGAAGAGCAAGACCGTGTTGACCACTTGGCAAAGGACTTTTCTCAGTGTCAAGCTAAGCTCGACAAAGCCTTTGGTGAGATTCAAAAGCTACAAGATTAAGCACATCAGAGTCGAGAGCATATCAATCAGCTCAACATGGAGAGTTCTCATTAGGAGCACCAGAACCGCCATCTACAAGTCATCTTGGATCAGAAAGAGGTCTTTCTTCAGGATATGGTTTAGGGACCTAATCATTCTTTGCTGCGCAACCTCATGAAGGATGCGAAGTATTAGAGTGAGAGACACAACCGTCTAGCCAGATTTGTTGAGCACGCACTTGAGGACTTACCAGGGTTGTTGAGAGATGCATATGCTGATGTGTTACTGCATAAGATTCCTTGGGCTGTTTTCCACTTCTTATCTGTTTGTAGGGTGGTTTTGGATAGGATCCAGGCTGATCTTGTTGTAGCCCAAAAGGTAGATATTTGATTTGTACTTGACTTTTACTTCTTTCCTTTATTGATTGAATGAATGAAGTTTCTCGCCAGTTTTATCTTTGCACCTTTACTTGTATGCTTTATGATTATTGTTAACAAAGATAAGTTTACAAATTCTTGGAATTTAAAAACTTTATTTTTGCATGCATTGCATATATTCATGCACACATATGCACGTCCCTTCATCCGAAAAACCATTGATTACCTTGTCTGTCTCCGCCTTGTAGCAAGATGACAACTCGACATCGCTATTTCACTCGCTCAAGCAAATCCAAGATCATGGCTGATTTCTAACAAGAGAATGTTGCATATAAGGAAACGCTAGCGCAATTTCAAGGTCAGATGGATCAGTTCCAGACGAACATGGATGTTATTATGGAGTTCCATCATGCTCAAAAGGATGACGCTGATACTGCCACTGTCGTTGCAACTGCCACTGATGCAACCGTTGTCACCCCTGCTGTGACTGTTCCTCCTATTGTTACTACAATGCTTGCTGTTGTTTTTTCTCATACTATTGTTGAAGTGTCGGATGAGCCTGTGATTCAGCCTGTTGTTCATCCATTAAACTCTCAATCTGGTTTGAACAAGAGGCATGATGCTTTTCCTTGGGGCATGCCTCCGAATTTTACTCCTCAATTTGTAAATAGTGGTGCCTTCGTACCATATCAGCCTTTTGTTGTGCCCATGCCTAATGGAAATGATGCTGCATATCCATGGGGTATGCCTACTCCAATTCTACCTCCGGTGGTGAGTGATGATCATGAGAATCTTCAGGTTTAGACTCATCCAACTCTTGTGTTGGTTGATATTGAAACTCGTGATTACGATGAACACGTGTATAGGGGTCCTCCTATCATGTTTAGGTTTCATCCCAAGCTGCTCACACTGCTGTTCAGAATGTTCATTCTCGAATGCTTTACCCTCGAGCATCTTCATCCGCTGTGGTACCTCCTCAAAATTATACGTTTGGTGTTCAGATGGGTTAGAATGCTGGTCATATGGTTAATCAGGAATTGGTATACCCTTCTCAGTTTACTTCTCCGCAAGTGCACGCTCCAGCTGCATCTCAGTTTCCAAATCCTCAGATCCTTCTCAGGCTTGCTGATCAAGGTAGACTTGCTGATTACAATTTGTTGGAAGACCGTATCAGAGCTATTGAAGGATTTTCTGCTCTTGGCATAGAGGCCAAAGACTTATGTTTAGTTCCAAATGTTGTATTGTCGCAAAAAATCAAGATACCTGAGCTTCCAAAGTATAAAGGTTTGAGTTGCCCACGTAGTTACGTCACTATGTACTGCAGGAAGATGGCATCCTATATTGATAATGATGAATTGCTAGTTCATTGTTTTCATGATAGCTTGTCTGGTGCTTCATTGGATTGATACATAGGCTTAGAGCACAACAAAATCCGTTCTTGGAGGGATCTATTTGAGGCGTTCTTGAAACAATACAAATATAATCTTGATTTGGCACCTACCAGATTGCTGTTGCAAAACCAGTCCCAACGCTCAACTGAAACATTTAAAGAGTATGCACAAAAATGGCGTGAGATGGCCTCTCGGGTGCGACTTGCTCTCTCTGACAATGAGTTGGTCGATATCTTTATGAGTACAATACAGGGATCCTACTATGAGAAAATGTTGGGTAGTTTTTCATCAAACTTTATTGACATTGTAACCATTGGGGAAAGAATTGAGAACGGGCTGAAGATTGGAAAGATTTCTGTAGCTGTTTCCCAGCAGTCGGTCAACAGAAAACCTCAGAACAGTCATTCAAAAAAGAAGGAAGGTGAGGCCAACGCTGTGACAGCTAAAGCTTCTCCTCAATATAAAGCACCCATGGCTCTCATGCCTTATTATCCGTATCCGTACATTGATGCTTCTTGTAAGGGCAAGGTGTCTTTCACTTGATCTTTATTTTAATGATGTCAAAACATGTACTAGCTCGTAGTTTATAATTTGGAGGGTATCATGTTATCATTGTCGGCATTCTTATTTTACAATGCATAAAACAATTAATAATCATGTGTCCAAACATATATGAAGAGTCTTGCACATATATTACATGTATGTGATCATGGTATGAGTCTTAGGTATGCATAAACAGTGCCTAAGTAGATGAAAACATGTGCAAAAAATCAATTTTTAAGAGTTTTGGTAGCTTGAGTCGGCCTAAACCAAGCTTTGGTCGACTCATGACATGTTGATATTATTGAGTTTTCACCGGGTTAGCGCACGCTGACCCTATGGTCGACGCATGCTGTTAATATTCTTGATTCTGCATTTTCTACAGCCATACGTCGACGCATGACCCCTATAGCGGTCGACGCATGGTTCCCAAACTTGTGTAGATTTTCCCACAGGTCAGCGCAGGCTGACCCTCATTAATGTATGGTCGACTCTTCGCTGAATGTGACTCATTTTTCTGGTTTTTCCAAAGTTCAAAATGCTGTTATGATTGGTAGTTAGTCCTAGCATCATATAAATACTTGGTTCCTCATTTTTTACACAACAACAAGAAAAAGTGAAAGATTTACATTGAAACTTTTCTCTCATCACCTTCATCTTCATTCTTGCATTTTCTAAACAAATACACATAACTATTTTTGTTGATCCTTTGCATCATGAGGTGATAACGTCCAAACATAAAATTATATCTTGTTTGGGGTGAGTGTTTCAGTGGATTTTTTCTTGAATAAAACCTCTAGGGTTTTGTCCTCCAAGATCAACTGGATTTGGGGGTTTTTAGATCAGATCTTTGTGTGCATTGAATTCAGCCGAGCGAAGGTGATCGAAGAATGGTGGGTTTTATCGATCTAGTAGCGTTAATTGGATGATTGTACAATAAAGGTTTGGGGATCGAATTGTGTGTGGATCAGAATCAGCTGAGTGAAGGTGATTGAAGACCGGTGTGTTCTTTCAATCTGGTAACGGTAAACGGAGGTTCGTTCAACAAGTTTGAGGCACTTGATTTGACTCGAATCAAGGGAAGAGAAGACATAGTATCTGCATCAACGGAGTTTCTTGAGTGTGTGATAGCTAAGTTTTCTCTTGTAAAAACAATTTGCAAACAAGATTATAGATATCTCAATTCTAGATTTAAAATTGGGGGCAGACATACCCGAAGCGAGGACGAAAGGGGAACTGCCTAAACAAACTTGGTGTCGTTTCTCTTTCCATATCTCCTTTAATTTTCAAACTGTTTACACTTGTGATTTTTCAATTGATCGATAAAAATTCGGGTATAGTTTAGTGCAGAAAAATTTATTTGAAAACCATTGCACAATCATTTTGGATTGTGCTTAGTGAAAATTTTGCACTAACTAACATAGAAGGTTTAGCTTGGAGTGTTTCGCGCTCCAAGTGCTCGATAAATTGAACGCTTACAAGGTGTTTGATATATTGTCATTTTGGTTTTATTTTTTACTGTTCATTGGAGATTTCACCATATTGAGTGTTGTTGGTAAATTGATTAATAGTTAAGTTGTGATTCAATTTTTCTCATCGAGCCTTTCATTCCATTTGACTTACGTATATCCGATTCTCCTAGTAACCGGTTCGTGTAGATGAATTATCCTTGGCCGCTTCCACAAAAAATTTTAAAAACAAATTTTAGCGCCGACTCATAATTAAAAAGAAGTGATCTATTCAACCCCCCCCCCCTTCTAGATCAATTGTCGTCATCTAACAAGTGGTATCAGAGTCTGGTTAATCTAGTGCTTTAAGTATAACTTTTTAGAAAATGGAAAACGAACTGAAATGGGCTTACAATAGAGCACCTGTTTTTAATGGTGAGAACTATAGTTACTGGAAAGATTGTATGCGTGTACATATCAATTCTATTGATAGGAAGGTATGGAGCGTTATACCAAATGGTCCAATGGAAATAACCATGAACGATGCGAATAATGTGGTAGTACCTAAGCCTGAAGCACAATGGAATGAAGAAGACGAGAAAAAGTACAACTACGATTTGAAGACTAGAAATATTTTGATCTCCTCATTGGGAGTTGACGAGTATTATAGAGTTTCAGATTGTACGAGTGCTAAAGCTATGTGGGATATGGTATAAGTTGCCCATGAGGGAACTAACAACGTCAAGCTAGCTAGAATCAATACATTGACTCAAGAGTTCGACCTCTTTCACATGGAGCAAGGGGAAACCATTGCCGACATGCAAAAGAGGTTCACTCATTTAATCAATAGACTTAACTCACTTGGTAGACCAATTTCCAATGACTTTGCTACTAATAAAATCTTGAGGTGTCTTACTAGGGATTGGCAACCAAAGGTGACTGCCATAAAAGAAACCAACGACCTAATGATGTTAGACATCACAACTTTATTTAGGAAGCTCGAGGAACATGAGCAAATGCTCATTAGCTTAGACCAATTTGAGAAAAGAGAGAAGAAGGAAAGAACAAGACCAAAGATGTGGAAAAGAAGTTGATAGCTCTAAAGACTTCTAGTTCAAAGTCCTCCGCAAATGAGCTAAGCGAGAGTGAATCTAGTGATGACGAGCAAGAGGATTCGAATGAAGACATGGGATTATTTGTGAAGCGATACAATCGCTATATAAAGAAGAATGGTATCCAATATTCAGAGAAAAACCTCGTCAACTTTAGAAAACAGTCAAGGTCTTCCAAGAATGAAGACAAAAAAAGTGGGAAAACTAAGAGGTCTTGTTATAACTGTGGAAAAGTCGACCACTATAAGTCGGATTGTCCATTGTTGAAGAAGGACAAAGGTAAGGATAAAAGTCATCAAGGGAAGAAACAAACTAAACCTAGAAGAGCCTATGTCGCTTGGGAAAGCGATAATGAATCATCTAGTGCTGAAAGTTCAAGTGACGAGGGAGAGTCCATCAACCTTTGCCTTTCCACTCACCAAAAGAAAAAGAATAAAAAAGTATGACATTCTAAGTAAGATAACTCTAATTCAATGTCTTATTCTGAATTACAACATGATTTTGATACTCTACACCATGAGGCCAAGGAAGCCTTTAAACGGTTAGCTTCAAATAAACAAATATTTTCTCATTTGGAGCAAAAGATCTCTGATTCCGAAAAGGAATTAGAGGCTCTCAAAAAGTATATGGTGGAAGTAACAAAAGTAGAAGTTGAGGAAGACAAGAGTAAATGGTTAAATTTTGGTTGTGATACTTGTCATATTTGGCAAAAAGAGGTTAGAACTCTTAAGGCCAAACTTGACAAGGCTTTAGAGCCAAAAATGACTTTTGCTATTGATAGATCACATTTTAAGAAAAGCATGATTAATCTATATCAAAAATATACTTATGTGATTAGAGATCAACCTAGAAAAAACGATTCTCATGTTAACCTTACTTGCTTGTATTGTTGCAAAAGGGGTCATACCCTTGCTAAGTGTCACCTTAGGAGGTTTTTAGTTCCTAAAGGCGTTTATCAATGGTTGCGCAAATGCAATCCTGTTTTCACTCATAACCAAGGACCCAATAAGAATTGGGTACCTATTTTCCCTTGATTGATTGTGTAGGTACAATGTCTTGAGACCACGAAAAGAAGATGGGTTCTTGATAGTGGCTACTCAAGACATATGACGGGAGACATATCTCTTTTCATCGACTTCGTGGCGAAGAAAAAGGGGTTTGTTACCTACGAAGACAACAATAAGGAAAAATACTTGGCAAAGGTAGTGTAGGTAATCCCTCATCTACTACTATCTCAGACGTGCTTCTTGTTGAGGGTCTTAAACACAACCTCTTAAGCATTAGTCAATTATGTGACAAGGACTATAAAGTATCTTTTTCAAAGGAATGTTGCATAATTGAAAATAGTGATAAAAAGGATATGTTTAAAGGCTTGAGGGTCAATAACGTCTATATGCTAGACTTGAATGAGGTATCGATGAGTAGCAACAAGTGTCTAGTCACCATGAGTGAAGATTCATGGTTATGGCATAGACGGTTGGCACATGTCAATTTTAATTTTCGTAATAAAATAGTTTCTAAAGACCTACTAATCGGCTTACCCAAAATCAAATTCACAAAGGATCACTTATGTGATGCGTGCTAAATGGGTAAGCAAACAAGGATCTCGTTTAAGTCTAAAAACATTCTTTCAACCACGAGACCTCTTGAGCTCCTCCATTTGGACCTCTTTGGACCATCTAGGATTAAAAGACCAGGTGGTAACTATTATGGTTTTGTGATTGTCGATGACTTTTCTAGGTTTTATTGGACTATTTTCTTAGTAAGCAAGAGCGATACTTTTTTGGCTTTTAAAAAATTTTCCAAGTTATCCCAAAACAAATTGAACACAAACATTATATCAATTAGAAGTGATCATAGGGGTGAGTTCGAAAATCATCTTTTTGAAGCATTTTGTGAAAGCCATGGGATTGATCATAATTTTTCCGCACCACGTACTCCTCAACAAAATGGGGTTGTGGAACGTAAAAATAGAATTTTGGAAGAATTAGGAATAACTATGATCAATGAGAGTGGCCTTCCAAGATACTTTCGGGCTGATGCCATTAGTACGGCTTGTTACCTTTTATATAGGGTGCTCACCCGTCCTATTCTAAACAAGACACCGTATGAGCTTTTAAAAGGGAGAAAGGCCAACGTATCTCACCTTCATGTTTTTGGTTGTAAGTGTTTCGTGTTGAATAATGGTAAAGAGACACTTTATAAGTTTGATGCTAAGGCAGACGAAGGTATCTTTTTTGGATACTCTCAATCTAGTAAGTCATATAGGGTTTACAATAAGAGGTTACTTACTGTTGAGGAGTTGGTACACGTTACTTTTGATGAGTCTTATCCGAAAAATGTCAGAAAAGGTAGTTCTTTTCATGGTGCAAGTGTATCTTCAGAAGACATACTCAAGGATACTGATAAAGGGACTGATCAATCTGAAGCAGGGCATGTTGAGGAGGAAAAATATCACCAACCCGTGAAAAGTGAGGAGGACCATCCGTCTAATAAAGATGACCTTCCTCCAGCTTGGAATTCTTCCAAAGACTATCCCATCGACAACATTCTCGGTAACATCTCAAAGGGAGTAGCAACTCGTTCCAAGCTAAGTAACTTCTGTTATTACTCCGCTTTCGTTTCGCAAGTTGAGCCTAAAAACTCAAAAGAGATCTTACTCGATGAACATTGGCTTTTGTCAATGCAAGAGGAGTTGAATCAATTTAAAAGAAATAAGGTTTGGGATCTTGTCCCTCCTCCGCAAGTCCATCGAGTAATCGGCACCCGATGGGTGTTTAGGAACAAGCTTGACGAAAATGGAGTTATAATTAGAAATAAAGCGCGCTTAGTTGCGCAAGGGTATGACCAAGAGGAAGGCATAGACTGTGAGGAAACTTATGCGCATGCTGCCCGACTCGAGGCTATACGCTTGTTGCTTGCCTACGCATGTGCGAAATACTTCAAATTATTTCAAGGCTTAATTAGTCCCGTGATCCTTTAGTTTAATTTAAAGTTTCACTTTGGTCCTTTATTTAATAAACGTTGTGTTTTAATCCTTCAATAATTATTTCGTTAGCCAATTTAGTCCATTTTGTTAACTTTTAACTTTAAATGTCTTAGGTGAGACAATATTATTGAGTGTCTACCATAGACTTTATTATTTTATTTTATTTTAACCATTTAATCATTTTAACAAATATCTCACCGTTGTAAATTGATAGTCTACCGAATGTTACAATAAACTGTCAACACATAATTTTTTTGATATAATTTTATCTTCTTCCCTCTTCTCCTTCTTCATCTTCCTTGTCACATTTATCAACATTCATCTTAAAATCCAGAAAAATAAAAATTAAACCTAAAAAAAAAAAATTTTTTAATAATATACTTTAAAAAATTGTTCTTTTGAAATATTAGAAAGTTAAATTTGAGAAAAAAAAGAAATGAAAAACAAGATCTGGGGTTTTGATTTTTGTTATGTGTTATGACAGCAAAAATAAATTTGTTCTTAAATGCACACAACTTTGTTGAATAGATCCATTTACAACAAGAAAAAAAAACCTTTCATCACTTTCATTCTTCTTCTTTTTCATTATTAGCCAGACCCGTTTCTTCTTCCTTCAAGGAAAATGGTTAATGAAATTGAGTTTCTATTAGCAAAAATTGATGTGGTAAGAAATTCATCGCATTTTATCCTTTTAGCCTGATATAAAAATTAGAAGTGATTGTTGTGCATAAGTTTAGAACTTGGAATCTAGGCCATTTGTGTACTGCTTCATGGAACATAAAGTTTTATTAGATCTAGTTTCTGAGGCATAAAAACTAATGGCATGTATTTTAAGCATCCCAATTTCTCAACAATAATTAACGTCGGCGTCTCTTGGATAGTTTATCCATGAAGATTTTTCATTTTTTCTATTTGACGTCTTTGAGTT
This sequence comes from Lathyrus tuberosus, assembly GCA_022829125.1. Lineage (NCBI taxonomy): Eukaryota > Viridiplantae > Streptophyta > Magnoliopsida > Fabales > Fabaceae > Lathyrus > Lathyrus tuberosus. The sequence goes on along the minus strand of JALAZF010000004.1, from coordinate 28,965,109 downwards.
TAGTGATTGTCATTATTCTTACAAGATCAAGCATTAACCCTTGTTTACCATCCATTTTCAATGTTGAACAGAAAATTAATATGTTAGTGATGCCTAGGTATAAAAAGTATGATTTTTTTTCTGGGTTAAATTTTAATTTTTATGGGTTTGAGATGAATGTTGATGAAGATGATTAAGGAGAAGGGGAAGATGATGAAGTTATATCAAAAATATTATGTGTTGACAGTTCATTGTTATATTTTGTAGACTATCAATTTACAATCGTGAGATATTTATTAAAAGGATCAAAGGGTTAAAATTAAAAAAAATTATAAAGTCCATGGTAGACACTCAACAATATTTTTTCACCTAAGACATTTAAAGTTAAAAGTTAATAGAATGGACTAAGTTGACTAACATAATAGTTTTTGAGGAACTAAAACGTAACGTTTATTAAATAAGGGATCAAAGTGAAACTTTAAATTAAGTTAAAGGACCACAAGATGCATTAAGCCTTATTTCAAATGGATGTAAAAAGTGCATTCCTTAACGGTTACATTAATGAAGAGGTTTATGTTGCCCAACCTCCTGGATTTGAGTCCCATGAGTATCCCGATCACGTTTACAAACTAAAACGTGCTTTGTACAGTCTCAAACAAGCCCCTAGGGCTTGGCATGAGCGTCTTAGAAAATTTCTATTTGATTAAGGGTACTCTAGAGGAAAGGTTGACACAACTCTTTTCATTAAACGTCAAGGAAAACACCAAATTTTGGTACAAGTGTATGTAGACGATATTATATTTGGTTCTACTAACACAAATATGGTCAAGGAGCTTTCTAAGTTAATGCAGGGAGAGTTCGAGATGAGCATGATGGAGGAGCTAAACTATTTCCTCGGATTACAAATCAAGCAACTTGATGAAGGCACATTCGTGAGCCATACGAAGTATTTTCTTGAATTACTCAAGCATTTCGACATGGCTAGTCCAAAGGCTATTGACACTCCGATGCCTACATGTGTCAACTTGAGTCGAGATGAAAATGGTAAGGATGTAGATGTTAAGAGATATAGAGGTATGATTGGCTCTCTCCTCTATCTTAGTGCATTCCGACCAGATATTATGTTTAGTGTCTGCATGTGTGCTAGGTACCAATCGTGTCCCAAGGAGTCTCATTTAAAAGCTGTGAAGTGCATACTTAGGTATCTATACAGTACTCCAAAGTATGGGCTTTGGTACTCCAAAAGGAAGCGATTTCTCTTTGGTTGGCTATTCCGATTCCGACTTTTCCGGGTGCAAATCGGATAGGAAAAGCACTAGTGGTACTTGTCACTTTTTCTCGAATTCCTTAGTGAGTTGGCATAGTAAAAAGCAAGTTTCTATTGCTTTATCAACAGCCGAGGCAGAATACGTTGCGGTCGGTAATTGTTGTGCTCAAGTTTTATGGCTTAAGCAACAATTACTCGACTACAATGTTCAACTTGAATGTATTGTTATTTTATGTGATAATACAAGTGCCATTAACCTAACCAAAAACCCGATATTACATTCTCGCACGAAGCATATAGAAGTACGACATCATTTCCTTAGAGATCATGTAGAGAAAGACGATGTGGTATTTGAGCATGTTGATTCTAAGAATCAACTTGTGGATATTTTCACCAAACCTCTTGCGACAGAGCCTTTCTTTAATATCCGTAGGGAACTTGGTGTTCTCGATTTCTCGGATCTCGTTTGATTATATATACATGATTGCATGCTCTATACTATTGCTTGTCTATATTTTTCTTTGACTAACAATAATTGAAAAGATTAAGCTACATGTGAGGGCATCTATCATCAATCGTCGGAGGTAATATCGTTCCTTCTTAGACTACTACTCTTGATCAATTATATATGTAAACTATTGTGCCAAAATATGGATTGGATTAATGTTTATTCCATGATTGGGTGTAATTTTGATCCATTTTTAAGTTTGGCATGTGTGTGGCTTGTTATTTATTCCTACTTGATGCATAATATGCTCAAAATATGCATTTTTCCATGTTCTACTTGTTTGAGTCGACCAAAATAGGGCATGGGTCGACTCAAGAATGTCAAATTTTCTCACAATTAGGGGCGGGTTAGCGCAGGTCGACCTATGGTCGACACATCATTTTAAAATTTTGAAATTATAAAAATTCATTCAGTGTGCGTCGACACATGACCTTTTAGGTCGACGCATCGCTGATGAAGTCTGAAATTTTTTTTCCTCGGGAAGACGTGCGCCCCTTTGCATGTTAGAAAACTTGACCACATTAAATTGTCTATTTCATTTTCCAATTTCTAATCATCATACATTGCATCTATTATCTTCCTCATTCTTCTCCTCTACTTTCAAACTTCCAAAACCCTAAAAACCCATTACTAATACCTTCTTCAAAATCCAAAAGTTCTAAAATCAAAAGGGTACTAAAGGATTCTCTCAACATAGAATCAAGGTTTCTTAGTCTGCTCATCTTCATCATCAAGATTCGACATTGTTCATCATCATCTACAATTTCGGTATTGTTTATCCGTGTTCAAAAGAGTGCCTTTCAATGGCTTCAACAAGGATCACCAAAAAAAGAACATCCAGAGCCTCTACTTCAAGAGCGGGTACATCAAACATGTCGGTAAATGCTCTCTCTTTGTTATTTGATAATCTAACTGAAACTTTAAACAAGGATTTTCGTAACCGGTCAATTGTCAAACAATTTGTCTGCTATCCTTTGAAGGCTGAGCATTTACATTTACCTGAAATTCTTGAATTGCTGAACTTTCAAAAATTTGATGAGTTCTTGGAATGTGACACCAAGTACAATGAGGACTTGGTTAAGTTATTCTACATAGGACTTCAGGGTAAGTTCTAAGGCTCTACTTTTAAGTATATGATAGGCGGTAAGATGTACACTGTTAACTCAACTGTCTGGAACAATTTGGTTCACATAAACCCACAAGGATCTACTCTTCCTAAGGTCACAGATTCTATGTTTATTGATGATTATGAATTTAAGACTGCCTTGAACTCTATGCTGCGAGATCCTTACTCTGAGAGCATTATGAATATCAATTTGTTTTCTAAAACGGTTACAACAAGATAGTTAAAGACCGTGGATAGGATTCTCCAGTGGATAGCTGCTCATATTCTACGTCCAAATAAGGGAGGCTACTCACGGGTTGATCAAGCTGAGGTTCACTTAATTTATCTATTGAAAAATAAGAAGCACATTGACTGGCCTCATTACATCACAAGTAGGATGTTTTCACTCCGCGACTCCACTAGAGGTACGACCTTATGTTATGCATCTTTCATTCAGTGTATTTTGAACAAGGCTGAGGTAGTGGTCCAAGGCATCCCTTACATGTGATTAACATCTGATCAAGAGTTCACCCATAAAGAATACAAGTTTTCGTATAGAACCACACATCAAGGTACTCATTATGATGTCGCAGATGAAGACGAGGATGCAGAAGAGAATGAGCAAGAAGAAGAAGGTAATGACGATATGCAAACAGAGGTGCATAATGTGGAAGAGGATAACGTTGAGTGGATTGGCTACTCTCCCCCTCAAGATCCCTATGCTAATAAGGGATGGGGTGAGTGGCAACATACCGGATGAATCTCACTTGGTTCATCTTATAATCCTCCAAACTATGAATGGCACCAACAAGAAGAGTATGAGTGGCACCAGCCTTAGTACTCTATTCCTACTCCTACACCGCAACCGCAATAGAACAATGAGGAAGTCCTGAAAATGTTATGCTTAATGCAGCTTCAGCAACAGGGTTTTATGACCACACAGGAGGAGAGGTACACGGTTCTCTCAAACCAGTTGGAAGCGCAAAATCAAAACTTCAACCAGTTTTCTTCTGCAGTCATGACTAGATTTGACACTTTGGATACTATTGCTAAGAGTCAGACCACTGTTTGACTAATGGTCTCAACACTCTTAACCAAGATGTGTTTGAACTTAATGAGCGGTTGGAAGAGCAACCATTTTCTCCACCTCCAGACCAGTACTTCAGATGAAGGGATCACCACTTTAGGAGAAGGAGACCATGAGGAATAGGATTTTAGTTTACTGCATTTCATATCGTGTTTTATGTTGCATACCTTTTATGTGCTGAGATTTGCTTATGTACTTTATATGACATTGGAGTTTGTTGACATTTTCTATCTTATGGAATGTATTTTGAGTTTCTATCTATGCGTTTTTGTGCCTTATTTATCCGTATGATATTTTCATTAGCATCATTATATGTGGATGTACGTTGATGTATCTTGTCTGGAAATTGTTGAGTGAATTCATACGTATGTCATATGTTATCCTTTGACCATGGCTTTTTCTCTTTTTGATGTTGTCAAAGGGGGAGAAGGATATCTACAAGCAGCAAAGTTGAACTTTAGAGGACTACACAAAGTTAGGGGGAGGATGAGATTCAAATTACAAAACAAGCTAAAGAAGTTTTTGCCATCATAAAAAAGGGGGAGTATGTGAGGGCAAGGTGTCTTTCACTTGATCTTTATTTTAATGATGTCAAAACATGTATTAGCTCGTAGTTTGTAATTTGGACGGTATCATCTCATCATTGTTGGCATTCTTATTTCACAATGCATAAAATAATCAATAATCATGTGTCCAAACATATAGGAAGAGTCTTGGACATCTATTACATGTATGTGATCATGGTATGAGTCTTAGGTATGCATAAACAGTGCCTAAGTAGATGAAAACATGTGCAAAAATCAATTTTTAAGAGTTTTGGTAGCTTGAGTCGACCTAAACCAAGCTTTGGTCGACTTATGACATGTTGGTATTGTTGAGTTTTCATCGGGTTAGTGCACGCTGACCCTATATTCGACGCATGTTGTTAATATTCTTGGTTCTGCATTTTCTTCAGCCATGCATCGACGCATGACCCCTGTAGCAGTCGACACATGGTTCCCCAACTTGCGCAGATTTACCTACGGGTCAGCGCAGGCTGACCCTCATTAATGTATGGTCGACTCTTCGTTGAATGTGACTCATTTTTCTGGTTTTTCCAAAGTTCAGAATGCTATTATGATTGGTAGTTGGTCCTGGCATCATTTAAATACTTGGTTCCTCATTTTTTACACAACAACAAGAAAAAGTGAAAGATTTACATTGAAACTTTTCTCTCATCACCTTCATCTTCATTCTTGCATTTTCTCAACAAATACACATAACCATTTTTGTTGATCTTTTGCATCATGAGGTGATAACGTCCAAACATAGAATTGTATCTTCTTTGGGGTGAGTGTTTCACTGGGTTTTTTCTTGAATAAAACCTCTAGGGTTTTGTCCTCCAAGATCAATTGGATTTGGGGGTTTTTGGATCAGATCTTTGTGTGCATTGAATTCAGTCAGGTGAAGGTGGTCGAAGAACGGTGGGTTTTGTCTATCTAGTATCGTTAACCGGAGGATTGTACAATAAAGGTTTGGGGATCAAATTGTGTGTGGATCGGAATCAGCCAAGTGAAGGTGATTGAAGACCGGCGTGTTCTTTCAATCTAGTAACGGTAAACAGAGGTTCATCCAACAAGTTCGAGGCACTTGATTCGACTCGAATCAAGGGAGTTTCTTGAGTGTGTGATAGCTAAGTTTTCTCTTGTAAAAATAATTTACAAACAAGATTATATATATCTCAATTCTAGATTTAGAATTGTGGGCCGACGTACTCAAAGCTAGGACGAAAAGGGAACTGCCTAAACAAACTTGGTGTCGTTTCTCTTTCCCTATCTCCTTTAATTTTCGAACTGTTTACGCTTGTGATTGTTCAATTGATCGATAAAAATTCTGGTATAGTTTAGTGCAGAAAAATTGATTTGAAAACCATTGCATAATCATTTTGGATTGTGCTTAGTAAAAATTCTGCACTAACTAACATAGAAGGTTTTGCTTAGAGTGTTTCACGCTCCAAGTGCTCGATAAATTGAACACTTACAAGGTGTTTGATATATTGTCATTTTGGTTTTATTTTTTACTGTTCATTGGAGATTGCACCATATTGAGTGATGTTGGTAAATTGATTAATAGGTAAGTTGCGATTCAATTTTTCTCATCGAGCCTTTCGTTCCATTTGGCTTACGTACATCCGATTCTCCCAATAACCGGTTCGTGTAGACGAATTATCCTCGGCCGCTTCCGCAAACAATTTTAAAAACTAATTTTTGTACCGACTCAAAATTAAAAAGAAGTGATTTATTCAACCCCCCCCCCCCTCGCTTCTAGGTCAATTGTCGTCATCTAACACTGCCTAGTATCAACAACCGCCATACCAGTATCAGCCACAATAACAAGTTCAAAATGCTCAGAATCAGCAACAACTATAACGTCAACAACAATCTCAACAAAACAACAAAAATCAGCAGAATCAAAACAGACAAAACAACAACAATCAAGGAAACCGTAAGCGTCCAAACTTCGACAGAATTCTGGTGCCGTATAGTGAGTTATTCCCTTATCTGGTTCATCAAGGGGCAATTGTGTTGGAGTAAGCCCTAATAGCCAATCAGTATTGGTTGTATATGTTTTTGTATCATGACCTTGATATATATTGTTTGTTAATATATATACTTACTAGGCATTGTATTTATTGTGTTATTTGTATATGACATAATAAAGTCCTTAGAATAATTAGTCTATTAATGACCTGTTAAGTGTGACTTAATCGTAAGAGCTCATTAAACAAAAGGAAGTTATTCTTAAAGAATTCGTAGTCAAGCTTTACTATCAATTAGGACAACAGTAATGCATAGAGACTATTATGTGAGTAGACTAATGACTGTATCTCACAAGTCATGGATATGGGATATCAAGTCTTCACGTAGGTATAAATATTAAGAGTAATATTTATATTGGATTAACCCACCATGAGAATATTACATAGTTTGTTATGTAAGTGTCATAAGTTATTCTCATAGTAATAGTGATGTATTCTACCCTTCGATCTAAACCACTATGGACCCTAGATGTGGAGTCGAGTACTTTATTGTCAATCAAACATTGTCCGTAACAGGATGACCATAAAGATGGTTTATGGGTGCTTTACAAATCATGCTGAGGGACATGAGTGACCTAGATGGGATTTGTCCCTCCTACATATACGGGAGTAATATCTGTGGGCCCCTTGATAGAGTATGACTGTAAAATGCATGGTCGTGCTCAAATGAGTCGATATGAGATATTTGACTTATTTGATGTTATCAAGTATACTCAGGGATCAAGGAATAAAATATTGGACTATACAAGGGTGACACATTTTATGCCTTGTGTTCAATATAGATATAAGGGCAAAAGGGTAATTATACATATGATCATTATCACATAAAGGTCATGTAAGATCGCACGACATTCTCGTGACTTGGGTAGAAGTGATGTGTTGCTAGATACCGCTCACTGTTTATAATATTAAATAGATAATTTAATATTATTGCCAACGTTACGAGAACCTATAGGGTCACACGCAAAGAGTACTGATAATGGAATTGACAATTAAATTAAATAAGATTTAATTTAATTATGTGTTAATAGTATTTAAATTGTTTAGTACATTAACACATATATAATTTATTTGATTTAAATAAATAAATGAGAATTGACAGTTGATTAAATTAAATATGATTTAATTCAATTAATATTTTATTTTATTTTACTAAAAGAGTTTAATTAAATATAAATAATATCTATTTAATTAAAATAGTTTTAATTAAATAAGATTGAGCTTATTTTGGAAAAGCCTAAAATAAGAGCATTAGGATTTTAGAAGCTCTCTATAAATAGAGGAGTTCTTTCCCTTACCAATCCTAATTGTCAATTTTTCAGAACAAGAGACGGCTAGCACCGCGTTCCATTTTGTGCTCGCGTGGACTTTGTAGAGACGATGGTATTTTCCACGTTCGTGATCAAAGTTAAAGCACGCTTTAAGAGGTAATTCGGAATCCTTATTTTGTGTTTGATTTGTGATTGATGGTTTAATCAAGATCTGTTCATTGAGATTATTCCGTTAAGAGGATAAAATTTTGAAAACCCCTCTTAAATCCCAACAGTGGTATCAGAGCTCTGGTTGTGATTAAATAATTAAATTCAAATATGATTTATGTATAGTGATTATATATATATATATATATATATATATATATATATATATATATATATATATATATATATATATATATATATATATATATATATATATATATAAAGTCATAATTATATGCATGTGGTTATGATTTTGTGCAAAATTCATGGTTTTATCAATTGCGATAATGGTTACCATATGGTATATATATTTCTTAGTAATGGTTGATGCACAATATCTTGTTGTAACAATCCAATTTATAATTTTATTACATATGCCGAATGGGTTTGGCAGAACCGTAACCTAATAGCTATGTACGTTAGCTATTTCAATTAACTGGATGTTACTTACTAACCAAATTTCTATTTGGTTTCCAAGAATGATGTTATGCCTTTTGCACTGTTCGATTGGTTCTTTGTAATTGCAAGATTGTTTAATATTAATAATAATAATAATAATAATAATTATTATTATTATTATTATTATTATTTTTATAGTAAAAGAGTTTATTGTTATAATTAATTAATAATAAAATAGTTTATTATTATTAATAATAAAGTGTTTATTATTTAATATTAAATATTAACATCAATTTTTGTATAATTTGGATGTTCGTTGTTGACTATGCTTTGGAATCCGACATTAGTATGATGAAGTAGCGATACTTCGATCATCCATAAGTGATACAATATAATTGATAAATTTATATACGATATAAATATTTCTAATGAGAAGTTAGTGTATTTGATACACTATTTTATTTCATCCATTAAATAGTGTAATGATTATTATACATTTGAAAGATCAATGTGCATTCTGCTTCGGAATCCGACACTTGTATGGTGAAGCAATGACATTTTGATCAATCATATTGAATAGTCGATCATTATGTTTTGATGGTATGAACGCTTATGCATTAGGGTTTGTGACGGTGCAAGAGTTGTGCTTTTAGGGTTCGTAAAAGCGTCAAGTGTTGATGCGTCAATATTTGTAATTTGATAATCTATTATTATTTATTATTTAATTATTTAATTATTAAATAAATTAGTATATGGTCACAACCTTAGATTTTGGCGTTTGTTTATTTTAAATACGACCTGCGTGTCTTGATTTATTTTATTTAAATATGGCTTGCGTGTCGTGGTTTATTGTAATTAAATACGACCTGCGTGTCGTGCCATTTAATTATTATTTTATTTATTTAAATATTATAAATTGTTTGAGTTCAAGAGTTGAAGAGAAGACGACGCCAAACGATGATGCCGGTGGAGAGGCTTGAGAAGCTTGCTCGTGGGTCAAAGAATTGTAATAAATTAGTTTATTTAATTCTTGCATTTTAGGTGGTCATAATCGTATTACCAAGTTTTATTTTATGTATGTGATGCGTGAAATGTATGTTTATATGCGTGTGTATAAGATACACAATTATGTGAGTGTATGAGATACACAAATCAGTAAGATCAAATTTAATTAAAATCCCTTCAATTAAATATTAATTTAATTGCTTTCCAAAATTTAGCACTCATCAAGACTAGTATCGAATAATGTAGGTGTCGCCTAACGCGAGGTGCATGTTTTATATTAGTAAGGTGCGATGGGATAAATGTAATATCCAACTGCTAAATTTTTGGGTTTGACTTTACTAAACTAATTATAATAGGATTATATATGTTTAGAAGCAAAAGTTGAGAACAATCCATAAGATGGATTAGAATAAAGAGTTATTCACTCAACTGATAAAATTCGAGAGTTGTATTAGATACAATTGGAAAGAGTTCCTACCTAAATAACGGAGTTTTGTGTAATCCGCCTACGCAGACTTAAAACAAAGTGAAATATGGATCTCGACCCTCTAGAAAATCTTTCAACAAGATTTTCCAAATCAAATGTTGAGGGTCATTTGGTTTGATTAAAAATAGTGGGAGCATTTTAATAAAGTCCTTATTAAAATGATTTTGATACAATTTTTTTTACACGTTTTGTATTTAGAATTACTTTTACATTTTATTTTTTAATTTACTGTGAAATGTCCTTATAAAGGATGTAAGGATCAGAAAGGAGATTCTGAATTGGTACATAAATTGAGAATTGTTCTCAAGCACGAGAAAAATTGTATGTTCTCAAACAACCAATTCCTAACAACCGAATATATCTAGATTTTAAGAACGATACTTATGAGAAAGATCAATTCGAATGTCTAGATATAATATATCTCATAATTGTAGTCGTCACGGAGAATGATATGATCATTAACCTCAAACCTTTTCTTTTAAATAAGAAATACGAGATATGAGAAATGTAAAAACTTTCCAAGATTTTTCTATACAAGTTGAGAATCCAAATGGATCTAAAATAGTTTTGAGATTTAAATTTTGGATTTCTTTATAGACCAAATAGTTGGTCACAAGTGTTATTTGAGATTGTCTCGAATAGGTATATTAGATTCATTATGAATGAATTTTAAATATATCCATCACATCTTATTGAAAATAAAAGAGAGTAGTTTGCGATGCTAAATAGATGAATTATAAAAGGAATGAGATTCATTTTATATTCCTTTGAACTTTGGCAGAAAAACGCGGTTCTAAAGGAAGATAGTGATTTCATGTGTTGAAAGAAGAAAACTATTAATGGTTATAAAATAGTCAAAGTAGAAGAAAGAAGTAATATTTTTTTCTTCAAACGATTTGTTATAGAAAATCAAATTGTCTACTTCTACATCTTGGGTATGTGATATTAGATATTGATCTCACATTTATAAGAATGTGATGAGTCTTTTAAGAAGTATGACATTGATTATAATTTGAGTCAGCTTATGTCTAGAATGGAACAATGTGTTTCATTGACTATAAGAGCTTATGATTAGACTTAAATTAGAGCTTAGAATGAATCCAAATAATTGTTATTAAGTTTCATTTAGTAAAAGAAACATTAATTTTAAGTCTTGCTTTGACATGATAAGGAGTGCATGTTTTGATAATGGACAAATGTTGTCATGATTATCCCAACAATGTTTTTATTACTAAATCAAGTAGTAGATTTGAGTTCTACAATCTTGATAAGTTCGTCTATAATAAATATGGGATGGATTAAATAAGATTTTAAACCTACCTATTTGACACAGTTAGAATTCTTTTGAGAAGAGTTCAAGTCTGAAGTAGAAGGAAACAACTCGAAAATGTATTAAGATCATACAAATTGTTCGCTATGGTAAATTAAAGAATATAATGACCATTTAAATCGTATCATGTCTGACATTGATCGATTTAAGATAGTTCAATTATATCTTTGTGACTCTTTTATAAATTGTTTTACATACAATTATTCATATCCATAACCAACTCCATTTAAAATAGTCGTAGAGACACCATATTTGATATAGAGGTAAGAGTACCTAGTTTGTCTTTATGATCATTTGGGTTGTAAGGTTTATTAAGTAAACTTGATCACAATCTAGATGAATATGTATTTAGGGATGTATCCCAAATAGAAATAAGGGACACATATTCTTTAACACATTATGGGAAGAAATTATGTTATCGATAGAACTGGAGTCTTCCTTTAGAGACATTATGTGAAAGCTCTGAGTTTTTGAACAAATTTTGGTAAAACATAACTGTTAACTCAAAATTAAGATCAAGCTGAATATTTCTGCTGAAGACGTGATGTCGAACAAGATGTCTTAACATCCTGGACTAAATGGCTTAAGTTAGCTCTTAAACTGCTGCAACTCTCAAGGAGAATTTACTGCATGGATCAAGGACTGAAGGCTGAAGCCCAAAGGAAGCATAAGACACTATAAATAGAAGACTTAGACCTAGGTTTTTGTATGCCTTAGTACGCCTTTTATAACCTGGCCTTCTTGCGTAAGAAACAAGGGTTTAGGGTTTTGAGAGTCGTTGGCTCTCTAGGTTGTAAGTCTCCCTTTGTATCAGTTGATACACTGTGGTAGATATAGGTGTCGCACAGATCCATAAGCCTTGAGGTATTGGATTGTGTATTATTCTTGGATATAGCTTTTAAGAAAATCCGAGTTAGCTTATTTGTCAAGTATACTTGACAGATTTCTGTATTGACAGGGATGATGTAGAAATCATAGTTGGTGATTAAGGGAAGTGAGTGGGGTATCTCATATCAGAGTTCTAAACGTTTGAGTTTAACCTTGGTAAAGATGTTCATGGGGTAGATGTTAGGGATAAAGTTATAAACGTGGCAGTTTAACTTTGTAACAGTCTACAGATAGTGGAGTCTTCTTCCTGGATTGGTATCCCCCAAATGTAGGTGAGTTGCACCGAACTGGGTTAACAATTAATGTGTTCTTTATCATTCTGCAGATTTACGTTTTCTATTAGGGTTCATGATGAACATGTTAGATCAGATGTCGTGACATCTGTGAGGGTGCAGTTCTGATATTCAAGGTATCAATCTGCTTTTGCTCCTCTGAGTTTAAAAGATTATGTAGCACAATATCTTGACATGTGTTAGGACATCTGCTGTCTGCATAGGCCAGAATTACATTATGTATCTAAAGGAACCAGTGGGAGTGATGTAGAACTTGAAGAAATTCAAGCACCACAAAATACATATATTTATGAGAATGGAATATGAACCAATTCAACAAGGCAGTTGTTGTTGGACCATTGGTTCATGTTGAACAATATCTAGAGAAGATCATAAATGATCTTGATTCTAAAGGAAGTATAAGTTGTTTAAATCCAATTATGGATTATAGCAAACTTATTGGAGATGAATCCATTTATTAATGAAGTTTTGCGAAAACTTGGATTAATAAATGTCAAGTTTAAATCTTGTGCACACAAGAAGGTTAGTAGGAGTATTTGCATTAATCTAGTATAGTATGTAGGAGACATACTGATCATCAAAATAAATTCCCTACAACACCAATGTAGGACATGGTTAAGGAAATGGTTTTGATGAAATTTTTTGGTGAGGTTTCCTAAAAAGTTAGGAATCAGAATCTATAGAGATAGATGGTTGATGAATCTCAATCCTTGCACAAGTACATATTTTGATGAAGTTTTGAGACACTTAAAATGCATAATATCACATTAAGATTATTGCATGTCTGGCATGAATTTTTGTCTAATACACAATGTCTTACCTCATTGGATGAAAAAAAAAAGACACCATGATATGTACTGCACTAGATGAACCATATGCTATGAGCATAAACAATAAGTACCAAAATAATTGAAGTGTTCATCACTAGATCACTATTAAGAAGGTATGTGGATATCTTAAAAGGGCTTGGTGTTCCTTTTCTTGAGAGTAGATGGTAATAATCATTGTAAAGGAATTACAATGATGTTATTCCAAAATTTTGTGAACTATATATTCATATCACAGTATAAATTAAATGTTATGCTTAGATGACAACTGTATAAGTTGAAAAAGGCTTCAGACAATTGTCGTTTATAGCACAAAGGTCATATATATATGATTTGGATTGCTTTGCTAATTCTTAGGAAGAATGTTGTGTTTCTTGTATTGTAGATCCTGTTGATCTCATTCACGGTGATAATGGGTTAATCTCGCAAGCTCAGAAAACTAGATCTCACTACCAATCCATGTATATATATATATATATATATATATATATATATATATATATATATATATATATATATATATATATATATTTTAACACTTCAACTTATTTCGATAGAAGATTGAAAGTTGAAATCGAAAGAGGTGTATATTACCAACATAGGAAAGAGTTTCTTATAACCTAACAAAGTATCATGCTCAAATAATGCTTGATGAACACAATGGGTAGATAGATGTTAAGTTGATATCTGATTGGCTCTAGTGCTAGTGGAAGATTGTTGGAGTAAGCCCTAATAGCCAATCAATATTGGTTGTATATGTTTTTGTATTATGACCTGGATATATATTGTTTGTTAATATATATACTTACTAGGCATTGTATTTATTGTGTTATTTGTATATGACATAATAAAGTCCTTAGAATAATTAGTTTATTAATGACCTGTTAAGTGTGAGTTAATCGTGAGAGCTCATTAAACAAAAGGACGTTATTCTTAAAGTATCTGTAGTCAAGTTTTACTATCAAATAGGACAATAGTAATGCATAGAGACTATTATGTGAGTAGACTGATGACTGTATCTCACAAGTCATGGATATGGGATATCAAGTCTTCACGTAGGTAGAAATATTAAGAGTAATATTTATATTGGATTGACCCACCATGAGAATACTACATAGTTTGTTATGTAAGTGTCATAAGTTATTCTCATACCCTTCGACCTGAAACCACTATGGACCCTAGATGTGGAGTCGAGTACTTTATTGTCAATCAAACGTTGTCCATAACAGGATGACCATAAAGATGGTTTATGGGTGCTTTACAAATCATGTTGAGGGACATGAGTGACCTAGATGGGATTTGTCCCTCCTACATATACCGGAGTAATATCTATGGGCCCCTTGATAGAGTATGACTGTAAAATGCATGGTTGTGCTCAAATGAGTCGATATGAGATATTGGACTTATTTGATGTTATCAAGTATACTCAGGGATCAAGGAATAAAATATTGGACTATACAAGGGTGACACATTCTATGCATTGTATTCAATATAGATATAAGGGCAAAAGGGTAATTATATATATGATCATTATCACATAAGGTTATGTCAGATCACACGACATTCTCGTGACTTGGGTAACAGTGATGTGTTGCTAGATACCGCTCACTATTTATAATATTAAATAGGTAATTTAATATTATTGCCAACGTTACGAGAACCTATAGTGTCACACGCAAAGAGTACTGATAATGGAATTGATAATTAAATTAAATAAGATTTAATTTAATTATGTGTTAATAGTATTTAAATTGTTTAGTACATTAACACATATATAATTTATTTGATTTAAATAAATAAATGAGAATTGACAGTTGATTATATTAAATATGATTTTATTTAATTAATATTTTATTTTATTTTATTAAAATAGTTTAATTAAATATAAATAATATCTATTTAATTAAAATAGTTTTAATTAAATAAGATTGGGCTTATTTTGGAAAAGCCCAAAATAAGAGCATTAAGGTTTTAGAAGCTCTCTATAAATAGATGAGCTCTTTCCCTTACCAATCCTAATTGTCAATTTTTCAGAACAAGAGACGGTTAGCACCACGTTCCATTTTGTGCTCGCGTGGACTTCGTAGAGACGATGGTATTTTCCACGTTCGTGATCAAAGTTAAAGCATGCTTCAAGAGGTAATTTGGAATCCTTATTTTGTGTTTGATTTGTGATTGATGGTTTAATCAAGATCCGTTCAACGGGACTATTTCGTTAAGAGGATAAAATTTTGAAAAACCCCTCTTAAATCCCAACAAATTGTTCCGAAAGAAATCACACCTGCAATTCCTCCCTTCAATCCAAAGCATAATCCAAATGCGTCTTGTGCTTATCACTCTGGATACATAGGACATGTGACAGAAGAATGTATTCTTTTTAAAACCAAGGTTCAGGAGCTCATTGATCGAAAGATTTTGACTTTTGCTGAGGAATGTCCTAATATTAAGCATCATCCATTGCCCAATCACGGTGGACCTGCGGTTAACATGATTAAGGATAATCCAAGGGCTGAGTTGATCATGGATTTCGACGAGGTAAAGACCCCGATGACTGTGGTTATCAAGAGATTGAATGAACATGGGTTGTTGAAAGGGTTGCACGAAAAGTGTCAGATTTGTGTCAATAATCCTTACCAGTGTCGAAGGCTGAAGGGTTGCGTCCAAATTTTAATGAATCAAGGTGTGGTTCAATTTTCCAAATCTAATTCTGTTAAAGAAGTCGCTACTATCGAGCCATTCGCCATCATTTATAGGAAGGTTCCTGTCGAATCTCCTAAAAAGAAAATACAAACTATCGTTGTTTGCCCGCCAAAGCCATTTCTATATCGGAATACTAAAGAGATACCTTGGAACTATAGGTCTACTGTGTTTTCTGGATGTCAAAAGATAAGGTCTGCAAAATCTGAAATTGTGAATATAACCACCGCTGGGGGTATGACTCGTAGTGGACGGGTGTTCGCTCCAAAAGTTACGTCTAAGCCAGTACAGGTTCCCATTGTTGTTCCTTTCAAAAACACATCTACAACCCTTATTCTTCAACAAGGGGCATCTACTACAGTATCAGTACCAGTCATTTCGTCTGAGGATGCCACAAAAATCAAGGAGAAAATTGATGATCAAGAACTCCTTAAGCTGATCAAGAAAAGTGACTTTAAGATTGTGGATCATCTGGGGCAGACACCCTCAAGGATATCTGTCATACCCAAAATTTTGACCACTAAGATTTCCCATCATTGTGAGAATCATCATCATAGTATAGAGGAACCATCATGCTTCATCAGTCTCCCCAAAGATGGGTGAGCATCCACTACAATCAAAATTAGGGTTTCGAGCCCTTTCAGAGCCTTAGACAAAGGATCAATCAAGGAATGACATGATCTTCAACTTGTCTACACTCTCAAATATCGACAATGGATCAAAAGGACTCCCACTTCAAGGATTAAGCACAAGGCTGCTCCCTTTTAGGTGGATCAAGTCTCAAGATCGCCAGTATCACCAAATTAGGGTTTTGGTCGACCAGGGCCTCCAGATGAAAAATTTCATCTGGACACAAGCCAAAGATCCAAAACACAACCTAATATACTCCATGGAACCTCATGGACCCATTCATCAAGTCAATTTTGCCTCAGGGGATGCATACATCAAAATCAGGAATTAGGGTTTCTTGACCTAATTCACCCCTAAGTTGACTTTTGGGACAAATCATGAACCAAGACCTCAAGAGAGGGTTTGAGGGTCTCTAATATACCATATTGATCCATTTGGAACAATGGATTAATCCAAGAAGCTTGAGCAACAAGTCTCAATTTCATCTGCCCCACAATTAGGGTTTTAAGGAAAAAGTCAACTGTAACTTTGACTTTTGACCAGGACATGCTCCCAAGCCCTAAGACATGATTCAATATACCCTATGACGCCCATGGAACATTTCCATCAAGTTTGATTTAGGTCAAGGACATGATTTCATGAGGAATTGCACAGTTTGGAATTCATCTGACAAAAAGTCAACTGTGCACAAAAGTCAACTTTGACTTTTTGAAATTTTTCACAAAAATGGATTTTTAACCCTAAAATGATGTTAATGTATGATTTGAATAATCATTCATCAAGAAAAATCAAAGAAAGTTGGATAACTTGTAAAAGGGGTAACCATAAAAACTTAGAAAATTTTCTAAGTTAAAAATAAAGTGACAAAGGTACCAACTTTGGAGGATCATAACTCCTAAACCACAAGGCCATTTTTTCCCATCCAAAGATGGATTTGTAGCCCTCATTACCCTCTACAAAAACTTCAACTAGACCTAAGTCCAATTCATTAAGGATTTTGAGTTATGGAGTGATCAAAGTGGCTGAAAAATGAAAATGTCACTTTTTCCAACACTTAGTGAAAATTTCACTAAGTCCAAATTTGTCTTCACTTTTTGCCAAATGTAGGGGGATTTTTCACTTGGATTCAAAAGAGATCAAAACCAAACATGTTCAAATAGTTGTTGTATCATGTAAGGGCTTTCCAAAATGGTCAAGAGCATTACCAAATTCAACTTACACCATGAGATATGACATTGGCAAGTTGCCTTGCTGAAATCTGTCAAGGAAAGGCAAAATTTGCAATTTTGCTCGATTTGCCAAAATCAGCCAAATTCAAATGCTCCTGTCCACTTGGACACATCTGAGGATTGAATCTAAAGGGGACAATCACTGATCCAAGCCTCCAAAGTCCATGGAACAAGAAATAGCATGTTGAACCTAGAATGGCCAAAATAGGGACAAGACTCCAAATTTGGATTGAAGCATTCAATGGAAGCATCAAGGTGGCATGGACTTAGCCATTCTCATCTAAAATCAGTCAAGACTTATCCTAGACCAAGGGAACCACAGCCCTGTGCCCTATCCTCTAGTCAATGGCTAGAGGAGACTTGCATTTCCATTGGCCAACATTGAACAAACACCTGCTGCAGTTACCATTCACTGTGGATCCCAAAACAAACTTACTCTACTATAAATAGAGCTCAATTGTGTTCAGTTTGAGTACATCAAAGCCATCAAATAGATGCTTTCCTCAAAATCTCTTCTTTCACCTCAAACTTGCCTTCCAAAGCAAGTAATTCTGAGTTTTTGAGCTAGAGAGCAATTCCACCCAAACTAATCACACACACACCTCATATATATCATATGTAAGCTGTGCAAACCATCAAAAGTGACCTGTAATCACAACATCACAAAGTCACCTCTCAAAATAGCACTTTTTGCATTTTTCAAGTCATGTCTTGATTCAATCACTTTCCAAACCAGATAAAACCTCAAACACACTCCAAATATCATCCTTGAACTGTCCCAAATGGTTCCCACCATATGGAACACCATTTGAGGGAGTTGCTATTTTGGTCACTTTTAACCCCTTTTGCAAGAAAGGGACAGTTTGTGTATTTGCAGGTACCAGCTGATTCCAATCATCCTAAAAGCATCCAAGGGATCATTTGAGGTGGTTCAAAGCATAAAATCATATCTGGAGCAAGAGGGTTGGCAGATTGCAGAGAAACCTCCAAAATCTCAAAGAAGGGTAAGCCTCTCAACTTGCACTCACCAAAACATGTGTGCATTTGAAGTCCATTGATCATAAACATCTCATACATGTCATATATGTTGTGTTTGAGCTAATTCACCATGTAATCCATGCTTGTACCAAGTTGTAGCATAGAAAATGCATTTATAGGTCATTTTCAAAACCACTATCGGGTTTTGAGGAGGGAGTGTGATCTGAAAAAACTACCACCACCATTGGATTCCTTATGAAATTCTGGCCCAGATGCATATAAATTTTGTCTCAAACCATTAAGAATTGAGAAAGTTATGACCTTCACGTTTTTGAGCCAAAACTTGCCTTAGGCAAGCCAAAACCAAGGCATGACTTGTGTATTTGTTGGTTTGTTTCAACCAATGGATGTATCACCACCCCAGTGGTAAGGCGCGCGCCTTGTATGCTTGAGGTCGTGGGTTCAAACCCCACCCATGCCATTTTGTGATTTTTTCACATTTTGCTATTTTTCCAACTATTTTCATGTTTTGTTAATTATTTGGAAAATTAATAACTCTTTCAATTTTAATTATTTTTTATTGGTTCTTTTTGCAAAAAATCACAAAAATGTTGAAATATTTTATTCCACAAAAAAATTAAGTTTGTATTATTTATTTAATATAATTAGTATTTTTGTGAATAAATTCATTTTTATTTGTTTTTAAGCATTTTAAAATGAATATTCATCTTGAAAAATCAAGACCAAATGAGTTTTAATATCTCTTGTGATTTATACCTCATTTTTTTAAACCTTAAACAAAAATCACAAGTGGTTTGTTCAAACCTATTTGGTATTTTTATTGATTTTCTTTAAATATTTATTTTTAAAGAATAAAATTAGGGTTTCCTTGATTTTCACTCGAAACAAATCATTGTCAAACACTCATGGGCCTCTAATAGAGTGTAAGACCCAATTCTTTTTTTGACCAAATCATTTTTGGGCCTCAGTGTATTGTATAAGTCCCGATACCGTCAAAAACAAACGGCGCGATCGTCGCCCTTTGAAAAATCAACTGGGCCTCTCCTTGAGCTATAAGACTCATTCATAACTTTTGGGCCTCTAATAGAGTGTAAGACCCAACCCCCTTTTAACCAAAAGCATTTTGGGCCTCACTTATTGTATAAGTCCCTCTGCGTTAAAAGAAAATCTCGGCGCGATCGCCATTTTTAAACGGAAAAACCAATTGGGCCTACCCTCGTGTTATAAGCCTCACTCTTTTTCTTTAAACCTTTTGGGCCTCTTGAAAGAGTGTAAGACCCATCCCTTTGTACAAAAAACATTTTGGGCCTCAGTCACTTGTATAAGTCCCTCTGTACAAATTCAAACAGTGCGCTCACTGATAAAACCCTGGGCCTCTCCTTAAGCTGTAAGCCCCAAATCTTTCTTTTTCAAAGCACTTTCTCCTTTGATTTTGAATATACTGTTGTTTTCAATCTTTCTTTGTTGAACAACTAACCAAACAGCATGGAAGCTCTACAACCGAGTAAGTGGTTATTGCTTTCATTTACCGCTTTCATATACATATAACTGTATTGTGGGGCTATTTCGATGTAAGTCTTCTTTCATAAACTCATATCAACTGTGTAATAATAATATAGATATTTAGAGTTTCCCCAGCAACTACGTCTAGAACTAGGTGACGCCGTTTCGTTTATTCGTAGAAATAGACAACTAGATCCCCAATAGGATCACCAGATACAGTCTTCTCTCAGGCTGTCCTCGTTAGGAATTGTCAAGAAGCTCTACTCCCCAAGATGAATTTATTCTCCGTGAATGGCATCTTTGAGTTTCTTCCAAATTCTCGAACTTTCCTGACTTTGATCTATTCTCGGTGAATAGCATTGCCTTGAATTTCTCGGGGTTTGGGGACCCACGGGCTTCTTAAAAGCATCGGCCTCCTCTTGGGCATCGTACAAGGACCCACAGGCTTCCTAAAAGCAACCCCGCCTCCTCTTGGGCTTAGTACAAGGACCCTACGGCTTCTTAGAAGTATTCACAGCCTCCTCTTAGGCTTCGTATAATGATCTCTTCCTCCGGGAATGATAGCCTCCTCTTGGGCTTAGTACAAGGACCGATCGGCTTCTTAAAAGTTTCCAGCCTCCTCTTGGGATTCGTACAAATTGTCCCGACGACCTCCTAGAGGTATAGGAACAGAACTTAGTCATTTGCATAGAACAGTCCTTTCATAGAGTCTACTACTGTTTCTCAAAACACAGTACAAAGGATAAAACCCTAGACTTGGACAGTCTAATTTCCTTGAGTCTCAAAGACATTCTCAAGTGACCCCTTCGTTAAATAGGAAGGAAACCCGTAGACTTGGACAATCTCAATACCCTTTGGATTTCCCGCTTCCTTAAAGGACAGGCATAACTCGGACCCTTGAATCAAATCCTTGAGTACAGTGTTACTTATATAAGAACTAATTTTCTCTTTAAAATCAGTATACTGGACCTGTCACTTAACTGAAACAGTTACCATAGCCTCCTCTTAGGCTTTGTATAATGATCCTTCTTCAATGAAGTTAGCCTCTCTCTTGGGCTTTGTACAATGATCCTCCTCAGCGGAGTCAAACAACGTTTAGCCTCTCTCTCGGGCTTTATACGAGACACAAAAGAGACTCTCTCGTTGAGTCACGCACCCCTTTAGCCTCCATCTCGGGCTTTATACGAGATACAAAAAGGTTCTTATTGAGCCAAACAAATTTCAGCCTCCATCTCGGGCTTTATACGAGATACCAAAAGACTCCATCGTCGGGCCAAAACCTTTTAGCCTCTCTCTCGGGCTTTGTACGAGACACATAATAGCCTCCTCTTAGGCTTTGTATAAGAAAACCACTGGTTAATCCAATTAACCTTTTAGCATCAAAGTTGTGCCTCGTTCACAGTACACAAACATCAACAACTCCTTCCCCTTTCATCTAATCGCTGTAAGCGGCAAGCCTCTGGATCATCTACATCCATGCCAATGTCCCCTTTTAGCATGAGAAATTCCTAAGGAAAGATGGCATTACTCTACACTGAGTTAAAGTCTTCTCCTTCAGGTAGAACTCCCCTATAAAGGAAATTATGGCATTGCCAGATTCACAGATCCCGGTTAAAGTAATTCCCCTTTATAAACAGTTGTGACATACAAGCCCCTCGTTAGAGATGACAAATTCTCTCTAAAGTTGGAGACCTTTCAGCTTCACATCTTGGGCTTTGAACAAGATACAAATCACCTTTCGCTTCACGTCTTGGGCTTTGAACAAGACACCAAAAACCAACTTCCTCCCATAGAATAGGGGGAACTACGAACACTCTGATTTCCCTGTTTTGGTAAATGGGAATACGTAGGCATAAAATCGAAAGAAAAGATCTTAGCGAGCACAATCAACAAAAAACCCAAATCCCATATCTCCATCAATCAAAAGCAGTAATTCAAAAAGCACCAGTCCTAATATCCTAATCCTTGTTCCCCGCCAGAAACCTTCTATCTAGATAGAAAATCGTATTGGCGAAAATACAAATAACCAGTACAAAGGCCCCCCACATTGATAGCATCCGTAACCTAACAGACCGCTGTTTAAACTCAGTATGCAAGCAGGGTTAATTGGAGACATCTATTTCCCTTCCTTCATCATCTTTAATAGGATAAAAAATGAATCGACCTGTAGTTTAAGCTCAACCGCAGAGAGCGACCAGCGCTTAAGAACCGCGTCCAAAATCGCTCGCTACAGAGAAAATGGCGCCCACCGTGGGGCTCGATCATTCTTCTTTCACTTGTGTGAATACCACAGATTGGGGCTTCCTCCGGGGAACCCATTTTCTGTCAGGAACTTAGGATTCATAGCTTTATAGGTCTAGGATGATTAGGACAAATATATATATTGCTTTTCCTAATTGCTATACATGTTTATTTTTCTGCTAATGGGAATGCGGGTGATGCCGTATGTGGAAAGATTGAGTATACACTTAAGATAAGTGATGGCGACGGGGTCGACCATCAACCTCAGTGGAGGCTGACCAACGCAACCCATTCTCTCACCTAGACAATGGGCCGGTTGTTAAGTCTGAGAAACTGAGGAGCCAAACCCTTTCGTAGTGCGGAAACTATCGGAAATAGTTGTTACGCGATACTACCCTCATTTGAGGCTGGTGATCTATTCTCGGTGAATGGCACTTACTCTAAGATTGTTCTACAACTCGTTGGCGATCCGCTTGTTGTTTTGCTTTCCTGGGAGGAGCTGATGATAATGAGTACAGGTACAAAAATCACCCTAGTATAAACCTTTGGGGATGGGTAGAGCCTTGACTTCATGACAACGACCCTTTGACCCCATGTTTTTTCTATGTTTTTGTGTGCTGCATTCATGCATTCATCTAAAAAACATTAAAACATTCAAAAAATTTCTCTTCTAGTCTCTCTGTTTTTCAAAATAAACTGAGACTGTGATTGCAAATATCAGAGAAAAGGATTGCACTAATGGATTTCGGTAGAAGGAGAACTCACCAGTATACCTTCAAGGTTCCAAAGCTAGAGGATTTGAGAAGGTTAGCGAGGATGATCACTAACCCAGAGGCTTTCAGAGCCAAGCACGGAGTTTTGCTACCACTATTAAGAGTCCATGTGATTGAGGGAATCATGGATGCGCTCATTCAGTTTTATGATCCGGTTTATCACTGTTTCACATTCCCGGATTACCAGCTCGCACCAACGCTGGAGGAGTATTCTCACCTGATCGATCTACACATTACAGATCGAGCTCCATTTTCTGGACTCGAAGAAATTCCAAAGAATCAGACTATTGCAAGAGCAATTCATTTGGACGAGTCTGAGGTCAGGACTCACATGACCACTAAAGGTGGCATCCAAGGTTTGCCAGCCCAGTTCTTGACAAAGAAAGCTCTGTACTTCGCTAGTATAGGGAACGTAACTGCTTTTGAAAGCATCTTTGTCTTGCTCACCTACGGGTTATTTTTGTTCCCTAACATCAATAACTTCGTCGATATTAACTCCATTAAGGTTTTTCTCATTGGAAACCCTGTGCCGACTTTGCTCACAGATGCGTATCATTCTGTACACTTGGGAAATTTGTACAGCGGAGGGGAGATCACATGTTGTGTACCTTTGCTTTACAAATGGTTTATCTCTCACTTGCCCAAGTCTGCTGCTTTTTGGGATTGCAAGAGTGCCTTACGTTGGTCGCAGAAGATCATGTCTCTTACCAACTCTGACATTTATTGGTGTAATAGGATTTATGAGGGAATCAGAATCATTGACCGTTGTGGAAACTTCCCCAACGTACCCCTTATAGGAACTAAGGGAGGAATCAACTACCATTCGGTATTGGTTCGCCGTCAATTTGGATACCCGATGAGACACATCCCACTGGGTGTTCATCTGGAAGGTCTTTTCTTCAAGGAAGGAGAAAATGACAGAGCACTAAAGATGGAAATAGTGCACGCTTGGAAGCATGTTCATAAGAAAGGATGAGAGTCTCTAGGAAAACCGGACTATGTCTCGGTGGAGCCTTATCTCCATTGGGTACAAACTAGAGCTCTCAAGCTAAAGATGCCTTATCCTCGTTACGGAATTCGTCCGCCGAGGGAATCTGTCATGTACTTCATGACGGAAACTGAAAAGCTTCAGGTTACTCTCAACAAAGTTCAACGGGAGAGGAGGTCTTGGAAGAACAAGTACCGCACCCTCGATGTAGAGTGCATCAGAATACAATAATTACTGAAAGAGAAAGATGCTCTGATTGAGATTTTGGAGCAACATGCTGTGGATAATCAGGATGACCAAAGGAAATTGCTCGCTCCTTTCACCTGGCAAAGGAATGACAACCCGACAATGGCCCAAGAACCCCGGTCAAAGAAAAGGAAGATACCAGAATTAGCACCCGATTTCTCTTCAGAGAGGACTCGGGGCCCATTAGCTTAGGTTTCTGTTTCTGCACTTTGTAATCTACTGTATTTCCATTTCTGTAATCCTTTGAATTTCAATAAAAAGGGGTTTCCCCACCGTTTGATATTTGCAATCTAATTGTCGAAGTTTATTTTGATTAAACCTTAAACAATTAATATAATCATTGCATTCATCATTCTCACATCGCGTATTCTTCTTACCTATGAATCTCCCGTTTGCGTCTCGGTTCTTGAGTCAAACTGTCTCATTCGTATAATACTCGGGCCAATCGTCAGAAAAGGATGGATGATCTTGAGGAAGAAAACAGAGAGTTGAAAGAAGAGATCGACGCTCTGAGAGAGGATATGAGAAAGCTTCGTAACGACATGCAAGCCATGGCAGAAGCTCAGCTACAAAGGACTGTGATCTCAGAGATCACCTCAACGCCCATAGTGGAGAAGTATGATCCTAGGTATCAAATGCCGAAAGATCGTCCTTGGGGCATGCCTGTTAACTATATCCCGCAAGGATATATTCCGCCAATCACTGAAGATCAGGGAATCACAACAGAAGCCGCTGGGCCTGAAGGTTACAAACTTTGGGAAAGCGAAGATGCCAGGGGCATACTAAAGACTCCTGAAGGTTACAAACTTCGAGAAACGCCAAGACTCACTGCCGTAGTCACGGTACCACCCCCTGTGGTGCACACTGTCCCGGAAGGACAGATTCCACAGACACCTTCTGGTAAGAAGGAAACTATGTTTGACAGAATGGAGGAATTCCAGGAGCAATTCTTAGAATTGCAGAAGGAGCTGCAAGCCATTCGCGGTCAGGATCTATTTGGAAAGTACGCCGCAGTCCTCTGCTTGGTCCCAAATGTGAAAGTTCCGCACAAATTTCAAGTGCCCGACTTTGAAAAATACAAGGGTAACTCTTGCCCTCAGAGCCATCTGGTGATGTACGCTCGGCGGATGTCAGCCTAGACGAAGAATCAGGACCTACTGATTCACTACTTTCAGGATAGTTTAACCGGTGCCGCATTAAAATGGTACATGGGTTTAAACCGTACTACGATCAGTACATTCAGAGATCTTGGTACTGCCTTCATCCAACAATACAAATACAATTTGGACATGGCACCCGACAGAGATCAACTCAGATCAATGTCACAAAAGGACAAGGAAACCTTTAAGGAGTATGCTCAAAGGTGGCGTGAAATTGCCGCTCAAATTTGTCCACCTCTTGAGGAAAAAGAGATGACAAAGATCTTCTTAAAGACCTTAAGCTCATTTTACTATGACCGAATGGTTTCCAGTGCGCCCAGTGATTTCACCGAGATGGTCGGCATGGGCGTACGTCTTGAGGAAGCCGTCCGAGAAGGACGTTTGGTAAAAGACCATGGATCGACGAGCGGTACTAAAAAAATATGGTAGTGCTCTCCCTAAGAAAAAAGAGCAAGATATTGGGAATATCTCTCTCGGAAAGCAAAGGCGACGTTATCAACCGGTAGCAGCTGTGACTCCTGTTATCAGCCCTGCGCCTATTCCTACGTATCAACCTCAGGTTGCACAGAGCCAACCTGACCAGCAAAGGACACAACAGCTTCTTCAGCAGGCTCGTCCTCCATATAACAACAACCGTACAACACGGCCACCAGGATTTGATCCTATACCCGTAACGTACACAGAGTTGTTTCCATTACTACTGGCTAAGGGGCATATTCAGACTAAATCTCCTCTTACAGTACCAGAAAATTCGCCTTTTTGGTTTAATGTGGATCAGACATGCCCTTATCATCAAGGAGGATCAGGACATAACATAGATACTTGTCTCAATTTCAAGTCCGACGTGCAAAAACTTGTTAGGAGCGGGGTCTTATCCTTCAAGGATACAAATCCTAATGTTCTCACGAATCCGCTGCCTCAACACGAGAAGGCTGCAGTCAATTTGATAGAAGGAGAGACTAACGATGTCCATCAAATTCACGATGTACTCTTGTTGAAAACCAATTTTGTC
Source organism: Lathyrus tuberosus (assembly GCA_022829125.1). NCBI lineage: Eukaryota > Viridiplantae > Streptophyta > Magnoliopsida > Fabales > Fabaceae > Lathyrus > Lathyrus tuberosus. The sequence goes on along the minus strand of JALAZF010000004.1, from coordinate 28,938,400 downwards.
AAGATGCATTGTAGACAGAGTGGATATGGCCATGTGCCACCTCATAACTATCATCAGTGTGATATCTGCTCTAAAGACAATCAAGGATGTTCTGTAGTGCAAGCAGCTCTACAGGAACAAATGGATCTCGGATGGATCCAAGAGCACCGAGTTCGTGGAGTTAACATGGTCTACACGAATTCTAACGTCATTCAGAACCACGACATCCGTGCAATGAATGTCAACTTGGTGGCAATGCACTCAAGGTAAAGCTAGTATCATAATCTGCCGCGGCACGATTACAGTTCCTGTCTGATTTGCTCAGTAAACAAACAGGGATGCTCTTTCATACAGGAAGCTAACCTAGTGAGGTTACATTGTATTCAAAGTGGGCGTGGCCAGGTGCCACCACACAACTATGACAGTTGTAGCGTCTGTTCGGAAAGTAACCAAGGGTGTTACCTTGTGAGAGCAGCTCTTCAGGATCAGGTGGATCGTGGAGAAATTCGCCCATATCCGAGTTCTGGACCCATCAACTGGACGCCGAACTACCTTGCCGAGCAAGTTGAGGATGTTGTCACGATCTCTGGTCATCACAGGACCAGGGATATTTTTGCCATTATTCCTCTACTTGACGAATCTAAAGTTCCCAACCGGGAACGAATCGAGATCACTTATGATGGTCAGAAAAATCAGAAGGTTCCCATAGTCATCTATCTACCGGGACCACTACCGTATGAAACAGCTAAGGCTATCCCTTACAAATACGGTGCAACGACAGTTGAAAATGGAAAGGAAATTCCATTACCCTCCGTCGTGAATATTGCAGACATCAGTCGAGTAACACGGAGTGGTAGAATCTTCAACCGAGGGGTTGGAAAACCTAACAAAGAAAAGGAACTTCAGACCGAAGCTCCCGATCCACCAGTCGGTCAATCCAGTAATCCCGACCTTTCAAAAAACAATGATGAGATGCTGAAGCTCATCCAAAGGAGTGAGTACAACATTGTCGATCAACTGTTACAAACTCCTTCAAAGATCTCGGTGTTATCACTGTTACTCAGTTCAGAAGCGCATAGGGAGGCGCTACAGAAAGTCTTGGAGCAAGCCTTTGTGGAACAAGATGTAACAATCAGAAAGTTCGATAGCATTGTCTCTAACATCACTTCCTGCAATAATTTGGGATTTAGTGATGAGGAATTACCCGAAGAGGGTCGCCGTCATAACATGGCGCTCAATATCACAGTTAACTGCCAGGACGATGCTTTAGCCAGCGTACTGGTAGACACAGGGTCAGCCCTGAATGTTATGCCGAAGTCCACTTTGATGCAATTATCATTCAAAAGACCTCTGATGAGAGTCAGCGAGGTTGTCGTCAAAGCATTCGACGGATCCAGAAAACCAGCTATTGGCGAAGTTGATCTTCCCATAACTATCGGTCCTCACACTTTCCAAGTTACTTTCCAGGTCATGGAAATCCGGGCAACGTACAGTTGTTTATTAGGAAGACCTTGGATACATCAGGCTGAAGCAGTTATTTCAACCCTCCACCAAAAGCTAAAGTTCATCAAGAACGATCAACTTGTCATGGTTTGTGGGGAACAGGCCTTTCTTGTGAGTAACTTGTCATCATCTACTGGTATAGAACCCGAGGAGGTTATCGGAACGCAGTTCCAAGCACTGTCGGTGAGCAAGGACAATCATTTCAAAGGAGGAACCTCGATTTCCTCATACAACGATGCTATTAAAGTGGTCGAGAGTGCCGATACAACCGGATGGGGACAGCTTGTCATTCCTACTAGCAATACAACAAAGAAGGGTCTTGGTTTTTCTGCAACCTGTACCCAGACAGCTGCCTGCGATGAAAGTTTTCATCCCCTTCAAAATTTCTTCCACAGTGGAGGTTTCCTTCACCCAGTATCTCAAGCAGTACATGCTATCAATGAGGAAGATCCCTCTGACCCAGATGAAGAATGGAAATCCTATCTTAATGAGGACGGTTATATGTCTCAGGAAGAGGTGCCTACACCATTTTGCTATCCCGTACAGAGTCCGAGATTTATACCAAGGTCAGACGTCGAAATGATATATGGAGATTGTGATCCGGAAGGATGTCGTGCTCCGCCAAATTCATTAGAGGAGGACACTCTGATGAAAGACAACTTTGACCACGATTACTATGGCCCAATGGATGGTCTGCCAATGTGGCAGCCTTACCCAGGAAACTTGGGACAAGAAAGTCAGCCGAGCAATGAAAATCAACTGAGCATCATCGAACAGAATACCTGTGTCCCCACCATGTCATGGGATCAACACTCAGGTCATTCAAAAACTACTTAACATGAAGATGAATTTGCAACGTTTGTCGGACTTGAATTCATCAACTATGCTTTTCCCGAGGTCAACGTCATCGAGAGAGATGACTCCTCCAGTTCCAAAGAAGTTTGGGACACCTTGGGAGAACCAAGTGGAAAATACGACTTTATGGTCAAGTACACCGCTCCCGAAAGCTCTCGTATCAGGCTCGAAGATATCCAGCCTACTGGATGGGGAGATACAGCTGAGAACATAAATACTATGCAAAATGCAACGGAGGAATTCTCCTACGACAATTCTGCCTGGGAGACAGATTCCAATGATCCTACTCCACCAGAAATCAGCGTTATTTCTAAAGACAAATCAAGGAAGGTGCCAGACTTTGTGATTCACCGAGGAGTTCGCCGCCAATGGATTATCGTCGAGGTTTCGAAGATCGTTCATCAGTCAAAGTAATTACCATCTTTTAACCTTTCACCATGCCCGGGTGAAACGGATGTTTTGATAGGGCTCACTTTCTGTAAATATCCCTCTTCGCTTCACCCAAAGTGACATAGTTTTGTTTTATAGGGCTGTAGTTTCAAGAATCGACTTGTTCATTAATAAAATAACATCGTTCTGTAAATTCCGCATTAATTGTTGTTTTCTCTTTTTGCTTTTTTAGAAAATGGTAATCCTAAAAAACAATTCAAATAAAAACAAGCAGTAAAATAAAACACTGCACACACTTGCATTTTCTCTATCTCTTCTAAACACGAATCATCACGTCATGCAGATTGCTTGTTTTAAACCCAGTTGAAACATCGATCCGATGCCTTCTCCCAACTTTGAGTTCCCGGTATTCGAGGCTGAAGAAGAAAATGACAACGAAATTCCAGAAGAGATCTCCCGACTACTCAGATAAGAGGAAAGGTCCATTGAACCTCACAAAGAGCCGTTGGAAACGGTAAACTTGGGTTCAGAGCAAGAGAGAAAAGAAATCAGGATTGGGGCGCTTCTCAGTCCAACTGCCAGAGAGAGTTTGATAAAGCTTCTCAAAGAATGCCCCGATGTATTCGCTTGGTCCTATCAGGATATGCCAGGGTTGGATACCAGCATCGTGGAACATCACTTACCGTTAAGATCGAAATGTCCGCCAGTAAAGCAAAGGTTGAGACGCACTCACCCGGACATGGCCATCAAAATCAAAGAGGAGGTACAGAAACAGATCGACGCATGTTTCCTCGCTACATCTGAATATCCTCAATGGTTAGCCAACATCGTACCCGTTCCCAAAAAGGACGGAAAGGTCAGAATGTGTGTTGATTACAGAGATCTAAACAAGGCAAGTCCAAAGGACGAATTTCCTTTACCACACATTGACATGCTGGTAGACAGCACAGCAAAGTTCAAAATTTTCTCCTTCATGGATGGATTCTCGGGCTATAACCAGATCAAAATGGCGCCGAAAGACATGGAGAAAACTTCGTTCATTACCCCATGGGGCACCTTTTGCTACAAGGTAATGTCGTTCGGTTTGAAGAATGTCGAGGCAACCTATCAAAGGGCCATGACTACTCTGTTTCATGACATGATACATAAAGAAATCGAAGTGTATGTCGATGATATGATTGCAAAATCAAAAACAGAGAGTGAGCACGTTGAACATCTGTCAAAATTGTTCGAACATTTAAGAAAATTTAAGCTCCGCTTGAATCCTAATAAGTGCACCTTCGGTGTCCGTTCAGGGAAACTATTAGGGTTCATCGTCAGCCAGAAAGGAATTGAGGTTGATCCTGACAAGGTCAAGGCCATTCAAGAAATGCCTTCTCCGAAAACTGAAAAACAAGTCAGAGGATTCCTGGGACGTTTGAACTACATCTCCAGATTCATATTCCTTATGACCGCCACGTGTGCGCCGATTTTCAAATTACTCAAAAAGAACCAGGACTGCGTTTGGAGAGAAGATTTCCAAACCGCATTCGACAGTATCAAGGAGTATCTGTTGAATCTGCCAATTCTATCACCTCAAGTGGAAAGAAGACCACTGATCATTTACCTCACAGTTCTAGAGGACTCAATGGGATGTGTACTTGGCCAACAAGACGAAACTAAACGGAAAGAGTCTGCCATTTACTATCTAAGCAAGAAATTCACCGACTGTGAAACTCGATACACAATGCTTGAGAAAAGTTGTTGTGCTTTGGCTTGGGCAGCCAAACGTTTTCGCCAATACATGATTCGTCATACTACTTGGTTGGTCTCCGAAATGGATCCAATCAAGTACGTCTTCGAAAAACCTACTCTCACGGGAAGGATTGCCCGTTGGCAAATGCTGTTATCAGAATATGACATAGAGTACCACGCTCAAAAAGTCGTTAAGGGAAGTATTTTAGCAATTCATTTGGCTCATCAACCGATTGATGATCAAGAATCAATCGGGTTTGACTTCCCAGACGAAGATGTCATGTATCTAAAAATGAAAGATTGCAATGAACCGTTACCCAGTGAAGGGCTAGAACCAGGTTCCCAATGGGGACTTATCTTTGACGGAGCAGTTAATCATTATGGAAACGGAATTGGGGCAATCATTGTTACCCCTCAGGGTACCCACGTTCCTTTCACTTCCAGACTTACATTCAAATGTACAAACAACGAGGCCGAATACGAAGCTTGTATTATGGGTCTCGAAGAAGCGATTGATTTAAGAATCAAAAACTTGGACGTATATGGCGACTCAGCCTTGGTTATTAGCCAGATAAAAGGAGATTGGAACATATACCAGTCAGGATTGATTCCTTACAAAGACTATGTAAGAAGGTTGTTACCTTTCTTCAACAGAGTTGAGTTTTATCACATCCCTCGTGATGAGAATCGCATGGCTGATACATTAGCCACTATCTCTTCCATGATTAGTGTAGGTCAATGGAATGACATACCTAAGATTAACATCATGCGCCTTGAAAGGCCCGCTTACATCTTCACGATCGAAGCAGTCATAGACGATAAACCTTGGTATCACGATATCAAATGCTTCCTTCAGAAACAAGAGTACCCACCTGGGGCATCCAGAAAAGACAGAAAAACCCTCAGGAGATTGGCTAGAAACTTCTTCCTGAGCGGTGACACTCTCTATAAGAGAAATTTTGACATGGTCTTGCTCTGATGCGTTGACAGACCAGAAGCAGACATGCTTATGAAAGAAATTCATGAAGGATCCTTTGGCACTCATGCCAACGGACATACAATGGCGAGAAAAATTCTAAGAGCAGGGTACTACTGGTTGACCATGGAATCCGACTGCTGCAAGTACATGAGGAAATGTCACAAGTGTCAGATATACTCCGACAAAATTCATGTACCGTCATCACATCTCAAAGTTCTTTCTTCCCCATGGCCATTTTCCATATGGGGAATCGACATGATCGGGATGATTGAACCTAAGGCTTCAAACAGACATCGGTTCATCCTGGTAGCCATTGACTATTTCACCAAGTGGGTCGAAGCAGCGTCATACGCTAATGTAACCCGACAAGTGGTGGTCTGATTTATCAAAAACAATATCATCTACCGTTATGGTGTTCCAAGCGAGGTCATTACTAATAATGGATCTAACTTGAACAATAAGATGATGAAGGAGTTGTGTGCAGAGTTCAAAATCGAACATCATAACTCATCTCCCTACCGACCCAAGATGAACGGAGCGGTAGAAGCGACTAACAAGAACATCAAGAAGATCGTTCAAAAGATGGTTGTAACCTACAAAGACTGGCACGAGATGCTACCCTTTGCTCTTCACGGTTATCACACATATGTCCGCACTTCAACAGGGGCTACCCCTTTCTCTCTAGTATATGGCATGGAAGCAGTGCTCCCCATAGAAGTAGAGATCCCGTCAATTCGAGTATTGATGGAAGCTAAGCTCACCGAAGCTGAATGGTGTCAAAATCGACATGACGAACTGAATCTGATCGAAGAAAAGAGAATAACGGCACTATGCCACGGTCATTTATATCAACAGAGAATGAAGAGGGCGTTCGACAAAAAGGTCTGACCTCGTGTCTTCAGAAAAGGAGACCTCGTGCTCAAAAAGATACAATCATTTCTCATTGACTCTCGGGGCAAGTGGACTCCAAATTATGATGGCCCCTATGTGGTCACGAAAGCTTTCTCAGGCAGCGCCTTGAGACTTGCAACCATGGACGGAGAGGAATTTGCCTACCCCACGAATGTTGATGTAGTCAAGAAATACTTCGCCTAAAAAAAAAGAAAAAAAAACGTCTCGGTGGTGTAGCGAGCGATTTTGGACGCGGTTCTTAAGCGCTGGTCGCTCTCTGCGGTTGAGCTTAAACTACAGGTCGAGTCATTTTTTATCCTATTAAAGCTGATGAAGGAAGAGAAATAGATGTCTCCAATTAACCCTGCTTGCATACTGAGTTTAAACAGCGGTATGTTAGGTTACGAATGCTATCAATGTGGGGGGGCCTTTGTACTGGTTATTTGTATTTTCGCCAATACTGTTTTCTTTCTTTTTATCTTGGCAGAAGGTTTCTGGCGGGGAACAAGGATTAGGATGTTAGGATTGATACTTTTGATAGATACATGGGAGTATGGGATTTTGGGTTTTTGTTTAGTGTGCTCGCTAAGATATTTTCTTTCGATCTTATGCCTACGTATTCCCGTTTACCGAAACAGGGAAATCAGAGCGTTCGTAGTTCCTCCTATTCTATGGGAGGAAATGGTTGTTTTGGTGTCTTGTTCAAAGCCCAAGACGTGAAGCGAAGAGGTGGTTTGTATCTTGTTCAAAGCCCAAGATGTGAAGCTGAATAGTCTATTTGTATCTTGTTCAAAGCCCAAGATATGAAGCTGAAGGTCCCAACTTTAGAGAGAATTTTTCATCTCTAAAGAGGGGGTTGTATGTCACAACTATTTTATAAAGGAGAATTACTTTAACCAGGATTTGTGAATTCGACAATGCCATAATTTCCTCTATAGGGGGTTTTAACCTGAAGGAGAAGACTTTAACTCAGTGTAGAGCAATGCTATCTTTCCTTAGGAATTTCTCATGCTAAAAGAGGGACAGTGGCATGGATGTAGATGATCCAGAGGCTTGCCGCTTACAGCGATTAGATGAAGAAGAAGGAGTTGTTGATGTTTGTGTACTGTGAACGAGGCACAACTTTGATGCTAAAAGGTTGATTGGATCAACCAGTGGTTTTCTTATACAAAGCCTAAGAGGAGGCTAATATGTGTCTCGTACAAAGCCCGAGAGAGAGAGGCTAAAAGGTTTTGACTCGACGATGGAGTCTTTTGGTATCTCGTATAAAGCCCGAGATGGAGGCTATTTGACTCAACAAGGGAGTTTTTTGTATCTCGTATGAAGCCCGAGATGGAGGTTGTTGTTTGTTTGGCTCAATAAGAACCTTTTTGTATCTCGTATAAAGCCCGAGATGGAGGCGAAAGGGGTGATTGACTCAACGGGGGAGTCTCTTATGTGTCTCGTACAAAGCCCGAGAGAGAGGCTAAACGTTGTTTGACTCCGCTGGGGAGAATCATTGTATAAAGCCCAAGAGGAGGCTATGGTGACTGTTCAGTTAAGTGACAGGTCCAGTATACTGATTCTGAAAGAGAAAATCAGTTCTTATATGAGCAACACTGTACTCAGGGATTTGATTCAAGGATCTTGGTTATTCCTGTTCTTTAAGGAAGCGGGAAATCCAAAGGGTATTGAGACTGTCCGAGTCTGCGGGTTTCCTTCCTATTTAACGAAGGGGTTACTTGAGAATGTCTTTGAGACTCAAGGAAGTTAGACTATCCAAGTTTAGAGTTTCATCTTTTGTACTATGCTTTGAGAAACAGTAGTAGACTCTTTGAAAGGACTGTTCTATGCAGATGACTAAGTTCTGTTCCTATACCTCTAGGAGGCCGTCGGGACAATTTGTACGAAGCCCAAGAGGAGGCTGGAAACTTTTAAGAAGCCGATCGGTCCTTGTACTAAGCCCAAGAGGAGGCTATCATTCCCGGAGGAAGAGATCGTTATACGAAGCCTAAGAGGAGGCTGTGAATACTTCTAAGAAGTCGTAGGGTCCTTGTATTAAGCCCAAGAGGAGGCGGGGTTGCTTTTAGGAAGCCTGTGGGTCCTTGTACGATGCCCAAGAGGAGGCCGATGCTTTTAAGAAGCCGATGGGTCCCCAAACCCCCGAGAAATTCAAGGCAAGCTATCCATAAGGAATAGATCAAGTCAGGAAAGTTCGAGAATTTGGAAGAAACTCAAGAGATGCCATTCACAGAGAAAAGATCATCTCTGGGGAGTAGAGCTTCTTGACAAGTGCTTTTAAGAAGCCTGTGGGTCCCCAAACCCCGAGAAGTTCAAGGCAATGTTATTCACCGAGAATAGATCAAAGTCAGGAAAGTCCGAGAATTTGGAAGAAACTCAAGAGATGCCATTCACGGAGAAGAGATCATCTCTGGGGAATAGAGTTTCTTTGACAACTTCTATGAGTGACAGTCTATGAAAGGGTTCACAGAGAATGCTGCCTTTCATGTCTCCATATTGTTTAACCCCAAGAGGAGGGAAGACTGTGTCTGGTAATCCTATGGGGATCTAGTTTAGACTATTTCTAAGAGTGATCAACGGGCTTAACCTATTTCTAGACGTAGTTGCCGGGGAAACTCTAAATATCTATACTATTATTACACAGTTGATATGAGTTTATGAAAGAAGACTTACAGCGAAACAGCCCCACAATACAGTTATATGTATATGAAAGCGGTAAATGAAAGCGATAACCACTTACTCGGTTGTAGAGCTTCCATGCTGTTTGGTTAGTTGTTCAACAAAGAAAGATTGAAAACAACAGTATATTCAAAATCAAAGGAGAAAGTGCTTTGAAAAAGAATGATTTGGGGCTTACAGCTCAAGGAGAGGCCCAGGGTTTTATCAGTGAGCGCACTGTTTGAATTGGTACAGAGGGACTTATACAAGAGACTGAGGCCAAAAAAGGTTTTCTGTACAAAGGGATGGGTCTTACACTCTTTCAAGAGGCCCAAAGGGTTTAAAGAAAAAGAGTGGAGCTTATAACACGAGGGTAGGCCCAGATGATTTTTCCGTTTGAAATGGCGATCGCGCCGAGGTTTTCTTTTAACGCGGAGGGACTTATACAATAAGTGAGGTCCAAAATGTTTTGGTTAAAAGGGGATTGGGTCTTACACTCTATTAGAGGCCCAAAGTGTTTTTGAATGGGTCTTATAGCTCAAGGAGAGGCCCAAGGTTATTTTTCAAAAGGCGATGATCGTGCCGTTTATTTGAAAATGTACAGAGGGACTTATACAACGAATGAGGCCCAAAATATTTATGTACAAGTGAGTTGGGTCTTACACTCTCTCAAGAGGCCCAAAATGTTTTGAAAATGATTTATGAGGGTTGAATTAATCCAAAAACCCTAATTTGTTTTCAAAAATGTATTTTAATTGAATAAAAATTCAATTAAAAATGATCAAAATTGTTTAACATATGAAAAACAAATTGTGATTTTGGATTAATGCTTCAAAAATTAAGTATTGACCTACAAAATAATTAGAAAGCATTAAAAGTTGCAAAATCAATGAAGAAAAAATATTTAAAATGTCAAAAACAATTAAAATATTAATTCTTTGCAAAAATATCAATTATATGAAATAAATAATATTTTTGGGATTTTTTGATAAAATAAAATATTTTAACATTTTTGTGAATTATTAAAAAAAGAATCAACTCAAAATCATTAAAACTCAGAGAGAAATTAATTTTTGAATCAATTAAATAAAATCACAAAATTCAAATATTTGAATTTGAAAGAAATGGCACCAAGAACAAGCTGAAGAACACGCGCGTGTTCTGGGTTTGGCTGATTTGCATTTTTTATCCAATCTCCCTGAATACTTGATTATAACATGCAATCCACATATCATTATGCTCGTCTCAACCTCACGATCATGTCTATGTCCATTAATTTCATTTAAATTAAACATATAACAAGAAATCATGAAAAATCCTCAAGAACCCTAATTTCTGCATGAAGGCTAGGATTTTTTATACACGATTCAAATAATGCAATTAATTGAGGGAAAACATTCCATGCATGATTATGAACATATGGCCAAATTATTGTGCAGCAAAAATTGCATGGATCATAGAGTTAGAAGAGCTCATGCTTACCACTTGCAGCTGGTGATCGTGATTTGTGTTGGAGGTGTTACAGCTAGGTTCCAATGATGTGGATAGCTTCCCTAGGTGCCAAGTGATGTGTCTGAGTGCTTGGAATGGATTGAAATGGTTTGGAGTTGAAGATGGCACCTCAACTGCAAAACTGTCAAAAACTTGAGCAATTGGCTGGTGATTTTGTGAAATCAGTGTTCCAGATGTTATGTGAGTGTTTAGATCACTTCTATATGATGTATGTGAGGGGTGTGAGTGATTGGTTTGATTGGAAAAGCTCTCAAACTCGAAACCTGATAGCTACCTTGCTAAGAAAGGCATTTTTGCCAAGAGAAAGAGATTTTGAGGAAAGCATCTGTTAGAAGGCTTTGGTGTACTCAAACTGATCACAATTGAGCTCTATTTATAGTAGAGTAAGTTTGTTTTGCAAGGAATAGTGAATGGCAACTGGTAAGTAGGTTTGGCCAATGTTGTCCAATGGAAATCCAAGTCTCCTCTAGCCATTGACTAGAGGTTAGGGCACAGAGATGTGGTTCCCTTGGTCTTGGATAAGTCTTGACTGATTTCAGATGAGAATGGCTCAGTCCATGCCACCTTGATGCTTCCATTGAATGCTTCAATCCAAATTTGGAGTCTTGTCCCTATTTTGGCCATTCTAGGTTCAACATGCTATTTCTTGTTCCATGGACTTTGGAGGCTTGGCTCAGTGATTGTCCCCTTTAGATTCAATCCTCAGATGTGTCCAAGTGGATAGGAGCATTTGAATTTTGCTGATTTTTGAAAATCGAGCAAAGTTGCAAATTCTGCCTTGCCTTTGACAGATTTCAGCAAGGCAACTTTCCAATGTCATATCTCATGACTCAAATGGAATTTGGCAATGTTCTTGGCCATTTTGGAAAGCCCTTACATGATATAACAACTGTTTGAACATATTTGGTTTTGATCTCTTTTGAATCCAAGTGAAAAATCCCTCTACATTTGGCAAAAAGTGAAGGCAGATTCTGACTTAGTGAAAATTTCACTAAGTGTTGGAAAAAGTGACATTTTCACTTTTCAGCCATTTTGATCACTCCATAACTCAAAATCCTTAATGAATTGGACTTAGGTCTAGTTGAAGTTTTTGTAGAGGGTAATGAGGGCTACAAATCCATCTTTGGATGAGAAAAAATGGCCTTGTGGTTTAGGAGTTATGATCCTTCAAAGTTGGTACCCTTGTCACTTTATTTTTAACTTAGAAAATTTTCTAAGTTTTTATGGTTACCCCTTTTACAAGTTATCCCACTTTTCTTGATTTTTCTTGATTAATGATGATTCAAATCATACATTAACATCATTTTAGGGTTAAAAATCCATTTTGGTGAAAAATCTCAAAAAGTCAAAGTTGACTTTTGTGCACAGTTGACTTTTTATCAGATGAATTCCAAACTGTGCAATTCTTCAGGAAATCATGTCCTTGACCTAAATCAAACTTGATGGACATGTTCCATGGGTGTCATAGGGTATATTGGGGCATGTCCTAGGGCTTGGGAGCATGTCCTTGTCAAAAGTCAAAGTTACAGTTGACTTTTTCCTTAAAACCCTAATTGTGGTGCAGATGAAATTGAGACTTGTTGCTCAAGCTTCTTGGATTAATCCATTGTTCCAAATGGATCAATATAGTTCATTAGAGACCCTCAAACCCTCTCTTGAGGTCTTGGCTCTTGATTTGCCCTAAAAGTCAACTTAGGGGTGAATTAGGTCAAGAAACCTTAATTCCTGATTTTTAATGTATGCATACCCTGAGGCAAAATTGACTTGATGAATGGGTCCATGAGGTTCCATGGAGTACATTAGGTTGTGTTTTGGATCATTGGCTCATGCCCAGAGGAAAATTTCCCTTTGGAAGCCCTGATCGACCAAAACCCTAATTCCTGTTAATAAACTTTTTGACGAGGGACGATATTCGTAGCGATTTCCCTCAAACTTCTCGCCGAATTTTCCTGGGGAGATGCCATCTGATGGAAAAAGTTTTGACGTCAGACTTGCTGGGGAACCCAAACGTCTGAATTGTAGAGGTACACAAACTTCTCTGTTTGGAGACGCCATTTGTCGATTCTACTGGGGGAAAACGAGTCTCTTAAGAGACTGTTTCCACTTGGGATCTTACATCATACTTTTCACGGGATCTCCCCGGAGAAATGCCATGTGATCGGGTCCAATTTTGAGGTGTCGATGACCTTTTCATCAGCAATCTTTTCGGAGAATGGCAGCTGTACTGCCAAATCTCTGCTTATGAGGCTTTCTTTGGGGGATTTTTCTTTAATCCGGGAAAGCAAGGATATCATCTTCAATGGCGAAGAGTGATGCTGACTGAAGGTTCCTCTGGTTTTTCAGAGGTTCAAGTTATCAAAGTGGTCGAGGACCCAGCTTCAATCCAGAAATAAACTGGAGGAGAGAGAATGTTCAGACGCAGCGTTTCCTGACGAGGAAACGGTTGACAACTCGATTGAGAGAACTTCTATCACTAGGGGACAAGACCGACTAGAGTGATAATGATGCGATATGAAATGTGAATGCAAATCAATAATGCATGATGTGTGTATGTTTATGCTAACAAAACTGACGCGACATACAAACTGACAGGTGAACACGACTGGATACTCGGCCATCGCGGGGCGAAGAAGTACCGTTAGTTCAGAATAGCAATTCCACCTTGCTTAGGAGAGATAGTCCCTGTTAGGAGCTATGTTGGTCGGGCTTAGGAGATAAGAACTCGGCCGAGGCGTGTCAAAAGAAACAAGGTCTCTGACACAGTTGATCCCTTCATTCAGGCGTACTGGGTTAGAAGGAGCACTTTGATTCTGCACTTTGAAGTTTGCTTACTTCTGGAGAAGCGATTGATGTTCTTTTGATGTTCAATAGTCAAAAGAAATTGCCATCTTTATTTTAAAATCAGAAAAAGTTTTACCAAGTAAATTCATTTTTGTTTTATTTCAAGAGTCGTTAGTCATGTTAACAACGTCGTTCTGTAAAGCTATAACAAATAAGAACTGCAAATAAAAGCACAAGGGCTCAAATTTTATTGATAGGATGGAGATCAGCCAAACGCGTGATTCCAAAGAGTATATACAAAGTTTGAAAATGGTAATTTACAGGGAAAAGGACTACGTTGAAACATAACGACCATTATCCTTCTACCAACTTTGAATTCGGGGGCATCCTGAGCTTCTGTCGAAGTTGACCTTGACTGGAGTTTTCCTCCGATGGATGATGTAACTGCTGCTGCTGAGGGACTTGCCTCTGTTGAACATAGTTACTTGCCATTATCCCTAATTTTTGCCTGGATTGTACTATGATGTTTCCAATCCATCGGGATGATTTTTTTTTATATGTCTCTAACTTTTACTTGGACCGCCCTTTCGGGTTTTCAATCCACCGAGACGTTTTTTTTTTTTAGTTTAGGCGAAGTATTTCTTGACTACATCAACATTCGTGGGGTAGGCAAATTCCTCTCCGTCCATGGTTGCAAGTCTCAAGGCGCCGCCTGAGAAAGCTTTTGTGACCACATTGGGGCCATCATAATTCAGAGTCCACTTGCCCCGAGAATTAGTGAGAAAAGATTGTATCTTCTTGATCACGAGGTCCCCTTTTCTGAAGACACGAGGTCGGACCTTTTTGTCGAACGCCTTCTTCATTCTCTGCTGATACAAATGACCATGGCATAGAGCCGTGATTCGTTTCTCTTCGATCAGGTTTAATTCGTCGTGTCGGCTTTGACACCATTCAGCTTCGGTGAGCTTAGCTTCCATCAGTACTCGGATTGATGGGATCTCTACTTCTATGGGAAGAACTGTCTCCATGCCATATACTAGAGAGAAAGGGGTTGCCCCTGTTGAAGTACGAACAGATGTACGATAACTGTGAAGAGCAAAGGGTAGTATCTCGTGCCAGTCTTTGTAGGTTACAACCATCTTCTGAACAATCCTCTTGATGTTCTTGTTAGCCGCTTCTACCGCTCCGTTCATCTTAGGTCGGTAGGGAGATGAGTTATGGTGTTCGATCTTGAACTCTGCACACAACTCTTTCATCATCTTATTGTTCAAGTTAAATCCATTATCAGTAATGATCTCGCTTGGAACACCATAACGGCAGATGATATTGTTTTTGATAAATCGGACCATCACTTGTCGGGTTACATTAGCGTAATGCTGCTTCGACCCACTTGGGGAAGTAATCAATGGCTACCAGGATGAACCGATGTCTGTTTGAAGCCTTAGGTTCGATCAAGCCGATCATGTCGATTCCCCATATGGAAAAAGGCCACGGGGAAGAGAGAACTTTGAGATGTGATGGCGGTACATGAATTTTGTCGGAGTATATCTGACACTTGTGACACCTCCTCATGTACTTGTAGCAGTCGGATTCCATGGTCAATCAATAGTACCCTGCTCTGAGAATTTTTCTCGCCATTGTGTGTGCGTTGGCATGAGTGCCAAAGGATCCTTCATGAATTTCTTTCATAAGCATGCCTGCTTCTGGTCTGTCGACGCATCGGAGCAAGACCATGTCAAAATTTATCTTATAGAGAGTGTCACCGCTCAGGAAGAAGTTTCCAGCCAATCTTCTGAGGGTTTTCCTATCTTTCCTGGATGCCCCAGGTGGGTATTCTTGTTTCTGAAGGAAGCATTTGATATCATAATACCAAGGTTTGTCGTCTATGACTGCTTCGATCGTGAAGATGTAAGCGGGTCGTTCAAGGCGCATTATGTCAATCTTAGGTATGTCATTTCATTGACCTACACTAATCATGGAAGAGAAAGTGGCTAATGCATCAGCCATGTGATTCTCATCACGAGGGATGTGATGAAACTCGATTCTGTTGAAGAAGGGTAACAACCTTCTTGCATAGTCTTTGTAAGGAATCAATCCTGATTGGTATGTGTTCCAATCTCCTTTTATTTGATTAATAACCAAGGATGAGTCACCGTATACGTCCAAGTTTTTGATCCTTAAATCAATCGCTTCCTCGAGACCCATAATACAAGCTTCGTATTCAGCCTCGTTGTTCGTACACTTGAACGTAAGTCGAGCGGTGAAAGGAATGTGGGTACCCTGAGGGGTAACAATGATTGCCCCAATTCCATTTCCGTAGTGATTAACTGCTCTGTCAAAGATAAGTCCCCATTGGGAACCTGGTTCTGGCCCTTCATTGGGTAGTGGTTCATCGCAATCTTTCATTTTTAGATACATGACATCTTCGTCTGGGAAGTCAAACCCGATTGATTCTTGATCGTCAATCGGTTGATGAGCCAAATGATCGGCTAAAATACTTCCCTTAACGGCTTTTTGAGCGTGGTACTCTATGTCATATTCTGATAACAACATCTGCCAACGGGCAATTCTTCCCGTAAGAGTAGGTTTTTCGAAGACGTACTTGATTGGATCCATTTCGGAGACCAACCAAGTAGTGTGACGAATCATGTATTGGTGAAGACGTTTGGCTGCCCAAGCCAAAGCGCAGCAAGTTTTCTCAAGCATCGTGTACCGAGTCTCGCAGTCGGTGAATTTCTTGCTCAAATAGTAGATGGCAGACTCTTTTTTTTTGTTTCGTCTTGTTGGCCAAGCACACAACCCATTGAGTCCTCTAGAACTGTGAGGTAAATGATCAATGGTCTTCCTTCCACTAGAGGTAATAGAATCGGAGGATTCAACAGATATTCCTTAATACTGTCGAAGGCACCTTGGCAATCTTCTGACCAAACGCAATCCTGGTTCTTTTTGAGTAATTTGAAAATCGACGCACATGTGGCGGTCATAAGGAATATGAATCTGGAGATGTAGTTTAAACGTCCCAAGAATCCTCTAACTTGTTTTTCAGTTTTCGGTGAAGGCATTTCTTGAATGGCCTTGACCTTGTCAGGATCAACCTCAATTCCTTTCTGGCTGACGATGAACCCTAGTAGTTTCCCTGAACGGACACCGAAGGTGCACTTGTTGGGATTCAAGCGGAGCTTGAATTTTCTTAGAAGTTCGAACAATTTTGACAGATGTTCAACGTGCTCACTCTCTATTTTTAATTTTGCAATCATATCATCGACATATACCTCGATTTCCTTATGTATCATCTCATGAAACAAAGTAGTCATGGCCCTTTGATAGGTTGCCCCGGCATTTTTCAAACCGAACGGCATTACCTTGTAACAAAAGGTACCCCATGGGGTAATGAACGAAGTTTTCTCCATGTCTTTCGGCGCCATTTTGATCTGGTTATAGCCCGAGAATCCATCCATGAAGGAGAAAATTTTGAACTTTGTTGTGCTGTCTACCAGCATGTCAATGTGTGGTAAAGGAAAGTCGTCCTTTGGACTTGCCTTGTTCAGATCTCGGTAGTCGACACACATTCTGACCTTTCCGTCCTTTTTCAGAACAGGTACGATGTTGGCTAACCATTGAGGATATTCTGATGTGGCAAGGAAACCTGCGTCAATCTGTTTCTGTACCTCCTCTTTGATTTTGATGGCCATGTCCGGATGAGTACGTCTCAACCTTTGCTTTACTGGAGGACATTCCGATCTCAACGGTAAGTGATGTTCCACGATGCTGGTATCCAACCCTGGCATATCCTGATAGGACCAAGCGAATACATTAGGAAATTCTTTGAGTAGCTTTATCAAACCATCTCTGGCAGTTGGACTGAGCAGTGCCCCAATCCTGATTTCTTTTCTCTCTTGTTCTGAACCCAAGTTTACCATTTCCAACGTCTCTTTGTGAGGTTCAATGGACTTTTCCTCTTGTCTGAGTAGTCAGGAGATCTCTTCTGGAATTTCGTTGTCATTTTCTTCTTCAACCTCAAATACCGAGAACTCAAAGTTGGGAGAAGGCATCGGATCGTATGTTTCAACTGGGTTTAAAACAAGCAATCTGCATGACGTGATGATTCGTGTTTAGAAGAGATAGAGAAAAATGCAAGTGTGTGCAGTGTATTTATTTTACTGCTTGTTTTTATTTTTAATTATTTTTTAGGATTACCATTTTCTGAAAAAGCAAAAAGAGAAAACAGCAATTAATGCGAAAATTACAGAACGACGTTATTTTATTAATGAACAAGTCGATCCTTGAAACTACAGCCCTATAAAACAAAAGTCTATCGCTTCGGGCAAAGCGAAGAGGGAAATTTACAGAAAGCGAGCCCTATCAAAACATCAGTTTCACCTGGGCAGGGTGAAAGGTTAAAGATGGCAATTACTTTGACTGATGAACGATCTTCGGAACCTCGACGGCAACCCATTGGCGGCGAACTCCTCGGTGAATCACAAAGTCTGGCACCTTCCCTTATTTGTCTTCAGAAATGACGCTGATTTCTGGTGGAGCAGGATCATTGGAATCTGTTTCCCAGGCAGAGTTATCGTAGGAGAATTCCTCTGTTGCATTTTGCATAGCATTTGTGCTCTCAGCTGTATCTCCCCATCTAGTTGGCTGGATGTCTTCGAGCCTGATACGAGAGCTTCCGGGAGCGGTGTACTTGACCATATAGTCGTATTTTCCACTCGGTTGTCCCAAGGTGTCCCACACTTCTTTCGAACTGGAGGAGTCATTTCTCTCGATGACGTTGACCTTGGGAAAAGCATAGTTGATGAATTCAAGTCCTGCAAATGTTGCAAATTCATCTTCATGTTGAGTAGTTTCTGAATGACCTGAGTGTTGCTCCCATGACATGGTGGGGACACAGGTATTCTGTTCAATGACGGTCAGCTGATTTTCATTGTTCGGCTGACCCTCTTGCCCCAAGTTTCCTGGGTAAGGCTGCCACATTGGCAGACCATCCATTGGGCCATAGTAGTTGTAGTCAAAATTGTTTTTCATCAGAGTGTCTTCCTCTAATGAATTTTGCGGAGCATGGCATCCTTCCGGATCACAATCTCCGTATATCATTTCGACATCTGACCTTGGTATAAACCTCGGACTCTGTGCGGGATAGCAAAATGGTATAGGCACTTCTTCCTGAGACATATAACCATCCTCATTCAAATAGGACTTCCATTCTTCATCCGTGTCAGAGGGTTCTTCCTCATTGATAGCACGAACCGCTTAAGACACTGGGTGAAGGAAACCTCCACTGTGGAAGAAGTTTTGAAGGGGATGAAGACTTTCATTGTTAGCAGCTGTTCGGGTACAGGTTACAGAAAAACCAAGACCCTTCTTTGTTTTATTGTCAATAGGAATGACAAGTTGTCCCCATCCAGTTGTGTCGGTACTCTCGACCGCTTTGATAGCATCTTTGTATGAGGAAATCGAGGTTCCTCCTTAGGATTGATTGTCCTTGCTCATCGACAATGCTTGGAACTGAGTTCCAATAACCTCCTCGGGTTTTATACCAGTAGATAATGACAAGTTGCTTACAAGCAAGGCTTGTTCCCCACAAACCGTGACAAGTTGATCGTTCTTGACGAACTTTAGCTTTTGGTGGAGGGTAGAAGTGACCGCTCCAGCCTGATGTATCCAAGGTCTTCCTAATAAACAACTGTATGTTGCCCGGATATCCATGACCTGGAAAGTGACTTGGAAAGTGTGAGGACCAATAGTTATGGGAAGATCAACTTCGTCGATAACTATTTTTCTGGATCCGTCGAATGCCTTGACGACGACCTCGCTGACTCTCATCCGAGGGCCTTTGAATGATAATTGCATCAAAGTGGACTTCGGCATAACATTCAGGGCTGACCCTGTGTCTACCAGTACGCTGGCTAAAGCATCGTCCTGGCAATTAAGTGTAATGTTGAGCGCCATGTTATGACGGCGACCCTCTTCGGGTAATTCCTCATCACTAAATCCCAAATTATTGCAGGAAGTGATGTTAGAGACAATACTATCGAACTGTCTGATTGTTACATCCTGTTCCACAAAGGTTTGCTCCAAGACTTTCTGTAGAGCCTCCCTGTGGGTTTCTGAACTGAGTAACAGTGATAATACCGAGATCTTTGAAGGAGTTTGTAACAGTTGATCGATAATGTTGTATTCACTCCTTTGGATGAGCTTCAGCATCTCATCGTTATTTTTCGAAAGGTCGGGATTACTGGATTGACCGACTGGTGGATCAGGATTTTTTGTCTGAAGTTCCTTTTCCTTGTTAACTTCCCCAACCCCTCGGCTGAAGATTCTACCACTCCGTGTTACTCGACTGATGTCTGAAATGTTCACAACGGAGGGTAATGGAATTTCCTTTCCATTTTCAATTATTGTTGCACCGTATTTGTAAGGGATCGCCTTAGCTGATTCATACGGTAGCGGTCCTGGTAGATAGATGACTATAGGAGCCTTCTGATTTTTCTGACCATCGTAAGCAATCTCAATTCGTTCCCGGTTGGGAATCTTAGTCTCGTCAAGTAGAGGGATGATGGCAAAAACATCCCTGGTCCTGTGATGACCAGAGATCGTGACAACATCCTCAACTTGATCGGCAAGGTAGTTCGGCGTCCAGTTGATGGGTCCAGAACCCGGATATGGATGAATTTCTCCACGATCCGCCTGACCCTGAAGAGCTGCTCTCACAAGGTAACACCCTTGGTTGCTTTCCGAACAGACGCTACAACTGTCATAGTTGTGTGGTGGCACCTGGCCACGCCCACTTTGAATACAATGTAACCTCACTAGGTTAGCTTCCACTGATCGGACATCCTGACTTTGACGCCGCGTAGGATTCCTGTTACTGATACTAATCTACTGAGTATCTTCATCCATATAAATTGGCATCCACCAATGATTTAACAAGTGCTAAAGTGCCTCCTGGACAAGGGTACAACCTCGATCGTTTTCAAAACCCGCTTCACAGCTTTAATAGTCATGTGATATTAAGAATCCAAGTCGGACCTGCTCAGCATGTAACTCTACCAGGTTGGTATTCATCACGCGAATATCGAAGATCTGAACCATGTTGATTTGATAGGAGTTCCTATCATGGTAGTCTTGGATCCATCCAAGATCCATCTGACGCTGGAGGGCCTCTTGTATGAAAGAGCATCCCTGTTTGTTTACCGAGCAAGTCAGACAGGAACTGTAATCGTGTCGCGACAGATTATGATGTTGGCTTTGCCTTGAGTGCATCGCCACCAAGTTGACATTCATTGCACGGATGTCGTGGTTCTGAATGACGTTAGAATTCGTGTAGACCATGTTAACTCCACGAACTCGGTGCTCTTGGATCCATCTGAGATCCATCTGTTCCTGCAGAGCTGCTTGCACTACAGAACATCCTTGATTGTCTTTAGAGCAGATATCACACTGATGATAATTATGAGGTGGCACATGGCCATATCCACTCTGTCTACAATGCATCTTGACCAGATTGGTCTTTAACAAGAGTACATCGTGAATTTGATAGACATCGTTAAATTCTCCTTCTAGTGAATTGACTACAGCCTTCTCGTGTCGAGACAGCGGGTTCGTGAGAACATTGGGATTCGTATCCTTGAAGGATAAGACCCCGCTCCTAACAAGCTTTTGTACGTCGGACTTGAAATTGAGACAAGTCTCTATGTTATGCCCTGAACCTCCTTGATGATAAGGGCATGTTTGATCCACCTTAAACCAAAAAGGCGGATTTTCCGGTACTGTAAGAGGAGATTTAGTCTGAATGTGCCCCTTAGCCAGTAGTAATGGAAACAGTTCTGCGTACAACATAGGTATAGGATCAAATCCTGGTGGCCGTGTTGTACAGTTGTTGTTATATGGAGGACGAGCCTGCTGAAGAGACTGTTGTGTCCTTTGTTGATCAGGCTGGCTCTGCGCAACCTGAGGTTGATACGTAGGAATAGACACAGGGTTGATAGCAGGAGTCACAACTGCTACCGGTTGATAACGTCGTCTTTTCTTTCCGAGGGAGATATTCCTAATATCTTGCTCTTTTTTCTTAGGGAGAGCACTACCGTATTTTTTAGTACCGCTCCTCGATCCAGTGTCTTTTACCAAACGTCCTTCTCGGACGGCTTCCTCAAGACGTACGCCCATGCCCACCATCTCGGTGAAATCACTGGGTGCACTGGCAACCATTCGGTCATAGTAAAATGAGCTTAAGGTCTGTAAGAAGATCTTTGTCATCTCTTTTTCCTCAAGAGGTGGACAAATTTGAGCGGCAGTTTCACGCCACCTTTGAGCATACTCCTTAAAGGTTTCCTTGTCCTTTTGCGACATTGATCTGAGTTGATCTCTGTCGGGTGCCATGTCCAAATTGTATTTGTATTGTTGGATGAAGGCAGTACCAAGATCTCTGAATGTGCTGATCGTAGTATGGTTTAAACCCATGTACCATTTTAACGCGGCACCGGTTAAACTATCCTGAAAGTAGTGAATCAGTAGGTCCTGATTCTCCGTCTGAGCTTACATTCGCCGAGCGTACATCACCAGATGGCTCTGAGGGCAAGAGTTACCCTTGTACTTTTCAAAGTCGGGCACTTGAAATTTGTGCAGGACTTTCACATTTGGTACCAAGCAGAGATCTGCGGCGTCCTTTCCAAATAGATCCTGACCGCGAATGGCTTGCAGTTCCTTCTGCATTTCCAAGAACTGTTCCTGGAATTCCTCCATTCTGTCAAACATAGTTTCCTTCTTACCATAAGGTGTCTGTGGAATCTGTCCTTCTGGGACAGTGTGCACCACAGGGGGTGGTACCGTGACTACGACAGTGAGTCTTGGCATCTCCCGAAGTTTGTAACCTTTAGGAGTCTTCAGTATGCCCCTGGCATCTTCGTTTTCCTGAAGTTTGTAACCTTCAGGCCCAGCGGCTCCTGTTGTGATTCCCTGATCTTCAGTGATCGGCGGGACATATCCTTCCGGGATATAGTTAATAGGCATGCCCCAAGAATGATCTTTTGGCATCTGATACCTAGGATCATACTTCTCCACTATGGGGGTTGAGGTGATCTCTGAGATCACAGTTCTTGGTAGCTGAGCTTCTGCCATGGCTTGCATGTCGTTACGAAGCTTTCTCATATCCTCTCCCAAAGCGTCGATCTCTTCTTTCAACTCTCTGTTTTCTTCCTCAAGATCATCCATTTTTTTCTGACGATTGGCCCGAGTATTGTACGAATGAGACATTTTGACTCTAGAACCGAGACACAAACGTGAGATTCGTAGGTAAGAAGAATACGCGATGTGAGAATGATGAATGCAATGATTATATTAATTGTTTTTTGGTTTAAGCAAAATAAACTTCGACAATTAGATTGCAAATATCAAACAGTGGGGAAGCCCCTTTTTTATTGAAATTCAAAGGATTACAGAAATGGAAATACAGTAGATTACAAGGTGCAGAAACAGAAACCTAAACTAATGGGTCCCGAGTCCTCTCTGAAGAGAAATCAGGTGCTGATTCTGGTATCTTCCTTTTCTTTGACCGGGGCTCTTGGGCCGTTGTTGGGTTGTCATTCCTTTTCCAAGTGAAAGGAGCGAGCAAATTCCTTTGGTCATCCTGATTATCTACAGCATGTTGCTCCAAAATTTCAATCAGAGCATCTTTTTCTTTCAGTAATTGCTGTATTTTGATGCACTCTACGTCGAGGGTGCGGTACTTGTTCTTCCAAGACCTTCTCTCCCGTTGAACTTTGTTGAGAGTAACCTGAAGCTTTTCAGTTTCCGTCATGAAGTACATGACGGATTCCCTCGGCGGAAGAATTCAGTAACGAGGATAAGGCATTTTTAGCTTGAGAGCTCTAGTTTGTACCCAATGGAGATAAGGCTCCACCGAGACACAGTCTGGTTTTCCCAGAGACTCTCGTCCTTTCTTATGAACGTGTTTCTAAGCGTGCACTATTTCCGTCTTTAGTGCTCTGTCACTTTCTCCTTCCTTGAAGAAAAGATCTTCCAGATGAACACCCAGGGGATGTGTCTCATCGGGTATCCAAACTGACGGCGAACCAATATCGAATGATAGTTGATTCTTCCCTTAGTTCCTATGAGGGGTACGTTGGGGAAGTTTCCACAACGATCAATGATTCTGATTCCATCATAGATCCTATTACACCAATCTATATCAGAGTTGGTGAGGGACATGATCTTCTGCGACCAACGTAAGGCACTCTTACAATCCCAAAAAGCAGCAGACTTAGACAAGTGAGAGATAAATCATTTGTAAAGCAAAGGTACACAGCATGGGATCTCCCCTCCGCTGTACAAATTTCCCAAGTGTACAGAATGACACAGCATGGCAAACCTTGGATGCCACCCTTAGTGGTTAGGTGAGTCCTGACCTCAGACTCGTCCAAATGAATTGCTCTCGCAATGGTCTGATTCTTTGGAATTTCTTCCAGTCCAGAAAATGGAGCTCGATCTGTAATGTGTAAATCGATCAGGTGAGAATACTCCTCCAGCGTTGGTGCGAGCTGGTAATCCGGGAATGTGAAACAGTGATAAACCGGATCATAAAACTGATGAGCGCATCCATGATTCCCTCAATCACATGGACTCTTAACAGAGATAGCAAACCTCCGTGTTTGGCTCTGAAAGCCTCTGGGTTAGTGATCATCCTCGCTAACCTTCTCAAATCCTCTAGTTTTGGAACCTTGAAGGTATACTGGTGAGTTCTCCTTCTACCGAAATCCATTAGTGCAATCCTTTTCTCTGATATTTGCAATCACAGTCTTAGTTTATTTTGAAAAAACAGAGAGACTAGAAGAGAAGATTTTAAATGTTTTAATGTTTTTTAGATGAATGCATGAATGCAGCACACAAAAACATAGAAAAACATGGGGTCAAAGGGTCGTTGT
The DNA here is from genome assembly GCA_022829125.1 of Lathyrus tuberosus. Taxonomy (NCBI): domain Eukaryota; kingdom Viridiplantae; phylum Streptophyta; class Magnoliopsida; order Fabales; family Fabaceae; genus Lathyrus; species Lathyrus tuberosus. The sequence continues at coordinate 28,914,193 of JALAZF010000004.1, read as the reverse complement.
CATGAAGTCAAGGCTCTACCCATCCCCAAAGGTTTATACTAGGGTGATTTTTGTACCTGTACTCATTATCATCAGCTCCTCCCAGGAAAGCAAAACAACAAGCGGATCGCCAGCGAGTTGTAGAGCAATCTTAGAGTAAGTGTCATTCACCGAGAATAGATCACCAGCCTCAAATAAGGGTAGTATCGCGTAACAACTATTTCCGATAGTTTCCGCACTACGAAAGGGTTTGGCTCCTCAGCTTCTCAGACTTAACAACCGGCCCATTGTCTAGGTGAGAGAATGGGTTGCGTTGGTCAGCCTCCACTGAGGTTGATGGTCGACCCCGTCGCCATCACTTATCTTAAGTGTATACTCAATCTTTCCACATACGGCATCACCCGCATTCCCATTAGCAGAAAAATAAACATGTATAGAAATTAGGAAAAGTAGTATATATATTTGTCCTAAACATCCTAGACCTTTAAAGCTATGAATCCTAAGTTCCTGACAGAAAATGGGTTCCCCGGCGGAAGCCCCTATCTGTGGTTTCCACACAAGAGGTGAAAAGGAAAAAAGAACACAAAGACTAGCCCCACGGTGGGCGCCATTTTTCTGTAGCGAGCGATTTTGGACGCGGTTCTTAAGCGTTGGTCGCTCTCTGCGGTTGAGCTTAAACTACAGGTCGATTCATTTTTTATCCTATTAAAGCTGATGAAGGAAGGGAAATAAATGTCTCCAATTAACCCTGCTTGCATACTGAGTTTAAACAGCGGTCTGTTAGGTTACGAATGCTATCAATGTGGGGGGGCCTTTGTACTGGTTATTTGTATTTTCGCCAATACTGTTTTCTTTATTTTTATCTTGGCAGAAGGTTTCTGGCGGGGAACAAGGATTAGGATGTTAGGACTGATACTTTTGATAGATACATGGGAGTATGGGATTTTGGGTTTTTGTTTAGTGTGCTCGCTAAGATCTTTTATTTCGATCTTATGCCTACGTATTCCCGTTTACCGAAATAGGGAAATCAGAGCGTTCGTAGTTCCTCCTATTCTATGGGAGGAAATGGTTGTTTTTGTGTCTTGTTCAAAGCCCAAGACATGAAGCAAAAAGGTGGTTTGTATCTTGTTCAAAGCCCAAGATGTGAAGCTGAAGAGTCTATTTGTATCTTGTTAAAGCCCAAGATATGAAGCTGAAAGTCCGAACTTTAGAGAGAATTTGTCATCTCTAAAGAGGGGGTTGTATGTCACAACTGTTTTATAAAGGAGAATTACTTTAACCAGGATTTGTGAATCCGGCAATGCCATAATTTCCTTTATAGGGGGTTTTAACCTGAAGGAGAAGACTTTAACTCAGTGTAGAGCAATGTTATCTTTCCTTAGGAATTTCTCATGCTAAAAGAGGGACGGTGGCATGGATGTAGATGATCCAGAGGCTTGCCGCTTACATCGATTAGATGAAGAAGAAGGAGTTGTTGATGTTTGTGTATTGTGAACGAGGCACAGCTTTGATGCTAAAAGGTTGATTGGATCAACCAGTGGTTTTCTTATACAAAGCCTAAGAGGAGGCTAATATGTGTCTCGTACAAAGCCCGAGAGAGAGGCTAAAAGGTTTTGACTCGACGATGGAGTCTTTTGGTATCTCGTATAAAGCCCGAGATGGAGGCTATTTGACTCAACAAGGGAGTCTTTTGTATCTCGTATGAAGCCCGAGATGGAGGCTGTTGTTTGTTTGGCTCAATAAGAACCTTTTTGTATCTCGTATAAAGCCCGAGATGGAGGCGAAATGGGTGATTAACTCAACGAGGGAGTCTCTTATGTGTCTCGTACAAAGCCCGAGAGAGAGGCTAAACGTTGTTTGACTCCGCTGGGGAGAATCATTGTATAAAGCCCAAGAGGAGGCTATGGTGACTGTTCAGTTAAGTGACAGGTCCAGTATACTGATTTTGAAAGAGAAAATCATTTCTTATATGAGCAACACTGTACTCAGGGATTTGATTCAAGGATCTGGGTTATTCTTGTTCTTTAAGGAAGCGGGAAATCCAAAGGGTATTGAGACTGTCCGAGTCTGCGGGTTTCCTTCCTATTTAACGAAGGGGTTACTTGAGAATGTCTTTGAGACTCAAGGAAGTTAGACTGTCCAAGTTTACAGTTTCATCTTTTGTACTATGCTTTGAGAAACAGTAGTAGACTCTTTGAAAGGACTGTTCTATGCATATGACTAAGTTCTGTTCCTATACCTCTATGAGGCCGTCGGGACTATTTGTACGAAGCCCAAGAGGAGGCTGGAAACTTTTAAAAAGTCGATCGGTCCTTGTACTAAGCCCAAGAGGAGGCTATCATTCCCAGAGGAAGAGATCGTTATACGAAGCCTAAGAGGAGGTTGTGAATACTTCTAAGAAGCCGTAGGGTCCTTGTACTAAGCCCAAGAGGAGGCGGGGTTGCTTTTAGGAAGCCTGTGGGTCCTTGTACGATGCCCAAGAGGAGCCCGATGCTTTTAAGATGCCGATGGGTCCCCAAACCCCGAGAAATTCAAGGCAAGCTATCCACAAGGAATAGATCAAGTCAGGAAAGTTCGAGAATTTGGAAGAAACTCAAGGGATGCCATTCACAGAGAAAAAATCATCTCTGGGGAGTAGAGCTTCTTGACAAGTGCTTTTAAGAAGCCTGTGGGTCAGAAAACCCCGAGAAGTTCAAGCCAATGTTATTCACCGAGAATAGATCAAAGTCAGGAAAGTCTGAGAATTTGGAAGAAACTCAAGAGATGCCATTCACGGAGAAGAGATCATCTCTGGGGAATAGAGTTTCTTTGACAACTTCTATGAGTGACAGTCTATGAAAGGGTTCACAGAGAATGCTGCCTTTCATGTCTCCATATTGTTTAACCCCAAGAGGAGGGAAAACTGTGTCTGGTAATCCTATGGGGATCTAGTTTAGACTATTTCTAAGAGTGATCAACGGGCTTAACCTATTTCTAGACGTAGTTGCCGGGGAAACTCTAAATATCTATACTATTATTATACAGTTGATATGAGTTTATGAAAGAAGACTTACAGCGAAACAGCCCCACAATACAGTTATATGTATATGAAAGCGGTAAATGAAAGTGATAACCACTTACTCGGTTGTAGAGCTTCCATGATGTTTGGTTAGTTGTTCAACAAAGAAAGATTGAAAACAACAGTATATTCAAAATCAAAGGAGAAAGTGCTTTGAAAAAGAATGATTTGGGGCTTACAGCTCAAGGAGAGGCCCAGGGTTTTATCAGTGAGCGCACTGTTTGAATTGGTACAGAGGGACTTATACAAGTGACTGAGGCCAAAAAAGGTTTTCTGTACAAAGGGATGGGTCTTACACTCTTTCAAGAGGCCCAAAGGGTTTAAAGAAAAAGAGTGGGGCTTATAACACGAGGGTAGGCCCAGATGATTTTTCCGTTTGAAATGGCGATCGCGCCGAGGTTTTCTTTTAACGCGGAGGGACTTATACAATAAGTGAGGCCCAAAATGTTTTGGTTAAAAGGGGATTAGGTCTTACACTCTATTAGAGGCCCAAAGTGTTTTTGAATGGGTCTTATAGCTCAAGGAGAGGCCCAAGGTTATTTTTCAAAAGGCGATGATCGTGCCGTTTATTTGAAAATGTACAGAGGGACTTATACAACGAATGAGGCCCAAAATATTTTTGTACAAGTGGGTTGGGTCTTACACTCTCTCAAGAGGCCCAAAATGTTTTGAAAATGATTTATGAGGGTTGAATTAATCCAAAAACCCTAATTTGTTTTCAAAAATGTATTTTAATTGAATAAAAATTCAATTAAAAATGATCAAAATTGCTTAACATATGAAAAACAAATTGTGATTTTGGATTAATGCTTCAAAAATTAAGTATTGACCTACAAAATAATTAGAAAGCATTAAAAGTTGCAAAATCAATGTAGAAAAAATATTTAAAATGTCAAAAACAATTAAAATATTAATTCTTTGCGAAAATATCAATTATATGAAATAAATAATATTTTTGGGAATTTTTTGATAAAATAAAATATTTTAACATTTTTGTGAATTATTAAAAAAAGAATCAACTCAAAATCATTAAAACTCAGAGAGAAATTAATTTTTGAATCAATTAAATAAAATCACAAAATTCAAATATTTGAATTTGAAAGAAATGGCGCCAAGAACAAGCTGAAGAACACGCGCGTGTTCTGGGTTTGGCTGATTTGCATTTTCTATCCAATCTCCCTGAATACTTGATTATAACATGCAATCCACATATCATTATGCTCGTCTCAACCTCACGATCATGTCTATGTCCATTAATTTCATTTAAATTAAACATATAACAAGAAATCATGAAAAATCCTCAAGAACCCTAATTTCTGCATGAAGGCTAGGATTTTTGATACACGATTGAAACAATGCAATTAATTGAGGGAAAACATTCCATGCATGATTATGAACATATGGCCAAATTATTGTGCAGCAAAAATTGCATGGATCATAGAGTTAGAAGAGCTCATGCTTACCACTTGCAGCTGGTGATCGTGATTTGTGTTGGAGGTGTTACATCTAGGTTCCAATGATGTGGATAGCTTCCCTAGGTGCCAAGTGATGTGTCTGAGTGCTTGGAATGGATTGAAATGGTTTGGAGTTGAAGATGGCACCTCAACTGCAAAACTGTCAAGAACTTGAGCAATTGGCTGGTGATTTTGTGAAATCAGTGTTCCAGATGTTATGTGAGTGTTTGGATCACTTCTATATGATGTATGTGAGGTGTGTGAGTGATTGTTTTGATTGGAAAAGCTCTCAAACTCAAAACTCGATAGCTACCTTGCTAAGAAAGGCATTTTTGCCAAGAGAAAGAGATTTTGAGGAAAGCATCTGTTAGATGGCTTTGGTGTACTCAAACTGATCACAATTGAGCTCTATTTATAGTAGAGCAAGTTTGTTTTGCAGGGAATAGTGAATGGCAACTGGTAAGTAGGTTTGGCCAATGTTGTCCAATGGAAATCCAAGTCTCCTCTAGCCATTGACTAGAGGTTAGGGCACAGAGCTGTGGTTCCCTTGGTCTTGGATAAGTCTTGACTGATTTCAGATGAGAATGGCTCAGTCCATGCCACCTTGATACTTCCATTGAATGCTTCAATCCAAATTTGGAGTCTTGTCCCTATTTTGGCTATTCTAGGTTCAACATGCTATTTCTTGTTCCATGGACTTTGGAAGCTTGGCTCAGTGATTGTCCCCTTTAGATTCAATCCTCAAATGTGTCCAAGTAGATAGGAGCATTTGAATTTGGCTGATTTTGGCAAATCGAGCAAAGTTACAAATTATGCCTTGCCTTTGACAGATTTCAGCAAGGCAACTTTCCAATGTCATATCTCATGACTCAAATGGAATTTGGCAATGTTCTTGGCCATTTTGGAAAGCCCTTACATGATATAACAACTGTTTGAACATATTTGGTTTTGATCTATTTTGAATCCAAGTGAAAAATCCCTCTACATTTGGCAAAAAGTGAAGGCAGATTCTGACTTAGTGAAAATTTCACTAAGTGTTGGAAAAAGTGACATTTTCACTTTTCAGCCATTTTGATCACTCCATAACTCAAAATCCTTAATGAATTGGACTTAGGTCTAGTTGAAGTTTTTGTAGAGGGTAATGAGGGCTACAAATCCATCTTTGGATGAGAAAAAATGGCCTTGTGGTTTAGGAGTTATGATCCTTCAAAGTTGGTACCCTTGTCACTTTATTTTTAACTTAGAAAATTTTCTAAGTTTTTATGGTTACCCCTTTTACAAGTTATCCCACTTTTCTTGATTTTTCTTGATGAATGATGATTCAAATCATACATTAACATCATTTTAGGGTTAAAAATCCATTTTGGTGAAAAATCTCAAAAAGTCAAAGTTGACTTTTGTGCACAGTTGACTTTTTATCAGATGAATTCCAAACTGTGCAATTCTTCAGGAAATCATGTCCTTGACCTAAATCAAACTTGATGGACATGTTCCATGGGTGTCATAGGGTATATTGGGGCATGTCCTAGGGCTTGGGAGCATGTCCTGGTCAAAAGTCAAAGTTACAGTTGAGTTTTTCCTTAAAACCCTAATTGTGGTGCAGATGAAATTGAGACTTGTTGCTCAAGCTTCTTGGATTAATCCATTGTTCCAAATGGATCAATATAGTTCATTAGAGACCCTCAAACCCTCTCTTGAGGTCTTGGCTCTTGATTTGTCCTAAAAGTCAACTTAGGGGTGAATTAGGTCAAGAAACCCTAATTCCTGATTTTTGACGTATGCATCCCCTGAGGCAAAATTGACTTGATGAATGGGTCCATGAGGTTCCATGGAGTACATTAGGTTGTGTTTTGGATCATTGGCTCATGCCCAGAGGAAAATTTCCCTTTGGAGGCCCTGATCGACGAAAACCCTAATTTGGTGACACTGGCGATCTTGAAGCTTGATCCACCTAGAAGAGAGCAACCTTGTGCTTAATCCTTGAAGTGGGAGTCCTTTTGATCCATTGTGGATGTTTAAGAGATTAGGCAAGTTTAAGATCAAGTCATTCCTTGATTGATCCTTTGTCTAAGGCTCTGAGAGGGCTTGAAACCCTAATTCTTGATGGTAGTGAATGCTCAACAATCCTTGAGGAGATTGATGAGGCATGAAAGTACATCCATATTATGATGATGATTTGCACAATGATGGGAAATCTAAGTGGTCAAAATTTGGGGTATGACAGGTGGATTGAAAACCCGAAAGAGACATAAAAAAATCATCCCGATGGATTGGAAACATCATAGTACAATCCAGGAAAAAGTTAGGTATAATGGCAAGTAACTATGTTCAACAGAGGCAAGTCCCTCAACAGCAGCAGTTACATCATCCGTCAGGAAAACTCCAGTCAAGGTCATCTTCGACAGAAGCTCAGGATGCCCAGAATTCATAGTTGGTAGAAGGATAGTGGTCGTTATGTTTCAACGTAGCCCTTTTCCCTGTAAATTACCATTTTCTAACTTTGTAAATACTCTTAGGAATCACGCGTTTGGCTGATCTCCATCTTATCGATAAAATTTGAGCCCTTGTGCTTTTGTTTGTAATTCTTATTTGTTTTAGCTTTACAGAACGACGTTGTTAACATGATTAACGATTCTTGAAATGAAACAAAAATGAATTTACTTGTTAAAACTTTTTTCTGCTTTTAATAAAGACGGCAATTTCTTTTGACTGTTGAACATCAGAAAAACATCGGTCGCTTCTCCAGAAGTAATCGAACCTCAAAGTGCAGAATCAAAGTACTCATTCTAACCCAGTACGCCTGAATGAATGGATCAACTGTGTTAGAGACCTTGTTTCGTCTGACACGCTTCGACCGAGTTCTCATCTCCTAAGCCCGATCACCGGTATTCCCCGCGAGGACTGTCTCTCTTAAGCAAGGTAGAATTGCTACTTTTGGACCAACGGTACTTCTTCGTCCCGCGATGGCCGAGTATCCAGTCATGTTCACCTATCGATTTGTATGTCCCGTCGATCTTGTCAGCATAAACATACATGCATCATTGCATTATTGATTTGCATTCACATTTCATATTGCATCACTATCACTCTAGTCGATCTTGTCCCCTGGTGATAAAAGTTCTCTTAATCGAGTTGTCAAACCTTTCCTCGTTAGGAAGTGAATCATCTAAGCAATCTCTCTCCCGTTTATCTCTGGATTAGAGACGGTCCTTGACCACTTTGATAACTTGAACCTCTGAGAAACAAGAAAGCTTTCAACAAATGTCACTCTTCGCCATTGAAGATGATATCCTTGCTTTCCCGGATTAAGGAAAATCCACAGAGAAAGCCCCTTAATCAGAGATTCGGCAGTACGACAGTTTTTCTCCAAAAAAACCACTGATGAAAAGGTCATCGGCACCTTAAAATTGGATCCCATCATATGACATTTCTCCGGAAAGATCCCGAGAAAAGTATGATGTAAGCCCCCAAACGAAAACAGTCTCTCAGGTGACTCGCTTTCCCCAGTAGAATCAACAAATGGCGTCTCCAACAGAGAAGTTTGTGCAACTCTACAACTCAGACGACTGGGTTCTCCAGCAAGTCTGACATCGAAATTTTTTCCACTCAAATGGCATCTCCCCAGGAAAATTCGGCAAGAAGTTTGAAGGAAAGCCGCTACCAATAGCGTTCCTTGTCAATAAAGTTTATTGACAAAAGAAACTGAGACCAGTTCCTTGGTAAGAAACCAGGATCGAGGGGAAGTTTATTTCAGCGACTAAGACCAGTTCCTTGGTAGGAAACCAGGATCGAGGGGAAGTTTAAATTAGAAACTAAGACCAGTTCCTTGGTAGGAAACCAGGATCGAGGGGAAGTTTAAATCAACAACTGAGACCAGTTCCTTGGTAGGAAACCAGGAACGGGGGGTAGGTTGACAAAAGAAAACTGAGACCAGTTCCTTGGCTGAAGATCAGGATCGAGGGGAAGTTTACCTTTTCTAGGCATCATTGCTCAGCAAAAGAAGATGGATGCGATCCGCCATTCATAACCACCATCAAAATTTCGGGTATTCCGATATTTAATCCACTTGCACCTCGAATGCCCGAATACCTTCGTCATTCACACCTTCGGGTCCAAGAAGATTAAATAGGGGCATCTGTCATACCCCAAATTTTGACCACTAAGATTTCCCATCATTGTGAGAATCATCATCACAGTATGGAGGAACCATCATGCTTCATCAGTCTCCCCAAAGATGGGTGAGCATCCACTACAATCAAAATTAGGGTTTCGAGCCCTTTTAGAGCCTTAGACAAAGGATCAATCAAGGAATGACATGATCTTCAACTTGTCTACACTCTCAAATATCCACAATGGATCAAAAGGACTCCCACTTCAAGGATTAAGCACAAGGCTGCTCCCTTTTAGGTGGATCAAGTCTCAAGATCGCCAGTATCACCAAATTAGGGTTTTGGTCGACCAGGGCCTCCAGATGAAAAATTTCATCTGGACACAAGCCAAAGATCCGAAACACAACCTAATATACTCCATGGAACCTCATGGACCCATTCATCAAGTCAATTTTGCCTCAGGGGATGCATACATCAAAATCAGGAATTAGGGTTTCTTGACCTAATTCACCCCTAAGTTGACTTTTGGGACAAATCATGAACCAAGACCTCAAGAGAGGGTTTGAGGGTCTCTAATATACCATATTGATCCATTTGTAACAATGGATTAATCCAAGAAGCTTGAGCAATAAGTCTCAATTTCATATGCCCCACAATTAGGGTTTTAAGGAAAAAGTCAACTGTAACTTTGACTTTTGACTAGGACATGCTCCCAAGCCCTAAGACATGATTCAATATACCCTATGACACCCATGGAACATGTCGATCAAGTTTGATTTAGGTCAAGGACATGATTTCATGAGGAATTGCACAGTTTGAAATTCATCTGACAAAAAGTCAACTGTGCACAAAAGTTAACTTTGACTTTTTGAAATTTTTCACAAAAATGGATTTTTAACCCTAAAATAATGTTAATGTATGATTTTAATCATCATTCATCAAGAAAAATCAAAGAAAGTTGGATAACTTGTAAAAGGGGTAACCATAAAAACTTAGAAAATTTTCTAAGTTAAAAATAAAGTGACAAAGGTACCAACTTTGGAGGATCATAACTCCTAAACCACAAGGCCATTTTTTCCCATCCAAAGATGGATTTGTAGCCCTCATTACCCTCTACAAAAACTTCAACTAGACCTAAGTCCAATTCATTAAGGATTTTGAGTTATGGAGTGATCAAAGTGGCTGAAAAATGAAAATGTCACTTTTTCCAACACTTAGTGAAATTTTCACTAAGTCCAAATCTGTCTTCACTTTTTGCCAAATGTAGGGGGATTTTTCACTTGGATTCAAAAGAGATCAAAACCAAACATGTTCAAACAGTTGTTATATCATGTAAGGGCTTTCCGAAATGGTCAAGAGCATTACCAAATTCAACTTACACCATGAGATATGACATTGGCAAGTTGCCTTGCTGAAATCTGTCAAGGCAAGGCAGAATTTGCAATTTTGCTCGATTTGCCAAAATCAGCCAAATTCAAATGCTCCTATCCACTTGGACACATCTGAGGATTGAATCTAAAAGGGACAATCACTGAGCCAAGCCTCCAAAGTTCATGGAACAAGAAATAGCATGTTGAACCTAGAATGGCCAAAATAGGGACAAGACTCCAAATTTGGATTGAAGCATTCAATGGAAGCATCAAGGTGGCATGGACTGAGCTATTCTCATCTGAAATCAGTCAAGACTTATCCAAGACCAAGGGAACCACAGCCATGTGCCCTAACCTCTAGTCAATGGCTAGAGGAGACTTGCATTTCCATTGGCCAACATTGAACAAACACCTGCTGCAGTTGCCATTCACTGTGGATCCCAAAACAAACTTACTCTACTATAAATAGAGCTCAATTGTGTTCAGTTTGAGTACACCAAAGCCATCAAATAGATGTTTTCCTCAAAATCTCTTCTTTCACCTCAAACTTGCCTTCCAAAGCAAGTAATTCTGAGTTTTTGAGCTAGAGAGCAATTCCACCCAAACTAATCACACACATACCTCATATATATCATATGTAAGCTGTGCAAACCATCAAAAGTGGCCTGTAATCACAACATCACAAAGTCACCTCTCAAAACCTCAAAATAGCACTTTTTTACATTTTTCAAGCCATGTCTTGATTCAGTCACTTTCCAAACCAGATAAAACCTCAAACACACTCCAAATATCATCCTTGAACTGTCCCAAATGGTTCCCACCATCTGGAACACCATTTGAGGGAGTTGCTATTTTGGTCACTTTTAACCCCTTTTGCAAGAAAGGAACAGTTTGTGTTTTTGCAGGTACCAGCTGATTCCAATCATCCTAAAAGCATCCAAGGGATCATTTGAGGTGGTTCAAAGCATAAAATCATATCTGGAGCAAGAGGGTTGGCAGATTGTAGAGAAACCTCCAAAATCTCAAAGAAGGGTAAGCCTCTCAACTTGCACTCACCAAAACATGTGTGCATTTGAAGTCCATTGATCATAAACATCTCATACATGTCATATATGTTGTGTTTGAGCTAATTCACCATGTAATCCATACTTGTACCAAGTTGTAGCATAGAAAATGCATTTATAGGTCATTTTCAAAACCACTATCGGGTTTTGAGGAGGGAGTGTGATCTGAAAAAACTACCACCACCATTGGATTCCTTATGAAATTCTGGCCCAGATGCATATAAATTTTGTCTCAAACCATTAAGAATTGAGAAAGTTATGACCTTCACGTTTTTTAGCCAAAACTTGCCTTGGGCAAGCCAAAACCAAGGCATGACTTGTGTATTTGTTGGTTTGTTTCAAACAATGGATGTATCACCACCCCAGTGGTAAGGCGCGCGCCTTGTATGCTTGAGGTCGTGGGTTCAAACCCCACCCATGCCATTTTGTGATTTTTTCACATTTTGCTATTTTTCCAACTATTTTCATGTTTTGTTAATTATTTGGAAAATTAATAACTCTTTCAATTTTAATTATTTTTTATTGGTTCTTTTTGCAAAAAATCACAAAAATGTTGAAATATTTTATTCCACAAAAAAATTAAGTTTGTATTATTTATTTAATATAATTAGTATTTTTGTGAATAAATTCATTTTTATTTGTTTTTAAGCATTTTAAAATGAATATTCATCTTGAAAAATCAAGACCAAATGAGTTTTAATATCTCTTGTGATTTATACCTCTTTTTTTTTTAAACCTTAAAGAAAAATCACAAGTGGTTTGTTCAAACCTATTTGGTATTTTTATTGATTTTCTTTAAATATTTATTTTTAAAGAATAAAATTAGGGTTTCCTTGATTTTCACTCGAAACAAATCATTGTCAAACACTCATGGGCCTCTAATAGAGTGTAAGACCCAATTCTTTTTTTGACCAAATCATTTTTGGGCCTCAGTGTATTGTATAAGTCCCGATACCGTAAAAAACAAAAGGCGCGATCGTCGCCCTTTGAAAAATCAACTGGGCCTCTCCTTGAGCTATAAGACCCATTCATAACTTTTGGGCCTCTAATAGAGTGTAAGACCCAACCCCCTTTTAACCAAAAGCATTTTGGGCCTCACTTATTGTATAAGTCCCTCTGCGTTAAAAGAAAATCTCGGCGCGATCTCCATTTTTAAACGGAAAAACCAATTGGGCCTACCCTCGTGTTATAAGCCCCACTCTTTTTCTTTAAACCTTTTGGGCCTCTTGAAAGAGTGTAAGACCCATCCCTTTGTACAAAAAACATTTTGGGCCTCAGTCACTTGTATAAGTCCCTCTGTACAAATTCAAACAGTGCGCTCACTGATAAAACCCTGGGCCTCTCCTTGAGCTGTAAGTCCCAAATCTTTCTTTTTCAAAGCACTTTCTCCTTTGATTTTGAATATACTGTTGTTTTCAATCTTTCTTTGTTGAACAACTAACCAAACAGCATGGAAGCTCTACAACCGAGTAAGTGGTTATTGCTTTCATTTACCGCTTTCATATACATATAACTGTATTGTGGGGCTATTTCGCTGTAAGTCTTCTTTCATAAACTCATATCAACTGTGTAATAATAATATAGATATTTAGAGTTTCCCCAGCAACTACGTCTAGAACTAGGTGACGCCGTTTCGTTTATTCGTAGAAATAGACAACTAGATCCCCAATAGGATCACCAGATACAGTCTTCTCTCAGGCTGTCCTCATTAGGAATTGTCAAGATGCTCTACTCCCCAAGATGAATGTATTCTCCGTGAATGGCATCTTTGAGTTTCTTCCAAATTCTCGAACTTTCATGACTTTGATCTATTCTCGGTGAATAGCATTGCCTTGAATTTCTCGGGGTTTGGGGACCCACGGGCTTCTTAAAAGCATTGGCCTCCTCTTGGGCATCGTACAAGGACCCACGGGCTTCCTAAAAGCAACCCTGCCTCCTCTTGGGCTTAGTACAAGGACCCTACGGCTTCTTAGAAGTATTCACAGCCTCCTCTTAGGCTTCGTATAATGATATCTTCCTCTGGGAATGATAGCCTCCTCTTGGGCTTAGTACAAGGACCGATCGGCTTCTTAAAAGTTTCCAGCCTCCTCTTGGGCTTCGTACAAATTGTCCCGACGACCTCCTAGAGGTATAGGAGCAGAACTTAGTCATTTGCATAGAACAGTCCTTTCATAGAGTCTACTATTGTTTCTCAAAACACAGTACAAAAGATAAAACCCTAGACTTGGACAGTCTAATTTCCTTGAGTCTCAAAGACATTCTCAAGTGACCCCTTCGTTAAATAGGAAGGAAACCTGTAGACTTGGGCAGTCTCAATACCCTTTGGATTTCCCGCTTCCTTAAGGGACAGGCATAACTCGGACCCTTGAATCAAATCCTTGAGTACAGTGTTACTCATATAAGAACTGATTTTCTCTTTAAAATCAGTATACTGGACCTGTCACTTAACTGAAACAGTTACCATAGCCTCCTCTTAGGCTTTGTATAATGATCCTTCTTCAATGAAGTTAGCCTCTCTCTTGGGCTTTGTACAATGATCCTCCTCAGCAGAGTCAAACAACGTTTAGCCTCTCTCTCTCGAGCATTATACGAGACACAAAAGAGACTCTCTCGTTGAGTCACTCACCCCTTTAGCCTCCATCTCGGGCTTTATACGAGATACAAAAAGGTTCTTATTGAGCCAAACAAATTTCAGCCTCCATCTCGGGCTTTATACGAGATACCAAAAGACTCCATCATCGGGCCAAAACCTTTTAGCCTCTCTCTCAGGCTTTGTACGAGACACATAATAGCCTCCTCTTAGGCTTTGTATAAGAAAACCACTGGTTAATCCAATTAACCTTTTAGCATCAAAGTTGTGCCTCGTTCACAGTACACAAACATCAACAACTCCTTCCCCTTTCATCTAATCGCTGTAAGCGGCAAGCCTCTGAATCATCTACATCCATGCCAATGTCCCCTTTTAGCATGAGAAATTCCTAAGGAAAGATGGCATTACTCTACACTGAGTTAAAGTCTTCTCCTTCAAGTAGAACTCCCCTATAAAGGAAATTATGGCATTGTCGGATTCACATATCCCGGTTAAAGTAATTCCCCTTTATAAACAGTTGTGACATATAACCCCCTCGTTAGAGATGACAAATTCTCTCTAAAGTTGGAGACCTTTCAGCTTCACATCTTGGGCTTTGAACAAGATACAAAACACCTTTCGCTTCACGTCTTGGGCTTTGAACAAGACACCAAAAACCAACTTCCTCCCATAGAATAGGAGGGACTACGAACGCTCTGATTTCCCTGTTTCGGTAAACGGGAATACGTAGGCATAAGATCGAAAGAAAAGATCTTAGCGAGCACAATCAATAAAAAACCCAAATCACATATCTCCATCAATCAAAAGCAGTAATTCAAAAAGCACCAGTCCTAATATCCTAATCCTTGTTCCCCGCCAGAAACCTTCTGTCTAGATAGAAAACCGTATTGGCGAAAATACAAATAACCAGTACAAAGCCCCCCCCCCACATTGATAGCATCTGTAACCTAACATACCGCTGTTTAAACTCAGTATGTAAGCAGGGTTAATTGGAGACATCTATTTCCCTTCCTTCATCAACTTTAATAGGATAAAAAATGAATCGACCTGAAGTTTAAGCTCAACCGCAGAGAGCGACCAGCGCTTAAGAACCGCGTCCAAAATCGCTCGCTACAATATCAATCTTGTCCTTACTCATGAGCTCGCCCGCGCATAGATCAGCTTTATTAAAAGTTTTAAACACCGCCCACGTGATGCATGATATATCTGTTGTCGAGTTCGATGATGTGGTGGCTAACATAACTGCGAGCAGATACTTGAGCTTTAATGAGTCAGAGTTTCCTCCTGAAGGAACTGCCCATAACAGAGCCTTGCACATATCCGTAACCTGCATGGATGCCTTATTATCTCGTGTTCTGGTGGATACCGGTTCTTCTCTCAACGTGATGTCTAAGGGCACACTGAGTCAATTACTGGTGGAAGGAAGCAAGATGAGGCCGAGCGTTTTAATTGTCAGAGTCTTTGACGGTTCTCGAAGGCAAGTTATTGGAGAAGTGGATTTGCCCATTAAGATCAGACTACATTTATTTACCATTACTTTTCAAGTGATGGATATCAATCCCGCATACAGTTGCTTATTGGGTCGCCCATGGATTCATGTCGCAGGGGCAGTCACTTCCACTTTGCATCAGAAATTGAAATTCATGATTGACGATCAGCTGGTCATCGTTTGCAGTGAAGAAGATTTGATTGTAAATGATTTATCATCCTTCCGATACGTCGAGACTGATGAAGGCATGGCTGAGGTGCCATTGCAGTGTCTTGAGTTCGAAGATGTCTGCTTCTCTTCAACTAGTCAAAATAGATCACCAAAAGTGACCTTGGCATCCACCAAGAGCGCTAAAGAGACCATCAAGAAAGGTGCCTTATCTGGCTGGGGGAATGTGATTGATGTGGTTGAGAAGGATAATCGTTTTGGATTGGGTTATCGTCTTGGTCGATAAGCTAGTTCACGTGGTCAGAAGCAGTGCAACTTGATCAAGTTCAGTAGCGTGGATTTTCAAAAGGGTGACATCGTGGAAGCCATTGATGATGTTGGTCCTAGCAACCGGAGTAAAAGCTTTGTACGTAAGTGTTCGCCAGGTTTCGAGCTCAACAATTGGACATCTACTGTGATTCATGTGGTTTTTCTTACAAACATGTAATGCATTTTGCTTTCTCATTCCCTCGTCCTCGCCTGAGACGAGTGGATAGCTTGTAAAGGGTCTCCTGTTTTTGCAATATTATGTGATCAATAAATAAAAGTTTTTTTACATTCAAATCATGCTCTATTTTCTTTCTTTATTTTACTTTTTGACAAACAAATGGAAAAAGTTTCTTTTATTTTCAGCTTTCGAAATAGCTCATTCTAAACATATTCATAAACATGCAGAACAAATAAATGCATTGATAACAACATGGCAAACATCCATTGTAATTCTGGGATTCCAATTAACCAAGCCGAAGAAGATGGTGAAGAAGATTGTGAATTATCGGCTAAACTAGCAAGGCTCCTTGAGCACGAGCAGAAAGTGATTCAGCCGCATAAAGAGCCGGTGGAAGTTGTCAATCTTGGTACTGATGATGTCAGAAGGGAAATCAAGGTTGGCGCATCCCTTGCGAAGCATATACACTTCGAGTTGGTAAATATGTTGAAAGAGTATGTTGATATCTTCGCAGGGTCTTATCAAGATATGCCTAGGTTGGATACCAACATCGTCGAACATCATTTGCCGCTCAATCCCGGATGTCCTCCTGCCAAGCAGAAACTCAGAAGGACTAGACCGAACATGGCACCTAAAATCAGAGAAGAGGTAAAGAAATAGCTTGATGCTGGGTTCCTAGCCACCTCTGAATATCCTGAATGGATTGCTAACATTGTCTCGGTTCCAAAGAAAAACGGGAAGATCAGAATATGTATGGATTATCGAAATCTCAATAAGGCAAGCCCGAAAGATGATTTCCCTTTGCCTCATATTGATATCATGGTAGACAATATTACCCAGTTCTTTGTCTTTTCATTCATGGAAGGTTTCTCAGGATATAATCAGATCAAGATGTCCCCAGATGATATGTAAAAGACTACTTTCATTACGCCTTGGGGTACATATTGCTACAAAGTCATACCATTCGGTTTGAAGAATGCGGGGGCAACATACCAGCGTGCCATGACAACCCTCTTTCATGATATGATTCATAAAGAGATTGAGGTTTACGTGGACGATGTGATTGCCAAGTCCAAGACTGATGAAGATCACTTGGTCCATCTGAAGAAACTGTTTGACAGACTCTGGAAGTTTAGACTACGGTTGAATCCTGCGAAGTGCACCGTCGAAGTTCGATCTCGAAAACTGTTGGGCTTTATTGTGAGTCAGAAGGGCATTGAGCTTGATCCTGACAAGGTTCGAGCAATTCAGAACATGCCGCCTCCCAAAACAGAAAAAAAAAAGTCTATGGCTTTCTGGGCAGACTTAATTACATCTCAAGATTCATTTCTCACTTGATGGCTACCTGTGAACCAATATTCAAATTACTAAGGAAAAATCAATTGGTCGAATGGAACAATGATTGTCAAGAGGCTTTTGACAAGATAAAACAATATTTGCAAGAACCACCGATCTTAGTATCGCCGGTTCCTGGTAGGCCTTTAATCATGTACCTCACTGTTCTCGATGAATCAATGGGATGTGTATTTGGTTAAGATGATGACACTGGCAGGAAAGAACATGTAATTTACTATTTGACCAAGAAGTTCACTGATTGTGAGACCAGATACTCACTCTTGGAGAAAACATGTTGTGCTCTGGTCTGGGCCGCTCGACGCCTAAGACAATACATGATTTTCCATACTACTTTATTGATATCTAAAATGGATCGGATAAAGTATATATTCGAAAAGCCTGATGTCTCTGGAAGAATTGCTCAGTGGCAAATGTTGTTAACTGAGTATGATATCTAACATGTTACCCAGAAAATAATAAAAGGGAGCGTCTTGTCTGACTACCTTGCTCATCAACCTGTGAATGGTTATCAGCATATAAAATTTGACTTTGCCGATGAGGATGTTCTGTTTATTAGAGATTATGAGACTCCAGACCCCGACGTAGGACCCGAACCAGGGGCGTGATGGACACTCGTGTTCGACGGTGCCTCTAATGCTAAAGGTCGTGGAATTGGTGTTATCCTCATCTCTCCAACATGTTTTCACCTTCCCTTCACCGCGAGATTATGCTTTGCATGTACCAACAATATGGCTGAATACGAGGCATGTATCTAAATTATTGAAGCGGGAATTAACATGAGAATCAAGATTCTTGAGGTCTATGGAGATTCTGCTTTGGTGATTGGCCAAGTCAGATGGAACTTTGGACTCGGGGTTCCAAGTCGGTTCCCTACCAAAAGCATATCGCGAGATTGATTCCTTATTTTAATGAAATCTCTTTTCATCATATCCCCGAGGAGGAAAACCAATTAGCTGATGTTCTTGCCACTCTGGCATCCATGTTCAAAGTCAAGTGTAAAAATGAAGCTCCTTCTATCCGCATTGATCATTTGAGCGAACTAGCACACTGTTTAGCAATCGAGGACGAGTCTGATGACAAGCCTTAGTTTTATGACATCAAGAGATATCAGGAAAAACAAGAATATCCTGAAGGTATCACTATCACTGACAAGAAAGCCCTTAGGCAGCTCTATGCCAAATTCTTCTTAAGTGGTGGTGTACTGTACAAGAGGAATTATGCTTCCATGTTGCTCAGATGCGTGGATAGACACGAATCAAACATGATCATAAGGTCCATACATGAGGGTTGTGAGGGTGTACATGCTAAAGGTCCTGCCATGACCAAGAAGATCCTTTGAGCTGGGTATTACTGGACAACAATAGAGGTCGATTGCTACAACTTTGGCAAAAGATGTCATAAATGCCAAATTTATGGTGACAAGATCCATGTGCCTCCACCTTTGTTGAATGTTTTGACTTCACCTTGGCCCTTCTCTATGTGGGGTATCGATATGATTGGGATGATCGAGCCGAAGGCTTCCAACGGTCATCGCTTCATTCTAGTTGTTATCGACTACTTCACCAAGTGGGTTAAAGCTGCTTCTTACGCGAATGTTACACGACAAGTGGTTTCCAGATTCATCAAGAAAGAGATAATCTATCACTATGGTATCCCTAGCAACATTATCACTGACAAAGCCAGCAACCTAAACAACAAGATGATGAAGGAATTGTGTCAAGAATTCAAGATCGAGCACCACAACTCTTCACCATATCGGCCCAAGATGAATGGTGTCGTCGAAGCAGAAAACAAAAACATCAAGAGGATTGTCCAGAAAATGGTCAAAACTTACAAGGATTGGCATTAAATGCTTCCCTTTGCACTACATATCTACATAATTTTAGTTCACATTTATATTGGGGCAACTCGTATTCACTTGTGTATGGTATGAAGGTTGTTCTTCCCATCGAAGTCGAAATTCCTTCACTCAGAGTCATCATGGAAGCAGATCTTAATGAAGCTGAATGGGTCCAATCTAGATACGACGAGCTCAATCACATCGAAGAGAAACGCCTTAACGCCGTTTGCCATGGTCAATTGTATCAGAGACGCCTCAAGCGAGCTTTTGATAAGAAAGTCCTCCCTCGAGCAGGCGAACTCGTGCTCAAGAGGTATTCACATGTTCACTTGGATCCATGCGGCAAGTGGACTCCCAACTACGAAGGACCCTTTGTTGTCAAGAAGGCCTTCTCAGGCAAAGCCCTGATCCTCGCCACCATGGATGGGGAGGAGTTGCCATCGCCCATGAACTCCGATGCAGTCAAAAAATATTATGCCTAAAAAAAATGATGATGAATAAAAAGCTCGCTAGATTGACATCCGCGAGGACAGTCTAGGCAAAAATGGGTGTCCCGATGGACCAAAAAAGGAAATATCCATGCAAAAGTTAGGGACAAAAGCAAAAAACAATAATAGCCCACTAAGTTGAAAACCCGAAAGGACGACTTAGGCAAAAATGGGTATCCCAGTGGACAAAAATAAATTAAAAAAAGTCCAGGAAAAAATTAGGGATAAAGGCATTTGACTGCGAACACTTGAGCCTCTCTTCGCCATAGCTGGAACTCAGACAGTAACAGAGCAATCAAATCATCATCAACTGGTGCAAGGCGTTGGAACCTAGACTTACAGTGGATGGTATAGCCAATGTTGTAATCAATGCAAAACAATTTCCCTTTGCCATTTACTTTTGTTTTTCAATTTTATTGCAAATTTCCTCATCAAGGATTTTTGCATCCTTGTACACGCTTTATGTACAAATATTTTTGTTAGTTCTTGGATTGGCTGGAATTTTGGTAAAACAAAGTATATTCAATGTTGATGTCTAGGTACTGATGTTGCAACATTGAGATTTAACACTGGGCTGTGTTAAGTATTTAATTTGCTGAAGTTGGATGTCTGATGTCACATAGGCGATGTTGTGACATTAGATCTGCAGAATTAATAACATCAGGTTGTGATGTTGTTAGGGTTGCGTGTTAGCTGGAATTGTGGAGAGCAAGCTGTCTCATTGGATGCGAATATCTTGGGATAGATATTTTCTGCTGCATAGGAGATCTGGTGCAGATTTGTAGGAGATTTAAAAGGTTGAAGATTTAAAAAGATTTTAGGAGAAAATCTGTTTTAAATATTCAGTTTTAAATAACAAATCAGGCCAGATATTGTAGGAGGTCCAAGACCAATTCAAGGAGCTATATAAAGCGCACAAGACCAAAGGAAAAAGTACAGAAAACAGACAGAAGATAGGGAGCTTTAACTGGAGGTTAAACATTGTCTTTGTGCGTATTTTTGTATACACCATTCTAGTGTGAATTGGTGAGTTGTGTTCTATCCTCTCTAATGCTATTAAGCAAAGAGATTTGTGTAACTTGATCAAAGCTGTGAAGCAGGATCAAGGTTTCTCAAAGAGGTTGTTCTTTGAGTGTTTTAGGGATTGAGTAGTGTTCTCATATCTAAGTGGTTTCTTAGGTAGAAAGTCACTAGTAGGAATTAAGTTTAGGAGATTGTCAACTGGGTTGTTGAGTCTGTAAATTAATTCTACAAGTAGTGAATTTCATCCCTGGCTTGGTAACCCCCAGACGTAGGTAGTTAGACCGAACTGGGTGACCAATTTGGCGTGTTATTTGTTACTGTTATTGCTGTCCATTTGCAGAGTGTGTTGTTGTGACATCGCACCTTAACATCACACGTCTGATACCAGAATTTCAATTGGTATCAGAGCAGGCATCCTGTCTGTCTCTGGGTGAGATCTAGGGAAGTTACTTTCTGGTGTAAAGAGGGACAAAGAAGTTAGAGGATTCATCAACAGACCCCCTATTTTGGATGGATCCAATTATGACTATTGGAAGCCAAGGATGACCACCTTCTTAAAATCCTTGGACAGCAGGGCTTGGAAGGCCATTGTTAAAGAGTGGAAAGCACCTGTTGTGTGTGAAAAAGATGATGCTGGCAAAGATAAAGAAGGCACCTCTAAGTCAAATCCTGAAGAAGAATGGACCAAGGAAGAAGATGAGCTTGCCCTTGGAAATTCCAAAGCTCTAAATGCAATCTTCAATGGAGTGGATAAGAATATCTTTAGGTTAATCAATACCTGTGAAGTTGCTAAGGAAGCGTGGGATATTTTGAAGGCTACACATAAAGGAACTTCTAGAGTGAAGATGTCTAGACTTCAGCTTGTAACATCAAAGTTTGAAAGTCTGGAGATAAAGGAAGATGAGACTATTCATGACTTCCACATGAGTGTTCTTGAGCTGGCCACTGCATCTAGTGCTCTTGGAGAAAAAAGGTCAGAAGAAAAGCTTGTAAGGAAGATTCTTAGGTCCCTTCCTAAGAGGTACAAGATGAAGGTGACTGCTATTGAAGAAGCACAAGACATCAGCCAGATGAGGGTTGATGAGCTCATTGGATCTCTTCAAACATTTGAGCTTGGGTTAAATGAAGAAGAACCTAAAAAGAAGCCAAAAAGTATAGCCTTGACTTCAAATGCTCAAGAAGAGAAAGGGAAGAGCACTGAATCCCAGGAGGATATATCTCAGGCCATAGTTATGTTGGGAAGACAGTTCAACAAAGTGTTCAAGAGAATGAATAATAACTCCAGGACTAATGTCAAGAACATATCCTCTGACATCAGCAAGTCAAAAGAGAAGGATGAAGAGAAAACTGCCCAAGATAAAGGAGTTCAGTGCTTTGAGTGTGAAGGGTATGGACATGTCAAGAAAGAGTGTCCCACCTTCTTGAAAAAGCAGAAGAAGGGCATGACAGTTTCCTGGCCTGACTCTGATAGTGAAAGTGAAGGTGAGTCAGCAAAGCATGTTAGAGCTTTAACAGGAACTGCTGTTTCTGATGATGATTCTAGTGATGGAGAAATAACGTATGAGGAGTTAGCATCTACTTATCAAGAGTTGTGTTTAAAAAGTGCTGAGATCTATCAAGAAAGTGAAAAACAGAAGAAACAGATTGTTAAGCTTGAGACTGATAAAGCTGATTTGGAAAATGAAGTCTTATTAGTCAAAGCTCATCTTGATCATATGACCAAAACTGTTAGGATGTTGAATAGTGGTACAGACTCACTTGATAAGATCCTTCAGACAGAAAAGGTTGCTGGTGATAAGTCTGGTATAGGATATGAAGCAAGCACTTCAGGAGCAAAGGAGGAGGTGTCCCAACCAATGCCTCAAACAAAGAGACAGGATCCTACCCCTAAGAAGGTTGTTCAACTTCAGAATGTTGAGAAAAAAAATAGTCCCCATCAGAGGAAGATGTAGCCTCAAGGAGCTAGTCAGTATATGCCTCCCCAATATCACCAGAGCATGTAAGCTGCCAGGTTCAAACAGAACGTATCTCATCAGATGTCTCAACATCAGGGAAACTGGTATGGATATGGATGTGGATACAACAATGTTGTGCCTCACTACTATGGAAGAAGGAAGCCTCGTCACCATCAGAAACAACCTAGAAGACAGCATCCTCAGTTCAGGAGACAGCCTAGAAGATAGCATCAGTACATAAGAAGATATTCCAACTATGGAATAAGAAGACATTATGGGTGGCAGCCACAGCATTATCATCAAAGTGGCAAAAGATTTAACCACTTTAGAGATGACAGAGTAAGATGCTTCTATTGCGGAAGGTTTGGAAATATACAGTACTCTTGTTTTAAATTGCATGGTTATCCACAATTTGCTTCTCAAAGCAAACCCAAGGAGGTTAAACCTAAAGTTGCTAAACAATGGGTTCCTAAGGAGAAGGTGAAATGTCTTTTAGCCCACACCTCAGGTAGCCAAGTTGATAAGGATACATGGTACTTTGACAGTGGATGTTCAAAGTATATGACTGGATTCAGAACTCTGATAGTTGAAGTCAGTCATTGTCCCTCTCGTGAGGTTATATTTGGCAATGGCAAGAAAGGTGTAGTTGCAGGAGTTGGAAAAGTGAAAGGTAATGGTAGACCTGAACTTGATAATGTTCTATTGGTCAATAGTTTAAATGCAAATTTGATCAGCATAAGCCAATTGTGTGATGAAGGGTACAAAGTGAACTACACCAAAGATGAGTGTGTGGTTTCTGATGAGCATAATCAGGTTGTTATGAAGGGTGCCAAAACCAAAGATAACTGCTATCAGTGGATTTCTCTTGAAGGTAATTCAACTAATGATGCTCAAGTTGATGTTATAACATCAGACTATGACGTCAGGATGCTGAAAGGTCACTCAGAGTTAATGAGTTCTGATGTGAATTTTTTAAAAGGAAAGTCTTTATGGAGGGAGAAAATTAGTAATGGGTCTTTAAGAGGGACTCCAAATCAAGCTCCTTGCCTTAGACCCCCATTTCCTGGTGCTGCAACATCACTCCTCTTCAAAGCCCTGTTCTCGCAACGAATTAACTTCTTCTCCTTCAAGAATCAACCCTCGCTGAAAGGATTCATGGCGTCTCCATCCAAGAAATCTGAGTGTCAGAGTTCCACAAAAGGAAGAGCTAGGGTTTCCATTGACGAAGGTTCAGCATCCGATCCTATGGACATTGAGCCCCTCTCAACCATTCTTCCTGAATCAGATGATCTATCAGATGATGAAGTGATAGCAAGAGCTATCCCAAGTATTGCAAAGAGGTTAAAATCTAGGAAGGAAAAGAAGGTTGAATCCTCTCCTAAGAGGTCATCTAATGATAAGAAGAAGAACATTGCTGTTGGACCTACAAAAGCCTGGAGTAAAGTGAAAGTAAATCCTAGAAAAAGGAAGGTTGTGGAGCATTCAGAGTCTGACTATGATGTTGAAGATGATGTTCAGGACATCACGCCTATCAGAAATACCATTTTAAAAAGAATCTCTGATAAGGTCCCGGAAGTGCCAGTGGACAACATATCCTTCCATTATGCCAGTAGTGCATCTATGTGGAAGTTTGTTTGTTAGAGAAGATTAGCCTTGGAAAGGGAACTTGGAAAAGAAGCTTTGGGAATGAATGAAATTATGGACCTCATTCATGTTGCTGGACTGCTGAAGACTGTGACCAGATTCTCTAAGTGCTATGGTGGTCTTGTTAAGGAATTTGTTGTCAACATTCCCATAGACATTTCTGACAATAGAAGTGTGAACTACATGAAGGTGTTTGTGAGGGGTCAGTGTATTGACTTCTCTCCTAGTACCATCAATAAATATCTGGGAAGAGATGAGCAAGAGGAGTGTGAGCTGGAGGTGACTGATAATGAAGTGTGTAGAGAAATCACTGCCACTCAAGTTAAGGTGTGGCCACTGAAAAATAAATTGATAGCTAGCAAACTCAGTATCAAGTATGTTATTTTGCACATAATTGGTGCTGCTAACTGGGTACCTACTAATCACAAAACCACCATAACTGTGGGATTAGGAAGGTTCATCTATGCTGTGGGGAAAAAGGTCAAGTTCAACTATGGAAGCTATATATTTGATCAAGTGGTGAAGCATGGTGCCACCAATGCTATCAAAATGCCTATATCATTCCCTTCCCTTATCTGTGGAATGATCTTAGATCAACATCCTGGAATCTTAACCAGTACAGAGGTAGCATGTAAGAGGGAGTTAGCCTTATCTTTGCATCCCAAACTGTTTGCTGGGAGTCATGTTCCAGACATTGTTACAACATCAAGTTCTGGGGTTAAGAAGGTCAGTACAAAATCTGAGCTGATTGAAGAATTGAAGGCAACCTGCAAGGATCTTGATATGGTTATCAGTACCAGCACTGTCAGGAAAATGAAGATTGAGCAAATGATCAAAGACTTGGAACAGGGGGAAGATAATATGAATGGCGATACTGAGGATTCTGGGTCAGATGAAGGTGATGAAGATGCTGATGGCACCAGCTCGGATGAAGACTGACTTCCATCTCCTGTTATTAGATAATAGCTTAGTTTTTTTGTTGCTTTGCACTTGCTATACTGGCTATGTAATATGAATATTGTGCTGTTATATGCACTAGTTATGTTTTTCTTTCTATGATTTGTTTTGCCTGGTTGCTAACTGTGAGGCTAACAATGAGAGCTAGGGTGTACTGACTGTAGTTAATAGGTTTTCTATTTGAAGATTGTCTAATTGTGGCTAAAAAGGGGGAGTAATGAGTAATGGTTCATGATTGAGGGGGAGCAACATTGTTGAAAGTTGCTGCTGTTCAAGATGGTGCTGCAGCAGAGTTTTTGGGAAGCAAGTCCATAATGAAGTTTTTATGCTAATGTCACAAAGAAAGCCAAGTAGCCAAGGAAAGAAAGCCAAAAGTTTCAAAATGCTGACAGTGGAGATACAGTACAGTAGTGCAGATAATAAGGGGGAGAAATTGCAGAAATTGCAGAAATTGCTGAACAGCTGCTATGCTGGTTGTTGCATTGAGGGGGAGTGCTCATGGCTGCTAATAATGAAATATGTACAACTGTAGTTGAAGATAATATGTGCAGCTGTTTGAAGATTGTAGTTGTTTTGCAGCATAATGATATATGCTGAAGTTTTTATGTGAGCAGCAGAGTTGTGTGAAGAAAAGATGTTACTGCTGATGCTGTTTGAAGATTGTAGCTGTTTTGCAGCATAATGATATATGCTGAAGTTTTTATGTGAGCAGCAGAGTTGTGTGAAGAAAAGATGTTACTGCTGATGCTGCTGCTTGGAGTTTCAAGATCATTGATTAAAGTTTTTCCGCTACTAAAGTCTCTGAAGGTGCATAGTGCAGAGATTGTTTTAGCCAAAATTAGCCAAAGAGGGAGATTGTTAGTTCTTGGATTGGCTGGAATTTTGGTAAAACAAAGTATATTCAATGTTGATGTCTAGGTACTGATAATGCAACATTGAGATTTAACACTGGGCTGTGTTAAGTATTTAATTTGCTGAAGTTGGATGTCTGATGTCACATAGGCGATGTTGTGACATTAGATCTGTAGAATTAATAACATCAGGTTGTGATGTTGTTAGGGTTGCGTATTAGCTGGAATTGTGGAGAGTAAGCTGTCTCATTGGATGCGAATATCTTGGGATAGATATTTTCTGCTGCATAGGAGATCTGGTGCAGATTTGTAGGAGATTTAAAAGGTTGAAGATTTAAAAAGATTTTAGGAGAAAATCTGTTTTAAATATTCAGTTTTAAATAACAAATCAGGCCAGATATTGTAGGAGGTCCAAGACCAATTCAATGAGCTATATAAAGCGCACAAGACCAAAGGAAAAAGTACAGAAAACAGATAGAAGATAGGGAGCTTTAACTGGAGGTTAAACATTGTCTTTGTGCGTCTTTTTGTATACATCATTCTAGTGTGAATTGGTGAGTTGTGTTCTGTCCTCTCTAATGCTGTTAAGCAAAGAGAGTTGTGTAACTTGATCAAAGCTGTGAAGCAGGATCAAGGTTTCTCAAAGAGGTTGTTCTTTGAGTGTTTTAGGGATTGAGTAGTGTTCTCATATCTAAGTGGTTTCTTAGGTAGAAAGTCACTAGTAGGAATTAAGTTTGGGAGATTGTCAACTGGGTTGTTGAGTCTGTAAATTAATTCTACAAGTAGTGAATTTCATCCCTGGCTTGGTAGCCCCCAGACGTAGGTAGTTAGACCGAACTGGGTGAACAATTTGGCGTGTTATTTGTTACTGTTATTGCTGTCCATTTGCAGAGTGTGTTGTTGTGACATCGCACCTTAACATCACACGTCTGATACCAGAATTTCAATTTTTCATATTCAATAAAATTCATCACTTGATTTCTCAATTGTTTCTTTCCAGCATTTTGTTTGCAAAATAAATGATTATTTGTGATCACATAATACTATAAAGCGTTGAGAATAATAAAAAGCTAAATCAATGGAGAAAGCATTATGCATTGCATGTTTCACTGTTAACTCCCAAGGGATAATCGGTAATATCCATTTGCAAGCTTGATCCCCGGTAAGCACTATCATGGTCCTTTGAAGAGGTTGTCATTTCCTCAGCAGAGTCATGATTCCCTTAGCAAGTGCCATTATGGTTCTTTGGAAAGGTTGTTTACCTTTCATTTCCCCAGCAGATCCGTAACTTCCCCAGTGAAGTCGACATGATGTGTCCTCAAGCAGAGACATGTTCTTTCTCTTGTCCTCCAGCGAAAGTTATATAACATCTTTAGCAAGAGTTGTGCAACATCTGCAGCAAAAGTTGTGCAACATTCCCAACAGGATGAAACCATCATTCCCTAGTGGCGGTGTATTTCGATTTCATGTTCTCCCCAAGCAAAGAATATCATTCAGACCTTGGAATTCCCTTAAGTAGAATCAGTCAAGGTTGGAAGAAGGTTCCCCAAGCAGAGTCAGCCGTGGTTTGAAGATCGTCATGGTTCCTTCATGCCCAACAATAATAATGGTAATAGCTTGGAAATCTGAGATTTCTCAGTTTCTTCCCCAACGGAGTCATCATTATCTGTGGCTTCTTTCCCCAGCTGAAGATGTTGAGTTCTTTTTGCTACAATATCTGCCTAACCACCGCACAATACCTTAACCAGCACTGTTGCATGACATGATATGAAGCATCATGTAGAGCAACACATACATAACATATGCATCTAGCATACTCCCATTTGTCTGATTTATCTCCTAGCAGATATTCATCCAAATTTCGCACTTATCAAAACACTTTTACCTCTCTTTTTGGCGTCGTCGGCCAAATTTTCGAGCTACTCTTTTAGTTAATCCCCTTCCACCTCGAATCATCGAAAAGCTAGCGCAATTCAAACATTCATGTCTAAGAGGATTAAATAAGGGCAGTTGTCGTAAGCCGAAATTTGACCTCCCCTTTTTCCTTTTGCATAAGCATGTACATTCGCATCGCTGGCATAATAATTCACACTTTTCTCTGTGTTTTTTTTTGCAGGAATATTCAGGTTTTCTAAGCCCGGTTAATCACATCCTCACAAAGTCATCACATCATCAAAACAAGGGTTTCCATGCCTATTTATCCAAGCAAGAGGTGGAAAATCGAAACTGGGGTTGTAGCACTTGTTCCTAAGCAATCTGGGCAAATTTTTCCTGTGGTAATCGATTACCATTTTGCTAGGAAAAATAGGGTAATCGATTACCCTGTGCAAATTTGCAGTTTCTGCTGCATTTTCATGACAACAACTTTACACTCTCCATTCTCTTGTATTCTACTTGGTTCTAGCATTGTGTGGAACATTTTAGACAATTCAAGACCATTCAAGACACTCCACTTACATTTATTCCAATACATCACTTTGAATTAAGTCCACCTTGTTACTCAATTTACAAGCATGAGGACCTTTAGATTGGACTTGCATTGGGATTGCTCCACTGAGTTAACCAACTAACTGAGTCAACTTCTGACTCAGTGAGTTGAGTGTAACTAACTCCAAAGAAAGCTCCAAAGCTCACTCCAAAGCACATTCCAAACCTAGCCTACTCCAAAGCTAGCCTCTATATAAACAAAGCTCCGCCATTTCACAAAGGACCTTCAACCATTTCAATCATTTCATACACTTCTCACTCTCAATTCTCTCATTTCTCTCTGCATTTTCTGCAAGTTCTTCATTCATCTTCATCCTCTTCCCCAAACCACACTAGAGCTCAATTCCACAATTTAAGAGTGGTAAATTTCACATTGAAATTGCTTTCTCTTGAGCTTAAGCCTTCATTCATCTTCAATTTTACTTGGATTTCTAGAATTACAGCAAGTTCTACTTCAATTCAAGTGATTACTCCAATCTTTTTGGTGCAAATTTGATTTCAGAGCTTTTATCGCATTTTGCACGGTTTCACAACGGTTTGAAGTGCAAGTGCAGAATTCTCTGGTTTTCTTGGCTTCTTCTCTCTACATTTCATTTACAACAATCACCAAGCCAATTCTCCAGCTTGTAGGCTGGTCAATTCTCGCTCAATTTACTGTTTCGATCACTTTCGCGCATTTACGATGTAGTTTCGACAGTTTTTTGTGTTGCTTAATCATGTGATTGTTTGATCTTTGATATTCATGCTTCATGCTTTCAATTTGTGTTTAATTGCTCATAATTGATGTAATTTTCATGCACAAATGCATACCATAACATGTGGTGGTCTGAATAAGTGATTAGTTGCTGGAATTTCTTTTTGGAAAGCTGTTTTTTGTCACTGTTACAGTGGTAATCGATTACCACTTTGCTAGACAAAGTAGGGTAATCGATTACCCTACTCTGTTTTTTCATAATTTCAACATTTTTTAAGTAGGTAATCGATTACCTGCATGTGGTAATCGATTACCACTATAACAGGAGGCCATTTTTGTGCATTTTTTAAACTTGTTGGATCTCCTTTCCTCCTTTAACTTCCATGACTTGATATACTTGATATTTGTGGATGTTTTATGAGTTGTTTAACCTCTGTTTGAAGCATGTTTGCGAACTTTCTATGCACGATTTACCGATTACGTAATTGTTTGCATTTTGGCATTACATTGTTCATGATCATTCTTGCACATATTTTGGTCACTTGATTACATGATTTGTGTTGATGTTTGGCACTATTTGTCATGATATTTGCATTGAGTTTGTTCCTTCTTGAGCAAATTCAATCATGTACAATCAATAATTTGCACGTTGCTTTAACGATCTTCCGATCCTTTTGGAAGATTGTTAGCTTGATCATTTCCCTTGATCGATTAATAAAAAATTTGTTTCAATTATTCAATCTCCCTTTGCTTCTCTCTTTAGGATCCTTTAGAGTCTTGTTCTCTTGATCCCCTTCTGAGTTAGAGATTCTCATGGCACACTGTACAAATTGGCGTTGTTATGCTGTCTATTTCAATTTCTGCACTATACTCTTGTGCTAGAGAAAGGATGGGAGTGGAGAATTCCTACACTCATCTTGATTATTTTGGGTAGGGGACGAATAACCCTGTGCCTGGAATAATCGTCTCTATCTCCAGACTGTGGTGTTTATCGATCCCCAGTCGAATCGATCCTTGATCACTATTTCCCTTTTAATCTCTCTTTTGATCAATCACCTTTTTCTTTGTTCAAAATCCTTGTCACATTAGGTTAGACTCTCTTTGTTTCAATGTCCTTTTTATTGCTTGTTGATTCCCCTGTGGATTCACAATCACTCTTTCTTTGGTAAATCACAGCCCTACTGTTTAAACCAACGTTCTTTTTCCCAACAAGTCACAACTTCTTTTCTTTGGTCAAACACATTTTTCCTGTTAACACCAAAACCCTAGCGGAGTTCGCAACCTTCTCTTGGTTCTCCTCCATTTGATTAGTTAACCACTTCCTACCACTTAAAACACCAATTTTCACTTCCTCTCAGTTAACCACAGTCTATCTGTTAACATACTGAGTTCCTTTTGAGTTAATAACCTTCTCTTGGTTAATCACTCATTTCTTTTCGGTTCATAACAGTCTTTCTATTAACACAGAATTCCCAGCAGTTAGCAACCTTCTTTTAGTTCAAATACTCGCGTCTTTGGGTCAAAACCTTTCCTTGGTTCTACACTCATTCTCTCGGTTAACCACTGTTTATTAGTTAATATACCGAAATCCCCTCATAGTCAAATACCTTCTCATAGTTCAGTACTGTCTCCTTTTGGTTCATCACAGCATGCCCGTTGACACCAAACCCTTTTTCCCCACAGAGTCTTAATCTCTTTTTCTTTGGTTAACACTGCCAGTCAGTTAATATACCGAATCCTTATTCTCTTGGTTTTGACAACGTCCCCTTTGTTTGTTCCCTAGTAGGGTCGCTAACCATTTGATCTCCAGCACAGTCACTATGTTCTCTTTTTTCTCTCGGTTTCAACAAAATCCCTTTGCTTACTCCTTAGTAGAGTCACTTTTATTCCTTTTGCTCCTTTATCTTCTTGGTTTCAACACCATTCTTGCACTTTATCCTCAGCACAGTTACTACTTTTCCTTTGCCCTTATTTCTTGGTTTTGACACCAATTTTTTTGTTTCCCCAGCGTATTTTCCTCTACCTCTTTTGCTCTTAGTTTTGACACCACTTTCTTTTTACTGTCTTTGTTCCCCGAACTACGTAGGCTCTGAATTCCTTATTGCACTATAAGGATACGTAGGCACAAGATTGCGAAATCTTGGCGAGCCACCTTCTTCCATTCATCTTCTCTTTCCCTGGTTCCCTGAACTACGACGCTCTGATTTCCTCATTGCATTATGAGGGTACGTAGGCACGAGGGCCCTAATCCTCCGCGAGCACTTTCCTTTCTTTTCCCTTCTCTCTCCTCTTTTTTTAGCTAGAAGCCTTTAGATAGATAACCCATCCAAGCCTAGAAGCAAGTGAAATGGTTCCCGTCGAGTACGACAGATGCGTAAGCTGCTAGTACCTTCCTTTCGCATAACCGACCCCTTACCCGTTTCTCTTCTCTTTGGGTTTTATCAATATTTTCCCTGTCCTTTGGGACTAAATAAAGTTCAGTGGCGACTCTGTTGTATCTTTGAGTAAGGGATTCACTCAGGTATAATCCCGCTAGCTTCATTGTGGAGCTCGCAAGTGGACAATCTTTGTTGACAGGGCATCCAGCTCGACGGGGAGTGTGGCTGGTGTCATCTTGGAGAATGAGAAAGGTATCCTCGTCGAGGTCTCACTCACTTTGTCTTTCCCCACCTCTAACAATCAGGAAGAGTATGAAGCTTTCCTTGCGGGTTTACATCTCGCTGTAGACCTGGGAGCCGAGGAAGTCATAATCTGCATAGATTCCCAACTCGTGGCCCTCCAGGTACGGGGAGAGTATCAAGCCAAAAATGATAACCTCTCCGAATACTCGACCTTGGTTAAAGAAAAAATGATGAATTTCACATCCGTGGAAGTAAAGCACGTTCCCCGCTAACAAAATTTCTGGGCAGATGTCATGTCAAAGCTAGCGAGCACAAAAAAGAAAGGAGGAAAAAAATCCGTCATCCAGGAGATATTTCCTCGACTAAGCATTAAGAGGACTCCCCCAACCCTTGACGTAAACGTCATTGGCGACAACGACTGCTGGATGACTCCAGTCTACAACTACCTTGCCAAGGATAATTTGCCATCTGACCCAAAGGAAGCCAACGTGGTTAGGCGCAGAGCTTGCTCTTATGTCCTGGTTAAAAATAAGCTCTACCGGTGAGGGTTCTCCATCCCTCTCCTCAAATGTGTTGAGGAAAACATGGTCGTCCACATCCTACGTGAAATCCACGAAGGAATTAATGCCTAGCACCTCGGAGGAAGATTGCTTGCCAGGAAAGCTCTACAAGCAGGATATTATTGGCCGACCATGCAACATGACGCGAAGGAGATTGTGAAAAAATGTGACAAATTCCAATGTCACAGGGACATGTACCTGACACCGCCCAACGAGCTCAAAACAATTTCCTCCCCATGGCCCTTCGCATGGTGGGGCCTGGACATTCTAGGACCATTTGTTGTAGGATCAAATCAGAATAAATACCTGATAGTGGGTGTGGATTATTTTACAAAGTGCATAGAAGCAGAGGCTCTAGCCAAAATAACTGCCAAAAACATACTTCGTTTCTACCAGCGAAACATTCTTGCCCGCTTCGGCATTCCCCAGGAAACTGTCACCGACAATGAGTGTTTACCTTGAAAATTGGTAAACAACCGTTGGTCTACCAAATAAGAAATTGGGTAACTTGCAGGATCGACCATACAGAATCCTAGGACATGTGCTAAATGATTTAAAATGATAACTGGAAAAAGATGAACACTTCGACAATATTCATGGTTTAAATATGGTTTGCTTCGAAAATATTAAAGAATATGTAATGCAGTGAAATAATCGAAAATGTGATGGAAAATAACTTGCGAAAGTAAAAGATAAACTTCTGAGCAAAAACTAACTGAATTGTATTGAATGAAAAAAGACGGTGTTACATCAAACATACATTTCTCACACACTCGTTTCTCTATACGCGGGTACTTTGAGTAATTGAGGTATTTGTACAAACTTGAACACACACAAATCCTAACACTAAGACTTGCTATTTATACTAGTTAAAAATAACTACCTCTAACGGCATATAAACTAAAGCAAGACAAATAGCATTTTGCATGTCTTCGTCTTCTAAACGCGTTCCACGTGTCTTCTGCCAGCAATTGGATAAGAACAAAGTTCCCTCCCATATTTGAATTTAAATCTTGGATCGAAACGCCATCAGTAACACTTCCATCGAACAATATTCCCAAATTGCTAGAAATATTTCTAACTCCACAAAATACTTCTTTAGAGCTCCAAAAAATACTATTCCAGTCGAAGTCTTCCAAGTCTTCTCCAAAATTCTATTTCCTTGATTAATTCTTTTAACCCAATACTAGGCATCGAAATTAGGAGCTAACAAATTGCCCCCCAAAAATGTCATTTTCGACACCATTGAAGAAAAAGTCATTTTTTGATAATGTCGTTCGACGCCTCATTTAGTCCTTTCATGATTCCGATGTTACTTATGGTTCCATCATTACAAAATTGTTCACCTTCCCTTTAGCAGGCCTATGACGTCATAGCCATCATTACAATCTCTGACACGTCTCCTCAAGCCACGCGAGAATCTCCATCATCATCACATTTCCTAGAGTCTAGGAAATCATGGGGGTAGGCATTAATTGCCACCGTTTCATCAAGGATAGTGGGGAGGACACGCGTCCCACTTCCATTTT
Organism: Lathyrus tuberosus; assembly: GCA_022829125.1. Classification (NCBI taxonomy): domain Eukaryota; kingdom Viridiplantae; phylum Streptophyta; class Magnoliopsida; order Fabales; family Fabaceae; genus Lathyrus; species Lathyrus tuberosus. Next base: position 28,880,420 of record JALAZF010000004.1, on the reverse strand, counting down.
AACCATTAAGGTGATTCTGAAACTGTTTCCACTCCCATCCTTATAAATACCCTTTTCATCAATTCTTTTCACTTTTTACGCTCCCTACATTCTCAACTCTCAATAAAAACTTCTCACACTTCAAAGAACTCAGTCTCCTTCTTCACATTCCAACAATGGCTTCAATAACACGATCCACCAAAGATGCCAACAAGACTACCAAAGAGTCTAACAAACCTGCAAAAGTTCCTAATAAGATCTCTCAACTTCCCCCATTTGACTCAATCACTGGTCCGACCATGGTAAGAAATCAACAGTACCTGCCTGAACCGCTTGCTGAAGAAAAGAGAAGAATCTACGCTTCACAGGTGCTTATTCCTTTTACTGTTGCTGGTAATCCTCTGGCTTTGTTAGGTCCTTTGTTTGATCCTAATGTTGATCCTAGCAAGCTTAGGGATTTCTTCCCCACTTATCACAAATACAAACCCATAGGTCAAGCTAAGAAACCTAAGGCTAGTAACGAGGATTCCAATCCTGCTAACCAGAACAACCCTTTGACTGAAGAGGCCATTGATCTTAGATATATGAACAACTTTAGGGTATTTAGAGCTATTCCATCCTTTAAGGATCCTTCTGACTATCTATGATGGTTGAATAAATTAGAAAAAACAAAGTGTGAAGTCTGGAAAGGCATGGGTATTTATGATTTGATCATCCTATCGAAGGTAGGACCTGACTATTGCTCAAACACGCTTATCTCTTCCTTGTATTTCTGGGACAACACCCATTACACTCTCCATCTTCCATGTGGAATGATGAGACCAACATTATTCGATGTAGCCACTATCACAGAGCTCAAACCAATTGGCAACACCTATGACCCTGATTTTATGTCTGATGATAGTATTGGCTTTTCGACCTCTAGGGCAGCATATTCGACCCATATCGCACATTATCGTGATAAAGATATAGAAGAGGTCTCGGATGTAGAACACATAGCTTTCTTAGCACTATGGATGTCTCATTGTGTATTCTGTTCAAAGTCACTCTAAGTTGTCAGGAAATTCCTAACTATGGCGAACCAACTCCATTCTGGCTATAACCTTTGTCTAAGCAAACTAATTCTAGCTAGCCTCTATGAATCTGTGGGCGAAGGCATTACCCAACTTAAGTGTCTGGGTGACAAAGGATGTCTCCTCCTTTATGGACCTTTCTGGCTCCTGCAATTATGGTTGAACGCTTCATTCGAAACCTGTCTTCCCCACAAGAATCAAATTGATGAGGACGCCGACGAAGTGAAGAATAGGAGGGTAGAAGGTCCACGCCTGGTGAAGCTAACTCCTATTGATGAAGGTCGACCTGTTCAACAAACCTTCACTAACTTTATCATGATGTTTGCTAAACGTTATGACTTCTCACCAAACACGGCTCTCTTTGCTGCAAGGAAATATGGTCCTGAGTGATTCACCAGGCCCTTTCCAGCTCCGTCGAAGGCTCAAGAAGCAGAATCTACTACAATCTGGGAAACCTTCTTGACTCATAGGGTTTTAACCCTCAGATTCAATATCTCGAAGAGCCTAGTCACCTTGATTGCTTATCAGCCCAACCTTGTCGCCCGACAATTTGGATTAGTTTAGGTCTTACCCAAACCCCTTTATGAAAAGAAAAACCTCCTCCTCCTCTACAACGCAGTCCATACCGAAGCCATAATTATTAAACAAATTGCGTGGTATGCTAGTCGAACACAACTTTTTTCTGTTGCTTTCGAACCAAGCTTTCTCTGTACCCAAAAATTTCATGAATGGTGGAAAGCTTACTATGTAGAGGAATTTTTTGACGTGGCTGCTTTCACTCAACATATTAACAAGGCTTTCCTCTCTATGCAGGAAAAAGTCAAGAAAGGTACTTCGACGTACATCAAAGAAATCTAAGCATTCCATAAATACTTTGAAACTGCCTATAGACCTAATGATATTGGTCGAACCGTTCGCGACACAACTGTTACTTTGAAGGAATTTTTTTTAAAGAAAATGGAGAACTTAAAGATCCCTTTGTACGTTCCTCCTAAGAAACGGTACGAAATGGCTTTTAACATGTTTCCTCCCAAATTCCCTCGACTACCAAACACTGATTTTGGAGTGGCCCTTGCCCCCTCCATTTCCAGACTGGTTATTCTGTGGGGATTCTATCAAAATCCTTTGCCAATAATCAAAACCAAAATCCAAGGTTTGATTACCACAAGGCCTATGCCTCCTCCTCCAAATCCTCGTCCAGCCAACTATAGGGCTGATCTTCATTGTGAATACCATTAAGGTGGTGCAGGCCATAATTTGGAAGGTTGCTTTGTGTTGAAGGCTAGAGTACAAGAGCTTATGAGAAACAAAATCCTCTCCTTTAAGGACAATCCAAATGTCCAGAGTAACCCTCTGCCAGGGCACACCAAGTGAAGCTTCAGTCGACTTCAGCTCAGCTACTTCTTAAAGACAGGACAACTCATCCTTTGTGTTTAACTAGTCATTAGGCCTTATTTCTTGTTGTTTGCATTTTCCTTATTTTGTACTGGCTGTTTGCCTTCAAACTATGTTTGTACTTTCACAATTAATGAAATGAGCATTTGCAACTTTTTGATTCAATTCATTTGTGTTTGCTATTTACTTCTTAATGCTTTCTCTTTCAAGAAAAAAAAATTCTCTTGTCCACTTTCTTTTTGATTGTGCAAAGATTGGAGGGAGGATGATGAAAACGTCATACCCAAATTGTTGTTAGTATGCTTTCAAATCAAAACTTTACTGACGATGTAAGGCATTGTTTCAATTCCCAAACACGGGAGAAATAAGGAAGTTACTCCCTCGTCAAACCCTTCAAGCCTTGAAGTAGGAGTTTCTTTCTGTACCAAAAAACCCGCAATTTTAACCTGGGGCAGGGTAGTTCTCAATTAACTGGATTGTGCATTCAAATACAAGAGTTTCATGCAAGACGTCTTTCAACAAAAGTTCACAAACTTTCCTTCGCACACAGCAAGCAAGTGTCGAAGATGTCTTTCAAGTCAAACGCCAATGATGGTTCACTGTAATCATTAAGCCAGATGTTCACAACCTTTCAATTCCTCCAAATTAAATGAATAAATGTAGTACAAGTTGTTCCCAAAGTGATAAATGAAGAAGGGTCATCAAGAAATACTTAATCAAAGAATGAGCCGAGTCCCTTTCGAGGCAAAAGCTAAGAAAGGTGTGAAGCTCATGACTTTACCTTATACAAAGAGAAGAAAGAACAAGCTTGTATGACAACAAAAGTTGTAAGGAAGCAGTGATCGCCATCTAAAGTCCATTGAATTTTGAACCGTCATCATTACTATCATCAGTGCAATTCCTAACCTATGGGAATTTGAGTGCATAGTTTGAGTTAACTGAGCATAGGACTGGAGTTCATCACGTAGATTGTGTGGGTACAAATAAACTTTGAGTCTTTATCCTTTGTTTCTTAAAATGTGAACCAGGCCACGTTATAACCCTCAAAAGACCTAACTGAAGCAATGTTATTTTGAAAGCATACTACAGCAAGGTTGCGTAAACTGACTCCAAAAGATCTTTGCGGATCATCTATTTTGGTATGACACCTTTTACTTAAACTTTTCACTTTAATGTCTTGAACCACGTGTTTGACTAATGACTCATATACTTCGCCTCTTTAAAAAATGATTGCTTTCAAAAGTTGCATGAACTCTACGTTTACTATGTTTATATGAACATTTTTGTTTGCAAACTGGCTTTCCTCTCAAGGAATTTTCAAACAATTAAGAAACTTGGTCGGTGATCTAATCAGGGACAAGTTCCTTCCATATCTTGTTGAGAATCAGTTCAAGATTTGTGGTTTAATGACGACTTCTCAGAATTGGTTTATCCAGAAGACCTTTCAAGACTCAGACTGGGGCAAGCTTTCTAAGAGCACCATGAAATGGTCATTTCTAGAACCAATCAAGCTAAAGCAATGATCAGCTCATCTACAATAGTTAGCTAGTCTGGGCAGTTTACTTGAAGAATCCCCAAGCAACTCATTATCCTTCCTACAAGGATCATCAATTTGGATACAGTTTACCAGTGTGGCAATGATGTGTTCAGCAGTAGCATCTCTAGTCCCAAGCAGAATGACAGTGATCTCCGTGTTGAGGAATCAGCCTTCCAGTATTGTCTTCTCCACAAAAGAGTTGAGCCGTGTCATTGACATCTACATTTGAATTTGCATTTAATCATATATCATCTGCATAATTTATACCATATGCATAGCATGAGTGTTTCATCCTCATTTGCATTTCTCCCAAGGTCGCGTCATTATCCACGTCTTACCTTGTGGTCAAAGTCCAACTCACGTGGCACCTACCAAACAGATATTGTCGTGTCTATCTGACGTTCTTCCAGATATGGCCTTTCTTATCCGATTATTTTTCCGGATATGTTTGTTCCTCTTTTGTATCCAATGTCGTTCTTGGATGTCGTTTATTTGTCTATTTCTGATGTTCTTCCAGATTGAGTCCTTTGTTCTGATGTTTTTCCAGAACCTATCTGATGTTTTTCCAGATAGTCCTTTGTAATTCTGATGTTTTTCCATAATTTCATTTCTTTTACCGTTTGATGTTTTACCAGATCGAGTCTTTTGTTCTGATGTTCTTCAAGAACCTATCTGATGTTTTTCCAGATAGTCCTTTGTAATTCTGATGTTTTTCCAGAATTTCATTTCTTTTACCGTCTGATGTTTTACCAGATTGAGTCTTTTGTTCTGATGTTCTTCCAGAACTTATCTAATGTTTTTCTAGATATTTTGCTTTGTTATTCTGATGCTTTTCCGGAACGACATTGCTTTTTACCATCTGATGCTTTTCCGGATGTGCTCTCTTTCTGATGTTTTTCCAGATTGAGTCTTTTGTTCTGATGTTCTTCCAGAATTTATCTGATGTTTTTCCAGATAATTCGCTTTGTTATTCTGATGCTTTTCTGGAATGACATTGCTTTTTACCATCTGATGCTTTTCCGGATGTGCCTCTCTTTCTGATGTTTTCCCAGATTGAGTCTTTTGTTCTGATGTTCTTCCAGAATTTATCTGATGCTTTTCCAGATATTTCCATTGTATTCTAATACCCTTCCAGATTTTGTTTCACTCCCCAATGAGTTTCCAGATATATACCTTTGTAATTCTGATGCTTTTTTAGAATTTCTTCTCCTTTACCGTCTGATGTTCTTGCAGATGTGTCTGTAATTCTAATGTTTTTCCAAAATCTCATTTCTTCTGTCTATCTGATGCTCTTCCGGATATGACCTTGTTTATCCAATGTTTTTCCGAATATGTATCTTTGCTTCTGATGTTTTTCCAGAGCTCTTTTTCTGTCTCATCTGACGCCTTCTCAGATATTTTGAGTTATACCTTTCGTTCAAAGCCATTATTAGATGTATGGTTTCTTTTGCTATCTGATGCTCTTTCGGATGTGCCTTTATCTTTCTGATATTCTTCCAGATTGAGTCTTTGTTATATGATTCCCTAGTGGAGACCGTCTTTCCGGTGCTATTTCCATTGAGGATCTTGTGTCATCTTTCCTTTTTAAAGGTGCCATCCGGTCATGCTTGAACCAGTTGCTCCATCACTTTAGATTTCCCAGTTCATTTCAGCTCCCCAGTGTGGTTGTCATCCCCAGTAAGTGATTGCTCATTGTGTGAACTTTTTCCTTGTCTGCTTTGTCTGCATTTTGGCATTTACCTTTCCATCATTATCATCATAACTTAGAAATTCATGGCATGTCTGCATTTGCCTGTTTGTTAGCTGTCCTTGGCATATGCATTCCATCTAAGGGAAAAATTTTCGGTTTGCTATATTTAAATACCTTTCACCTTGATCTCTCGAGGATTTCCATCCTTCGTGTCATCCGGTAAAGCTATTTAAATAGGGGCAACTGTTGTACCCCAAATTTTACCCTCAGATATTCTGATTTTTTTTATATCATTTTACGACAGCCATTTTGCATTTTTAGTTAAGCATCTCAGTATTCATTAACCATGCATTTTTAGTCTTCCATGACATTTTTGTTTTTTTTCTATTCTTTTATTATTATTTATTTATATAATTATTTTATATTTTAGTTAAATAGTTATTTAGAATTTACCTGGTTTATTTGTTCTTTTTAGTATAGTTTATACTTTAATTAGGTTTTATTTTAATTCTAGTTTGTTTAATTCAGCTTATATTCTATTTTATTATTTTAATTCCAATTTATTTAATTTCTGTTCTATTTATATTTTTTTTAGTTAGAATATATTTTTCATTTAATTTGAGGTTAATTTAAGTCTATTTAGGGTAAGATTTAATTTTTAGTAATTATCTTTTATTTCTTATTTACAAAAAGTTATATGTCGCCAAAAATGGCCCATGTCCAAAAAAAATTGTAAACTTCCCAATTCAAATTGCCCACTACACTCCAACTCAAAAACCTTGTGTTGAACTACATTGCTGCCACCCCGGTGTTTCATCTCTAAAAGCCGTACCTTTCACAAAACCATACCAGACCCCTTGTTTACACTCTACAAAACAAAGAGAAACAAAGACAAACAGACAAATCTTCTGAACACCTTGTACAAAGCTGCTCCAAACCTCCTCAAGCATCAATGCCACAATGAGACAAAACCTCTATTAAGCTAACCATCAGAATTCTGATCAAACCTGTAATGGAAAGGGATAGCTCAGCTCAGAGTTTTGTCTTGAAATCAATTTTAAGAAAAGGGCAAAGAGAGGAGAAGAATTGAAATAAATGAGGGAGACAGTAACAAGGAAAAAGGAATACTGTGTTTCATACACAAGCCATAAAGACCGTTCCTCCACTTTTCATGAGAACATATCATAAACCTTGACAGTATGCCCTTTGAAAATGACATAACGCTCTAGAAGAACAACCAAGGCAAGTTTTGCAGCATCAGTCCAAAGAGGGTTTGAATTTGATTTAAAGAAAGAGAAAGCCAAACCTTTACCACGTTTGTTTTCCCTCAGCTTCACAACAGGCACGCCTCTCTTCTTTTATTTTTTCACTCCACGCCTCAATCCAACTCCTCCCTCCTTCATCAATTCTTACCAGAAACTTCAAATCCCACTTCTCAAATCATCTTTCAAACCACACAACCTTCAAACTGTGATACCACTCTTTCTAAACAACCAAAACTTGAAGCCAAAACTGAGAAAGAAAAAGAGCTTCACATTTCCAGCTGCGACATTGGAGGTGAAATCCCAAGTTCTAAACCATCAAAACCAAACAACAACACAATAGATAGCGTGGAAAAACGAGAAAGGCAAAGGAAAGTATTTGCAAAACCAAGAAGACGGAGGGACCAGGGTCAGAACTGAAAGAGATGAAGCAGAGAGATTGAAGAGAGATCAAACCAAGCTCACAAACCTGTTCAGATCAAAAAGAGAGAGAGCACCGCGTGGAGGAGATCTGCCGCGAGGATAGTTGTGAGTTCAATTGTGTGAAAACCTTCGTAAGCCCTTTTTCAATTTCAGCCCCACTGCACTGAGTGAAATACGTTCTGTCTTTTTATTTTATTTTTATTGCATGTGTATTTATTTATTTAATTTCTAACTTATTGTTGTGATGTCTTACTATTGGGCTCCGAGGCCCATCATCTTTCATGTCTACACCCAGTAACACCTCTTTAACCCCCTTTTTAAATTATCTAGTTTTTAAGATTTAGAATTTATTTAGGGCTTTAATTAGGATTTTTATTTATAATTTAGTGTATTTAGATTTAATCAGAATTTAGTTTAATTAACTTTTATTAGAATTTAATCAATCAATTTAAATTTTTTTTAGTTTAATTAGCTATTAGTTTTTAATTAGAATCTGTTATTTAGTTTTAAATAGATTTTTATTTTTAAATTAGTCTTTAGAATTAGCTCTTAGTAGTTTTGTTTATTTAAATTTAGTTAATTAGTTTTTAGTTAGAAATCATTTTAATTTATTTTTAATCTAGAATTTAGAATTATGCTTTTAGTTTTTAATTGATTAGGTTTTAATTAGAACTTAATTTAATGTTATTTATTTGCTTAGTTTTAGATTAGATCTTATTTAATTCATAGACTAATCATGACCTTTCCATATTTTCTTTAGTCCCTAATTCCTTAATTTTAGTTCTGACTGCATTTGCTGTACATATGTTGTTGTTCATTCTATCCTTGACACTCGAGATTTCCTTCGTGTTTCTCTGGTGCTTACCCTCATTCCAAAGGAAAGGACCCTATAGTTGACTGTCATGTCATTTAGGATAGCCTTGTCCATTATTCCCTTATCTCACGCCGCCGCACTCCACGTAGGTGCCTTGCTGTCAGACCCTACTTTCTTGTGGAAACTTTTTTCCCATCTTACTTAGCCTTAGGTTTGGAGTCATTGTACTCGACGTAGATGTCTTGCTGTCAGACCCTACTTTCCCTTAGAACCTTGACCACAGTCAAGAGTTCTTCACCCCCGTTGAGGGGAACTACGGACGCTCTGATTTTTCAAGTTCATCTTGAGAATACGTAGGCATAGGATTGCGAGATCCTAGCGAGCTACCTTTTTCTTTTTCCACCTTTTCACACCCTTTTATCCCGTAGCGAGGGGAACTACGAATGCTCTGATTCCATCCTCGTCAGGATACGTAGGCACGATATGCGATGTCTTGGCGAGCATACTTAGTGTATATATCCCTAGGTCATTACCTTAGCACTTTCCCTTAGCTAGTAAACTTTAACATAACACAAATACTTACAAGAGGTTCCTGTAGAGTACTACAGATATCTAGGATGCTAACACCTTCCCTAGGTATAACCAACCCCCGAACCTTAGATCTCTTGCATTGCTTTGCATTGCAATTAGGGCATTCAATCTTTACCATTTCCTTTGGATAAATCAAAGACCGGTGGTGAATTTCAAAGATTTGTGATTCAAGTTAACTAATAGCTTGATATCCGATTCTCACCGCAACAACGGGGTACGAATTAGGTTGGACCTTCGACTTTATTTCGTCTTCGTCTTCACTTCCCTCGCGATTCTTTATCTCTCCGTGTTCGTCTCTCTCAGTTCTCGCGACATCTTCGCGCGAGCTGTTTTTTTCGAGAATACGAGACCGCTGGGTTGTTCTTGACGTTGCACTTGTCGTTGCTGCTGTTGGAGGTTTGTTACGGCTTCCGTCGAGTCAGAACCGCAAGGCTTGTAAGGTTGTTTCCGGTAATGGTTGAAGGTATGTTTGGTGTATGTGTTTTGCGACTATGAAATGTTAATGGTGATTTGAAGCTGAGGTGAAGGCCTTGTTTGATGTTGTTAAGAGCAGAAGTTTATTAAAAAAAAGTGATGGATTGAGTGATGATTTATGAGTTGTTGGTGTGGGTTCCTCTTCTTATCAATTAGAACCAAACTTCTTGGCTAAGCTTTCAGGTACATCCAATTTGTTTTGTAGCTTTTGAGAAGTCTTTTCATAGCAGGCTATGTGTTGTCTGGAGCAGGGTCAATGGTTCTGTTTAATATGTCTTTGTCAAATGCACAGCAGGTTTATTATCTATGAGAAGTTTTGGCTATTGTTGATACTGATGATAGCAGGACTGGTGAAGTATTGCTTGGAGTTTGGTTGCAGGATCCATTTTGGTGCAAGATGTTCAACAGTGTAGTGGCGCAGCATAGTGGATGATCGCACAGTCTAAAGGGATTTGGCATATAGTGTTTTGGCTTGATGCAGAGGAGCGTGGGATGCTTGTTGTACAAGTTGAAAAGTCAAAGATGGGATTTTGGTCCTTGTGCTATTTTTGTATTTTTTGAATTTGTTGTATTATACTATAAACTAAAGAAATTGGACTCTAAATATATTTTAAATGATTTATCCTAAAGAAAATAATTAATGAAACTAATTGGGCTAAGCTAGATTAAGAATTAAAATTAAAACCAAATTTAAATTAATTAAAATTAAAATAATTAAAGCTAATACTAAGATAAAAATAAAAGCCCACCTAAAGTTAAAATTATATTGAGTTAGAAATTAAACTATATGGAAAATAAACTAAATTAAAGAAATAAATTATATATATATAAAAAAAAATAAACTAAGTGGACATGAATTAATTATATTGATTTCGTCTTCGTCTTCACTTCCCTCACGATTCTCTATTTCTCCGTGTTCGTCTCTCTCAGTTCTCGAGACGTCTTTGTAACGCCCCAGTTTTGTCATTTTTTTTAATCGAGTCGTTTTGATTATTTTTATTATTATTTTATTTTATTTTTGAATTTTATTCAGAAATATATTATTTTTCATTGTTGTGATATTTTATTGCGTTTTGGGAGCGTTTGCGAGATATTTGAGTGTAGGGGTATTTTGGTCTTTTCATTTATTTTTGTTAAGTTAGAAGCATAATAGAAATAGAAAGCGAGAAAAATAGAGAGAAAGAAAAAGAGAAGAAGGAAAAGGGAAAGAAAAGAGAAAGAAAAGGAGAAAAGAGAGAAAACTTGGAAAAGAAGAAATCGATTCAACCGACTTTCCAAAAACACGATTAATCGGGTAAGGGTGTGAAACTCGATTATCTTATGATTGTGTATGATTATGTATGTGTTTGTTGGAATGTTTATTGTGTTTTCATAGCTTTTCAATTCTAGGTCGGAACAATGGAAATCGATGTTTTCGCGGTTGAAATGTGATGTAAATGTTGTAGATTACTTGTTACCATGATTGGGTTATGTTCTGATTGTTATGTTTTGGTTTGGAAGAGTTTTTGGGTGAAAAATATGGTTTTTGGGTTTCAAAACAACGCTGAAGAATTTCTGGGTTTTCCTTGGTTCGCCTAGCGAACCTGGGGTGAAGCAGTAGCGAATGAGTTTTCGCGGGTTCGCCTAGCGAACCAGTTAGCAAAGGTCAGCGAATGTTCGCTAACGTTGTTCGCCTAGCGAACTTTGTATCTTTTTGGATCTGGTTGTTGCTGCCTTGGTTCGCCAAAGGGTTCGCCTAGTGAACTTTGTGTCTATTTTTATCTGATAGTGGTTTCGCTGGACATTCGCCTAGCGAAGGTGATAGCGAATTCTCGCTAGAGGGTTCGCCTAGCGAACATGGCAGTTTATGTAATTTTGTTTTCTTCCTAACTTCTGATCCATAAGTCAGATTGGAGTGCGGTTGGGTGCGTTAGAAAGCTTGTGAGTTGTTCTTTCTTATTAAAATGGTTTGGAGATTGTTGGCTGATTTAATTATGTTAGGAATTTGGAATGTGTCGTTTTGTCGACTTTTGCCGTTTAATTATGCGTAATTGATGGGTTATCATGCGATGTGCTTGTGATATATGTTGGATGACTTGTGTGCTGATTATATGAGGTGAATGCATGTGTTTAAATGTTGTGATGAGGTTTGTGGCCGTATGGCAATTAAATGCATTATTTTAGGCTTGAGTGCAAAGCATTATTTTTGTTGATTGAGATGATTGCATATATGTGTGCATTTGAATGTCATGAGTCATTGTATGCCAAGCATCATGATATGCATTCTTGTGATGTCGTGTGCCCGTGTGGGGTGTGAGCGACGAATCGATTCCAGAGGGAATCTGCTATAAGGTTGTGTGCCCGTGTGGGGTGTGAGCGATGGTTATAGACGATCGTGTGCCTGTGTGGGGTGTGAGCGATCGGGTCGTGCACCCGTGTGGGGTGTGAGCGATCCATTAACGTCGTGTGCCTTATACAAAAGAGGTGTGAGCGACGGGGAACATCGTATGCCCGACGGGGAGTTACATTAAGTAACGAGGGATGGTTCCAATAGTTCCTGAGTGAACTAGTGATGAGATTGATGGATGGATGGTACCGCATATACATTGCATGGAGTCGTTGTGTCGGTCTCTGTGCATTTGCATAAATCATGAATGAATTGATTTGGTGTGGACTTGTGAATGTCATTGATGAGTTGATATATATATACATTTGTGTTGATGATAATTGTAGTGTGTGTGATTGATATGCATTGGTAATGGACATACGAGATATGCATTGTGTGGTGTGGTATTTGATTATGGTGTAGTTGTGGTGAAAATATTTTATATGTGTATTTTTGTGTTATTATATAATTATATGCAATTACATTATGATTTTTTTTCTCACCCTTCTTCTGTTTTATAATGCCCTATGAGGCATTGCAGATTAGATTGCTGGAGGTCTTTTTGTGAAGCTTAGGTCTTCATTCTTTTGTCGGTCGGCTCTGATATGTGACACCGGGTAGTCTGGGTGATCGAGTGTGATTATTTGTATTATGTATACACATGTTTTGGATTGTACTTGTGTGACTTTGTATGATGTATATATATGAGATTCAGTTGCAGATTTTCCACTTTTATTCTATAACTGAATTGTGGGTGTTAGGAACTGAGTTCCTTTGTTATGTGCTACCTGAATTGTTGCATATCTATATGAGCAGGTGATTGTATTTTGTTTCAATTGATGTGACGCCTCCGTCTATGCCGTAAATTTTTAATTATACTCTGATTATTTTTTATTGCTTTATTATTTGGGGGTATAGATTAGGGGTGTTACATTAAGTGGTATCAGAGCCAGTCTGTGTCAGTTTGTGTCAGTCCTTGTCGGTGTTGGTGTTTGGGTGAGCTGTTTGTTAACCATAGTTGTTGTTATTGGAAATGAACAGAATATGGTTGGTAGGAACGACGCTGCTTTAGCTGCTGCGATGCAAGCTATGGCTCGGGTTGTGCAGGGTGCACCTCATGCTGCTGGAAATGATGAGTTCAGGAAGAATAAACCACCTATCTTCAAAGGGAGACATGATCCTGATGGTGCTCAGATTTGGCTGAAAGAGATTGAAAGGATTTTCCGAGTGGTGGATTGTGTTGAGGATCAGAAGGTGAGACTGGGTACTCACATGTTACAGGAAGAGGCTGATGATTTGTGGGTCAGTACTCGTCGTGTGTTGGAAGCTGCGGAGGAAGAAGTTACTTGGGTTGTGTTTAACATTGAGTTTCTGAGGAAGTATTTTCCCGAAGATGTAAGAGGAAAGAAGGAAATTGAGTTCTTGGAACTGAAACAAGGTAAAATGTCTATTTTTGATTATACTGCTAAGTTTGTGGAGCTGGTGCAGTTTTATCCATATTATGCCGAAGCGACTGCGGAGTTTTCTAAGTGTGTGAAGTTTGAGAGTGGATTGCGTCCTGAGAGTAAGCAGGCTATTGGTTATCAGAGGATTAGAAGGTTTTCTGATATGGTAGATTGTTGTAGTATTTATGAAGAAGATAGTAAAGCTCGTTCTATTCACTATAAGAGTGTGAGTGACAGGAAAAGGAAGCAACCGTTTCATAGTGGTCCTTATGTGACACCAGCTGATAAGGGTAAGCAAAGGGGTACTTTTGATCGAAGGCCAAGTGGAGGAGGTATGTCTAATTCCTTGAGATGTTATAGATGTAGTGAATTGGGACATCGTCAGTTTGAATGTAGGAAAGATATGAGGAAGTGTACCAATTGTGGAGGTTTAGGGCATGTAGCGGCTGATTGTAAGAGGCAGAATATGGTGAAGTGTTTCAACTGTGGTGAACCTGGTCATATTAGTACGAAGTGTCCGAAACCAAAGCAAGCTCCAGCTGGTGGGAAAGTTTTTGCATTGGAGGGAACTCAGACTACTAATGCAGATCGTCTGATCAGAGGTACTTGTTTTATTAATAGTACGCCTTTAGTTGCTATTATTGATAGTGGAGCGACTCATTCGTTTATTTCGTCTGAGTGCGCGAAGCGTTTGAATCTTATGTTGTCTTCGATGGATGGTGAGATGGTTATTGATACTCCAGCAATGGGGTCAGTAACTACTTCTTTGGTTTGTTTAAGTTGTCCTTTGACCATTTATGGCAAAGACTTTGAGATGGATTTGGTGTGTTTGCCGTTGGAGGGTTTAGATGTGGTTCTGGGAATGAATTGGTTGCAATTCAATAGGGTTCATATTGATTGTTATCATAAGCTAGTAAGGTTTCTGTTGTACCCCAAATTTTTCCCTTAGATCCATTGATCTTTTGTATATCATATTAGGTCAATCATGCCGCATAGCTAACCCGTTTTATCAGGTTTTTGCTTGTGTTTGTTTCTTTTTTTCTTATCAGGTTTGTCTTGAGGAGATTCAAAGAGTAATTGATCAAGGTCTTTTGGATAGAGCATTAAATCAAGCAAGTCTCTAAGAGATGCCTCCCTAACTCTACCCCACCATGACCAAATTTCTACTCATTTTATCTACCCTCATTTGTCATCTTCATTTTCTAAACCCATTTCACTAACCTTTTCATTTTATCAACTTTATTCCAATTGTTCAATTTAATTTTCCTAAACCTCATTTAATCCTAATCATTGCCAAGTCCATTATTATTTATTTTTCCTAATCACCTTTGCTTATGCAAGACCATTTTTATTTCCTAAGCCTATGTTTCATAACCTATCGTGACCAAAAAGAAAGGAGAGAAGGTGTTACAAATTATCAGAATTATTTTCATTGCCAAGTGGCCAATAGGAAGCAAGAATGAATGTGTTGACTTTTCAACCCAAGCATCAGCCAATGGAAATGTGCCAAATTGGAAAGGAAGAACTCAGCATTATTTGAAATCCATCCGTTCACAAAACCATTCAATCCTTGGTACAAAACTATTTTGAACTCTCCAAAGACCATTCTCTTTTGAGCTCTCTCTGCTTGGTTCAATAAAGTTGGTTCTGAGGATTTGCTAGTTTAAGCATTCACACTGCCACACCCTGCATCGCCTGCGAAATGTTTGTAGCATTGTCCCTATCGGTTTCCACTACTATTGTTTGTTTGTTTGACATCAGGAGTGTATCCCAGAAGCAATGCTCAATTTGATGTTTGACCCTGCAATCTCTGAGCTTTGATGCTGCAAGGAGCGTTTGTCCCCGAGAGCTGAACCACTTTGAATTCTAATGTTACAAACCCTACCCATTACTTTGCCCACCAAGTTTTGAAATGTAACCCGGCCCATCAAGCAGCCTATAAAAATAACTCGTCTACAGCTCTCAAGAGATCAACATTACATCGACAATTTTCACACAAACACTTCTCACAAAACATCTTAAGTTATCAAATCTTCTGGTGCACGAGCAAAAGAGAGGAAGGGTGGTTTCAGCAATCTGGTTCAAGAAGCTCATCACAAGGTGGAGAAACAGTGGACTTGCTCCACTAGGTATCACCTTATCTCTTTCTATTTTTTATGCATGTTGATTGTGTAATACGTATATGCACCATGCTGTTATCATTTCCATTTCACTACTGTCTGGTTTTATGGTTGTTTTGCTTCATGTTTGAATATCATGCTATCATATGCTTTCTGTTTGATTATCATGTTGCTGTGAATAATCATCATGTTGGTTTTCATTTTGTGTGATTTAATCGTGTTCGGATTCGTCTGGTTTTGTTCGCGTTCGTGAAATGAAATAAAATGTATGAGAACTTGGTGGCGCTCGCCACATTTGGTTTGGTGGCTCCCGCCACATAGTTTTAATATATAATAACCACCACTCACCACATAATAATATGTAATAACCACCACTCACCACATAATAATATATAATATATCATACTCACCAGAAAAATATAAAAAAAAAAGGAAAGAAAACCATGGCGCCAGCCATGCCATGCATGGCGCTGGCCACCCCCTCCCCATGACTTCATGTGGCACAAGCCACCCTCCCTTTAAGGGAATAGGTGCCGCTAACCACTCTTTAATGTGGCACTCTTTTCTTTTTTATTTTTTTTATTTTGTTGTTTTTTTAACTATTATTTTCCATTTCTTTTCTATGCTTTTTCATAACAAAACAAATAATAAACTCTTCTGCTTCTTATTTCTTATTTCTTTCAATTGTGTTCTTGACTGTTAGAGGCACTTCCTTAAGTGTGCTATATAATTTATGAATGTTATTTGAATATTGCTTCCTGAACTTTATCATAAGAATTTTTGTCTATACTTTCTGGCTTCTGAATGACACTGCATGATTCCAATATTTTGGTTTTCAAACTGTGAATATCTTTTTCTGTTATGCTTGACACATTCGTGTGCTACTGTTTTTAAAATGAATTACTGTGGAAGCATACTGTGATGACTAAACTTTGTATGCCCTGATTCTGACCAACCCTGGCCATGAGAATGTTATTTGCTTTTGTTCTCTGTTTGAAATCACATGAGTTAAATTCTTTCTTTCTGTTTGCTTTCCATGTTATGGTTGCCATGCTTGTGTAATTACTCTTTGTGAATTGATTCTTCTATGAATGTATTTGGTTTGTGAAGTTTTGTCTCTGACTTTATCATAACTCTTGCCATGCAAGTTTGGGTTGCTTTGCTACCTGTTAATGAACAACATGTTTTCAAATGCCTTATTTCCAATTGTGAATGCTTCTCTGCCTTATATGTTCACTGCATGACCACTTGCACTCACTGTCTGATATGTCTACACTTATGCTTAAATGCTCACTATTTGCTATGTTCATATTTATGCTACACTTTATGATCACTTGCTTACCACTTGCTATGTCCACATTTATGTTCACTTCTGATCACTCACTCACTGTTTGCTATGTTCATTTTTTAAGTACATTTCATCATTATTTGCTTACTGTTTTATTGAACTCTTGTATATTTCGTATACTTCAACTCTTTGTAACTCTTATTTATAAGATGTTATTTCCCCCATTCCAAAGGAAAGTCTCTCTATTGACTTCATGTCATAGATAGCTCAAATACCCTGTTAACCTCAAACCATTTCACACGAGATAGCCATTAATGTCTTCCCCCTTCTAACCTGGCTTTCACAAGAGATAGCTATTAATCTCTTCTCCTCTAAGACAGTTTAACCCTTCACAATCCTTTCACAAGAGATAACCATTAATCTCTTTCTCCTAATCGATTAATCCTTATTAGCTTTGCTTTCAAGCTTCTCACCCTACTTTCCCTTGGAACCTTGACCACAGTCAAGTGTTCTTCACCCCGTATTGAGTAGAACTATGCATACTCTGATTCTATACCCGAGGATACGTAGGCGTAAAGTACGATGCTTTGTCGAGTATACTTAGTGTATATACCCCTAGGTCTTTCTTTACCTTACCATTTCCTTTAGCAAGCAAACATAGAATAACACAAACAAATAAGAGGTTCCCGTAGAGTACTACGGATACTTAAGGGTGCTAATACCTTCCCTTAGTATAACCAACCCCCAAACCTTAAATCTCCCCCCTTTAGGTTTTTTTAACGATCTTGAACCTTTCCTTTGGATAAATCAAAGTCGGTTGTAAAAGAAAATGATGCAAGTCAATTAATAGCTTGTTATTCGATTTTCACTGCAACAGTTTCCTTCTCTTGAGGAAGACGAGGGCTCGAGTTTCTTATCTACCAAAGAGTTGAAGAAACTTTTGGCGGATGAAGCTCAGTTGTTCAGGCTGTTTGCTTCGTTATCCGTGGATAGTCAAGTTGCACTTGATGTGTTTCCAGTGGTGTGTGAATTTCCGGAAGTGTTTCCTGAGGATATTTCAGACTTGCCGCCAGAGAGAGAGGTGGAGTTTTCTATAGATCTAGTTCCTGGTACTAGACCTGTGTCTAAGGCACCATATAGAAAGTCGGAATCTGAGTTGGTTGAGTTAAAGAAGCAGTTGAATGAATTGTTGGATAAGAGGTTTGTGAGGCTAAGTGTGTCGCCTTGGGGTGCTCCAGTTTTATTGGTGAAAAAGAAAGATGGAAGTATGCGATTGTGTATTGATTATCGCCAGTTGAATAAGGTGACGATTAAGAATAAGTATCCTCTTCCAAGAATTGATGATCTGATGGATCAGTTGGTAGGTGCTTGTGTGTTTAGTAAGATTGACTTGAGGTCAGTGTATCATTAGATTAGGGTGAAAGAGGAAGATATTCAGAAGACGGCTTTTAGGACACGTTACGGTCATTATGAATATTCTGTGATGCCGTTCGGGGTTTCTAACGCGCCAGGTGTGTTTATGGAATACATGAATCGTATTTTCCACGAGCATTTAGATCGATTTGTCGTGGTGTTTATTGATGACATCCTGATTCATTCTAAGTCTCGGGAGGAGCACGCGGAGCATTTGCGTATTGTTTTGCAGGTTTTGAAGGAAAGGAGACTTTTTGCCAAATTGTCCAAGTGTGAATTCTAGTTGTCAGAAGTGAGTTTTCTTTGACACATAATTTTAGGTAATGGTATTGCAGTGGATCCATCTAAAGTAGAAGCAATTCTACAATGGGAGGCTCCTAGATCCGTTACTGAAATTCGAAGCTTTTTGGGTTTAGCTGGTTATTATCGAAGGTTCATTGAAGGTTTTTCTAAGCTAGCACTTCCTTTGACCCAGTTGACTTGTAAAGGCAAAGTGTTCATTTGAGATATTCAGTGTGAGGAAAGTTTTAATGAGCTGAAGAGAAGATTGACGACAGCTCCGATTTTGATTTTACCGAATCCTACTGAACCATTTGTGGTGTATTGTGATGCGTCTTTGATTGGTCTAGGTGGGGTACTAATGCAAGAAGGTAAGGTCGTGGCTTATGCTTCGAGGCAATTGAGGGTGCATGAGAAAAATTACCCTACGCATGATTTGGAATTAGCGGTTGTGGTGTTTTTGTTGAATATTTGGAGGCATTATCTCTTTGGTGCAAGGTTTGAAGTCTTTAGTGATCACAAAAGTTTGAAATATCTGTTTGATCAGAAGGAACTGAATATGAGGCAGCGAAGATGGTTGGAATTTTTGAAGGACTGTGACTTTGGCTTGAATTACCATCCTGGTAAAGCTAACGTGGTGGCCGATGCGTTGAGCTGGAAATCCTTGCATATGTCTGCTTTGATGGCTAAAGAGTGGGAACTTTTGGAATCGTTTAGAGATTTGAGTTTGGTATGTGAATTGACGTCGGATAGCGTGAGGCTTGGAATGTTAAAGGTTACTAATAATTTTCTGTTGACGGTTAGCGAGAAACAGAAGTTGGATGTGAGATTTGTGGATTTGATGTTGGTTGGAGGAAAAGATGCGAATGGTGATTTTAGAGTGGATGATAATGGTGTTTTGAGGTTCCGTGGTCGAATTTGCATTCCGGATGATTCGGATTTGAAACGGATGATTTTGGAGGAAGGGCACCAGAGTAATTTGAGTATACATCTGGGAGCTAATAAGATGTACCAAGATTTGAAGAAGATTTTATGGTGGTCTGGATTGAAGAGAGATGTGGCTCAGCTTGTGTATGCATGTTTGACGTGCCAGAAGTCGAAAGTGGAACATCAGAGGCCTAGTGGTTTGTTGCAACCGTTGGATGTTCCTGAGTGGAAATGGGATAGTATTCTATGGATTTTGTAACAGGGTTGCCAAATACACTGAGGGGGCATAATGCTATTTGGGTGGTCTTGGACAGACTGACTAAATCGGCGCATTTCATTCCGATTGACATCAAATTTTCTTTGGAGAGGTTAGCTGAAATTTATATCAGTGTGATTGTGAAGCTACATGGGGTTCCGTTGAGTATTGTTTCGGATCGAGACCCGAGGTTTACCTCGAGATTTTGGGAAAGTTTACAAAAGGCGTTGGGTTCTAAGTTGAGGTTGAGTTCGGCTTATCATCCTCAGACGGATGGATAGACGGAAAGAACGATTCAGTCGTTGGAAGATTTGTTGCAGGCTTGTGTTCTTGAACAAGGTGGTGTGTGGGATAGTTATCTTGCGTTGGTGGAATTCACGTATAATAACAGTTTCCATTCTAGTATTGGAATGGCACCTTTTGAAGCGTTATATGGACGAAGATGTCGAACACCTTTGTGTTGGCATGAATCGCGGGAGAGTGCGGTGGTTGGACCGGAGTTGGTGCAACAGACTACAGACAAGGTGAAACTTATTCGTGAGAAAATGAAGGCTTCTCAGAGTAGGCAGAAGAGTTATCATGATCGGAGGGGGAAGGATCTCAAGTTTCAAGAGGGCGATCATGTATTTTTGAGAGTTACGCCGGTAACGGGTGTGGGTCATGCTTTGAAGTCGAGGAAACTTACTTCTCGGTTTATTGGTCCTTACCAGATATCCGCGAGAGTGGGTGCTGTGGCTTATCGGGTGGCGTTGCCGCCGAACCTTTCGAATTTACACGATGTGTTCCATGTTTCACAGCTTCGGAAGTATGTTCCGGATCCATCGCATATGATTCCGATGGATGAGGTAGAGGTAAGGGAGAACCTTACGGTCGAGGCATTACCAGTGAGGATTTTGGATCGCGAGGTGAAGCAGTTAAGGGGCAAGGACATTGCGCTTGTGAAAGTGGCGTGGGGAGGCACTGCTGAGGGCAATTTGACTTGGGAGTTGGAGAGTAGGATGCAGGAGTCGTATCCAGAGTTGTTCGTCTCAGGTATATTTTCGAGGACGAAAATTTCTAAGTGGGGGAGAGTTGTAACACCCCAGTTTTGTCATTTTTATTTAATCGAGTCATTTTAATTATTTTAATTATTATATTATTTTATTTTTGACTTTTATTCAGAAATATATTATTTTTCATTGTTGTGATATTTTATCGCGTTTTGGGAGCGTTTGCGAGATATTTGAGTGTAGGGGTATTTTGGTATTTTAATTTATTTTTGTTAAGTTAGAAGCATAATAGAAATAGAAAGAGAGAAAAATAGAGAGAAAGAAAAAGAGAAGAAGGAAAAGGGAAAGAAAAGAGAAAGAAAGGAGAAAAGAGAGAAAACTTGGAAAAAAAGAAATTGATTCAACCGACTTTCCAAAAACACGATTAATCAGGTAAGGGTGTGAAACTTGATTATCTTATGATTGTGTATGATTATGTATGTGTGTGTTGGAATGTTTATTGTGTTTTCATAGCTTTTCAATTCTAGGTCTAAACGATGGAAATCGATGTTTTCGCGGTTGAAATGTGATGTAAATGTTGTAAATTACTTGTTACCATGATTGGGTTATGTTCTGATTGTTATGTTTTGGTTTGGAAGAGTTTTTGGGTGAAAATATGGTTTTTGGGTTTCAAAATAGTGCTGCAGAATTTCTGGGTTTTCCTTGGTTCGCCTAGCGAACCTGGGGCGAAGCAGAAGCGAATGAGTTTTCGTGGGTTCGCCTAGCGAACCAGTTAGCGAAGGTCGGCGAATGTTCGCTAACGTTGTTCGCCTAGCGAACTTTGTATCTTTTTGGCTCTGGTTGTTGCTGCCTTGGTTCGCCAAGGGGTTCGCCTAGCGAACTTTGTGTCTGTTTTTATCTGATAGTGGTTTCGCTAGACATTCTCCTAGCGAAGGTGATAGCGAATGCTCGCTAGAGGGTTCGCCTAGCGAACATGGCAGTTTGTGTAATTTTGTTTTCTTCCTAACTTCTGATCCGTAAGTCAGATTGGAGTGAGGTTGGGTGCGTTAGAAAGATTATGAGTTATTCTTTCTTATTAAAATGGTTTGGAGATTGTTGGCCGATTTAATTATGTCGGGAATTTGGAATGTGTCATTTTGTCGACTTTTGCCGTTTAATTGTGCGTAATTGATGGGTTATCATGCGATGTACTTGTGATATATGTTGGATGACTTGTGTGCTGATTATATGAGGTGAATGCATGTGTTTAAATGTTGTGATGAGGTTTGTGGCCGTATGGCAATTAAATGCATTGTTTTGGGCTTGAGTGCAAAGCATGATTTTTGTTGATTGAGATGATTGCATATATGTGTGCATTTGAATGTCATGAGTCATTGTATGCCAAGCATCATGATATGCATTCTTGTGATATCATGTGCCCGTGTGGGGTGTGAGCGACGAATCGATTCCAGAGGGAATCCGCTATAAGGTCGTGTACCCGTGAGGGGTGTGAGCGATGGTTATAGACGATCGTGTGCCTGTGTGGGGTGTGAGCGATCGGGTTGTGTGCCCGTGTGGGGTGTGAGCGATCCATAAACGTCGTGTGCCTTATACAAAAAAAGGTGTGAGCGACGGGGAACATCGTATGCCCGACGGGGAGTTACATTAAGTAACGAGCGATGGTTCCAATAGTTCCTAAGTGAACTAGTGATGAGATTGATGGATGGATGGTACTGCATATGCATTGCATGGAGTCGTTGTGTCGGTCTCTGTGCATTTGCATAAATCATGAATGGATTGATTTGGTGTGGACTTGTGAATGTTATTGATGAGTTGATATATATACATTTGTGTTGATGATAATTGTAGTGTGTGTGATTGATATGCATTGGTAATGGACATACGAGATATGCATTGTGTGGTGTGGTATTTGATTATGGTGTAGTTGTGGTGAGAATATTTTATATGTGTATTTTTGTGTTATTATATAATTATATGCAATTACATTATGATTGTTTTTCTCAACCTTCTGCTGTTTTATAATGCTCTATGAGGCATTACAGAGTAGATTGTTGGAGGTCTTTTTGTGAAGCTTAGGTCTTCATTCTTTTGTCGGTCGGCTCTGATATGTGACACCGGGTAGTCGGGGTGATTATTTGTATTATGTATACACATGTTTTGGATTGTACTTGTGTGACTTTGTATATGACAGATACACTTTGTATGATGTATATATATGAGATTCAGTTGCAGATTTTCCGCTTTTATTCTATAACTGAATTGTGGGTGTTAGGAACTGAGTTCCTTTGTTATGTGCTACCTGAATTGTTGCATATCTATATGAGCAGGTGATTGTATTTTGTTTTAATTGATGTGACGCCTCTGTCTATGCCGTAAATTTTTAATTATACTCTGATTATTTGTTATTGCTTTATTATTTGGGGGTATAGATTGGGGGTGTTACAGTCTTCGCGCGAGCTGTTTTTTTTCGAGAATACGAGACCGCTGGGCTGTTCTTCGTGTTGCACTTGGCGTTGCTGCTGTTGGAGGTTTGTTACGGCTTTCGTCGAGTCAGAACCACAAGGCTTGTGAGGTTGTTTCCGGTAATGGTTGAAGGTATGTTTGGTGTATGTGTTTTGCGACTATGAAATGTTAATGGTGATTTGAAGCTGAGATGAAGGCCTTTTTTGATGCTGTTAAGAGCAGAAGTTTAATAAAAAAAAAGTGATGGATTGAGTGACGATTTGTGAGTTGTTGGTGTGGGTTTCTCCTCTTATCAATCAGAACCAAACTTCTTGGCTAAGCTTTCAGGTACATCCAATTTGTTTTGTAGCTTTTGAGAAATCTTTTTCATAGCAGGCTATGTGTTGTCTGGAGCAGGGTCAATGGTTCTGTTTGATATGTTTCTGTCAAATGCACAACAGGTTTATTGTCTGTGAGGAGTTTTGGCTATTGTTGATACTGATGATAGCAGGACAGGTGAAGTATTTCTTGGAGTTTTGTTGCAGGATCCATTTTGGTGCAAGATGTTCAGCAGTGTAGTGGCGCAGCATAGTGGATGATCGCACAGTCTAAAGGGATTTGGCATGTAGTGTTTTGGCTTGATGCAGAGGAGCGTGGGATGCTTGTTGTACAAGTTGAAAAGTCAAAGATGGGGCGTTGATCAATTGTTTTTGTCAACTGGGTCATAACCCTCTTTTCTTTTCTGTATTTTCCAACATTCTCAAAAAGGGTTACCATCCAGATGCCATAACTTTTAGTACACTCATCAAGCGTCTTTGTCTCAAAGGAGAGATTGATAAAGCATTGCAATTTATTGATAAGGTGGTAGCGCAGGGGTTTCACTTTAATCAAGTTTGTTATGGGATATTGATCAATGGGTTATGTAAGGCTGGACAAATAAGAGTTGCCTTGCAATTGCTAAGACAAGTTGATGGAAAATTGGTTCAGTCCAACGTGGTAATGTTTATCACCATTATTGATAGTATGTGCAAATATAAACTTATTAATGATGCTTTTAATTTATATTCTAAAATGCTTGCTAAGAGAATCTCTCTTGATATTTTTACTTATAATGCATTAGTCAATGACTTTTACATTGTGGGTGAATTGAAATATGCTATTGGTTTGTTAAACAAAATGATATTAAAAAACATCACCCCAAATGTGTATAGCTTTAATATATTGGTTGATGCAATTAGTAAGGAAGGAAAAATGAAACAAGCTAAAGCAGTGGTTGCTGCCATGATGAAAAAAGGCACAAAACCTGATGTTGTTGCTTATAACTATTTAATGGATGGATATTGTATGGTAAATTATGTATGCAAGGGCAATGACATATTCTACAGTATGGCCCAAATGGGAGTGACTTCTAACGTTTACAGCTACAACATCGTGATTAATGGATTATGTAAGATTAAAATGGTTGATGAAGCCATGAATCTCTTTCAAGAAATGCATCACAAAGATATTATTCCTAATACAATAACCTACAATTCTAGTATTGATGGTTTGTGCAAATTTGGTAGAATGTCATATGCTTTAGAGCTTGTTGATGAGATGCATGACAGATGTCAACTAACTAATATAATTACGTACAATTCTATATTGGATGCTTTATGCAAAAATAATCATCTTAACAAGGCAATTGCGTTATTAACAAAAATTAAGGAGAAGGGTATTCAACTAGATATGTTCTCGTACAATATTTTTATCAATGGACTTTGCAAAGGTGGAAGACTAGAGGATGCACAAATTTTTTTTGAAGATCTTTTGGTCAAATGATACACTCTTGACGTCTACAGTTATAACACTATGATCAATGGGTTTGGCAACAAGGGCTTATTTGATGAAGTATTGACCATGATGTCAAAAATGAAAGACAACGATTGCATTCCGAATGCTATAACATATGAAATACTTATTCTTTCTCTCTATTAGAAATAGAGAAGGTGAAGTAGAGTAGAAGATATATATATATATATATATATATATATAGAGAGAGAGAGAGAGAAGGGGGAAAGTTTGTTATGTAACTGAATTCTTCATTGATAAAATGTTAGTTACAATAATACACTAAGGACATGCTTATATAGTAAGCCCTAACTGTGTTAACTGAGCACAATTAGTTATAATACCTACAGTTGTACTGTATACACCTATTATACAACTATATAACTAATCTGATACTCTAATAGCTTCCCCTCAAAGTGAGGGCATCCCTAAGGGAGTGATGGCCTGTCCTGAACCTGAAGTTTGTCTTTCAACTGCAGAAACCTGAGAGGAGAGAGAGGTTTTGTAAGAAAATCAACATATAGGTCAAAGGCAGGGATATGTTGCGCAACCAGAGTCTTGTTGAGGAATTTTTCTCTCAAGAAGAAGATATCCATCTTCATATGCTTGGTCATGGCATGAAGGATAAGATTGTGAGATAGGGCAAATGTGTTGAGATTGTCACAGTACATCACAGGTGTTGTGAAAGGAATCTTAAGCTCAGTTAGGATAGATTGAATCCACAGAAATTCAGAGGCTGAATTGGCAAAACTTTTGTACTCAGCCTCAATACTTGACCTGGCAATTAATGTTTATTTTCTAGACCACCAAGAGACAAGATTAGGACCAAGAAATATACAGGAGCCTGAGGTGGATTTCCTGTCATCTGGGTCAGAACCCCAGTCAGCATCAGAAAATCCTTTAATGGACAATGGAATGTGTGTGGAAGCAGGCTGAAGAAGAAGACCATGATGCAGAGTACCTTTAAGGTACCTTAAGATACGTTTCACAGCAACCCAATGAGTATCAAGGGGATGAGAAAGAAACTAACAGGCCTTGTTCACTACATAGCTTATTTATGGCCTTGTAATTGTAGCATATTGCAAGGCACCTACAATGTACATGTAGAAGGTGGGCTCAGGCATCAAATCAGTCCCAGGTTTAGAGAGCTTCAGGCTGGAAATCATGGGAGTTGGAACTCCTTTTGCTTCAGACATATTGGCCTTGGGGAGAAGTTCCTTTATGTACTTGGTTTGAGATAGGAACAAAGATCCATTTTTAAGGTGGGAGACTTCAATGCCCAAGAAATATTCAAGGTTCCCAAGTTGCTTAAGAGAAAATTAAGAGTTAAGCTTTGTGACCAAAGTTTGAATTTGATTAGGATAGTTGCTTGTGATGATTATGTCATCAACATACACTAACATGTAGATAATGAATGTAGGTGTAATGAGTGTGAAGAGAGAGGGGTCACATTTACTAGACACAAATTCAAACCCCTTTAGAGCAGAGGTCATCATGTCAAACCAGGCCTTAGGCGTCTGTTTGAAGCCATATAGTGCCTTGTGAAGCTTGCACACTAAGGATGTGTCAGTGCTCTCCAGACCTGGAGGCTGCTGCATATATACTTCCTCTTTTAAAATGCCATAAAGAAAAGCATTATTGACATCAAGTTGTGTCAACTGCCAGCCTTTGGATATAGAAATGGTAAGGATTATGCGAACAATGACAAGCTTTACAACAAGTAAGAATGTCTCTGTGAAGTCAAAATCGTGTTGTTGATGAAAGCCCTTGGCTATCAGCTTGGCTTTGTACTTATTCAAAGTCCCATCAGGGTTTTGTTTCACTTTAAAAACCCATTTGCACCCAATGGCATGTCTATTGGGTGGGATAGAAGTAAGAGTCTAGGTATGATTTTTTAGTAATTCATGCATTGCTGCTAGCCACTTAGGATCCTTCATGGCTACTTTGTAAGATAAAGGCTCTAATTTAGTAAGAAGAAGAGTAGGGTGCAATCTAGGCTGAACTATGCCACCCTTTCTTCTAGTCATCATAGGATGGGTGTTTTGGGGATGAAGAAAGGGAAGATTAGGAGGTGTAGTATTGGTAGGTGAGGTTGGAGAGGAGGAAGAGGATGTTGGAGATGCTGCAAGGGGAGATGATGCAGGGACAAATTCAGAAGGGGAATCAACAGGCTAGTTCAAGGGAAAGGTATAAGCTAGTGTAGAAGATGATCTAGTTGTGTTAGGAGAAGAAAAAGGAATGCCACCAGAGGTAGAGGCAGAAGGATTGGAAGAAGATGAAGGGGGAAGGTAATGGTGCTTGAGACAGGTGAGGTTGGAAGGGAAAAGGAGAAGAAGTAGAAGAACTTTGGGAAGAAGTAGTATAAGAGATAGGTTCAGTGGGAAATAGTTGTGGGTAAGGAAAACTAGACTCATTAAAAAAGACATCCTTGGATATGTACAGTCTTCCATTAGGAGCAAGTCACTTGTAACTTTTGTGGTTAGAGGAGTAGCCTAGAAAGATGCACTATTGTGTGTGAAAGTTAAACTTGTGAGGAGAGTGTGGCCTAAGGTGTGGGTAGCAAGCACACCCAAAGGCCTTGAAAAAGGTGTAATTAGGAGTGACTTGGTATAGAAGAAAATAAGGAGATTGTATGGACAATAAGGGAGTATGCATCCTGTTTATGAGATATGAGGCAGTGAGGCAGGCATGATCTTAAAATTTTAATGGAAGATCGGCTTGAGCTAACAAGGTTAGATCTGTTTCAACCACGTGTCTATGTTTTCTCTCTACAGTTCCATTTTGGTGATGTGTGTGAGGGCAGGCTAGCCTATGGGAAATGCCCTTTGTGAGTAAGAGAAACTTGAGAGCTTGGAACTCTCCTCCCCCACCTATTTGAATAGCTTTAATCTTGGTAGAAAATTGAACTTCAACAGGTGTGATAAAGTGTGTGTGAGTGATTAGAACATCAAATTTAAGCTTCAGAGGAAACACCCAAGTGTACTTAGAGCAAGCATCAACACAAGTCAACAAATATTTGTATCCACATGAGGAAAGTACAGGGGCAAGTCCCCACACATCAGCAAACAAAAGATCAAATGGCCTAATGTATATAGTGTGTGAAGGTGAGCTAGGTATCCTATGAATTTTGCCTAGGCAGCAGGGACTACAAAAGTCTAATACAAATTTGTTAGGTACAAAAACTTTGCACAATTGAAGAATAACCTTCAGAGCTTCATGATTAGGATGACCCAGCCTGTTATGCCACATAAGATAAGGTGAGATAAGTTGTTGGGCAGAATCTGAAGTAGAAACTACTGCAGGAGTGAAGGCAGATTGTGTGGAGGTTCTAGTGACATTATTGGCTACTACTGCCGAGTAAGGATTGAGCTGAATGGAATCAAATGTATATAGTCCATCTTTATTCAGAGTGCCTTGAAGCACCACTTCAGAATTGGCTTGAGTTTTTACAAAGCATTTGTCAGCATGAAACTAAAAAAATACTTGGTTGTCCTTGACAAACTGACTAACAGACATTAGATTTTTAGTAATAGCAGGAACAAGAAATAGATTTTGAAGTGTGAATTGAGTGTGTGCCAAGTGAGGTGATAAAAACCCTAGTGGTGCCTATAGAGGTGATGGTCAGACCTTGACCATTACCAAGAAGAACTTGATCAGTGCTAGGTAGAGTACTACTTTCAGCTAAAAAATATGCATTGTTGGTGACATGGTGAGTAGCACCTGAGTCTGGATACCAGACTTGAGGTTGCAAGGAAGCTGCAGCAACTCCTGAACTAGTGAGATGAGTCTGAGGCTGATATGAAGGTCTGGGAGCAAAACCTGGAGGAGGTTCTCTTAGATCTGGAGAGATTCATTGATTCTGGTGAGGAGTGACCATAGTTTGAGGAGCCAACCATTGATTTCGATGTGCAGATGGTTGAGGAATGCTAGTGTTGGTCTATTGATTCCAAGCTAACCTAGGATTAGGATCTGAGTAGCTCCATGGAGAGTGCATTGCAGGAGGAATGACGATGATAGCATATACTAGCATCATGGCCTGATTTGAAGCAGATTTGACATTGCACTCTGAATATGCCACCTGATATGCCACCTCTATGACAACTAGAGGATCTACCACCACGATATCCTCCATGAGTATCAGTAAAATTAGGCACATTGGTGGTGGCACCAATTGAGAAAGATCATTTTGGACGTGAGGCACAACCTTTGAAGTAGTAGTAGTTTGTGCAACATAAGTTTTTGTGATATTTTTGTTGAAGATAACTTATGAGAAATATTTATGACAACAACTTATGACATTGTTTATAATGTTTTTTCAACTTATTATCTCAAGTTCTTCAAGATAACTAAGTTTTATTTTTGTATTTTAATTCAAAGTACAAAATAGAATATAATAATAATAATAAATTTATTTGTTTTTCCTTAAATAGGTCAGCCTGATAGACTTAAAAGGTTTTTCTTACGGCATGTGACATAGTCTCTTTAGCTAAATAGGCTTATAAAAAAGCCTATGCCTTTTCTATTTAAAAGAAAACCTGGTCTGACCTGAGCCTATGTAGGCTAAGCCGTAAGCCCCTGTTAGTTGACCTGGCCTATTCCCACCCCTACCCATACCTCCACACTTATCCTCATACCCCTAAAATTTTTTAAATATTTTAAAATTATCCTTTTCAATTTTTTTTTTTACTTTTTACTATGCAGTCAAATTAGTAAAAAAAAAAGTGTTTTTTTTAAGTATACGGCGCCAACCGGATAACATTAGGCAAAAAAATTCGGAATGTATTATTTGTAAATGGAAAAACACACACAAAAGAAATCTGGTTATATAATTTAACAAACCGGATAATTTGTAGTACGTGAGTTATCCCTTTTATATAATACCTTCCGGAAAACACATTCATAAGTTCTCCGGTTTGTATTTTACACGTTCCGGATAACTTATGTAAGTGTTCAGGTTTTGTTTTTTTGACTTCCGGATAATTTTACCCCAAGTTATCTGGAACGTTTTTTTTATATTTTTTTTAAAATTTTATATTATTTATTTTATTTTTTAATTTTTGTCACATTTATGTTAGGCATGGACAATCCTTTGATGATATGCGATAAAAACCAGACATGTGTAGACATGACAGAGATATGTGAAACCCATTTAATTAACTTGCTGCCATGCACAACAACCTCCAACTCTTTCTTCGGAAATCTCTCCTGAAAATAAATCATAATATATGTTATAATGTATAAATAATTAACACTAAATTTGATTCAAGCTAAAATATCGTAGACAAACTTACTTGTCCCTCCCACAAATGCTGAGCAACGTGGTTCTAATACCTCACTAAAAGAGACGTATCATATGGTCCTTTAGAAAATGGTGGATGCAGCGGAATATGCACGGTGCTGCTATCTGATCTTCCTCACGATTCGACGGTTGTCGAGTCGGCCGTCCCTTACCGTATCGTCAATAAATTCTTCCATCACGTCCTCGAATGCGGGCCACTAAAAAAATAAATAAATTAATTAAAAAAATAAATAAATACAAAAAATAAAATAAAAAATCCATCAAACCTGAAAACTACTGGGCAAGTTTTTCGGAACATCTACTAACAGAACCGGATAACATGAGGATAAGTTATCTGGTAAAACTAATAAAAGAACTAGATAACTAGACCACAAGTTATCCGATACGCAAAAAATACCAACCAGATAACTTTACCACAAGTTATCCGAAGAACAAACTTAAAAAAATTTAAATCGAAAAACTCACTATTATGTTCTTCGGAATGCAAAATGTGAATCAGATATCTTGTGTTTGGGTTCTCTGGAAGTTAAAAAAATACACAGATTTTGCATGCTCTAACCAGAAGAAAATGAAAAAAAAATTGAAAATTTTAAATAGTTAAGTATTTATGCGAAGATATTTTTATTCAATTTTTTATGTTGTTGGGAGTATAAGATTAAATGTAGGGGTATGAAATAATTTTTTTTATTAATATATGTAAAAGGTTAAAAAAAACATTTAAGTAGAATAGAAACGGAATAGTTTTATAATCATCCTTTGCATGATGCGGAAAACTATGATATGTACAAGAAGGTTGTATTTTCTTTGCTTGATGGACAAGTATTATCATTTATACCACTAATTAATTCCTAAAATTAATTATTATTATTTGTTTTAAAAAGGGGCAATTTATATTTTGAAAGAAACGGGGAAATTATGTTATTAATTTTGAATAATAATTGCACAATATCACTTAGATTCATTATCGCTAGAAAAAGATTTAGTATCTCTAAAAATTCGATTAGATTTAGTATTCTTTTTCCTTATAAAATAAAAATAGTTTATTTGTTTTTTCTATTCACCTCGAAATTCAAACCCTTGATTTTGATCGCTACAACTGCCCCGTAATCGGCGCGCGGTCGCGCCACCGTCTTTTTGTCCGTTAGCCGTCGCACTATAACCTCTGTTAGCCTTCGCATCTCCTCCTCTATCACCGGCCAGCGTTTAAGGTTTGCTTCTTAACTTTCTCCCTAATTCTACTTTTCCGCGTTACCTTTTCTGTTTTTGTCGTCTGTGATGAGTTCCGTTAGGTTTGGTTAATAATAGTATTTGAAATAGTTTAGAGATGAATTAGCATAGTGCAGAAGAATTAGAGAAGAAAAATTAATATTGAAAGTTGAGTTATAATCATCGGTAAAATATAATTTATATATTTCAAGATATAATTTCAATATTTCAACATAATTTAGTTAATTTTTTTGTTGTGCCCTCTTTTTTTAAGGTTCATCTTTTGTGAAAGACATGAATTTGAAGAAGAGAAGTAGAAGAGGAATTCAAGATGAGAAAAAAGAGAGAGTTGAAGAGAAGAACTTCATCTTCCCATGATGAATACAATAGTTCAGAGTATGTACACAAAGAAATATTGAAAGATCAAAGCGAGAAGGAGGAACTAGAGCAGCATTTGAGAGAAAGGGATTCGGCCAAAACACGAAAATTAGCTGAACCGAAGAAAGTTTATAGAAAATCTAATGCGGCAAAAGAGAATGAGGATGTTGAATCATTGAGAAAAGTTTCGAGGCAAGAGTACTTGAAAAAGAGAGAGGAAAAGAAATTACAAGAACTCAAGGATTATATTGAGGATGAGCAATATCTTTTTGAAGGTGAGAAACTTTCAGAAGCTGAATATCGTTGTCTCGTGCACAAGAAAGAGACATATAACATACTTTCAAAGAACAAAGGGTTAAAGAGTGCGGATAATGAATATAGAATGCCAGAAGCTTATGATGATCAACATAGGGGCGTTAATCAAGAGAAGAGGTTTTCTGTGGCTATGCAGCGTTACACCGATCAAAATATTGAGAAAGAAGATGCTTGGGAAGAACAACAAATTAGAAAGTCAGCATTGAAGTTTGGTTCGAAAAATAAAAGACGAGCCTCTGATGATTACCCATTTATGTTCGAGGATCAAATTGATTTTATCAAGGGTTTTATGATTTATGGAGATAAGTCTGATTTTGAAGAAGAGATTGCATTGGAAAAGTCTAGAGTTAAAAGGTCAGTTTTAAAGGCACTTCAAGAAGAGAGGAAAAAGCTACCTATCTATTCTTTCCGGGATGAATTGCTTCAAGCGGTTCATAATCACCAGGTACTTGTCATTGTCGGCGAAACTGGTTCTGGAAAGACTACACAAATTCCCCAATATCTCCACGAAGCTGGTTATACAAAGCATGGAAGAATGATTGCGTGTACTCAGCCACGGCGTGTTGCTGCTATCAGTGTTGCTGCCCGAGTTTCTCAAGAAATGGGTGTTAAACTAGGACACGAAGTTGGTTACTCCATACGTTTTGAGGATTGCACGTCCAAGAAGACCATCTTGAAATATATGACCGATGGAATGTTGTTGAGGGAATTCCTTGTTCAGCCTCAGCTGGAAAGTTATAGTGTTGTAATGGTGGATGAGGCTCATGAAAGAACACTTTCTACTGATATTTTGTTTGGATTAGTGAAGGATCTTGCTCGTGCTCGACCTGATCTTAAGGTGCTGATATCAAGTGCTACTCTTGATGCAGAGAAGTTTAGCAACTACTTTGATCATGCTCCAATATTCAAAATTCCTGGGAGACGGTATCCTGTTGAAATACACTTCACCAAAGCACCAGAAGCCAACTACTTGGATGCTGCTATCGTCACAACACTTCAAATCCATGCCACTCAACCTCCAGGAGATATATTGGTATTTCTTACGGGTCAAGAGGAAATTGAAACGGTAGAAGAAATCCTGAAACGTCGGATGAGAGGTTTTGGGACTAAAATAGCTGACTTAATTATATGCCCGATATATGCCAACCTGCCAACTGAACTACAAGCTAAAATATTTGAACCCACTCCTGAAGGGGCTAGAAAGGTAGTCCTTGCCACCAATATTGCAGAAACATCATTAACAATTGATGGGATTAAGTATGTCATTGATCCAGGATTCTGTAAGATGAAATGTTATAATCCAAGGACTGGAATGGAGTCTTTACTAGTAACTCCCATCTCAAAAGCTGCGGCAAAGCAAAGAGCTGGTCGTTCTGGAAGGACAAGTTCTGGTAAGTGCTTTCGATTGTATACTGCATATAGTTTTTTAAATGATTTGGAAGATAACACTGCACCTGAAATACAACGAACTAACCTTGGAAATGTAGTCTTAACTTTAAGTTGTCTTGGTATTGAGAATGAAAAGTTGTTTCAGTTTGAATTTATGGATCCTCCACCAGTTGAGGCCATAACAAAAGCCGTGGAGCTTTTATATGCACAAAATGCTTTAACTGTTGGTGGCAAATTAACTAAGGTAGGCAGACGGATGGCTGAGTTCCCGCTTGATCCCATGTTGTCAAAAATGATAGTTGCTTCAGAAAAGTACAAGTGTTCTGACGAAATCATCTCCATTGCTGCCATGCTTTCTGTTGGCAACTCAATATTTTACCGTCCGAAGGATAAACAAGTACATGCAGACAATGCAAGAATGAATTTTCACACAGGAAATGTTGGTGACCACATTGCACATCTAAATGTCTACAATTCATGGAAGGAGAGCAATTATTCAACACAATGGTGTTACGAAAATTATATACAAGTAAGAAGTATGAAACGTGCTAGGGATATCCGTAATCAACTTGCAGGTCTTTTGGAGAGGGTTGAGATCGAACTAACTTCAAATTCTAATGATTTATGTGGAACAATCAATTCATAATCAAATGATTCTGTTTCTGTTTGTACAGTCCATTAGGATTAGGATTAATGTAATTAATTAGCTATTATTTCCTGTTTTTTCTGTAATTAGAATTAGCAGTTATGGGAAATTAATTCCCCTGATTCTTAGGGCAGATCTCTCTTTCAAATTCTGCCTGCTGTATTCTATAAATACAGCATCTGTAATTCTCATTAGATACAAAGAAATATAAAATATATTTTTACATGGTATCACAGCACGATCTGAACCATCCCTAACCTAGCGCCGCCAAACTATGGAGGATCCCAAATCTGATGAATCGCTCAAAGTGGAGACTGGATCATTTCCGACCAGTTCACACGAAGGGCTCACTCACCTCATCACAGGCCATAAATTAAATGGTCAAAACTATACCCAATGGGTAAGGTCAGTCAAGATCTTCCTCGAAGGAAAAGGAAAGGAAGGCTACACCACAGGAGATTCTAAATGTCCTGAGAAAGGAGACAAAAACTTTCAGAAATGGAAACTTGAGAACAGCCAAGTCATGTCATGGCTGCTCAATACCATGACAAATGAAATTGGTGAAAATTTCATGTTCTATGACACTGCAAAAGAAATATGGGATGCAGTGAAGGAAACTTACTCAAATGTTGACAATACATCTGTCGTATTTGAGATAAAAAGCATTCTTCATGACCTTCGACAGGGAGAATCTTCTGTTACTGAGTATTTTAACATACTTAACAAACACTGGCAGCAACTCGACATATACGAAGAGGTTACATGGTGTTGTACAGAAGATCAAAAGAAGTATAAGGAATTGGTGGAAAAAGATAGGATTTACAAATTCCTATTGGGATTAAACAAGGACCTAGATGAAGTTCGTGGAAGGATTCTTGGAACCAAACCACTTCTCAAAATTCGAGAAGCCTTTTCAGAAGTGAGAAGGGAAGAAAGCAGGAGGAAAATCATGTTGGGGACACCCAACTCAGTTCCGTACGGCGAGAGCTCTGCAATGGCAGCAAGAGGGAATCAGCCCCGGCCACCACAAAGGAAAACTCGCCCCTGGTGTGATCACTGCAAGAGACCGGGCCACACAAAGGAAACATGTTGGATTATACATGGAAAACCTTCAGAGGCCAAATTGTTCAAAGGCAAGGAGGGCAGAGGTAACACAGCATGTAACAATCAAGAAAGTGAGGTATACTCTAACTCATCCTGTTTTAGCAAAGAACAAATGGAGGCTCTTCAAAAACTCTTTCAGCAAACCATGTTAACTGCAGAAAAAGGTGGTACTGCTGTAGTTGCTCAAAGAGGTAATTACTTACATGCTCTAAACACTAGTAAGGAAAAAACAAAATCATGAATTGTTGACTCAGGGGCTTCAGATCACATGACTGGAGACTTTACTTTGTTTAGTAGTTATTCTCCATGTCCTTATAACTATAATGTTCGAATAGCTGATGGTACACTTTCTAAGGTCATGGGTAAAGGATCAATTATCATTTCACCAAATATTACACTTCCCTCTGTTTTGTATGTGCCCAAACTGGATTGTAACTTGCTGTCTATTAGCAAGATTACAAGAGATTTGAAATGTGTTACTAAATTCTTCCCTAACTTGTGTGAATTTCAGATTTTGGAGTCGGGGAAGACGATTGGCAATGCTGAAGAGTGTGCTGGACTCTACTTCCTTCAAGTGGAAAAATCAGAAAAAAAACTCAAGAATAATTATCATGTTGCAGCTGCAGCTTCAAATGATAATAATCCTGTAATGATGTGGCACTATAGATTAGGCCACCCAAATTTCTTATACTTGGAAAAAATGTTTCTGTTGGTAGACCTCCTATTACTAATGTTTATGTTAGACGTAGGCCCAAGGCCCAGTGAATTAAACCCAAATTAGATAGTTAAATGTAATGTATTTAAGTAGAATAAAGAATGAGAAAGTCTCATTCAGTTTGCTATTGATTGGTTTGGTTAGGCAGAGACTAGGCTCTCTAATCCTAGAGGTTGTATACAGTTAATTATATATTTATAACCGCTGTTGCAGTTGTAACTGCTGCACAACTGTTGCATAACTGCATAACTGTTTGTGTGTTATCTTCCCTTTCTATATCAATACTATTCAGAATCTATCATTGGTATACAGAGACAACGATCCTTGGCACTAATTCATGGTCCACACGCGCCGCAACATGGAAGCAAGATTGGAATTTTTAGAAAGGGCATATGAAGGTTTTGTCGCAACCAGAGAAGAAATTCAGGAAATGCGCAATCTGATGGAAACTGAGAAATATGAGTCGCAACGCCGAATTGACCAACTGCTCGAAACTGTCCGCGGTCTAACCGTTCGAAGTGACAACCTAGGTTATGGTGGCCCTGTGATGGGACAGAATCTCCGCAATTCTGAAAAAATGGAGGAAACTTACGATTCCCATATTCGAGGGTGAAGATGCTTTTGGGTGGATTAATCGTGTAGAACGCTATTTTGATTTAAGGGGTGTCACTGATGAGGAAAAGGTACAGGCTGCAATGATAGCCATGGAAGGAAAAGCACTCACTTGGTATCAATGGTGGGAATTTTGTTCTCCCTCACCATCGTGGGCAGATTTTAAGGCTGGTTTGATTAAACGTTTTCAACCATCAATGCTTCAAAGTCCCTATGAATTGCTTCTTAGCCTTAAACAAACGGGCTCGGTGGAAGAATATCGTGATCGGTTTGAGTTATATGCTGGCCCACTTCGAAGTGCAGACCCAGATTATCTTAAGGGAATTTTTCTCAATGGGTTAAAAGATGGTGTGAAAGCAGAATTAAAATTACACCCGGTTACAAACTTGGCCGAAATGATGGATTTCGCACAGAAAATTGATGCAAAAAATCTCATTCTTGACAAAGGCACTTCCTCCAACACCCATTCTAAGCCTTTCATTAAAGGTTACCCTTCTAACCGCACTGTTACTTGGGACTCTAACAATAAGGTCTCCAATACCAAAACAACGACTACTCCTACTACATCCGAGACATCCAACCCAAGACCAGCGACTACGTCGCGTGGGCGAGCCTTTCGCCGCCTTACAGACACAGAAATGCAGGACAAAATGGCCAAAAATTTATGTTTTCGTTGTGATGAAAAATTTGCTCCGGGTCATGTATGTGCAAATAAACAATTTCATGTCATGCTGTTGGAAGAAGAGGACGACGAGGAATCAGCCCAAACTATTGAAACGGCAGCGGAACCAACACTCCATAGCCTCCACTTATCCATGTATAGTATATCTGGATTCACATCCAAGAAAACTATCAAGTTGTGGGGATATTTGGCTGAACAACGTGTTTTGGTTTTGATAGATTGTGGAGCCTCTCACAATTTCATTTCCTATCCCTTAGCACACCAACAAGGCTTATCCATTGCTGCAACACCTTCTTTCAGTGTCGAGGTGGGAGATGGACGCAAAATTCAATGTGGAGGGGTGTGTCAACAATTAACCTTGGACATTCAAGGCCTTATAATTCAACAGGATTTTTATGTTTTTGAACTTGGTGGAGTTGATATTGTGTTGGGGATGGAATGGCTAGCACAACTTGGAGAAATCCGGGCTAACTTTGGAGACTTACTTCTCAAAGTTCCTACACCACAGGGTACGCACATCATCCAAGGGGATCCCACACTCTGCAGGGCACCGGCATCTATCAAGTCTATGTGTAAAGCACTCTCCCAGCAAGGGGAGGGTTTTATAATCACATTCCACATGATTTCAGAAGCAGAAGACCCACATGCTGCCACACCGTTATGGATTCGACCCGTTTTGGAGGACTACCCAGAAGTTTTTACCGAATTACAAGGTTTGCCACCCCAACGGATTCATGACCATGCAATCATCTTGCAGGAAGGCGCTGCCATACCCAATCTACGGCCTTACAGGTATCCCCATTATCAAAAAAATGAAATTGAGAAATTAGTGGATGACATGTTGCAATCGGGAGTCATTCGCCCGAGTGTTAGCCCTTACTCTAGCCCTATCATCCTTGTCAAGAAAAAAGATGGTGGCTGGCGGTTTTGTGTGGATTATCGTGCCTTAAATAAAATCACGCTGCCAAATAAATTCCCTATCCCCATTATTGATGAACTGTTGGATGAACTCGGAGGTGCCACAGTATTTTCTAAACTGGACTTGAAGGCTGGTTATCACCAAATCAGAATGAAAATAGAGGACATTTCCAAAACAGCTTTCAGAACTCATGAAGGCCACTATGAATTTGTTGTTATGCCTTTTGGTCTTACTAATGCCCCTTCTACATTTCAGGCTTTAATGAATGACGTTTTACGACCATATTTACGTAAATTCACCTTGGTCTTTTTTGATGATATTTTGGTGTATAGTAAAACTGAGGAGGAGCACAAGAGACATTTAGGGGCTGTTTTGACTTTGCTCAAAGAGAATCAATTAGTTGCCAACTTAAAAAAGTGTACATTCGGACAAAGCCAATTGGAATATCTCGGACACATCATTTCGGGGCAAGGTGTAGCAGCTGATCCGAAAAAAATTGAAGCAATGCTCAATTGGCCTATACCAAGGGATCTCAAAGCCTTAAGGGGATTCTTAGGTCTCACGGGTTACTATCGACGGTTTGTTCGAAATTATGGGAAAATTGCAAGACCTCTCACTCAACTTCTTAAAAAAGACAATTTCGGTTGGAATGAGGAAGCACATGCTGCCTATGTGATTTTGAAGAAAGCCATGGCTGAATTACCCATCCTTACTGTACCAGATTTTTCTCTTCCTTTTGTTATTGAAACAGATGCTTCTAATAAAGGTTTAGGCGCCGTCTTAATGCAGCAGGGCCGACCGGTAGCATTTCTGAGCCAAACCTTGTCTGACCGGGCACAGCGAAAATCTGTCTACGAACGAGAACTTATGGCTATTGTCATGGCAGTGCAGAAATGGAGGCACTACTTGATGGGCCGTCATTTTATTATTCACACTGACCAGAAAAGTTTGAAGTTCCTCACTGACCAACGCATTTTGGGTGAAGACCAATTCAAATGGACTTCTAAATTAATGGGTTTTGATTTTGATATTGTTTACAAACCCGGGAGTGATAACAGAGTAGCGGATGCCTTATCCCGTTGCATGACTTATGCTGCAGTCTCTGTGATACACTTTGCTGATTTGGAAGAATGGGAAGCAGAAGTGTTGGCTGATTCAAAACTCCAAAGCATTATTCACGACTTGCTGCGAAATTCAAATACTCACCCGAATTATACTTTCCAAAACCGGAAGTTGTTCTACAAAGGCAAGTTAGTCTTACCCCGGAGTTCTTCTAAAATTCCCCAACTACTACAGGAATACCACTCTTCCGCAGTAGGTGGTCATTCCGGATTTTTTCGCACTTATAAACGGTTAGGTGCCTTGGTTTATTGGGAAGGGATGAAGAAAGATATTCAGAATTTTGTGGCTTCTTGTGCCATTTGCCAACAAAATAAATACGAAACCTTATCCCCTGCCGGTCTTCTCCAACCACTTCCAATTCCCTCTCAAGTTTGGGCTGATATCTCAATGGATTTCATTGAAGGGCTTCCCAAAAGTCAAGGTAAAGATGCTATTTTAGTGGTGATTGACAGACTCACTAAATACGCTCATTTCTTGCCTCTTAGCCATCCTTTTACTGCTAAATCAGTAGCAGGAATCTTCCTGCAGGAAATTGTTAGACTACATGGGTTCCCTTCCACCATAGTCTCTGATAGGGACAAGATTTTCTTGAGTCATTTCTGGACAGAATTATTCAAGATGGCTGGCACTAAACTGAAGTTCAGTACAGCTTATCACCCTCAAACAGATGGCCAAACTGAGGTCACAAATAGGTGCTTGGAGACCTATTTGAGATGTTTAACCGGGCATAAACCACGACAATGGGTCAAGTGGCTGGGTTGGGCAGAATTCTGGTTCAATTCCAATTACAACACCTCAACCAAAACCACTCCGTTCAGAGCTTTATATGGCCGTGATCCACCACATTTGGTTAAAGGAACCACTACGCCCTCAGCGGTGGAGGAAGTTAACAGGTTGACTCAAGAACGAGACATCATTCTGCATGACCTTCGTTCCAATTTAGAGAGGGCCCAGAACCGGATGAAAACTCAAGCCAATAAACATCGGCGAGATGTCTCCTTTGCTGTTGGGGACTGGGTTTATCTCAAGTTGCAGCCCTATAGACTCAAGTCTTTGGCAAAGAAGATAAATGAAAAACTTAGTCCTCGTTTTTATGGCCCTTATCAAATTACTAAACTCATCGGTTCAGTTGCTTATCAATTAGACCTTCCTGCTGAAAGTAAGATTCATCCCGTCTTTCATGTCTCTCTGCTGAAGAAAGCTATCACACCAGTCTTAAATCCTCAACCATTACCTCTTATGCTGTCAGAAGATTTAGAACTTCAAGTAGAACCCCAAGTTCTCATGGATGTCCGTACTAATGCTGCCAATGTCGT
This sequence comes from Lathyrus tuberosus, assembly GCA_022829125.1. Taxonomy (NCBI): domain Eukaryota; kingdom Viridiplantae; phylum Streptophyta; class Magnoliopsida; order Fabales; family Fabaceae; genus Lathyrus; species Lathyrus tuberosus. Next base: position 28,840,125 of record JALAZF010000004.1, on the reverse strand, counting down.
GGAGGTGCTCATTCAATGGAAAGACTTACCAGACTTTGAAGCAACTTGGGAAACATTTGAGGTTATCAATCGCCAATTTCCTGAATTTCACCTTGAGGACAAGGTGAAACTTTTGGGGGGGAGTATTGTTGGTAGACCTCCTATTACTAATGTTTATGTTAGACGTAGGCCCAAGGCCCAGTGAATTAAACCCAAATTAGATAGTTAAATGTAATGTATTTAAGTAGAATAAAGAATGAGAAAGTCTCATTCAGTTTGCTATTGATTGGTTTGGTTAGGCAGAGACTAGGCTCTCTAATCCTAGAGGTTGTATACAGTTAATTATATATTTATAACCGCTGTTGCAGTTGTAACTGCTGCACAACTGTTGCATAACTGCATAACTGTTTGTGTGTTATCTTCCCTTTCTATATCAATACTATTCAGAATCTATCAGTTTCCCTCTTTATTCAATAAAAACAAGGAACATTTTCAGTGTGAAATTTGCCAATTGTCTAAACATACCCGAAACCATTACTCACCCCAATCTTATAAACCCTCCAAACCTTTTTCATTAATTCATAGTGATGTATGGGGACCATCACGAGTCCACAACATTACAGGCTCGAGATGGTTTGTCACCTTTATTGATGATCACACACGTGTTACCTGGGTGTTTCTAATGAAGGAAAAATCAGAAGTAGGGAGAATATTTGAAATTTATCATAAGATGGTACAAACACAATTCCAAAGCAATATTCAAATACTTAGAACCGACAATGGTCGTGAGTATTACAACCTTGCTCTAAATTCCTATCTTCAAAAGGTTGGAATTGTTCACCAAAGCTCGTGTGTGGACACTCCCCAACAAAATGGGGTAGCAGAAAGGAAAAATAGACACCTTTTGGAAGTGACTAGATCAATTATGTTGGCCACAAATGTCCCACAACACTTTTGGGGAGAAGCTGTCCTTTCAGCAACTCACCTTATAAATCGAACGCCCTCCCGTATCCTTAACTTTAAGACCCCAATCTCCACACTTCAAAACCTATTTCCAACCAGCAAAATCTTTTCCTCCATTCCATTAAAAATATTTGGATGCTCCACTTTTGTCCATAACCTCAACCCTCACCGAAGCAAATTAGACCCAAAATCCATCAAATGCATTTTTCTTGGTTACTCTCCTCACCAAAAGGGATATAGGTGTTACTCTCCCCATACCAAAAAATTTTACCACACTATGGATGTAACCTTCTTTGAAAATCAGCCCTATTACACCAAAACTGGTATTCAGGGGGAGCAATCATACATCGAAAATTCAGAATACCAACTTTTGCCTCTTGAACTAACTGAACATGACAAAATCTTACCAGACCAAACCGGTAACACTCAATCAGCCGAACCTATGCCTAAACCAGTTGAAAAATTACCAAACCAAACCTCTAACATTCAACCGAGTGAAAGGACAGCAGAAGCTTTGACGGAAACAGGACCAATTATAGTCCCAACCACATCTCAACAGAATTGTGATTTAAAAACAGGCAAGTGGAAGGGTTTTTGTTATAAAAAGAAGAGGAAGGAAGTAGAGTCAAGTATAGCTCCGATGCAAGGCCATGAGTCAGACCAGACTCTAGAAAATGAAGTTCCCGCCGGTAATATTCTTCCTAACTCTGAACATGTTGATATAAATACAGCAGATATTGATATTCCTATTGCTGTGAGAAAAGGGGTTAGATCTTGCACTAAACACCCTATTGAAAAATATATCTCCTATGGAAAACTATCACAAAGTTACAGGTCTTTTGTAGCAGCTGTTGACAACATAGAAATTCCAAATAATATTCAAGAAGCATTGCAGAAACCTGAATGGGCAGCAGCTGTAACAGAAGAAGTTCAAGCACTCGTAAGAAATTGCACATGGGAAATCACTGCCATACCAGAAGGGAAGAAGGTAGTAGGATGCAAGTGGATATTTTCAATTAAGCACAATGCTGATGGGAGTATAAACAGGTACAAAGCTCGGTTGGTTGCTAAGGGGTTCACACAATCATATGGGGTGGATTATGAGGAGACTTTTGCACCTGTTGCGAAGCTCAATTCTGTCCGGGTTCTACTATCTCTGGCAGCAAATCTAGATTGGCCCCTATACCAACTAGACATAAAGAATGCATTTCTAAATGGGGAGTTACAAGAAGAGGTATATATGCAAATTCCTCCGGGACTTGAATCACCTGGAACCTCCAACATGGTGTGTCGACTTCAAAAATCTCTATATGGCCTCAAACAATCACCAAGGGCATGGTTTGACAGACTAACAAAAGTTGTCAAGCAAGATGGTTTTGTTCAATGTCAAACAGATCATACTATGTTTGTCAAGCACTCTTTGGATGGGAAGATAGCTTTGTTTATTGTCTATGTTGATGATATCGTAATTACGGGAGATGATGAACAAGTCAACCAGTTAAAGAAACTTCTAGCAAAAGAATTTGAAGTCAAAGACTTAGGACAACTCAAGTATTTTCTAGGGATGGAAATTGCACGAACAAAGAATGGTATTTCAGTTTCACAAAGGAAGTACACGCTGGATTTACTTCAAGAAACAGGTATGCTTGGATGCAAAGCTGCCAATACTCCCATAGAGCAAGTAAAAAGGAGTGAAGATGAAAATGTACTAGCTAATAAAGATAGATATCAAAGTCTAGTCGGAAAATTAATCTATCTAACTCACACCAGACCAGACATTGTTTTTGCTGTAAGCATGGCTAGTCGTTATATGTCAAATCCAACTGAAACTGACATGAGAAATGTGAACAGAATTCTCCAGTACCTGAAAGGTACGCCAGGCCGAGGACTTTATTTTCAAAAGAACTCAAACAGAGGTATTGAAGTCTACACTGATTCTGATTGGGCAGGATGTTTATCTGACAGAAAATCGACTACAGGCTATTGCACATTTGTATGGGGTAATATGGTAACTTGGAGAAGCAAGAAACAATCTGTTGTGGCTAGGAGTAGCGCAGAAGCGGAATTCAGAGCTATGTCACAAGGTATTTGTGAAGGAATTTGGCTCAAGAGAATGCTAGATGAGATCAAAATTCCTACCAATCACCCCATGAAGATATTATGTGATAACAAGGCTGCTATTAGCATTGCGAAGAACCCGGTACAGCATGATAGAACAAAGCATGTAGAGATAGACCGACACTTCATCAAAGAGAAAATTGATCATGAAATTATAAGTGTTAACCATATTCCATCATGCCAGCAAACTGCAGACATTCTAACAAAAGCCCTTCCAAGGAACATATACGAGAATATCAGATCCAATCTGGGTATGATAGACATCTACCACCCAGATTGAGGGGGAGTGTGGAACAATCAATTCATAATCAAATGATTCTCTTTCTGTTTGTACAGTCCATTAGGATTAGGATTAATGTAATTAATTAGCTATTATTTCCTGTTTTTTCTGTAATTAGAATTAGCAGTTATGGGAAATTAATTCCCCTGATTCTTAGGGCAGATCTCTCTTTCAAATTCTGCCTGCTGTATTCTATAAATACAGCATCTGTAATTCTCATTAGATACAAAGAAATATAAAATATATTTTTACAATTTAGATGCCATCAAGAAATCCATAATATCTGGATTTTTCCCTCACTACGCAATATTGCAAAATAATGGATCTTATCGAATGGTTAAAAATCTTCAGACTGTGTACATACATCCTAGTTCAGGGCTAACAAAGGATCTTCCAAGATTGGTTTTATACAATGAATTAGTACTCACAACCAAGGAATATATGAGACAGGTCACCGAGATAAAGCCAGAGTGGTTGCTGGAGATAGCCCCCCACTTTTACAATCCAAAACATTTTGAAGACTTGAGTTCCAAAAAAACTTCCCGTGGACATGGACTTACATAAAAGGGCTGTCAGCGGGAGATGAAAGTATATTCGTTGGATGGTGTTTTTATTGGAGGGAAGTGCATTACCTGCTTAATTTCTGTTTTTAATTAATCATTTTCTTTCTCATAATTGGTTTGTGCATATTGGCAGTTCTTTCTGGTTATGCAATAGACTTGGATTTTAAAATTGTTTATTTAACATTTGAATAATATATTGGAGCCTCTATTCTAATTTGGAGTCCACATGTCATGATTTTTTCCATTGAATGTTTTGCATCTGTTTGCAGGTTGCAAGAGGGACATATACTTTATTTGTTTTATTAGTCGAAAGGAGAAGTTATGTTGTTTGACAAAGGTTATTATTTTTGTATCTTATTTCTTACATACTCAAATCGTTCATATTGATTAAGCCAAGTTTAAACTTTATAGAATGCAACCATTATTCAATATTCAAATTGCAAAGTGGATATAGACGGTAACAAGGTTGTCAAACCAAGAACCGAAGCAATTAAAGATTTTGGTCCGTCATCCCAAGGTAAGATTTAAATTCTTTTATTCCGAGGAAGGAATATGGGGCTGATTAATCATAATATCATAATTGGACTAGATCATATGTATAAAATGTATGGAAAAAATAACTATTTCAAATGCTTTGTTCAGACATAGTTATTGCTGATTACTTTTTTAATAGCAGTTCTGCTAGATTTTAACTACATGTTTTTGTTATTGTTCTTTCTAATTGATACATATTGACTCATTTCCTTGATTTTGTTGAGCTCACTTTGGTTATCCGTCAATTTCAACAATCTTGCATACCGGCTTCTATACGGTTGCATGTTCTATTGAGGTTCCAAACATAATCCAAGAATGAAAAGGGGATTTGGTTCATTCATTTACTTGTTGAATGAAATATATATTATTTATTTTCATCTTTGACTTGTTTTATGCTTGGACAACTTTAAACTGGGTTGTGGTTATTATGTCTTGTATAATTATACAAATTCAAATTTTATTGTTCTTACATTAATGAATATATTTGTGTTGCTATGTTGTACATGATTGTTGCAACTAACTTTAACACGCCTCTGAAAATTTTTAAACAATTCAATTTCCCTTTAGTTCTGAAAGTTGTCTCGACTCTATAAAGTTTAAAATTTGATCCAAATTTGATATAAACTTTATTTACTTCAAATTCGATTTGTATCAAGTACACCTACAATGTAGTTCACGTCTTTAAGCTCAACTCTTTGTTTATAATTTGTAAATGAAAAGTTATCTCTTTTGTATAAAAATCAAAAGAATTTGTAGATTTCTCAACTTTTAATATTTTTGATTAGTAAAAGTATATATATATATATATATATATATATATATTATTGTGTTTGAGTAGTATCTTAAAATAATGGGTTTAATTTTTAATTAAGATTAGGGTGTTATACTGTATATCAAACCCTTTTGTTATTTGTAGATACTTCAAAATTCTTTTTCTTGCAACGAGTTTCACGCTTTGGCAGTCTTAGATTCTATAATTTTTAGAAAAATTGCATCAATTACGACTTATTACTTATTGCAAGGTGAACAACGTCTTTAAACTTTTTTGTATATTTTTTTCAACTCTTTTTTTTTTTAGCTACATTAAGAGCTGAAGTATTTGCAGAAGCGATGAAGTCTTCTTCTACTATGTCTCATAAATTTTGAGATGAAAAAAAAATGTCTTCATTTTAATAGGTCAGAAATCATAATTTTTACCGTTAAAAATAGGAACAGAAATAGATGAGAATTGAATGGTGTTATCCATATCTGATAAAAATTATTGGAGTGGGGGATTTTGGAATAGTAGGTAGGTAATATAACTATGTCCAACCGAACATAGTTCTAATGCCATTGTTGGTAGTTGAATAGTTTATAATTGATAAGAGATAGGTTTAAAAAATTGTTTAGGAAAAAGGCTATAACATTGATTTTTTGGATTATCAATTACAAAGTACGAATTGTCTGTTTATAGATTCAAGTCACCAACCTCTAAATGGTGATGAATGTTTCTACATTATTTTTGTTCTTCTAACATTTCCATACATATTATATTTATAGATTCTTCTACTATTTTCATACACATACTATACACATTTTTCCTACCATTTTCACGTGATTAACTTCGCTTTTGTTTTCTGCAAAAATTCGATAAAATCAATGTCAACTAAAAGTATGAATATATTGTAGTTTTGATATATAATTTGGAGAGTCAGAATCTTGATTGCATTTGTTATGTTAAAGTGCGTGATCTTTTAAGTAGGAAAAAATGGTGAAAATCTTCATATATTCTAATTTATAGATGGTGTTGAGTGTATTTTCTATTATAATAGTTTATATTAATCAGGAACTTTAATAGTGAGTAAGTTTGTTTTTTACTCATTCTTTTGAAAACTCCCACATTTTAGCTAGCACGATGGTGACCCTTGCTTTATTTTAGGTTTAATGTATCATTTAGTCCCTTAATTTTATAAGAAGTTTCTTTTTGGTTTCCTAACTAAAACATGTTACATAATGATTTTTTAACTTCACTTCTGTTATACTGTTTGGTCTTTTCCATTAGTTTCTATTGGAAAAACGTTAAAAAATGTCATGCTAAACTATTTATATCTCATACGAAATTTATTTATTAAAAAAGACTATAATTAAAGGACCATTTAAAACTATAAATTTACTTTTTGTAAACTGTACAATCAAGATTCAAAGATTAATAATATAATAAGTGCAGTAAAAAGTCCAACGTAGAGAATTCAATTTCAGTTCTTATCAATGCAAATTTCAAAGGCTTCAATTTTTCATATCCTTGCAAATTTCATCAAGGTCAATCACATCCAGCATGGACAAACCTCTTGCAATGTTTCTGTCAAACCCCAAATCATGGTAATGCCCTTTTCACCTCTTTTCTTCTTCTTTCTTACTATGCATATCATGTTTATGATTTGCTCAAAGGAGTTTATTTGAAACACTGTTTTTAAAAACAATCCTATTTAAATTGTTATAACTTTTACAAAAATAATTTAATTTAATTTTAATTTTTTCTTATAAAATACTGTTTAATTAAGTTGTTTATCCAAATAGTGTTTCTTCAATACAATTATTCCCAAATTGTAAAAGAATAACCCAATCAAGAAATAATTTTATGAAAGAACAAACTTCACTTTAAAACAATCTATTTAGAAGTAAAAATGCTCACTATAGCTTTTGATCGTACCTGGATCAGACAGTTACTGATGGCCGACGACGTCCGTTGAGCTCCGGCTCCGGTGAGGTTGAAGGACGGCCGGGGGGGGGGGGGGGTGTACCTGCAAGGTACTCCGACGCTCAAGTTAGGGAGTGCACAGAGTAACAGCAAATACAAAGAGTGAGAAAAGTGACTTAACCTGACCCTCTCAAGTGGAGGGTATTTATAGAGAGCCCCCAGCGCGGGGCCAACGGTTACTTGCATTGGGCTGGATTGTCAGGCCCAATCCAAGTAACTGCCAGGGCTTACGTGGCGTAGTGAAGACCAGCACGTGGTCTTCGCCCTGGGGTAACCGCTCCTAGATCTCTGGAATTAGGGCAGACCGATTCCGTCGGGAGTGGGCGGTTACATGAGAACGTATCCACGTAGTACGGACCGTTAGACGCTCCTCGCGGGGGAGGAGCCTTCTGTGTCGAGGACCCATCAAGTCGTACGACGGACATGGCCTCGCGGGGAGGAGCCATGTCTGTCGAGGAGTGATATGTGGCATTCTCGCGGGGAGAAGGCGCGTCCTCAAAAGGGAGATGACTTGCTGCTCGGAGGGGGGATGGCTCCTCGCAGGGGGCCATCTCCCCCTAGTGTCGGGGAGAGGAGAAGTTCGGGGGAGGACTCAATGCTTCTGCCCGAAGCTATACGCCTATTTGCCCGACAGGGTGGTGGGACACTTGCCCGACACAGGTTTGACCAATTTCCTCGTATGGGCCACCCAATGTGGGATGGGCCTGTTCGGCTGTGGGGCAAGTCCCCGGCCCAGTCCAGAACAGGAGCCCCCCAAGTCGTTGCTCTGAGGCATCAGAGTGATGACTTAAGGGTCGAGGCTACGTCGAAGGGGAGCAGCTGACGGAGTGGGCAGACGTAGAGGGCATGCTCGAGCGAGACTGGCCGTGGAGGGGGAAGTCGCGGGGATACGAGGAGTCACAGCCGAGGTGAATGAAGAGACGTGTGTGAGGGAATGAACAGACGTGCCTGGGGAAGCGTGCGCCACATGTCGCACCTCATTATTGCATAGGGCGGCTACCCTAGGGCGGCGTACTCGATTGCCTAGGGACGCCTCGAAGTTCGTGAGGGGCTTATAAAGGGGGCGAGTTCGTGCCATTTGCACGTTCCCACCTTTTTCGCTCTGCATCTCTTCTAGTCACCGTTGCTGCTCCGCCGCCGTGCACTGCCATCTCCGCCGTTCCACTCCGCTCTCCACTGTTCAAGTAAGTTCTTCACCTTTGTGGCTCATTTTGCTTCGTTATTTAGTAGTTTTCCGGCGAGTAGAGGGTATTCCTGGCGCTCCGTTAGGGTTCCGCCGGGACCGGCGGGACGTTCCTAGGGTTCCGGCGGTCTTAAACGGTGGTTTGGGATGAACGTACCGAGGGTGAGATGAATGTCCCGAGGACTCCTATGAATACGCCGGGGACGTGCGATGAATGTCGCGGGGGAGTGAGACGGGGAGATATGTGAGCGAAGAGAGAGGTCGGGTTGACGGCCTCGGGCAGCTCGCCGTGTCCCCGAATATTTTCTTGCTCGCTGCCCTTTCACTTGATCTGCGGTGGAAGGGAGGACTTGGTCGCGACCGACAAATTCACCCGTTTTCTCTGCTTTTCAGGTAAAAATGGCCGCGAGGATTCTGGGAATTCTCTACGGAGACACTGATCCCGACGTAGATGGACCTGCCCAGATCCCCGGGGAGGCGCCTTTACGTCCGGCGAGCGAATGGGCCGGGGAAGAGCCCCTGCGTCTCGGGTCGTGTTTCTCGGTTGACGACACAGATGCGTTCGCCTTCGTCGAGGACGTACCTGAAGGAGGGGAGGCCACATGGACGGTTTTCCAGCCCCGGGTTCATCATCACATCTGCTCGAACTATCGCGGGCTGCGGTTCCCAATGTATGAGTTCGCCTTCAAAGAGGCTGGTATCCGCCTCCCCTTCAATAGTTTCCAGATAGGGGTTTTCAACCTTCTGCACCTGGCGCCATCGCAGCTACACCCCAACGCTCTAGCCTTCATGCGGGCGTTTGAGATCGTCTGCGACTATCTCCAGATCGGGAACACCCTCGAGCTCTTCTTCCGCGTCTTCCATTTGCAGCGCTCGACAGACAAGGGGCGACATAGTTGGGTTTCTCTTAAGCAGCCCAGGAAGTTGTTCAAGGCGTACGCGGATTCGATAAGGGGCTTCAAGAGGAGGTTTTACTATGTTATGCCCGCGACGCACTCAGCAGTGGGCACGCTTTTCGACATTGTGCCCGACGGATCCAGGGGAGAGAGGTTCTTGTCGAAGTGTCCCCTAGAGTGGGAGGACGCCCACTTCGCGCTTGGCACGGAGGATTACGTCGTGAAGCATAGTGCGCTGTCGGAGGACGACAGGAGGGCGTACGCTACGTTGGTCGCCTTCGTCCACGGCTTCAACCGGGCCGAGTGCGTTGGTAGGGATGGAAGATTGCTCCTCGACTCCCAGAGGAGGGTCGTGCGAGAGGCTCGCTACATAAATACCCGGGGACTCCTCGAGTGTAAATCTCCCGACGAGCCCAAGAGGTTCTTAGGTGGGATTTCCTCGCCCTGTCTGGGCCTTTCTTTAGCTTTGTCCGTTTGTGCTAACTTTTTCCATGTTTTCTGTTGCAGCTCAAATGTCTAACGCCACCAAGCGTATCATGAAGCTGGCCGCTGAGCGGGCACCCAAGCGTTCCAAAAGCCGGGTCCGAGGGATTATCCAGACTGCGGTGCTCGTTGGTGCGACGAGCGGCTCTTCCTCCCCACAGTGCAGTCAGTCCCCCCCGGAGAGCACCCCTGCCAAGAAAGCAAGGACCGAGGGGCCTGTCCTTGTTGACCTCGTGGGATCTGCCTCACCAGGGAAGTTTCAGATGCCCGCTTGTCATCTCCAGCGGAACTACTTCGGAGGAAACCCCCCTGTTATCGCTGATGCCGAAGTGAGGGAGGTTCTAGGCATGGACGGGGAGGCGAGGAGAGAAGCGCTCGTCGGGGACCTTGCGGCAATGATGCGGGTCTTTGAGACTGCCTTGATACTGAACGATGCAGTCCCCTCTTCCTCCGAGTTATAGAAGCTGAAAGACGACTACACTGCCCTTGAGAAGGAGAAGGACAAGGTTGCGGCTGATCTGCTGAAGGCCCAGGCTGAGTGCGAGGGCCACGCCAATACCCTCCGGGAGCTGAACGAGGTCAAATCTGCCCTGAAGGCGACCCAAGAGGAGCTTGCTCGCTCTAGGAAGAAGGTCGAGGATTTGGAGGCCGCTGCCCGTCCCGCGGAGAATGAGTCCCCCGTGGAAAAGAACCTTGCTGACCGCGCCGCTTTGATTGGCAAAATTCGGGAGCTTCAAGCAGATAGTCTGGAAGCTCTGGAGATAGGTTTCAAGAACGCCGTGGAGCAGATCGGCGCCGAGAATCCAGGGGTTCCACTGGTGCTCGACAGGATTAACCCGTTCCTTAGTGTGGTCGACGGCAAACTCAATCTTCCCGAGGAGGAGCAGGAAGAGGATGGAGGGCGGGTCGAAGACGATATTGTTGTGTAGTTCTTCTGGTTGTTTGGCTTGCGCGCCGTTTTCTTTGTAATGATTTGTGCCCGGCGTATGTGCCAGGGGCTTTTTGACATTTTTGTACTACTTGTTTTGTAATATTCGTACACTGGGCTCTGCCCGTTATAATATGCTCTTGTTTAATTGTGTGTTATTTGTTATACTTTATTTTTGCCTAAGTAGTAAGGCTATGGGATTTGCTCGACCTTGATAGTCCCTGACCGCGTGGAGAGCTGGTCGGGCGGCCGGAAGCGTACTCCGACCTTCAACGAGGCTAAGAGTTCGCTTGAGGTCCTAGCTTCGTGGCATGAACTTCCCATCGCGAGCTGGGTGTTATGCCTGGTTGGTACGGCGACGGTGGGCCTAGGTCGAGGTATCCCCGCCGGATCAAAGGTCCTCGCGCACACACAACGCGGTCTCTGATCGTCGTGTTTTTATAGGGGTGTCGCGTTTGTACCCTGGCGCGTCCCCGTAATCGCGGCGCTAGTTAGCCGCGGGCAGTGTTTAACTGTAATATTGTTTTAGCTTTTCGGCGTTCCACGGTCGAGCAAGTTCTTCACCGTGCAGGTTTTCGAGGAAGTAGGCTCCTGTCCCCGTTTTTCCGCGGACGCGGTACGGGCCCTCCCAGTTCGCGGCGAGTTTGCCTTCTCGCGAGTCCTTCTGGTTCCTGCAGGACGAGGGTGCCTACTTGAAACTCACGTTTGATAACTTTGTCGTTATAACATAGTGTTATTTTTTGTTTAAGTGACGCCTCTCGGAGGGATGCGCCCGAGCGTGTTTCCTCTACGAAGTCGAGTTCTTCCCTCAAGGCTTCCTCGTTCGCGTCCCCGTCGAGGGGGTTTCTGTCCTCCTCGAGGGTTCCCTGATCTCCACGGGGATTACTGCCTCCGTTCCATAGGTCAAACGGAAAGGGGTCTCCCCGGTCGTAGAGTGTGGGGTTGTCCGGTAGGCCCAGAGGACGCTGTGTAGCTCCTCGACCCACCGTTGTTTGGCGTCGGCCAGTCGTCATCTTAATCCGCGAAGGATCACTCTATTCGCCGCCTCGGCCTGCCCGTTCGTTTGAGGGTGTTCGACCGACGTGAAGTGCTGCTTCGTGCGTAGTTTTGCGACGAAGTCTTGGAAGTTCCTGTCGGTGAACTGTGTAACACCCCATTTCCCCTCGCGAATAAATAATACAAATATAAATCAGAGTAACTAAAAATTTATTTTTCCAACAGGAAACAGGGATGTCACACTTAAAGAAAGAAAATACAAACCCTGCTCAATTATTTTGATACATAGCACAAAATAGGATAACCCCATAGGGAACCTTTTTCCATATAAAATGAATGTCAATTATAGAATAAAGCGGAAAGATCCATAACCGACTTGTTTTACAAAATGAATCGTTTTAGAACATCAAAATATACATACAAAGGTCATACAAAACATATTCAACAATTATATACAATTAACTTAAAGCGTTCCCCGACTCCCGTGCTACGTATCAGAGCAGACACCAAGACCTAAGCAAACGAAGATCTAACTCTTCCACTTGCCTCCACGCCTCTAAAGCTGGCAATCTGCACTATGCCATAAAAAGCATATTCCAGCAGAAGGGTGAGAAATAACAACTAAACCAAGATTGCATAATAATATGCAAAAACACATAGAAATCACATACACAGTTATTCTCACCTCACACATCACATACCAATACATATAGCAAGTCACAAATACATAACATGTATCAATTATCCAACATAATCACGTATTTGCACATAAGGCATACCAAGTCATCACATATAGAAACACATCACACATCACATAGCATATGTCTATGCCTAAAACATATTATTCACAGCCACTGCATTTACCACATATGCACATCAATTTACCAATCCAATCATAAATCTCAACAAATATTCAATGATTTCACAATTTCCCACACATAATAACATAATCAATCAAATCATGATTTTCCACACATAATGCGTCCATTCACAATCACATTTCCATGCACAATTAATTCATGATTTATGCAAATGCACATAGATCGACACAACGACTCTATGCACATGCCATGCGGTACCGACTTCCAATGTCACATGTCTCATCATCAGTTCACTCAGGAACTATTGGAACCATCGCTCGCTACATCACTGTAACTCCCCGTCGGGCATACGATGTCCCCCGTCGCTCACACCCCGCATGGGCACACGACGTTTATGGATCGCTCACACCCCGCATGGGCACACGACCCGATCGCTCACACCCCACAAGGGCACACGATCGTCTATAACCATCGCTCACACCTCTTATGTTTAAGGCACACGATCCATCATATCGCTCACACCTCTTATTTTTAAGGCACACGACGTTATAGCAGATTCCCTCTGGAATCAAACCGCCACTCAGGACGTTCCAACAATGCATATTATGATGTTTGGCATACAATGACTCATGACATTCACATTGCACCCACATACACATCCATAATCATGCATATATAATCAAATACCACACATTACATATTCTTGCCCTTAGGCCACAAATCAACAACCACAACAATTACAACAACTTATCACATGCTTCAACATCATCACATTCATGCATTGCAAAGCCATTCAAACAATGCATTTCAAACCCTAAATGCCACCACGCAACATACATTTAAATTTCACATAAACAATGCACTTCATCACAAGCCATAAATACCACAATCATATCACATACCACAAATCACAACAACATCATAGTTCCTCACACAAGGGATTTACATATCAAATGCTACTCACAACACATCATTATCGCACATTGAAATCAAAACCCAAAACACACATTTATTCCTCCGTAACACCACAAACCATCATCACCAACACTTATCATATATATTCACATCATATACCAGCACATAAGCTATACGATACATATTAAAAGCACATAGCATGATAACACTTCATTCGCACACCAATACGACGGTGAAAATCCGACAAACCAACACTTTTTCAAAATCACAACTTACATAATTCATCTACTGCCCTCCAAACCATTTTTAAAAGAAAGAGCATTTCATGAGCTTTCCAACGCTTCAAACGGCGACCAAAACGGACTTACGGTTTGAAAATTACGACGAAAACAAAATTGGAAAATATCATGTTCGCTCCAGCACTCGCTAGGCGAACCCTAGCGAACCAAGGCAGTGGAAAACAGACCTAAAGTTCGCTAGGCGAACCTTCTAGCGAACATTCGCCAGTTCCTTCGCTGGGGTTCGCTAGGCGAACCTGCGAAACCCAGAAATCGCAGCAGCGTCAACCTAGGTCATATGGGACCAAAATACATCATTTTTATCACCCAAACCCTTCTAATTCATACCAGAACAACCAAAACATGTTTAGACATAATCAACGAGTATTCTACGCGGTTTATATCGAATTCCATCCGCGAAAACATCGATTTCTATCAATCGCTCCTAATTCCAATCGATACGAAAAGTCACGAAACAATCAAAACATTTACAACAAACAACACATATACATACACAAGCAAGATATAATTGAAACTTCTCACCCTTACCCGATTATTCGCGCTCGAAACGGAGTTCCCGCGATTTTCCTCTTTTCTCCTCTTTTCTCTCCTCTTCCTTTCCTTCCCTTCTCTTTCTTTCCTTTTTCTTTCTTTTCTCTCTTTTTCTTTCCACTTCCTATTTATATAAAATATCTAAACCCCTAAAAGACTATGTTACCCCTCAACCTCAAATATCTCGCAAACGCCCTCAAAATGCGATAAAACATAAACAATGATGAAAAATAACATTTTGTCAAATAAAAGTCAATAATAAAATAATATAAAACCAAAACCAATTAAATCTACTCTATTAAATAAATCTAACAAAATCGGGGCGTTACAATTCTCCCCCACTTAGACATTTTCGTCCTCGAAAATATACCGAGACGAACAACTCCGGACACGACTCCCGCATCCGACTAACAACCCAACATGCCAACAAAAGGTACACCACAAATAACACAACTGGCAAACCACCTTGCCAATAGCAGATACAACAACGACACGACAACGACGACCACAACGACGACAAGATGCAAGCCCATACAATGCACTTGACGACTAACCCACGACTCAAAGAAAAGCCAAGATACCAACACACCGGTTCACTCTAGAACCGAAACACAACAAGATCGTTACCCTCACCGTAGGTAACCACCTCTAATTCCTCACACATGAATTAGCTACACGAACTCGAACCAACACAATGGAAATGAGACAACAACACAAACAAGAACATAAAGTCCCACGACACCACAAGGTCTCCACAACATCAACAAAACCAGAACACCAACATCCTTGTCACACAACCATACTACAACAATGCTATAATTCACCAAAAATCACTGTTCACTGTTAATATACCCAACTGCACACTATCAGACGTCAATTCACACACCAACCCAAATCTCTAAATCCTCCCAAAAGTTCCCACTTTTTAACCATCAAAGCAGACATAAGTAAAACTCTCGACTTAACTCATCACGCACGACATAAACTTTACCAATAGGATAATTCGAGCCAAAGTCATAACTAATCAGGAATTCCAATCATCCGACCGTGCCTCAATCCGAGTCACCAATCAAAAGTTATAAAGGAAACAAAATTGGAAAACCTGCCATGTTCGCTAGGCGAACCTTCTAGCGAACCCTCGCCTTGCGTTCGCTCCGCGAATCCCTTAGCGAACCAAGTCAGAACCAAACAGAACCAAAAACACCCAAAGTTCGCTAGGCGAACAACTCAGCGAACCTTCGCTGACCTTCGCCAACTGGTTCGCTAGGCGAACCCACGAAAACTCAGAATTACAACAGTCTTGTTACTCATCCAAAACCGTCCATTCCTCCATCCAACCACCTTGAACCTAAAACCCTTAAAACAATACCTCCAGATTCCCCAACACAATACAATCACGTCCAATTCCAAATCCTGAATAGTATCGATCCTTTTATGAATCCTCAATTGTCGTAAAGCATAAGCCACGACTTTACCCTCTTGCATTAACACACTGTCTAAACTCCTCAAAGACCCATCTCACAAACAGTTTATTAGGATCATCCAGAATCAAAACTGAAGCCGTAGCCAACTTCTACTTCAGCTCACCAAAACTTACTCACAACGAACATCCAGACAAACGACTCACCCTTTGCAAGCCAACTGAGACAACAGAAGTACGAACTTAGCAAGGTCTTCCATAACCTTCCGTAACAACCAACTGAGCCCAAAAGTTTCTAATCTCCTTAACCAACTTCGGAACCTCTCATTGTAGAACTACATCCACTTCCGATGGATCCACAATCACACTCTCATCTGAAATAACATATCCAATAAACTAACCTTTTTCAACCCAAATTCTCACTCGAATAACTCAGCATAAAACTTCGTCTCTTTTTGACACTTGTAATTCAAATCCCAAACACTCTACCTGTTCTTCCTCTGAGTTTATAACATATCTGAATATCCTTAATCAAAGCCATTACGAACTTATCCACATAAATATGGAAGATACGATTCCTCTACTCCACAAACATTACAAATTCCTTACTAACACCAAATAACATCACTGCACGTTGTAATACCCAAACAAATTCCAAAAGATACAAATTCTTAAAGTTCTTGCAAAATTCTTTTCCCTGGGTAACTGGTTACTCACATACAAGCTTAACTGAGTAAATAACAGCCCATCCCGATGATACACACATAACCAGTCGCATTAAGTCGATCACAGCCTCAACTCACACAATCCACCACTCTTATCAAACATTCCAAACAATTGCAAGTTCACTCAAACTCAGCCAAACCATTCCAGTTATCTATTCATGAAAGTGGACACTTGTTCTCAATCGTTACCTTATTCAACTGTTAGCAATCCATACCTAGGGTTTTCTCAAAATTTCCATTAATGCTCTAAAACTCCAAAGACTACAAACCTCACCAGAACTCTAAGTTTCATTTTCCATAGTCTCAAAACCAATACCATCATATGCATCATACTTGTTATTCTATTCAACCATCCTTCCTTTTTGTTACTAACCAAACCGGAGCTCCCTAAGACACACCTTGATGTTCCATCCAAAAACACATCTGAAAACTATGCCCAACTGACGGCCCATCACTTCGACTTCCTGCCAATTCCCAGAACACTATCATCACAGACCAAACAACATCTTAGTCCTATCTACTAAGAGTTTTCTACTTACTTAGCAGATCCAAACCTCAAATCTTCACCTTCGTCCAATTTGAGTTCACACCCTTCTCTCTGAGAACCACCATTAACGATGCCCAATCATTCACTCTCAAAACTTCATACTGAACCAACATACCAAAGCCTCTAATCCGCCTCATCTCCCAGTATAAGAATCTTCATCAACTCATCAAAACAATCCGTAATCATTTCCTTAAATTCCAAACAATTCATTGCACATACTATCAAAGCCAGAAAGACACGCCTATTCCATCCAACATAATTCCCGTCTGCTATCAACAAGAGATTAAGGGTGATCAGTTCCTCAATTTGTCAATAAACAGCCGATAATCATGATGGGGCATAAACCGTCTTCACCAAACTATAATAGCATTCCTTACATCTCATGCACGAAACTAACTAAGGCACCAATCCTTAGTCGACATAACCCGTACCTCCGCATTCCCTCCGGAATCGGGAACAACACTATCATAACAACACTTACAATCTTGCAATCAACAGCACACAACCAAAGCAACTGGGAGAAGTACAAGCTTCTCCCCCACTTATCTCAAACTCACACCTGAAGACAAAGGATTAGGAAACTAGAAAGTACTGACAGTGCTTCCACACATATCACGTACTAAGGGACAAACAACAACGACAGTATTCCACTGTCACATCGACTGACTCAACAACTTGGCCGGACGGACCGACCTGGTCTGATACCACTAATGTAACACCCCATTTCCCCTCGCGAATAAATAATACAAATATAAATCAGAGTAACTAAAAATTTATTTTTCCAACAGGAAACAGGGATGTCACACTTAAAGAAAGAAAATACAAACCCTGCTCAATTATTTTGATACATAGCACAAAATAGGATAACCCCATAGGGAACCTTTTTCCATATAAAATGAATGTCAATTATAGAATAAAGCGGAAAGATCCATAACCGACTTGTTTTACAAAATGAATCATTTTAGAACATCAAAATATACATACAAAGGTCATACAAAACATATTCAACAATTATATACAATTAACTTAAAGCGTTCCCCGACTCCCGTGCTACGTATCAGAGCAGACACCAAGACCTAAGCAAACGAAGATCTAACTCTTCCACTTGCCTCCACGCCTCTAAAGCTGGCAATCTGCACTATGCCATAAAAAGCATATTCCAGCAGAAGGGTGAGAAATAACAACTAAACCAAGATTGCATAATAATATGCAAAAACACATAGAAATCACATACACAGTTATTCTCACCTCACACATCACATACCAATACATATAGCAAGTCACAAATACATAACATGTATCAATTATCCAACATAATCACGTATTTGCACATAAGGCATACCAAGTCATCACATATAGAAACACATCACACATCACATAGCATATGTCTATGCCTAAAACATATTATTCACAGCCACTGCATTTACCACATATGCACATCAATTTACCAATCCAATCATAAATCTCAACAAATATTCAATGATTTCACAATTTCCCACACATAATAACATAATCAATCAAATCATGATTTTCCACACATAATGCGTCCATTCACAATCACATTTCCATGCACAATTAATTCATGATTTATGCAAATGCACATAGATCGACACAACGACTCTATGCACATGCCATGCGGTACCGACTTCCAATGTCACATGTCTCATCATCAGTTCACTCAGGAACTATTGGAACCATCGCTCGCTACATCACTGTAACTCCCCGTCGGGTATACGATGTCCCCCGTCGCTCACACCCCGCATGGGCACACGACGTTTATGGATCGCTCACACCCCGCATGGGCACACGACCCGATCGCTCACACCCCACAAGGGCACACGATCGTCTATAACCATCGCTCACACCTCTTATGTTTAAGGCACACGATCCATCATATCGCTCACACCTCTTATTTTTAAGGCACACGACGTTATAGCAGATTCCCTCTGGAATCAAACCGCCACTCAGGACGTTCCAACAATGCATATTATGATGTTTGGCATACAATGACTCATGACATTCACATTGCACCCACATACACATCCATAATCATGCATATATAATCAAATACCACACATTACATATTCTTGCCCTTAGGCCACAAATCAACAACCACAACAATTACAACAACTTATCACATGCTTCAACATCATCACATTCATGCATTGCAAAGCCATTCAAACAATGCATTTCAAACCCTAAATGCCACCACGCAACATACATTTAAATTTCACATAAACAATGCACTTCATCACAAGCCATAAATACCACAATCATATCACATACCACAAATCACAACAACATCATAGTTCCTCACACAAGGGATTTACATATCAAATGCTACTCACAACACATCATTATCGCACATTGAAATCAAAACCCAAAACACACATTTATTCCTCCGTAACACCACAAACCATCATCACCAACACTTATCATATATATTCACATCATATACCATCACATAAGCTATACGATACATATTAAAAGCACATAGCATGATAACACTTCATTCGCACACCAATACGACGGTGAAAATCCGACAAACCAACACTTTTTCAAAATCACAACTTACATAATTCATCTACTACCCTCCAAACCATTTTTAAAAGAAAGAGCATTTCATGAGCTTTCCAACGCTTCAAACGGCGACCAAAACGGACTTACGGTTTGAAAATTACGACGAAAACAAAATTGGAAAATATCATGTTCGCTCCAGCACTCGCTAGGCGAACCCTAGCGAACCAAGGCAGTGGAAAACAGACCTAAAGTTCGCTAGGCGAACCTTCTAGCGAACATTCGCCAGTTCCTTCGCTGGGGTTCGCTAGGCGAACCTGCGAAACCCAGAAATCGCAGCAGCGTCAACCTAGGTCATATGGGACCAAAATACATCATTTTTATCACCCAAACCCTTCTAATTCATACCAGAACAACCAAAACATGTTTAGACATAATCAACGAGTATTCTACGCGGTTTATATCGAATTCCATCCGCGAAAACATCGATTTCTATCAATCGCTCCTAATTCCAATCGATACGAAAAGTCACGAAACAATCAAAACATTTACAACAAACAACACATATACATACACAAGCAAGATATAATTGAAACTTCTCACCCTTACCCGATTATTCGCGCTCGAAACGGAGTTCCCGCGATTTTCCTCTTTTCTCCTCTTTTCTCTCCTCTTCCTTTCCTTCCCTTCTCTTTCTTTCCTTTTTCTTTCTTTTCTCTCTTTTTCTTTCCACTTCCTATTTATATAAAATATCTAAACCCCTAAAAGACTATTTTACCCCTCAACCTCAAATATCTCGCAAACGCCCTCAAAATGCGATAAAACATAAACAATGATGAAAAATAACATTTTGTCAAATAAAAGTCAATAATAAAATAATATAAAACCAAAACCAATTAAATCTACTCTATTAAATAAATCTAACAAAACCGGGGCGTTACAAACTGGGTTCCGTTGTCGGTGACAATGGCTTGGGGCACTCCGAATCGGGCGAGGGCGTTTCATTTGTAGAAACATAGTATGTTGAAGGCAGTGATTTTGGCCAATGCTTCTGCTTCAATCCACTTCGTGAAATAATCCACCCCGACGATGAGGTATTTGTTTTGGTATGATCCTTGAACGAAAGGTCCGAGGATGTCCATCCCCCACCATGCGAACGACCATGGGGAGGATAGTGAGGTGAGCTCGCTGGGAGGAGCGAGGTGCATGTCCCCGTGTCGTTGGCATCTATCACACTTCTTGACGTGCTCCTTGGCGTCCTGTTGCATGGTGGGCCAGTAATATCCTGCCCGGAGTGCTTTACGGGCTAGCGATCGCCCGCCGGGGTGCTGTGCGTTGATACCCTCATGGATTTCCTGGAGTATGACGGGGATCTTGGTCTCCTCGACGCATCTGAGGAGGGGAACAGAGAACCCTCGGTGGTACAGTTTGTCCTCGACTATGGTGTACGAGCATGCCCGCCTCTTGACCATTCCTGCCTCTTTGGGATCGTCGGGCAGTTTGCCTGTCGTGAGGTATTCGTATACCGGGGTCATCCAGCAGTTGCTGTCCCCTATGGCGTTGATGTCCGATACCATGCCTGGTTTATCAATGCTCGGGCGGGAAAGCACCTCTTGTATGACGGACTTGTTCCCGCCTTTCTTTTTAGTGCTCGCCAATTTTGACAGGACATCCGCTCGGGCATTATGCTCCCGGGGAATGTGAGTCACTTCTGCCGAGGTGAACTTTTTCATCTTCTCTTTTACTAAGGCCAAGTATTCGATGAGGCTGTCGTTTTTGGCTTGGTACTCTCCTCGGACTTGTGAGGCCACGAGCTGAGAATCGGTGAAGAGTTTGACCTCTTTGGCGCCAAGGTCCTCGGCAAGCCTGAGTCCTGCGAGGAAGGCCTCGTATTCGGCTTGGTTGTTCGAAGTCGGGAAGGACAGTTCGAGGGACACCTCGATAAGGATGCCTTCCTCGTTCTCGAGGATGATTCCCGCCCCGCTCCCCTTCGGGCTGGATGCTCCGTCGACATAGATCGTCCATTTCTGTGACCCGTTGGTCGAGGGTTCGGGGACGGTCATTTCTGCTACAAAGTTGGCCAGTACCTGTGCTTTCAGAGCTTTCCTCCCTTCATATCGGATGTCGAATTCGGCTAGCTCGAGTGACCACCTGAGCAGTCTCCCCGCCATGTCCGGTCGTCCAAGGAGCTGCCTGATGGGCTGTTCTGTCCTTACGATGACGGTATGGGCGAGGAAGTAGTGGCGTAGTCGCCTGGCCGCGGTGACGAGACCCAGTGCGACTTTCTCGATCTGCTGGTATCTGAGCTCGGGGCCTTGGAGAGCTTTGCTCGTGAAGTAAACTGGCTTCTGTCCGTCCGAGGTTTCCCGAACGAGGACGGCGCTGACCGCTTCGCTCGTGATCGCGAGATATAAGAAAAGTGTTTCACCGTTCTCAGGCCGCGAGAGGACCGGGGGTTGCGACAGGACCTATTTCAAGTGCGTGAGTGCTTGCTCGCATTCCTCGCTCCAGTCAAACTCGGCTTTTTGTCGAAGAAGTTTGAAAAAGCGGAGTGCTTATTGCACGGATTTGGCGACGAACCGTGAGAGGGCGGTGAGCATCCCGTTCAATGATTGTATTGACTTCTTCGAGTCCAGGGTAGGGAGCTCGGAGAAAGCCCTACACTTGTCGGGGTTTGCCTCGATTCCGCGCTCCGTGAGGTAAAATCCGAGGAACTTCCCTGCCCGGACGCCGAAAGTGCATTTGTCGGGGTTAAACCTCATGCGGCACCTCCTCGCCGTGTCGAACACCTTCTTGAGGTGCGCTGCGTGGTCGACTTCCTCTCCAGACTTGACGATCATGTCGTCCATGTAGACTTCGAGCATGTCGTCGATTTCAGTCCGGAAGACCTTGTTCATCATTCGTTGGTAGGTTGCACCGGCATTCTTCAGACCGAAGGGCATTACGTTGTAATAGTAGTTGCCCGACGCGGTCATGAAGGCCGTGTGTTGTTTGTCGACCTTGTCCATGGGAATTTGGTTGTACCCTGAATAGGCGTCCATGAAAGATAATTGTTTATAACCTGCAAAGTTGTCGACCAGCTGGTCGATGTTAGGCAAGGGATAACAATCTTTCGGGCAAGCCCGGTTGAGATCAGTATAGTCAACGCACATTCTCCATTTTCCATTATTTTTCTTAACGAGTACAACGTTGGACAACCATGTCGTGTATTTGGCTTCCGAAATAAAATTTGCCTCTAGGAGGTCTTTTACAGCTTTCTCAGCAGCCTCCGCTTTCTCGGGAGACTGCTTACGCCTACGTTGTGCTATGGCCCTAGCGGCCGGATCTACTGCGAGCTGATGGCAAGCCACCTCGGGGTCGAGGCCAGGCATCTCGGATGCGCTCCACGCGAAGAGGTCAGCGTTCTCCCTCAGACATGCTTTCAGCTGCTCTTTGGCTAGGTCGGGGATCTCGGTGTCGATCTTCACGTTGCGATCTGGGTCGTCTCCGAGGGCCACGAGCTCGAAATCCCCGTCTGGGATGGGGCATGCTGGGTGGAGAGGCTGCCCGTTGCTTTCCGCCTGGTGGTCGTGGTCTTCGGCTCTGTCTTCATCGGGCTCGCCGGAGAACCTACTGTCGAGGTCGACCGCGTTGACGCGTGGGAGAGGTACCTGTCCGACGTCCTGGGGTGGTTTGGCCACGACCTTAGGTTTGGGACCAATGGAACTTAGGCCCTTGACGGCGGCGTCGAAGCATCTCCTAGCCTCGTCGATGTCCCCGTGCATCGTCACTACCCGTCCCCTCCTCGTGTAGTACTTCATTTTGAGGTGGACCGTTGACGGGACCGCCGTGAGTTCAGCAAGGGTGGTCCTTCCGAGGATGCAGTTGTAAAGGGATGGGCATTCAACCACCAGGAAACGGATCTTCACCTGTCGGGCCGTGTCTTCGGCCCCGAACGTAACCATTAGCTCCACGTAACCCCATGGTCTGGTGGTGGTTCCATTGAACCCCTGTAGGTCTGACCCGACGTACGGGGTCAAATGCCTGTCGTCCAGCTGAAGGGTCCCGAACAGATGGGAATACATGATGTCGACCGAGCTCCCCTGGTCGACTAGGATTCTTCGGACGTCAAAGTTTGCCATTTGGGCCCTGACCAGGAGGGGAATAGTGGCGTTTGGTGCTCCCCCGGGGAGTTCCTCGAGGTAGAAGGTGATGGGGTTGGAGTTTCCTCGCACTTTCTCGAGGGTGGTCGCCTTGGACGATGTCGCAGATTCTAGCTCGTCAAACTTCCGTTTGATCGACCCAACCGATATTTTCCCGGGGTCGCCTCTGGAGATAACCATTGCTTTGGGGAAGCCTTCCCAGGTACTACGGGCCGTGACGGGGCCCTCGTCGGGGAAAGTTGCCCACATGTTACGGATTGCCTCTTCGCCCTCGATGATTGGGGGAATGAAGAAGTCCTCGGGTCGAGTGACGCTGAGGGCGACCTAAAGCTGGCTGTCGCCGGGAGGGGGTGTTGCCTCCTCGACGTTCTGCGATTCCTTTGAGCTGGGACGAGGAGGGTCATTCTGTTGGGCATACTTCTTCAAGTGCCCTTCTTTGATGAGAATCTCAATGGCATCCTTGAGGTGGATGCAATCCTCGGTGACGTGCCCGTGGCTTCTGTGGAACCTGCAGTACTTAGATTTGTCAACGTTTGGTTTGGGAGCCGCGGGCTTCGGGAAGCGAACTCCCCCTTTCACAAACTCGGAATTCTGGCAGTCTGAGAGGATCCGAGACTGGGAAGTGTTGAGCGGCTTGTACTTCGTGAATCGGCCAGCTGGCCCACGCTGTTCCCGGGGATCTCGATTGCGGTTTTCCTTCTTCCTTTCTCCTCCCCGTCGGGGAGAAGCGTCATCGTCTTTGTGGCCGCGGGGGCCTTCTCTGCGTCTTGTCTCAAGAGCGATCTGGGCTGCTTCCGTCTCTTCGAGCTCGATGTACTTCTGGGCTCGAGCGAGAAGGTCCTCGAGACGCCGGGGTCTTCGGAGGCCAATGGATTTGGCAAAGTCCGACCCGGCGCGTAGTCCGTGAATAATTAAGTATTTCTTCATGTCGTCGGTCGTGTGGACCTCGACGGCTTCCTTGTTAAACCTCTCAATGTAATTTCAGAGGGATTCGTTCCTCCCTTGGAAGATTTTTTCTAGGGTAGCCTCTGTCTTTGGGTGTCGACAAGATGCGGTGAAGTGTTTGGTGAAGCGTTGTTTCAGCTGCTTCCATGACGTGATCGAACCAGGTTCCAGACCCTTGTACCACGTCATGGCTCCCTTCCGCAAGGTAGTGGGGAACAACCTGCACCTGATGGCTCCCCTGACGTTTCGAAAGTCGAGCATCGCTTCGAAATTCTCCACGTGATCGTCGGGGTCGGTCAGCCCGTCATAGGTCCCCAAGTGTGGAGGTTTCTCCATGCCTGGAGGGATTGGGGCGTCCATGATTTCCCGCGACAAGGGGGTCCTTTGGTCCTCGTCGTCGCTATCCGCCGGGGACCTCGAAGGTGATCTGTGGTGCCGTGGAGGAGAGTTCCTCGAACGGTTCTTTGGTCTCTCTTCGGTCTGCTTGGACTTCTTGGAGATGGTGGAGGCCCTGGGTTCCTTCCGAGGCGGGGAACGAGGGCGTTTCTGGGTGATTACCGGCTGGGGGCGCTCGAGACGCGGTCGACGACCATGGCGTACGGGCGACGGTGTCCGAGAATCTTCGGAAGGGGTCCTTCGCGGGGAAGGAGAGCGGCGAGGTGACTGGGGGCGACGATGTCTTCGCGGGGAAGATCGTCATGCCCGTCCCTGCTCCAAGGCTTCAATTCTGGTGTTCTGCTGCGCGATCAGCTGATTGGTCTGGTTGATCAACGCAAATAGGGCCACGGTGCTTGGGTCCGCGTTGGGCGGCGGAGCAACGGGCTGGAGAGTGGTTTGCTGGTCGTCCGTGCGGACGACGTTGATAGTCGCATCCTGGGAGTCTGGGGAGGCGGTCTATCCGTCTCTTATGTCGCCTTCGTCGCCGTGGAGGATGATGGCGTCCTCACGGTGGTTCCCGTTCTCCAGTTGCGCGAGCACGGTGTCCAGAGCCTGGTTGACGGTCGGATTGGCCATGTCGGTGATGAATAGAGGAAGCTTTGGTTTATCGAGGAGAAAACGGGGAAGCTTATAGAAGTTCCCACAGACGGCGCCACTGATCGTACCTGGATCAGACAGTTACTGATGGCCGACGACGTCAGTTGAGCTCCGGCTCCGGTGAGGTTGAAGGACGGCGGGGGGGGGGGGGGTGTATCTGCAAGGTACTCCGACGCTCAAGTTAGGGAGTGCACAGAGTAACAGCAAATACAAAGAGTGAGGAAAGTGACTTAACCTGACCCTCTCAAGTGGAGGGTATTTATAGAGAGCCCCCAGCGCGGGGCCAACGGTTACTTGCATTGGGCTGGATTGTCAGGCCTAATCCAAGTAACTGCCAGGGCTTACGTGGCGTAGTGAAGACCAGCACGTGGTCTTCGCCCTGGGGTAACCGCTCCTAGATCTCTAGAATTAGGGCAGACCGATTCCGTCGGGAGTGGGCGGTTACATGAGAACGTATCGACGTAGTACGGACCGTTAGACGCTCCTCGCGGGGGAGGAGCCTTCTGTATCGAGGACCCATCAAGTCGTACGACGGACATGGCCTCGCGGGGAGGAGCCATGTCTGTCGAGGAGTGATATGTGGCATTCTCGCGGGGAGAAGGCGCGTCCTCAAAAGGGAGAGGACTTGCTGCTCGGAGGGGGGATGGCTCCTCGCAGGGGGCCATCTCCCCCTAGTGTCGGGGAGAGGAGAAGTCCGAGGGAGGACTCAATGCTTCTGCCCGAAGCTATACGCCTATTTGCCCGACAGGGTGGTGGGACACTTGCCCGACACAGGTTTGACCAAGTCCCTCGTATGGGCCACCCAATGTGGGATGGGCCTGTTCGGCTGTGGGGCAAGTCCCCGGCCCAGTCCAGAACAGCTTTCTTAGAAGAACTGGCTTCATCATATCACTTTAAGATCCTCTGCAACAACAAATCTTCTTATAATAAGTCAGGAAAGAAATACAAATCTAAGACATAAGTACCATCATTATTCATTGTTACCCAAATATATAATCAAAACTGAAGCACGGATCCATATATACTAAAGCTTTGGTGGTTTGAATTTGAAGCATTACTTGCATTCTTTGACATTAAAGCAGTGTTTTAAAGATCGGACCGGTCATCAAACCGGTGAGGGTACTGGTTCACTGGTTTATCGGTCGAACCACTGGGTCATTGGTCGAACCGCATGACCAAACCGGATTAAACCGGATTAAACCGGATAACTCGGTTGAATAAATCTGTCATTATAATAGGTATAAAACCGGTAAAACCGGTCGAACCGGATGATTCAGTCTCTAAAAACTATAACTAGCACTTAAATTTTTTGAAAATATCATATCATAAATTCACAGGTTCATAATTTAAATTCAAATTTTAAAAGAGTCTAATTGTAAATTTTAAACCGAGTCTAAATTAAACAGAGTTTAATTTAAATTCATAGTTTTAATGTTAATAAAAAATAAGTTTTAATGTTAATAATTAAAACAATACAAATATTAACATTATTTTAAATAATAAATTTTTCAAGTCTATATATATATATATATAATAGAAATCAGTTAAATCTAAAATTATATTATATTTAGTTTCTTAATTTGTGTTTTTAAATTTCTATATAAATATTTGTATGATGGTTTTTCAATCAATATAAATACAAAATAGTAAAAATAGTTTTGTGGATATTACAAAACTTAATTTGTGTATCACTTGAATTAAATGAGTGATTACTATTATTCTTGAAGAAAAGTTCCTATGTATTTGAGTAAAAAAAATTTAAAAAAAAAATAATAAAAAAATAAAAAAAAAAATAAAAAATTTTAAAAAAAAAAAAAAAAAAAAAAGCAGTTGAACCGCCGGTTTTCCCGGTTCGCACCGGTTCTCACCGGTTCGAAGACATGGCCGATCCAGCAAGCGAACCCGACCGATTACCTGGCCGGTTCCCGGTCCAACCGGTCCGACCGGCCGGTCCGGTCCGGTTTTTAAAACTATGCATTAAAACACTGATGGAATATGGAAGATGGAGAATAAAAAGGGTCACAATGGAAAATGGAAAAATAGGAAGCCACAAACTAATTGCAGATGGATGAATAGTGAAAAATAAATAAGGAAGATGAAAAATATGAAATCACGAACCTTAAGTACTAATTGCATACTTGACATGCCACCTCAGTCATATGTAACATTTTTTCACCCAAACTATCGAAAATGACCAAATAGTTTATCGGCAAAGAAGTTAAGAGACTACTGTATAACGTTTTTTAATTCGAGGATCAAAATGAAATTTCACTTAAAATTAAGGGACATATGGACTAATTATGCATTTATTTTAAAATTGTAAATGCTATTTAATGGTCTCCAGTATTTCATTCAATAATAAATTTCATTCCAAGATTATTTCATTTTTCATATAGGAGTTCTTATTTAATATTATGGTATCAGAGCAACCAATGAGCCTTATAAAATTAAAAAAAGTTGTTGACTTTGAGTGACTTGCAAACACACATAAAAATGATCAGTGAAGGAAGTTTTGTGCAGCCTGCAATTTCCCGCGTCCATGGTCATTATGCTCATTGGAGTGTGGTAATGGAGAACTTTATCCTCTCCAAAAAGTATTGAAGCTTAATAAAGATTAGTTATGCAGAACCATTAGGGATTGTAACAGGTGCAAAAAGAAAGAGGCTAGATGAATTGAAGTTGAAGCACTTGAACGCCAATAACTATTTCTTAAAGCTATTGGTCGTACCATTTTGGAGACTATTCTTCAAAAGGAAACCTCAAAGTATATTTGGTACTCTATGAAGAAAAAGTATGAAGTAAATGCAAGAATGAAGTGGTTAAATCTTCAAGTTATTTACAAAGAGTTTGAAATCTTGGAGATGAAATATGGTGAGAATGTTTTTTAAGAGTAATGTAAGTGGTTAATAAAATGAGTGGATTTACTGAACGAATGGTAGATACTACAGTTGTGGATAAAATACTTCGATCCTTATTAGAGAAATTTAATTAAATTGTTTTCTATGATGAGGAGTTAAAGATATTTATACTTTATCCATCGATTAATTGCAAAGTTCATTAATGGTTCACAGGCAAATGTTTTGTTAGTGAGATGTGGAGGAGCAAACCTTAAAAGTAAATCACGATATTAGATCAGGAGGAGAAAGAGGTCATGATCGAGGATCATTGTAAGAGGGAAAGACATAGGATGTCAAGCTTTCAACAAATTTATTGTTGAGTGTTATAGATGTCATAAGCCTGGAAATTTTCAGTATAAGTATCCTAGTTTAGACCAAGAAGAAAACTATATTGAGCTCTATGAGAATGAAGAGATGTTGTTAATGTCATACGTGAAGCAAAAAGAAGCAAGAAGCAATGTGTGGTTTTTGGACTTAAGACACATCAATCATATGTGCGGAGAAAAAACCTTGGTTAGTGGTCTAAATGAAAAGTTCTGGCAGATTGTGAAGTTAGAAATAATTAAAAGATCACTACTACAAAAAACACCCATCACAACGGTTGAAAGAGGGATACTACCACGCTGGTTCAACTGTTGTGAGGTAAGGTGTGATTTTATGTATGATACTTCCCACTACGAACGTGCGACCTTGATTGTATCTATGTAGCGCGCTACCTACCACAACAGTTACTTTAAATAACCGTTGTGATATTCTTTAATGCAACATGTTTAACAACGGTTGTTCTAAACAACCGTTGTGATATATAGACCCGAGTTTATTATAAATTATGTGGAATGCTTGTTTCGCCAATGCTCGATAAAAGATATAACCCTTCAATCTGCACTAAAATATTATAATATGAAAAATTAAGTTATATTAGAATAATAAGTTCACGTTCAATGCTAGACAAGAGTTCTTCAACTCCTTATCCATATTTTGTTCTTTGACAGTTAGAACTTGGTTTAATGATCATAGCTCTTCAACCGCCCCACCTTCACCTCTAGTTCTTTTTGCAAAATTTTGCAAACAAAATTAGAGGTGGAGAGAGGGGTGGTTGAAAACCTACAATCACTAAACCAAGTTCTAAATGTCAAAGAATAACATGCAGTTAACGGTGTGAAGAAATCTTGTCAAGAATTGAACGTGTACTTGTTTTCTAATACAACTTTATCTACCATATTATAATTTTTTAATGCAGTTTGGAAAGTTATATATTCGGTAAAGGATCGAAAAAACACTCAAACCACATAATATATAATAAACTTGTCTTTTAAACAAACATTAACAATAATATACATAAAAAACGTTCATAAAAAACAAACCATAAATAACAAACACGATACAACAATATATCAAGTCATAGAATGCTTCAAAAACGTACCATACACGTCCCATAATGGCGTGTCCACAATGAAATAAGGATGAAGCAGTTAGAGATGCCAACTTGTGTATATTTTGAATGGATGTCATTCTGGATCTTTCACACAAGTTTGCAACACTAACTTTAACTTCTTCCTTTTATTAAAACAAGCATCCCTACATACAAGTCAAAACAAGAAGAAAGTTCAAACATTATGAAACAAGCTATTGAAATAGATTTTGAAAAAAAATATAGAGAAAACAAACATGTAGATACCCATTGGCTAAGATTTGATGTTATGGTTTCGTTTTTGGGTTTCCATATTAGAGAGACGAGTGACAGAGTTGTTAGGGTTTCGTTTTGAGAGAGACGAATGAAAGAGTTGTTAGGGTATTGTTTTTAGAGAGACGACTGTTATGTACTGAAGTGAGAGATGATTTCGCTTATATATAAGTAATTATCACCATTCATCACGGTTGAAAACAAAAATCATGGTGATATACAAGGTCAATCACATTTTTATCACGATACATGGCTAATTGTTGGTGATTTGAACCATTTCACTCCATGTACATTTCACTACGGTTGTTACATATGACCGTTGTGACATGTCCTTTATTAAATACCAAAAAATAAGGCGCCCAAAAATAAACTATTACCACAGTTAATACTATGACCATTGTAAAATTGGTATTACGAAAGGTTTATTTCGTAGTAGTGGATGTTTGTAAAAGAAAAATGTATCTGATCCTACTAGTGAATGATATTATTCATGTAGTCAGAGAAGTTATTATTCAACATGACAAATGTATAATTTGCATTTTAGAGAAAAGATTAATTATCCAAATAGAAATGACATCAATAGAATGCTTTTTTTTTTTCCTGTTATTTATGTCTAAATCAAGAAAGGAAGTTTGTTTCTACTTAACCTCATAAGACTTGTCTCACTTGTGGAATTGCAAATTGGTAAATTTAGCTATAAAGGACTAAGAATTATTCACTTAAAACGAAAAGATTCACAAACAACCTCAATTTTCTTCCACCTCAATAATAGACATTATTAAGTAGAATATGAGTGTAGAATGGTCTATAAAGGGAGGTTGAATAGATATTTTTATTTAAACCAATTGCAAAATATTTTTCTTCAAAACAAGAGTTTTACAAAAAGCTTGGCAACAAAATTTTACAAAAGATGTATTTGGATTGATTTCACAGTTTACTCAGAATATCAAAAAAATACAATGCATATGAAAGATGATGACGTTAAACAACCGATATGTCATTTAACCAAATTAAATTTACACTAGATGCTTAAATTATATTTTATTAATCAAATAGTCAATCTAAAGTTATAGTATCATATATTGAGAGGAAATGTGATATATGGTATGGACCTTAATTTCGACAGAGCTTTGGATGGTCTTACTGCTATGATTTCGGATTTTAATCTTAACGATTTTACTAGAGCAGACACTGTCCCACCTAAAGCACAACATGGTTTGACGAGTACCCTTTTTAGTAAAAGTGTTTAGGACATAGATGTAAAGTTTGACATGACCACACGACAGGAAGCAATCTTTGGTTGTTTGCAAGGCACACGTGCTCAAGATTTTCTTCTTGCCATGCCTATTGACGGTCTAGGCCAACACATGTCTCTGGTAGAGTACCGTACCATCTTTAAATACCAACTTATGATTCCTTTATTTCCTGTTGATGGGGTTTTCCCTATTTGTCGCAAGGCATGCTTGGATAGATTTGGGGAACAATTTATTCACTGCAAGAAGCTTCCATGATTCAAATAACAACATGAATTTGTTAGGGATGTCTTAGTTGATATATTTAGGTGTGTATGGGTATTTGTACAGAAAGAGGCGCCTGTGAATTTCTTGATTGACCCACAGGAGAGGAGATTGACTCTTAGGCCAGTCAATGTTCTGGTGTATGGGTGGGTAGAAGGGAAACATGCATTTGTAGACTTGACCAAAGTTTCTCCATTGGTGGAATTGAGGAATGCAGGTTTTATTGTGTGACAAACAACTCTCAAAATTGCTTCAAGTAAAGTGGTCAAGCATGAGAAAGTGTGTTCCGACAATCAACATGCTTTCATACCATTTTCCTTTGACACTTTTTGTTTTTAAGCATTAGATGCAGTTGGTCTTTTACAGAAGTGCAAAGGCTCATGCATAACCATTTTGTGTTAACCTAGGATAATAGATGTAGTTTTTAAGAGGATTGGTTTTGCTATCCAAAAAGAGATAGTGGCGCGGCTTATTGCCCGTTTGTCTGCTATTTCTGTATAATATTGATTAAATCTAACGTTATAAATTTATACAATTATAATCACCATAAAGAATATTTGAATGAGTGGATCTATCACATACCTATGTTTACACATAAATCGTAATAAGTTGATTAAATCCTGGTCACATTTAATTCAAGAAAAACGATAAAACCTAAGATCATACAAATCTATACTAGAATTTAAAAGAGATAAGGAAAGAGAAATTATGCACCAAATTTATACGGGTTTAGTGCTTTATTCCATACTAGAAATTAGTCCAGTCTCCAATGAAAAACCATTTGAATTTCGAATATTGGTAAATTAATGATGTTGAAGCTATGTTATTGTGGTTGTGAATTCATTAGAAACACACAAGAATAAGGTTACTAATATGTTAATATGATTGGATACGGTTTCAATGGTTAGGAGTTGAAGAAGATGGGTTTAAAAGTGATATTTTATGGATTTTTTCCTATCAAACTCGCTTAGCGACTGCATTTCTCGCCCAACGAGATTTGCTGATATGGGAATTTTAGAAATAGTGATAATAGTGTAATTTGATTTTCGTAACTCGAAATGAGATGCAGTCAGATGTGTTGGAAAGATAACGTAGAGATCTATAAGTTAATGGAACTTCTATGTTCTTATTCCACTTTAATTAAGTATTTAGTCTGATTAACCCCGCCATAGGATGATCAGACATGTGCTTACTATGAGGCGTGTAAGTAGATTAGCTTAGGCTGAAGTAGGTTGTGTGAAAGCTTCGCCTAATGCTTGATTAGCAAGTTAATCAAAGAACTTGTGAGGAAATAACATGGGAATACCAATTAATGTGTGATTTATGATGTTATACTATCATGTATGCTTTATGACTTATGCTATGATATGTTGTATTGAATAAAAGTAATTAATCTAATACTATGATGATGAGTGAAAGTAAACCTAGAGTTGTATCTAGGAGAATGGAATTTGTACAAAGAAATTAATTTATGGTAGATAACTTAGGTTGTGAAGCTTGAACATTAAGGTACCTTGGTGTGTACCGTAAACGAGTAGTCGCTTGAAACGAATCGATCCATCTATGAGAATGGCCGAATGGCATGGATGGTGAATGATAGTTTAATTGCTAATGAATGGGTTTGGTATGAAACATGTTATGATATATTGTGATTTTGAGATTATCACATGGTAAATAATGAGAATAATCACGTATTCTGGAATAACCACTATTCATACTAGTCGCGAGTCCGATTCTTATGTAAAGTTGTGATCAGGATAGATGAATCATTAAGACGTATTAATATAATTCTGTATAGTGTAACCCATGCAGTGGAGGTCTGGTGTCCATAGACCATATATGATGG
This sequence comes from Lathyrus tuberosus, assembly GCA_022829125.1. NCBI lineage: Eukaryota > Viridiplantae > Streptophyta > Magnoliopsida > Fabales > Fabaceae > Lathyrus > Lathyrus tuberosus. Next base: position 28,806,624 of record JALAZF010000004.1, on the reverse strand, counting down.
ATAAAGTCTTCCATTCAATGGAGGTTAGGAGTGTCGTTGGCTATATCTGGTGGATTGTGTAATCCATTCAGTGGAGGCTAGGACTACTGTTGGCCATATCTGATAGATTGACTATCACCATACAATGGAGGCTATGAGTATCGTTGATTATACCCGATATATAGTGTATTCTACACGGTGAAGGTTAGATACTTCTATTGGTCATATATGGTGGTCAACGTTTCCGTGTAGTGGAGGTTGAGTTATGCATTTGGCAGTGTCTGAAGGATAGATCTTTATGATCGGTTGGGTTAATCCCCTTGAGCTATATGACAAGTGTCATTTGATCGCGACTTTCTGAGTCTAACGGTTACTAACTGCAAGTGCACAACCTATCGCGTAGTAATAAAGATATCGATCCCACAGAGACCTGATAATAGTGTTTTCAAAATCGGACCGGCCATCAAATCGGTGAGGGTACTGGTTCACTGGTTTATTGGTCGAACCACTGGGTCATCGGTCGAACCGCATGACCAAACCGGATTAAACCGGATTAAACCGGATAACTCGGTTGAATAAATCTATCATTATAATAGGTATAAAACCGGTAAAACCGGTCGAACCAGATGATTCAGTCTCTAAAAACTATAACTAGCACTTAAATTTTTTGAAAAGATCATATCATAAATTCACAGGTTCATAATTTAAATTCAAATTTTAAAAGAGTCTAATTGTAAATTTTAAACAGAGTCTAAATTAAACAGAGTCTAATTTAAATTCATAGTTTTAATGTTAATAAAAAATAAGTTTTAATGTTAATAATTAAAACAATACAAATATTAACATTATTTTAAATAATAAATTTTCCAAGTCTGTATATATATATATATATATAATGAAAATCAGTTAAGTCTAAAATTATATTATATTTAGTTTCTTAATTTGTGTTCTTAAATTTCTATACAAATATTTGTATGATTGTTTTTCAATCAATATAAATACAAAATAGTAAAAATAGTTTTGTGGATATTACAAAACTTAATTTGTGTATCACTTGAATTAAATGAGTGATTACTATTATTCTTGAAGAAAAGTTCCTATGTATTTGAGTAAAAAAAATTTAATAAAAAAATTAAAAAAAAAATTAAAAAAAATTAAAAAAAAAATTAAAATTTTTTTTTTTTTTAAATAAGAAGTTGAACCGCCGGTTCGCCGGTTTTCCCGGTTTTTCCGGTTTTTTCGGTTCTCACCGGTTCACACCGGTTCTCACCGGTTCGACGACATGACCGATCCAGCAAGCGAACCCGGCCGGTTACCTGGCCGGTTCCCGGTCCAACCGGTCCGACCGGCCGGTCCGGTCCGGTTTTTAAAACTATGCCTGATAATCAACCTAGTACTACGGTTTGTTACTGTGTTTAGCTAAGGCGAAGATGTTTTGGTTTTGAGTTCAAAAAGGGAAACTAAAGGGAATCTAAATTTTTAGAATAAACTAGTTGATATAAGGATATCGGTACGTAACTTAGTATACCATCGTGAATTCAATAAAACCTAAGCGTATAAAAATGAGTCACATTTTATTTCTGTAGAAAATATCAATTTAAAAGCCCTCACCTCACACTCTCGTGGATCTTGCTTCAGACTATATTCCTAAATCATAATGTCTGCTCTCGCTAGCCCATTTGAGTTTAAAAACACTTTTTGAAAACTAATACAGTCTAATTAACTTTAAAGCGCTCTCGCTGTTTTTAAAACCAATGCCCGATTTCAGCTATCTGGTTAAAATCTCACACTCTCGTGGATCTTGATCCTAACCTTTACTACCTTTTTACTCTCGTAACAAAAGTCCAATTTTAATTAAGAAATCGCGGCCAGAAAATAAGTTGTTTATGGTTTTAGCTTAGAATTATCGAATCCATTCCAGTTAACTTAATTACATACCGATAAATCAGATTTAGCTAGACATATTAATTAAAACAAACATGCATAAAAATAAATTGCGAAACAGTAAACTAAACATTACAATGAGAACGATAATTCTATTATTACGATAATGAATAAAAACCTGATAAATTTGCAAATAGTTGATTCTCGCAATTCCTCCACAAGTCGGTAGGCTTTTGCTCGATGTATCGGAATAACGAATGATGAAGGCAAGATTGAAAACAAAATTCTAACTATGGTGCAATAGCTCCTCAATGTGAGAAACTATCACTAATTCAAGTGATGGTAAACAAGGAATAGGAAACAAAACAAGGAATGCAAAGAAGGTAAAAATTCGGAAAAATAATGCTGCAGCAATTCGGGTAAATTCTCTATATGGTGTGTCTCGTTGCTCTTCAATCCATGCTGTATTTATAGCCAAAGCATTGCCTTAACGTTGGAGAAAATATAGGAGAACAACCTTTGGTGGTTGAGAAGTCTAAGGGAGACTGGCTCAAGTGAGTTGAAACTGAAGTTGAGAAAATGTAGGAAGTACTGATCGTGCGTGTGCATTGGTCTACTTTGTCCACGTCTGCGTTTCTGAACGTAATAACTACTTTGGTACGCGTGACGGTTGTGATGACTGTGTGACGAGCGTGGTGCACTTTTGGATTGCGTGACGGTCGTGGTGAGTGTGTGACGGTCGTCACACACACCACTTTTCATTTTCTGCTCTTTTTCTTGACATTTCTTCCTGTTTTCTACTCTTTTCTTCATGTTTCTCCACTTTGCTCCTTTTTAGCTTGGACAATGAAATACCTGTGAAAACACTAGAATACTTGCGGAATAATCGGCACTTGGACTGAAATAACATAATTATTAGTCGTAAATCAAGGCAAATATATGATACATTTTCGTGTTATCAAACTCCCCTACACTTGAATCTTTGCTTGTCCTCAAGTAACTAGTCAGTAAGAATGTCGGACAAGTTTTATCAACCGAACACACATGACATACCTTTTGTTTTAAACATGTTTTGTAAGGCATTTTTGTTAAGATGACGGATACTCAAGTAAAACAATAAAGATACATTAGTGACACAAGCAACAAGCATAATCATAGACCTCCCCTCTACACAAGTCAATTCTAATCATTCTATTATAGCTCAACCTAAAGTTTCTCCTATCTATTTCACCCGGTTTCATTTTAGCGCAATCACATTAAGCCCCTTGCCTTTACACGTACGCAGTGGAGTAGCCGTTTAGTGACTTTGATCCTTCTTAGCACGGGGTCTGGTACACAAGTGTGGTAACCCTATATATATATATATATATATATATATATCCTAATCGTAGGTTGTGGGGGATCGAACCGTAGTTCGCCCTACCGAGTTCAGAACCAGGTTCCTCTGAACCAACCAACAATGGATTCTTTCTTTCTCTTCGTAATACTTTTGCAACCGTAGGTTTGGTGCATTTTTTCACAACAGCGAAGCATACGAAAAATATTTAATAATTCAGAATCAAACACTTATCTTCATCGGCTCTCCACGTGGTTTGTGTTTAAGACGGTGCTGACTGCTAATATAAACTACTTGGGGTTACTTTAGAACTAGAACTGAGGGTATCGGTATAATGGGTATTGAAATTGATCTCGCATATGCAAGAGGTCTAAGGTGTCAAGATGATATCAATCTTGTTAAATTTTTCTCGATTTCTTAACATAGCCCATGTTTCGGTATATTAAGTTGTGCAATAATCATAAAATTTTTTGTTATAGCTGAATAAAGTGGGGAAATTTTGAAATGTACGAAAATTTCATATAAATGCTTCTTTATTCGAAAGGAAATGCGGAAAGGGAATACATAAGGGAAAATAAAAGGTACCTCTCCCACACTATATCGGACATTGTCCTCAATGTTTCGATATAAATGCGGAAAGAAACTACAAAAAGAGATAAAACTAAAACAAAAATAAAATCTAAATCTAACGAGGTCCACGTCCTCTGCCTCGGGTGCGAGCGTGTCCATTCTGGGCTACATGATCTAGGATGCCTACGTGATGGATATAATCATACAGGTCTTGCACACGTAGCGTCAGGGCACCCATCTCTTCTATCATACCGTCGATCCGTTGTCCTTGGTGGACTTTCCCCTGTTGGATTTGTCGCATTAGGATCATCATCTCATTGTGCTGCCTATGTTGCTGTTCCTCTCTTTGGGTAGCCATTTGGTTTTGTAGCCATATGCCCCTTAAGATTTCTTCATTAGTGACGGGGTCTTGTTCTGGAGTGGCGCGACGACGATGTCCGGTGGATGTTGAGGCATCTTGGGTAGGAGGCGGTGGGTTTACATGAGGTAGATGATCCATCTCTTGCTCCATTTCATCGACTTCTTCATTATTTTGGTTCTCTTGAGCAGCCACATTAGGCTCAGGAGCACGGAGATCAAAAAGCCAATTTTCTTGTCTTTGAGGGTCAATGCGGTCTCTGCATGGCATGATGATGCTCCTGATTATTCCGGTACGGACCACTGGGTGGTATCGTCCATCCGCCCTTGCTTTAATAAGGTGGGAGGAGTGACAATACTCGGTATCCAGGGACTCAGGTGGTATGGAAGGTAGATTAGTGAGGTTGTCTTCCAGACCAAGGCCGAGTGCGATAGAAGTTACTATACCTCCGAAGTAGAAAGGTTTAGAGCCTCTAGCACAGTTGGCGTGGATGTGCGACAGAAGGAACAGAGTTGCATTAATTGGTTCAGGATGGAGCACACAACGAAGGAAAAAGAGCTCCTTGGAGTTTACCTTGTGGTTGCTGTCCCTTGTGAAAATTGTGTGTCCTAGAACTCTGTGGAAATACCGTATTGCTGGGTTATGAATATAAGTAGCGTTGAGGTTGTCCCAGCTCGAAGCAGCTACACCTGTAAGTCGATTCCATAGGTCGAAAGCTTCCTGGAACCAGGCATCGTTAGGCAAACGGCAATTTACATTCTTGCCATGATGGAATCCAAGCATTTGGGCAAGTCGGGTTTGGCTCACCGAATACTCAGAGCCAAACATGCGGAATCTAGCTACACCAGAAAGTTGGTTTGTTTATCCCGAAGGCGTAACATAAGCAAATGAGCTCAGAAATTCCAGAGTCAGAGCTTCGTAGGTAGGTTGCCCTTGTGTGCATAGCTGCCATAAACCGGCATTTTGGAGCATCCAGCGTACACCGTCTAGCATGCCCAACTCTTTAAGGTTGGCAATGTGGACGTACCGTGTCGGTTGAAAATAGCGTTGGAAGAAGCTGACGTAACTCGCTCTTTGGCGGTCTCCGGATTCTCCCTCTATGAATGTAACAGTGGAAAGGTCAGGAGCTTGTCTTGTGCGTCTGGCCATGGCGCATGCAAAGTGAAAAAGGTTTAATGGAGGAAGTGGGTATGGGTAAGAGTTGTTCTGTGAGAATGAGAGTGTTTCGTGAGGTTTAAATAAGAGGGTTTGGAAATATGAAGTGTTGGAGAGAAATTAGGATTCAATGTGAAGGGTTTATGGAGAGTAATGTGAGTGGTTTATGGAGAGTGATGTGAGTGTTTTATGGAGAGTAATGTGAGTGGTTTAAGGAGAGTGATGTGAGTGTTTTATGGAGAGTGAAAGGATAGTGGGTCGTTTGAAAAGAATTTGAAGAGAAGAGAAGATGAAGAGAAAAGGGTCTCTGTTATTAACAGAGAGCACGTTAAAACAAGTATGACGCTCGTCACGGACCCATCACGATTGTAAGCCGTGTGACGGTCGTGACAAGGGCGTTACGCCCGTCATGCTCACAAAATCTGCTATTCTCACAGAAACTAGATGAAATCGGGCATATTATATATATTGGATATGGAAATTATAAATAGCAGTAAGATACAAGATAAACATTAGAATGCATATAAAATGACTGAAACAAATTAAAATAAGCAGGAACATTATATCATCAACTCAACCACAAGCAATAAACAAGAATTGAATACTTTATTTAAAATTGGAAATTCGTAACAGTGTACTCAAAATAAAATTGCTTTAGAGTAATAAAGTTGAAATTGAACTGAAATAAACTTGTTCCTTGACATTAAAAAGAAATAGACTGTAAAGTGAATGGCTCTAAAACATTAAAAGAAAATCAATTAAATGGAAAAATACATTGTGACAGAATTAGCCACGTTGTTTCTTCAAAGATTCCACAGCTTGGTTCAGATGATCAAATTCTTTGACAGCGGTATCCATTAAACCGACAACATCAAGACGGATAAGTTGAAGTTCATCTCTCATATCTTGAAGTGCAGTGCGGAAGGCTTCGAGAGTGGCATGTATGTTAGCAGGGGGGACAGTGTAAGTATTTCTCATGGGATGCTCAGGGTAATTATGATAGTGAGGAGGAGTTTCAGGGTCGGTCTCAATGTCAGACACATGACTTTCAAAATCTCTTTCAGGTTGTGGCTCATCTAAATCATGCAGCCAGTTGTGGCGGTTGTGCACACTAGTTCGCTCGTGATTAGGCAGTGTAAAGTGTGAAACAACTTCATTATTGATCAGGAGTTGAAACGAGGGTGGTCCACGATTTCTAATGAGTCCACGATCAAAACAGAAAGTTATGTTCATGGGCCTATATCCGCCTAGAGGGTTTACTTGGGAAAGTCGTGTTCTAAATCCCATGGCATCAGCAATTTTTGTTACGAGGCCACCTATCAAAATGGGACCGTGATCAGCTCGAGCAATCCTGCGGAGATTGTCAAGCATAAAAGTGGATCCATTAACCGGTCGGGATTGAAACACACAAAACATGATAAAAAGCTCATCTCTAGAGATTAGGGTGTCATTCTCGGCTTTTCCAAAAAGGGTAAAGGCTGAAATCATATGGAAGTATCTAATGGTCAGGTTGTGAATTTTAGTGGACACCATAGGATGCGGGTCATGATGAGGTCGTCCTGAAATACTACTCCAGAAAAGGTCCAGTTCATCTTCCATTACTAAATCTTCATGTGCCGTAGTAAAAACGTCGGGTCCATTAGGGAAATCCAACAGGTCCGCAATCTCTCTAATGTTGAAGTGGCACGTGTATCCAAATAGCCTAAAGGTTATGTTACCCCTATTAAATCCTATGCCATAGTTAGGGTTGTAGGACAATGAGCTTAGGAATTCTAGGGTCAGCCTGTGGTAAGTTGGATATTTCTTTCTAGCAAAACCTTCCCATCCTATCTGGCTAAACATAAAGTCTATGCTATCTCCTATACCTAAGGCAATCATGGTAGGTCCATGGGCAAATTTGGTTAAGGCCATAGGTCTGCGAGAGAGAACCTCATAGCGGTGCCATTGGACAGCGTCCCTGAATAGCACAACCATGGTGTCTTCGTTATCCATCTTAACAGTTAGTCGGAAAAGTAAAGCAGATGTAGAAGGAAGAAGGTAGAAAGACTTTAAAATCCTGTACCATGTAATTATAAGATCAGCAAAGCAGTTTCCATAAAATTTTTAAATTTTTGAGAAATAAATAAAAATGAAAAAGTAATGAAAATAAGATTAAGAAAGTAAAGGGAAACAAAAAGAAATAAAAATAGACTTAAGAAAAATGTAAAGAAATTTAAAAAGGAAATGAAAATAAAAGAAAGTTAGAAGGAAAGAAAACAATCTCGTGGGTTGCCTCCCACTAAGCGCTGTTTTTAACGTCATAAGCCTGACGAAAGCTTAGTGATAGTTTAGTTATAGGGATGAGCAGGCAGCTCTAAAAGTCTTAGACTATTCAAATAGTCTCTATTTGCAATATTATGATAATGTTTTAAGCGTTGCCCGTTTACTATGAATGGTTCACTATTTCTTCCTTTTATTTCTATCGCTCCACTTTGAAAAACTTTAGAAATTTCAAAGGGTCCGGACCACCTAGATCTAAGTTTTCCTAGAAAAAGCTTAAGTCTTGAATTAAATAGGAGCACGACGTCTCCCACACTAAATTCTTTTCTAGATAAGCGCTTATCGTGCAATCTCTTAGTTCTTTCTTTATATATGCGGGTGTTCTCATAAGCATCTAGTCTTAGTTCTTCTAATTCGTGCAAATCTAAGATTCGTTTTTCTCCTGCGGCAGCATAATTTAAATTGAGGGTTTTAATAGCCCAATAGGCTTTGTGCTCTATTTCTACCGGTAGATGACAGGATTTTCCATAGACTAACTTAAATGGAGTGGTTCCTATGGGGGTTTTGTAAGCGGTTCTGTAAGCCCATAAAGCTCCATTAAGTTTAGTTGACCAATCCTTCCTAGAGGTAGCGACAGTCTTTTCTAAAATTTGTTTTATTTCTCTATTCGAAACCTCGACTTGTCCACTGGTTTGTGGATGATATGGTGTTGCCACACGATGTTTGACTCCGTATTTTGATAGCAGTTTATCGAATATTTTAGATATGAAATGGGAGCAACCGTCACTAATGACGAGTCTTGGCACACCAAATCTAGGAAAGATTATGTTCTTAAAGAGCTTTATCACTACTCGTGTGTCATTTGTAGGAGAAGCTACAACCTCGATCCATTTGGAAACATAATCGACAACGACGAGTATGTACTGGTTACCAAAAGAAGACGAAAATGGTCCCATGAAATCTATTCCCCACACTTCAAAGACTTCTACTTCTAGAATGCCCTTTTGAGGCATTTCATCGCGTCTGGAGACGTTACCAGTGTGTTGACACCGGTCGCAATTTATAACCGCGATATGGACATCTTTCCATAGAGTAGGCCAAAAGAGGCCAGCTTGCAAAATCTTAGCACAAGTCTTTGAAGTGCTTGCGTGCCCACCATAGGGCGCAGAATGGCAATGATAAATTATGTCTTCCACCTCATCTTCGGGTACACAACGACGGAAAATACCATCGGCGCCCCTCTTGAAGAGAAGTGGTTCGTCCTAATAATAGTGTTTAAGGTCGTGGAAGAATTTCTTCTTTTGTTGATAGGTTAGATCAGGTGGCAGTACTCCAGCTGCTAGATAGTTGACAAAGTCAGCATACCATGGTAGCGTGGTTTTAGTGTAAACAGATTCTACCACTTCATTAGTTTCTGTATCAGTATAGGTCAAGGATTGTTCTATTGTATTGCTTTCTAATTGGGCTAAGAGTCTTTCATAAGGGAAATCGTCATTAATAGGTACTTGGTCTGGTTGGATGTTTTCCATTCTCGACAGGTGGTCAGATACTACATTTTCAGTGCCTTTCTTGTCCTTGATTTCCAAGTCGAATTCTTGTAGGAGTAGAATCCACCTCAGAAGTCTTGGTTTGGCATCCTTCTTGCTTAATAGGTACCTGATTATGGCGTGATCGATGTAGATGATTATTTTTCCTCCTACTAGGTAGGAACGAAATTTATCTAATGCGAACACGACAGCTAAGAGTTCCTTTTCTGTGGTAGCGTAGTTCATTTGTGCATGATCCAAGGTTCTACTGGCATAATAGATTACGTGAAGCTTTTTGTCCTTCCTTTGTCCTAGGACTGCACCTACAACATAGTCACTAGCGTCACACATGATTTCGAATGGTTTATTCTAATCTGGGGGTTGCATAATGGGTGCTGATATTAAAGCTTTCTTGAGTGTTTGAAATGCGTGCAAGCATTTGTCATCAAAGACGAATTCAACATCTTTCATTAGCAGCTTAGTTAGGGGTTTGGTTATCTTAGAGAAATCTTTAATGAAACGTCGGTAAAAACCGGCGTGTCCTAAGAAACTTCTTATTTCTCTAATGGTTTTAGGTGGCTGGAGATTTTCTATAACTTCTATCTTTGCTTTGTCGACTTCGATTCCTCTGTTGGATACTATATGTCCTAACACGATTCCTTGTCGGACCATGAAATGGCATTTTTCCCAATTGAGTACTAAGTTGACTTTTACACATCGTTCGAGCACCATTTTGAGGTTTGATAGACATCCTTCAAAACTTTCCCTACAGACAGAGAAATCATCCATAAATATTTCCATTATACCATCTAAGAAGTCAGAGAAGATGGACATCATGCATCTCTGAAATGTTGTGGGTGCGTTACATAATCCGAAAGGCATTCGCCGGTAGGCAAAAGTTCCATAGGGACATGTGAAAGTAGTCTTTTCTTGGTCGTCAGGATGGATAGGAATTTGGAAGAATCTTGAATATCCGTCTAAATAGCAAAAATAGGAGTGTTTAGCCAGCCGTTCAAGCATTTGATCTATGAATGGTAAAGGGAAATGATCTTTACGAGTGGCTTTGTTTAGTTTTCTATAATCGATACACATTCTCCATCCGGTTTGAGTACGTTATGCTACAGATTCGCCTTTTTCATTATTGATGACTGTAACACCTCCTTTCTTGGGTACCACGTGAACTGGGCTAACCTATTCACTATCTGATATTGGTTATATGATTCCTGCTTCTAATAGCTTTTGCACTTCTCTCTTAACGACATCACTCAGAATGGGATTGATTCTCCTTTGATGTTCTCTAGAGGTTTTGCAGTCCTCCTCAAGCATAATGTGATGCATACAGATAGAGGGACTTATTCCTTTCAAGTCTGAGATGTTATAGCCTAAGGCAGTCGGGTACTTTCTTAGGACATGCAATAGTTTCTCGGTTTCTATTTGTCCTAAGTCTGCGTTGACTATAACTGGTCGTTCGAGTTTTGTATCTAGGAATTCATACCTTAGATCTTTGGGTAATGTTTTCAGTTCTACGACTGGTTTCTTTGGGCAAGGCATAGGGTCAGGAGTGAGTGCGAGACATTCACTTAGATTGTAATCTTGGTATTCACCACGCCAATTATCATCTTCAAAAATTGGTGGCATCGGAATTCTCAGCACTTCAGAACACGTGTTTTGGTGTTTTTCCATTTCTTTAACACATTCATCAATTATATCTAGGAAGCAGCACGAATCTTCTATAGCAGGTGCTTTGAAAAATTGTGAGAGAATGAATTCAACTTTTTCTTCACCAACCTCGAAAGTCAGTTTTCCTTTTTTCACATCTATGATGGCTCCGGCAGTAGCTAGGAAAGGTCTTCCTAAAATGGTAGGGATGTTTGAGTCTTCCTGGATGTCCATGATTATGAAATCTGTAGGAATATAGAATTGTCCTATACGTACTGGAACGTTTTCTAGCATTCCTAGAGGAAATTTCACTGATCTATCAGCTAGTTGTACAGACATTCTTGTTGGTCTCAGTTCTCCCATGTTGAGCCTTTTACAAATAGATAAGGGCATTAAACTGATGCTGGCTCCTAAATCGCACAGAGCTTTGTCTATGACAAACTTTCCAATCACACATGGTATAGAGAAACTACCAGGATCTTTTAGCGTAGGAGGCATGTTGTTTTGGATTATAGCGCTACACTTTGCAGTAAGCATAACAGTTTCAGTATCCTCGAGCTTTTTCTTATTAGTTAATATTTCTTTTAGGAATTTAGCGTATGAGGGCATTTGTGTGATTGCTTCTGTAAAAGGTATCGTGACATTTAATTGTTTCAGAAGTTCAACAAATTTCTTAAATTGGCCTATGTTTTTAGATTTAGCGAATCTTTGGGGATACGGGATAGGTGGTTTATAAGGCGGTGGAGGCACATATGGTTCTTCTTTCTCTTCGGCCTCTTTTCCATTATCTTCCTTCTCGTTTTCCTTTGGTTCGCCTTCCTTTTCAGACTCCTTACTAGGCTTTTGGTACATGGCTGGATTTTCGATTCTTTGGTCAGTGGGTCCTTCTAGTTCTGTTCCACTCTGAAGTGTTATAGCGTTTGCATGTCCCTTCGGATTAATCTGAGTTTGACCTGGAAGGTTCCCAGCTGGGGTAGCAGTAACTGCTTGTTGTTGAGCCACTTGTGAGATTTGGGTTTCTAACATTTTGTTGTGAGTGGCTAGAGCGTCAACCTTGTTGGCTAATTGTTTGATCTGCTCACCGGTGTGAACATTCTGGTTAAGGAACTCCTTGTTCTGTTGAGCTTGTGCAACAATGAAGTTCTCCATCATAATTTCAAGGTTTGACTTCCTAGGAACGTTGGGAATGTTAGCAGCAGGTTTTTGATATCCTGGTGGCATAACTGGCGCTTGTCCAGGTGCATACAAAGCGTTATTGTTCTTGTACGAAAAGTTTGGATGGTTCTTCCAACCAGGATTGTAGGTATTTGCATATGGGTTTCCTTGAGCATAATTCACTTGATCAGCGGAGACTCCTGCTAAAATTTGGCATTCGGAGGCAGCATGTCCAGGTACTCCGCATAATTCGCAGTTTGGAGCTACGGCAGCCACGGTGGCTGCGGGTGTTATGGTCAAGTTGTCTATCTTTTGAGCAAGGGCATCTACCTTAGTGCGGACATGATCAAGACTACTAACTTCGTACATTCCACCTTTCGTTTGAGATTTCTCCACTGGCGTTCGTTCACCTCCCCATTGGTAATGGTTTTGAGCCATGCTTTCGATGAGTTGATAGGCTTCGGTATAAGGTTTGTCCATAAGTGTACCACCAGCGGCGGCATCTATTGTCATTCTTGTATTGTACAAGAGACCATTGTAAAACGTATGGATGACTAACCAATCCTCAAGACCGTGATGCAGACACTTCCTCATCATGTCTTTGTACCTCTCCCATGCATCGTAAAGAGACTCATTATCTTTTTTGTCGAAATCCATTAATTTGGACTCTCAGCATATCTGTTTTGCTTGGTGGGAAATATCGGGCTAAGAACACCTTTTTCAACTCATCCCACGTAGTGACGGAATTTGATGGCAAGGATTGCAACCAAGCCCAAGCTCTGTCTCTTAATGAGACAGGAAAAAGACTTAGTCTTATCGTGTCTGCAGTCACACCATTTGCCTTCACTGTGTCTGCGTACTGCACAAATTTGGTCAAATGTTCATTAGGATCGTCCGTAGGATTTCCAGAAAATTGATGTTGTTGTACGACTGACAGCAATGAGGGTTTCAACTCGAAATCGTTCCTGTTGATAACGGGGGCAGCAATGATGTTGTCTGGTTCTTGCTCAGATGGGGTAGCATAATACTTAAGAGGACGGTTTTGTGGTCCATCGGCCATGTTTCGTTCTTTGACTAGTTCAGGAGTATGAGCGAGAAGATCGGGAATATTATACTTGCGTTGATACTCAAGTATTCTGCGTCTTAAATGTAAGAAGCGCTCTAATTCGGCGATTGGTGGTTGCAAGTCTTCGCTTTGTGAGCGAGTACTTGGCATACAATCGAGAAAAAGGGAAATAAAATTTGTTGCCTAAGTCTATACTACGCAACAAAGAATCGCACTATTGACTAAATCAAAGTCCCCGGCAACGGCGCCAAAAACTTGATCGCGACTTTCTGAGTAACGGTTACTAACTGCAAATGCACAACCTATCGCGTAGTAATAAAGATATCGATCCCACAGAGACCTGATAATCAACCTAGTGCTACGGTTTGTTACTGTGTTTAGCTAAGGCGAAGATGTTTTGGTTTTAAGTTCAAAAAGGGAAACTAAAGGGAATCTAAATTTTTAGAATAAACTAGTTGATATAAGGATATTGGTACGTAACTTAGTATACCATCGTGGATTCAATAAAACCTAAGCGTATAAAAATGAGTCACATTATATTTCTGTAGAAAATATCAGTTTAAAAGCCCTCACCTCACACTCTCGTGGATCTTGCTTCGGACTATATTCCTAAATCATAATGTCTGCTCTTGCTAGCCCATTTGAGTTTAAAAATACTTTTTGAAAACTAATACAGTCTAATTAACTTTAAAGCGCTCTTGCTGTTTTTAAAACCAATGCCCGATTTCAGCTATCATGTTAAAATCTCACACTCTCGTGGATCTTGATCCTAACCTTTACTACCTTTTTACTCTCGTAACAAAATTCCAATTTTAATGAAGAAATCGCGGCCAGAAAATAAGTTGTTTATGGTTTTAACTTAGAATTATCGAATCCATTCCGGTTAACTGAATTACATACCGATAAATCGGATTTAGCTAGACATATTAATTAAAACAAACATGCATAAAAATAAATTGTGAAACAGTAAACTAAACATTGCAATGAGAACGATAATGCTATTATTACGATAATGAATAAAAACCTGATAAATTTGCAAATAGTTGATTCTCGCAATTCCTCCACAAGTCGGTAGGCTTTTGCTCGATGTATCAGAATAACGAATGATGAAGGCAAGATTGAAAACAAAATTCTAACTATGGTGCAATAGCTCCTCAATGTGAGAAACTATCACTAATTCAAGTGATGGTAAACAAGGAATAGGAAACAAAACAAGGAATGCAAAGAAGGTAAAAATTCGGAAAAATAATTCTGCAGCAATTCGGGTAAATTTTCTATATGGTGTGTCTCGTTGCTCTTCAATCCATGTTATATTTATAGCCAAAGCATTGCCTTAACGTTGGAGAAAATATAGGAGCATAACCTTTGGTGGTTGAGAAGTCTAAGGGAGACTGGCTCAAGTGAGTTGAAACTGAAGTTGAGAAAATGTAGGAAGTGCTGATCGTGCGTGTGCATTGGTCTGCTTTATCCACGTCTGCGTTTCTGAACGTAATAACTACTTTGGTGCGCGTGACGGTCGTGATGACTGTGTGACGAGCGTGGTGCGCTTTTGGATTGCGTGATGGTCATGGTGAGTGTGTGACGGTCGTCACACAAACCACTTTTCATTTTCTGCTCTTTTTCTTGACATTTCTTCCTGTTTTCTACTCTTTTCTTCATGTTTCTCCACTTTGCTCCTTTTTAGCTTGGACAATGAAATACCTGTGAAAACACTAGAATACTTGCGGAATAATCGGCACTTGGACTGAAATAACATAATTATTAGTCGTAAATCAAGGCAAATATATGATACATTTTCGTGTTCTCATCATTGTGATTAAGACATTCATGCATGTTGAGAAGCTAACAAATCTCTGTTATTCTCATTGTATATCTAATACGCGAGAGTAGTATTAGTATTATAAAAATAATAGTACAACCCTGTAGAGCCAAGTGGACCCATAAGATAGGAGAACACACTGAGATTATTATCTCATCCCATTATAATTATTGATTTTAGGTAATTCAAGGCCTCACAAGGGAATGAGCAAAGTTTCTTAAAGACGCTTGAAGGAAATATATATTTTGAATAGTTTCTACTGTGTATATCTTAATATTTTGATTAGCCACTCTTTAATATCATGTGCCAATTTGACGTATTCGAGTACTTTAAACATGTATGTAAATGATGTCGTTAGGCACTTAAGTTGCATCAATAGCAATTAACACTTGTATGATATTTTTCTAGATTTACATTATACGGGGTGTTACAATTGGTATCAGAGCAAGCCGACCTTCGACCTAGCAATGATACATCATCATTCAATTGTTTCTCCCTCATATGTGTGTATTGTTAGAAAGATCCCGAATGTCATAACATATAGTATTTAACATGATCAACTTAATTCTATATGCGTAACAGATAGGAACATGGCGGAGCAACCACAAGGACGCAGAAGGTCCAGAGGAACTCATGCTTAGAGTGTAGAGCCAAGCCAAGGGTTCAAAAGTGAGAAGGACCGATGGACTCAGTTTATGCACCTACATCAACAGTTTTAGTAGCAAATGAAGCAACAACAACAAGAATTTATGGTGCGAATGTCGTAGCATATGTAAAGTCAAGCGCAACCTCAATCACCTCTACAGGATATTGTAAGAGGAATTTTTCGATATTTCTACCGAATGAAACCTCCCAAATTTCATGGTGGTCTCGACCCTGTTTTAGCACATGATTGGCTCTCTGAGATAGAAAGGGTGTTCCAAGTGGTGTCATGCATTGAAGATGACAAGGTGAAATTTACCTCACATTTGATGAAAGGTCTGAAAATCAGGTGTAGGGCTAGTGCCACAACCTGCATGGTGACTCTATGAATCCCAAAGATTTGATAACACTTTAAGTCAATATTCCTAAATAAGTATTTTTCGAGCAGCTTGAAAGCATGAAAGGAGTCCGAGTTTTAGTAACTTTGTCAGGGTAGTATGTTCGTGATGGAGTATACCGAAAGATTTGAAGACATGAATGCTTACTCCAGAAAAGCTCCCTATGCACTAGATGAAATGTGGATGACATATTAACTTATGTTCTATCTTAGAGGAGAAATCAAGCACAGTGTAGCCCAGTGAGAGTTTGGTACTTATTGCAAAGTTGTTAAGGCAATGCTATGTTGCCGAGAACAGTATGAAAAAGATTCAGACTGAAAGAGAGCAAGCCAGTTAGCTTTAGAGAAATTCTAGTAGAGTTGTTTAGAATTTGAAGCCAAGAGGATCGTCATCCAAATGAAAGAAAATGCAGAGTGTGGGACTAGTGTCTTCCCAGCAATGCATCAATTGTAATAAGTTTCATTTTAGAAAATGCAAAATGAAATCATGGAGATGCTATATTTGCCAAGAAAAAAGCCACACAATAAGAGATTGCACAAATCTGAAGTCTCAAGGAGTATTTGGAGAATCAGATAGATCTACACCTTGAACACCAGAGATGAAGGTGGCATTGAAGCTTTGATAGTATGTATGCTTGCTTTATTATCTCGTTGTTATTGTGATCGTAGAGTATCACACTCCTTGGTTCGAGCAAACAACTATTCTGTCATGAGAGTCCAAGTCTGTGGCAAGCAACCGAGAGCGAGCCAAGCTTGGGTACGAAACTAAGTGTGCAGCATGAAACAAATTACATCGCCTAAACTCGCAAGTAGTTAGTAAGAGTTGTCAGTTGTGATTCGTCCAGATGTCACTACAACAAATAACGTTTTTTATGACGAAGCTTACACCTCAAACAATAGAAAAACGAGGGAATAGGTACTGGGAGCACCAACTTTTATTTTTTAAAAATAAATTAACAACCATTTACCTCAGCTTTTCAGAAAAGCAAGGGAATAGATCTATAAGGGAGCTTTCTTTGACACTCAGTCATTGCATTTTATGTTTTTTTCTTCAGTTTTTTAGTTTGTGTTTCTCACTTAGCGCCTTTCCAAGTTCCTTTTTTATCATTTATATTTTTTTAATATTTTTATTAGTATTTAACTCGGTGACATTGTCCAACTGAGAGGTAATATATTTTGCATTAATCATTTTCAGAATATTATTTTGAAAATCTTATTTTAATTTTTTATTTGATATTTTCAAACCCCTCAATGTTACAGCAAAAATCGACGTTATATCTTTTAATTGAATTCCCAAAATATGGCGCTATTATGTTTTTTATATTTTATATTTTTAATAATAATTCCATGTCCTTGTAGAAAAACCGACGTGAAACATTTATTGCGTGAGAAACTTCAGACTACAATCTACTAGTTTCTAACTTTTCATTTACCTATCAACGCTCAAACGTCATTTCGTCACCCTCATTTCGCAAAAACCATAGGTGATATTCATGAAAACTCTTCCAACAGATATTCATCAAAACTCCTCTAACAAATATTAATCAAAAGTCATTTTGCAACATGTTTGTTATTTACTAAAACGAATTATATATCACTTTGTTTTCCACTAATCATTTTGTCTAGGGTTTTATGTTAGTTTGTCTTTTGACCATTTTGTTTCTCCTATTTTCCATTTGTTTTTATTGAAACATATAGTTTCTCTTGATCATTTTGAGATTTATATCATTTCTCTTGATAGTCCTGGCTGATTCGACAAGCACCTCCCATACAACATCTGCTAATACAAATCGTATTAGAAAAACTAGAGGTTCCACGATGTATGCCAAGGTGAAAAAAGCCCAAGAAATCGGTAGTCGCTACCCAGTCACAGTTGATGCTACAACCGGAAGGGCTTATGGTGAACACGCTGACGATTTTAAGGGTTACATTGTGTTACATGTAACGCCCCAGTTTTTGTTAGATTTATTTAATCGAGTCTATTTAATTATTTTGATTATTATATTATTTTATTCTTGACTTTTATTTGACAATATATTATTTTTCATCGTTATTATGTTTTATCGCATTTTGAGAGCGTTTGCGAGATATTTGAGAGTAGGGGTATTTTGGTCTTTTTGCTTGGTTATTTTTTCATAAAATAGAAAGTGGAAAGAAAATAGAGAGAAAAATAGAAAGGGGAAGGAAAAGAAGAGAAAGAAAAGGAGAAGAAAGAAAGAGAGAAGGGGAGAAAGAGGAAAATCGAGAATTCATCCATTTCAAGCACGATTAATCGGGTAAGGGTGAGAAGTTTCAATTATATCTTACTTGTGTATGTATATGTGTTGTTTGTTGTAATTGTTTTGGTTGTTTCACGACTTTTTCTCTAATTGATAAATTGATGAATAATTGATAGAAATCGATGTTTTCGCGGTCGAAACTCGATATAAACTGCGTAGAATACTTGTTGATTATGTTGGGACATGTTTGGGCTGATAGATTGTGATTTGGAAGTGTTTAGATGAGATTTGGAGAGGATTAGGGGTAGAATTCGTAACAGGAATTATGCAGGAAAAATTCTGGGTTTCGCTGCCCATACGCGTATCAGGCTTGGCATTACGCGTATTGGTTTGGGCAATACGCGTATAGCAAGGGGGATATGAGGGCAATACGCGTATGGAAGCTCATTTTCACGGCCTTCTGCTGATTTGCGTAATGGTACGCGTACTTGGCAAGGCATTACGCGTAACAAGTGAGGCATTACGCGTATGGAGTGTTAGTGGAATTTTTGGGGAAAAATCAGTCTCTGCCCATACCCGTATCACTTTGGACAATACGCGTATGGAATGGGCGAGTGAGCTGGGCATTACGCGTATGGCTCAGGGCATTACGCGTATGGCCAGTGAGGGTGCTGAATGTTGTTATTTCGCGATTCCTTTTCTTTTTAATTCCATAACTTGTGTTCCGATTATTCATTTTGAACATTCTTGGTATCGTTGGAAAGCTATTGAAATGTTCTTTCTTATTAAAATGGTTTTGAGATTGTTGGCCGATTTAATTATGTCGAGAATTTGGAAATGTGTCGTTTTGTCGACTTTTACCGTGGTAATTATGTGTAATTGATGTGTTTCATGCAATGTGCTTTTGATATGGATATCGTATGACTTGGGTGATGTTATATGATGTGAATGCATGTGATGATATGTTGTGATGATGGTTTATGGCCTAAGGGCAAGAAAATGCATTGTGTTGTGTGTGATCGTTTATGCCTGATGATGGATGTGTATATGTGTGCATTTGAATGTCATGAGTCATTGTATGCCAAGCATCATGATATGCATTCTTGTGATGTCGTGTGCCCTAGTGGGTGTGAGCGACGAAACGATTCCCGAGGGGATCCGCTATAACATCGTGAGCCTTATACCGAGAGGACCTAAAGCGATGATTATAGACGATCGTGAGCCTTATACAAAGAGGACCTAAAGCGATCGGATCGTGAGCACCGAGAGGACCTAAAGTGATCCATAAACATCGTGAGCCTTATACCAAGAGGACCTAAAGCAACGGGGAACATCGTTTTCCCGACGGGGAGTTACACTAAGTAACAAGCGATGATTCCAATAGTTCTTGAGTGAACTGGTGATGAGAAATGATGGATGGATGATACCGCATATGCATTGCATAGAGTCATTGTGTCGGTCTCTGTGCATTTGCATAAAATCATGAATGGATTGATTATGTGTGCATAGATCATGAATGGATTGATTATGTGTGGGAAATTGTGAATTGATTGAGTATGTGTTGAGATTTATGTTTGAATTGGTGAATTGGTGTGCATATGTGATAAATGCATTGGTTGTGGATGATATGTTTTATGTATAGACATATGCTATGTGATATGGTGGTGTGTTTCCATATGCTATAACCTTGGTATGCCTTATGTGTGAATATGTGATCGAGTGGGTATAATTGATATATGCTATGTGTATTAGTGTGTGATGCTTGTGGTGAGAATGTTTTATATGTGTAATTTTGTGTTATTATATAATTGTATGCAATTATATTATGATTGTGTTTCTCACCCTTCTGCTATGGTTTGTTGCTCTATGAGGCAATTGCAGATTTGTAGTCTTGGAGGCTTTTGTGAAGATTAGTTCTCCATCCTTTTGTCGGTCTGTCTGCTCTGATACGTAACACGGGAGTTGGGGAACGCTGTAGATATATACGTATACATTTGTTGAATTTATTTTGTATTACTTTTCTATGTGTATTTTGATGTTATAAAACAATTTATTTTGTAAAACAAGTCCGTTATGGATCTTTCCGCTTTATTCCATAACTGAACTTTCCTTTTATATGGAAAAAGTTTCCCTTTTAGGTTTGTTCCATTTTGTGTTATGTATCAAAATTTATGAGCAGGGATTGTGTTTTCTTTATATTGTTGTGACATCCTTGTTTCTGTCAGAAAAATAAATTTTTATTTACTCTGATTTAATTATGTATTATTTATTCGCGATGGGAATTGGGGTGTTACATTACAAGGTAGAAGTAAAGTGAGCATTTTGATTGATAGTTGGAACGATGTTGAAGATGAATTGAAAGACTCCATATGTCTAGATATTCAGGTATTTTATGATTTGTTTAAACATAGGATGTGTAAACATAGAATGTGTTCATTGATACTAATAACATCTTTGTTGTGTAAACATAGGATGTGTTTATTGTTGAGCGTTGTAGGGGCTTTAAGACACAACTCACCCGTGATTATATTAAACATGGAGAAGATAAAGAAAAGCCTCTATACGATGTGTATCTATTTATTGATCAATATGTTTGGGAGAAATTTGTAGAGTCCCGCACCACTCCTGACTTCTTAGCAAAAAGCCATAAGGAAAGGAAAATCGAGCTAGAAATATCTATCCACATAGATTGTCTCGTGGAGGATATCGTAAACTTGAAAAGACGATGATCAAAGAAAAAAGAAAACAAAGGGAGGAAGAGCTGAGAGGTTCTATAAGTCTTGACAGTGCTCCATCTCCACCATCACTCCACAAGAAATGGAAGAGGGCACGTCAAAGAAAACACGGTGAGTTCACATTAGATGTTATGCGCAAAGTGGATCAAAGGATTCTAAGTAGATACTTTTTCAACAATATTTATTTGAGTTAAATCTATTTTTTAAAGATGAAATTTCATCTGTGTTGTCGGATAAGTTGGTTGAACAAACCGAAGCCAGCCTCTTCACTTCACAAGATCGTCATGACATCTTGGTAGAAGCAATTGGAACCGAGGAGCATCCTGGGCATGTCTGTGGTGTTGAAAGAGGCGTTGGCTTCAAAGTTTTTTTGGACCACATAAATCTTCTAGTGGGAAAACAAGTAAGAGAGAGATTAAAGAGATTGTTAATTGATGCGTCCGCAAGTGCAAGGAAATATCGAAGTAATATAAAAGATTGTCGAACCCACAGAGACCAATGTCAACCTAATGTAATCTATCGTCGCTTTGTAAAGCTAAGGCTAATGATATTAGAAAAAAGGGAAACTAAGACGAAAACTAAAAGTGAACTTAGAAAATATGATAATGAAGAGAGGCCGGAATATGGATTCCGCGTTCCTAAAGGACTTTATAGAATTCAGGTACTAATTACAACTATAACTTAGTTCAGTAGAATATACCAACTTAAAGATTTCGCCTCACGCTCTCGCGGTATTAACTAAAGTCATGTTCCCTAATCCCAAGATTTTGCTCTCGCTCGCCCGGTAAATAGGAAATATATTTTGAAAGCCAATAATATCCTAAACGTATCTAAAACGCTCTTGCTTTATTTAGATATGTTGCCTAATTTCCACTATCCGGTTCGACCCCCACGCTCTCGCAGTGTTGGCTCTAACCTTAATTAATTTCTCACTCTCGTGACAAAATCGTGTTAAATAACCTCTCACTCTCGTGACAAAGCTATTAAAATTAGACTTGGAAATTAAAACCAAAATAGAATTTTAATCATAAGTTCGCACCTATTATTTTCTACCGAGTCCCGTCGGTAACGACGATCCTCATACGCCGGACTCAAGAATATTTAGAAAGACATAGATAGGAAAATCAACATGCAGATATGATAATAAACTAAAATCGGAAACATGCTTTGACAATTATATAAGAAAACGATAAAATAAACGATAAAGGGAACCTGGAATTAAATAGATGCTGAATTATAATGCTTCGAATCAAAGTATAGAAATTCAATGCAGAAATAAAATCCTAAAACTATATTGGTAATAGTCCCCCGATGTGGAGAACTATTACATTTACATGGTAAAAGAAACTGCCTAAAAACTAAAACAAGGAAATTCTGGAAAATGGAAGTCGACTCCCCGTTTGTTGTAAACTACCTTCCTTTTATAATGCTCTCCTGTGGCCCATTTGTTGAGGGAAAATAGGAGTAGTGGTTATCATGGAGAGAGCAATCCGGAAAACTTAGTTGCTGAGAAAATATAGGGGGACTGGGCTCGTGGGTTACTGACGTGGAGAAAACCACAAAAATTAAAATTAAATATGTGGCTGCAAGTGATTGAGCTGTGGCGAGGGCCACAGGACGTGTGGCGACCGCCACCTCCCCACTTTCCCTAGGTGGCTTGCGCCACTTTTATGCAAGGTGGTGGGCGCCACCCTTTTTATTTTTTTTCTTCTTTTATTTTTCTTTTCTTTTCTTTTCTTTTTTTCTTTTCTTTTCTTTTTTTTCTTCTTCTTCTAATATTTAAGTTTTCTTCTATTTTCCTCTTCAAGTCTTCTTTAAATCTTCACTTTCCGATAAATTCCGTTCTGACTCAAGTGCCTGAAAAACATAAATAAATGCGGGTAATATAAAGCATAAATCGGGAAAAAGCGAATAAAACATAAAAGAAATTCATGCAAGTCAAGTCAAATACACTATATAATTTCGCGTTATCAAACTCCCCCACACTTAAACCTTTGCTTGTCCTCAAGCAAACTATGACTTGCGAGAAAAATAGTGTATACGGATACTCATTCTAGGCCACCAACTCTACTTCGGTTAAGTTTGTGTCGATAGGTACTCGCTCACACACTAAGGATATCGTAACAACACAATTCCGCTTTTGCGGACATTAACCTCTCTCCTACATAAACCAATTCGAATAATGTCATTATACCTTAGCCTAACTCACTCATCCTTCTTTTATCCCTTTTCATTCTGGCGCAATCACATTAAACCCGTTATCCTTTCACACTCATGGTAGGATAGCCTGTTAGTGACTATGATCTCATTATCTTCATTTTCTTTTTTCTTTTTGCACATTGGCTTAAATATCAATAAAATTAAGAAGTTTGCACCGTTGGGCTAAATGATCGGGTGAGGATCACCTAACTTAGAAGGAGCATTTCTTTCCATTCAATTTACTTTTAGCCTGCGATCATACACTTATTTGCATCAGCTTCCTACTTAGTGCGTGCTTAGGATGGTGCTGACTGCTAAATAAACTACTTAGGGCCTACTAAAGGGGTGAGAACTTAAGGCTATGGCATAACAAGTACTCAAATTGATTTCCATAATTTAGAAGCTCACGGTGTTAAAACGATACTGATCTTGCGGAATTTTCCCAAGTCTCACAATCTAACCTCAATTTCGTCTGTAACCTAAGATTTTCAAAAGAAACACTATTTTTAACTAAAAAATTTTCAAAATATTTGGTATGACTCAAGAGAATGGGAAAATCGATAAACAACATAAAATCAACATAAAGACTACAACACATGCACAGATGCACGAAACATTAAAACAGAAAAAATTTTAAAATCATGCTAGAAAATAGTAAATCTAACTAGAAAGCGGTAAATGTTCCTCCCTCACACTTAAACCAAACATTGTCCTCAATGTTTTGATAAAAGGTGAAAAAGGAAAGATAGAACCTGTATGAGTGCCACGACCAAATTCGCTCTGATTTTTCCATGTTGTCCCTGTCTTCACTGGCCACTTCTACTCCGGTGTCTTGTACTACTAGTTATCTGAATTTGCTGAAACTTCACTTTACTGAAGCCACTCATCGTACTATTTGTTTCCGAAGGAAGTACCTGCAAAAAATGTTAGAAAAATACGGTGCGATGTGTGCAGGTGGAACCTAACCATGCGAAAGGACAAGGAGAAGTTGAGTTACGAACGGGAGAGATATGCCCTCTCCTATCATACTCAACATTGGTGTCACCACCAGCAGCGACATTCGTAGGAATGCCCGTGGGCACCAGGTCATTTTAAGGGATTGTCATCTAGAGATCTTTCGCCTAAATGTAGCTGAGACGTGACAAGCGATACAATTCTTTATTTTCTGCAAACATAAACAATAAAAGGAAAACATTAAATTAAAATCTCGTGGGTTGCCACCCACGCAGGCCTTTCTTTAACGTCGATAGCTCGACGGTTAGGAGTGTTAATCTTCGGTTTCCAAGGCCATTTATCAAGCCATCTCACATATACCTCACCTTTTCTTTTCTTCCTTCTGTGGGGTGGTTCATTGTTTTGAACTTGTGGTGGTGGTTCTGGATCTATCCTCAGTATTAGCTTTTCAAGTTTGGGCTTAGTTATTTCATCCATCACCTCAAAGTTTAACCTAACCCTCTTAATAGTAATGATATCCCTAGTTTCATAGTCCTCTAATTTTATCCTTTTATGCAGGACCTCAGACAAAGGTGGGTTAGTGTGGATATTTTCCAATATCTCCACATACGTTTTGGATTGGGATTCTACCTTACCTTCCACAAACCTTTGTGAGAAAGGAATTAGTGGGGTATATGGAGGAGGAACGACATTAGGTGCTTCCTTCGCTACCTCTTCCACAACCTCCCTTTCGGATGGTGTCGATGGATTTTTCTCAATCTCTACTCTCTTCTCACCAGAACTCTCCTCAACCTCATTATCACTCTCCTCAACCTCATTATCACTCTCCTCAGGATTCTCGATTTGTTTTTCATTAATGGTTGTTACAACATCCACATGCTCCTCAGGGGAGGGTCCTATAGGTGTCTGTGCAAGCAGAGAGATTTGAGTCTCCAATGCCTCAGTGTGAGTCGCGAGGGACTCAACCATAGTGTTTATCTGCCTAAGGTTTTCATAAGTATCGAGATGTTATCTTTTAAGCTCTTTATTCTGGAGAGTTTGTGTCTCCACAAAGTGCTCCATCATAGATTCTAACCTAGAATTAGTTGTTGCTTCAATGAAATCCTCCATTAATGCTTCGAGGTTGGAATTAACAGATTTTTGTGGTTCCTCGAAATATTGGGAATGGTGATCGTAGAGGAAATTTGGGTGCGGTTCCTCGAGATCTTGGGAGTGAGTCAGTGTCGCATTGAAATCCTGCATTAATATTTCTATGTTGGAATTATGAGATTCTTGCGACTCCTCAAAATGTTGGGATTGGTAGTTGCAGAGGCAATTTGGGTGAGAATGCGTTAGTGATGCATTGAAATTCTCCATTTGTATTTCAAGGTAGGAATTATGGGATTCTTACGATTCCTCGAAATAATGGGAGTGGTGATTGTAGAAAAAATTTGGGTGATACATAGTAATGAGTGCCTTAGTCTATACGGTGCATCAACGGAATAACAATATTGACTGTTGGTCCCCGGCAACGGCACCAAAAACTTGATGCGTCCGCAAGTGCACGGAAATATCGAAGTAATATAAAAGATTGTCGAATCCACAGAGACCAATGTCAACCTACTGTAATCTATCGTCGCTTTGTAAATCTAAGGCTAATGATATTAGAAAAAAGGGAAACTAAGACAAAAACTAAAAGTGAACTTAGAAAAAATGATAATGAAGAGAGGCCAGAATATGGATTCCGCGTTCCTAAAGGACTTTATAGAATTCGGGTACTAATTACAACTATAACTTAGTTTCGTAGAATATACCAACTTAAAGACTTCGCCTCACGCTCTCGCGGTATTAACTAAAGTCATGTTCTCTAATCCCAAGATTTTGCTCTCGCTAGCCCGGTAACTAGGAAATATATTTTGAAAGCCAATAATATCATAAATGTATCTAAAGCGCTCTCGCTGTATTTAGATATGTTGCCTAATTTCCACTATCCGGTTCGACCCCCACGCTCTCGCAGTGTCGACTTTAACCTTAATTAATTTCTCATTCTCGTGACAAAATCGTGTTAAATAACCTCTCACTCTCGTGACAAAGCTATTTAAATTAGACTTGGAAATTAAAACCAAAACAGAATTTTAATCAAAAGTTCGCACCTATTATTTTCTACCGAGTCCTATCGGTAACGATGGTCCTCATACGCCGGACTCAAGAATATTTAGAAAGACATAGATAGGAAAATCAACATGCAGATATGATAATAAACTAAAATCGGAAACATGCTTTGACAATTAAATAAGAAAACGATAAAATAAACGATAAAGGGAACCTGGAATTAAATAGATGCTGAATTGTTAGGCTTCGAATCAAAGTACAGAAATTCAATGCAGAAATAAAATCCTAAAACTATATTGGTAATAGTCCCTTGATGTGGAGAAGTATTACTTTTACATGGTAAAAGAAACTGCCTAAAAACTAAAACAAGGAAATTCTGGCAAATGGAAGTCGACTCCCCGTTTTTTGTAAACTCCCTTCCTTTTATAATGCTCTCCTGTGGCCCATTTGTTGAGGGAAAATAGGAGTAGTGGTTATCATGGAGAGAGCAATCCGGAAGACTTAGTTGCTGAGAAAATATAGGGGGACTGGGCTCGTGGGTTACTGACGTGGAGAAAACCACAAAAATTAAAATTAAATATGTGGCTGCAAGTGATTGAGCTGTGGTGAGGGCCACAGGATGTGTGGCGACCGTCACATGCTGTGTGGCGACCGCCACCTCCCCACTTTCCCCATGTGACTTGCACCACTTTTATGCAAGGTGGTGGGCGCCACCCTTTTTATTTTTTTTCTTCTTTTTTTTTTTCTTTTCTTTTCTTTTTTTTCTTTTCTTTTCTTTTTTTCTTTTTCTTCTAATATTTAAGTTTTCTTCTATTTTCCTCTTCAAGTCTTCTTTAAATCTTCACTTTCCGATAAATTCCGCTCCGACTCAAGTGCCTGAAAAACATAAATAAATGCGGGTAATATAAAGCATAAATCGGGAAAAAGCGAATAAAACATAAAAGAAATTCATGCAATTCAAGTCAAATACACTATATAATTTCGCGTTATCATTAATATTTAGGTGGTGAAGGAAATGGAGAAGCAAGATAGGAAGTTAGAGGAGGATAGGAAGAAGTTTGAGGAGGAGAGGAAGAGGTGGAAGGAGAAGTAGGATAGGATGTTAGAGAAGGAGAAGAAGAAGTTTGAGGAGGAGAAGAAGAGGTGGAGGGAGGAGCAGGATATGATGTTGGAGGAGGATATGGAGATGTTATTACAGACAGTGCAGAAGAAAGTTCAGAAGCAGCAAGAGGAGCTAGGGAGGGTGACTGAGGTTAAGGTGTCCGAGAAGTGTACCCGCGATGTGCTTGAGGTATAAGTTGTATGTTGTTGTTATTATTGTTTGCGTATTTTAATTTTGGATTATACTTATGTTGTTTTTATGATGCAGAAATTCAATTCGATGGGGCTATTAAGCTACACAAATTCAAATAAACTGGAAATTCAAGACAATGAATTTCGAAAAGTTTTGGGTGGTACAAGCACGAAAGAAAGTTTTTCTGCCAACTAGGACAGTATTGAACCCAGACCGTAAAGAGTATTTGACACTAAGAATGATCGTTGACACTCTTCAAGACACATTGTTGGGTATTACATTAAGTCATGATCCTGAAAAGTTATTCGCGCCTTGTAGGACTTTTATACATGAATTTTTGTCAAGAAATGTGTACACAGACAACTCCGTATTACAAATTTGGTCCTTCTTAGTATAGTTTTTATGTTGATCTCTATTTATATTCACATGTTCTTCTACTTTAACATAAATATTTTCTCTTGCAGGTTTATCCATAACTTATGTGTTGAAAGGAAACTTCAAAACAAGTATTGTGTCTTAGATCTGGCACTCATTGCTCTTACACGTGGTTCGACAGGACACAATATCTGTAATTACTTAAAAGATTAATTGAAAGGGAACATCAAAGATTGTTATTTGGCCCCGTTTCACCGTAAGTAAGTATATATTAATCTGTGTTTTCATTTATAAATTAATTTTATACATATTCATTATTCTGAATGCTTATGCAGTGAACATTGGCAACTAATTGTTATATGTCCCAAGAGAAATACTATAGTTGTGTTTTGCTCATTGCACTCTGAACTGCCTGAAGAAGCGGTTAATGATTTGAATGGGTAAGTGATATTATTTTTAACTTTATAGTTGAATAGTTTTTATTCATGTTTAATTTTAACCTATATGTGTAGAGAGATAGAGGAGTATAATGCACTCAAACATAGTTTACTTGGTAGAAAGTCAATCTATGTTTCCCCAAAACTAAGTATGTTACTTGTGCATTTATTGACATTATATTATTTGTGTGTATTAGTGTGATATAAATATATGAAAATTATTTGTAGTGGCGAAAACAACCCGACGACCATTTATGTGGATACTATGTTATGAGATATATGCTCTATATTGTATCCACATGCATTACATATGTATGGATGAAGCATAAGGTATTAACGTAATCCATATATTCTTATATTCATGTTGTTGTTAGCTTATTCCAATTTAAATTTTTGTTCTAATTATAGGAGTTTAACAGCCAAAAACCCCACTCAAAAGAAGATCTGGATGACATCTGATCACGTTGGGCCAGAGTCTTTTTATCTTGTTATGATTCTCTAAAACAATAATTTTTTTTCTTGGTTGTAAATGTGAAAATTTCATTAATTTGTTTTGTGTAAATATGTAAATGTGTGTATTCTATCTTGATGATCAGAACAATGTAAATGATATGATAAATTCTAATTCTGTCGCATATTTTGTAGTTTTTGTGTAAAAAATGATATAGGCATGTTAATAGATTTATAATGATATGATACAGGCCAGTGAAAATGATACATGCAAGCAAAAATGATACAGGAAGTGAAAAAGATACAGGCAAAAATATGAGATTTTATCCCTCGGTTATTACTTAAAACTGAGGTCAATAAATAACTTATTACCACGTTTTTAAAATAAATCTGAGAGGTAAATGGCACGCGCAACAAAAATTTAGAAAATAAAAAAATATGCGGTTGTTGAGGATCAAACTCATGACCTTTTAATATGTAATCTCGGTGTTTTTAAAGCTGAGGTGATAAGTTATTGCTTTTCATGTCGTCGTTCATTACCTCGGCTGTGTTGTCGAGGTTAAATGCATTTCGCGACCAATATATGATGTGTTATTTGTAGTAGTGTGTGTAACCTCCGTGTGATGAAAGTATAGTGAATGTCAAGTTCAAAGGGAAATATGTCGCTAAGTGCGTGGGAATATCTAGGTTTATCATGAGTGTATATTATTTGGTTGTCAAGAGTATGACTGGCTTATTGAAAGTTCTTTTATTGGTTATTTTCCTAAGTAGTATTTGGGCTGTATGAACACAGAGCATGAGGTTCGCATATTGTGGTGATCTCGAGGAGATCGGTTGAATATCTTACTAATGTGTCAATAAGGTATGTATGGATAGTCATAGTATGACATCTGGACAGTTCACTCAGATACATGGCCTCGGAGGTTGACCCCCCCATGATAGTGGTACCTGATGTTTATAATACTACAACACTCTATCGACAATATTAATATGTTATCCTTTCAAGCGTGAGTGGGAATGAGATATTCCAAATAGTTAAGCATGTGACTCAGATTGTATATTTGTAAGAACACGAGCTAGAATTTCTAAGAGATGGAGCAGGATGATCGAAATGACTAATTATGGTTTTAGAAGTAAGAAGTCATCTCAAGACGTGTAACCAAAATGTATGACTCTGTGAGTAGTGTTATAAATTCATATTTTCATCCTTGATGCGTTAAATCCCCATGGGAGTGTAGTCACATTGATGACTTGAAGTTCCTTAATGGTATTATTTCGTTAGTTTTTTGAAATCCCACGTCAGCAGAATCCCAGAAGCGGGTCAGAACTCTATAGAGTACTTGAAATAGAATATAGCAATAAGAACCGAGTATTGTCAGACTAATATGGATTAACTGCAATTAGCACAGGACAATCATAAACATTGTACACTCTTATGGTAGCAGTCTTGTGAATCCTGCATATCTATCTTTTGGCTGGTGTTGGTCCTATTCTCAGCCTTTGTGTGTCGGCAAGAAGGATGTTCTACCAGTGGATTTCGGTAAGGTTCTAATATTGTTTTGGGAAGTAGACACTCAGGAGAGAACTTGCAAATTTTCTATAATGGCACATGAGCTAATCTACAGTTCATGTGGTTCTGATGTGTTCCACGATGTTCGAGTCAAAATAGAGCAGTGAAAAGTGATGGATGGAAGATCTCAGTAAAGTATCACGGAGGATCATAATGATGATTGCTCCTAGGAATGGAAGTAAGACACTTTTGGACCAACTAGAATATATCTTATTGGAGTTGTACGGAGAAAGAGAGACATTAGTTGTGTGCACACATAGTTCGCACTGTCATGCCTAGTGAAGCCTGATAAGAATATCAGTAGCTGGATTGTAAGTTTGTCGCAAATGTTGAAGAATTCATAAGAGGAGAGTCATCGGTATCACGTGTATATAAGGGATCAATGGTTCACACCATGAAGATTTAAGAGTGTTGACTATCTAAACATATCAGAGTGGCGGATCGTAAGAGGTAAGATGTAAAAAGGTTAGGATTTTGTTAAGGATTGGAAATAAAAGTATGATTAGACCATGAAGCCTTGAGAAGTCGTGAAAGAGCGAAGGTTTCCAATAAGAAGAAGTCGGAAGTTCGAGTATGTCAGAGAGTGTTACATTAGTCAGGGAATTGAACTCAAGCAAAGTCTAGTGTGAACTTAAGTCAAAGATGCAAAAATTGATTTCATTTTATAATATAGAAGAAATTCGTGTTAGATAATAGGCTTCGATCTAGAGGGGGTGAATAGATCACAAGTTAAAAACTTTTGGCAAAATATTATTTAAAAAGTTTTATGGCACAATGGAAACAAGTCGGATCAAATCATCTAACCGAACCTCTATCGAAAAGATCAGATATACGTAAAGGTACGCAAACGTATGATAATGACACAAATTGTTCAACAACTATTAATCACAGCCAATGGAATGCAAAGATATACGTAAAGCTTATTTCCAATTATCAAAACACACAAACACAATATTAAGGAAATTTATTGAACACCTTGTGTGAAAGTGATATCGTTTGGAAATTTTCTTGGTTTTATTGATCTTAAATTCCAATCACAATCAAATGGATTATAATTAACTCAACAAACACTTATTTTAAAATGTGATAAAAAAATAATTTCCAAGCGAATTGATTAAACGAACAATGAATTCAATAATTTGCAAACAGAAAATTAAGAGAGAGAGAGAGAGAGAGACAAGGAGAGAGAGATAGAGATAGAGATAGATAGTGAGAGAGAGAGAGAGAAAGAAAGAGTGCACAAGGATTTGTTTAGGCAGTTCCCTAACTGACCTCACTATGGATACGTCTGCCTTTAATTTGAATTCAAACTAAGATAATTGCAATTAACCTTACTTTGCAAAAGTATGTATACAAGAGATGTAGCAATCCAACCCTATAAACTCCAAGTTTGATGTTGACTCTTGCACCTCCAAAACCCTTGATCAAAGATTGATCAAGTAACCAACAATATCGCTTCAATTCACCTATTTTTGCTACTACCTTGCAAGACAATCGTTTCCCAAGGGTTTCATTGTTCTAATTAATCCCAAGCGCACATTTGTTGAAACACAAGATTTACCAACATGATCCATCATCTCACGTTACACCCTTACAACGTACCCCTTGTCCCAATGCTTTCACTCGATCAGATTCGAATTGTGTAATCTTGTCCAAAACCTTTAAATCCCTTAACAATCTTGAAGGAAAACCCTAGCTCAGTTTTCTTATTTGAAACCCTCAAAGAACTCAACCTAATTTACAGTACAAACAACCTAAATTGGACGTTGTCAACCCTAATCTAGATGACACCCAATACAAAAATGATTATGTGTAGTTTGGTTGTATGTATGCATAGAAGAGAGGTTGAAGATGATTAATATGCTTTGAAATCCTGGTTTCATGTAGGTTTTACTCTAGAACCTTACTAGAAATGATGCATGTATCAAGTATATATATGTATGCAAGTGTCAAGCAAAAGGAATGTAAAAGGAATAAAAAATAATGCAAAAAATCACGATTTCTGGTTTCTAGGTCGACCTTTTTTTTTTGGAAATCTTGGAGTCGACCTATAGGAGTCAACACATGGACAAAGCCTATAGACTTCAATACTGCAACATGTGTGTCGACCTGAAGAATGGATGAGTCGACCTATAGAAGAAAATTGTCTTCTATGTGTCAACCTATAGTCATATGTGTCGACCTATAAGCTGTTTTTCACACACAAAACATTGTTTTTGATGTAGTAAACTATTTCTTGATGCTTTAATCTTTTCTAAACCATTTCAAACATGTTGACATGCATCCTAAGGCTAAAATGCACAGCTAGACTTAGATGATACCGTGAATGTGCATAAACGCTAAAGTATTCTAGTTTTGACATCATACAAAATACATCTAACAGAAAGTTGCACTCATATACTCCCCTTTTTTTATGATGGAAAAACTTGATACATTGTGTTTCTTGTGCATGAAGGCCCCCCATGAATATGTGCATCATAACTTCATAGTTGCAAATTCTTCTCCCCCGTTGACAACATCAAAAAGAGACAATGCAAGTTATTAGCAGTGTCACATAGATTCACAATTCACATATACAATATACTATAAAGAGGCAATTTGCAAAGATAAGAGTGTGCACTCACATATACGTAATATACATGAAAATACACAAGATTAATAATCACAACATAAATGAAGCAATAAAACAAGAATTCATAATAGTCAACCAAGAGAATACATAAAGTAAAGCCATTTGGCTTTCATTAACATTAGTAGTAATATTTCCAATACTTAAACCAAAAGCAAACACAACCAATAATAAATAATAATAAAAAAATAAAATGCATGAAGACTTAAACAACGAAATGCATGATAGAAAATTCCTAAGACATTTGACACAGACGACTCAAAAACTTAGCACTTCAGTGTCCTCCAAGACCTCTAGGCCTTACTCCATGGAACCACCCTTGTCCATCATTCCGAAAATGGTGATCCAAAAAGTCACACATCTCTTGATAGAATTGAGCATAGTGTTGGTGATTCTCATTTTGAGCATAAATAATGTGATTAACTATGGAAATTATAGCGGCATGATTAGCGTTTATTTCACTCCATATAAAGACCAACCTTTCAGTCACATATGAAACAAAGGTGTCAAAATTTGCATCCTGAGATGTCATGTGCTCTTGCAAAAGACGAAGTTGTTCCACTTGAGTTGCTTCAAAAACTTCTCTCCTCTGACACTCCTCCTTATAGTGCTCATCTTGCTTAATCTGCATATTTTGAAGCATAGTTATAATGGAGGATTGATCTCCATATTCATAACCCTTTTGACCATCCTTATGATCAACATCTTCCGTAGGTTTATCATCAATCACATGTGTATTTTCTTCCCATGCTTGCCCATCCAGAAGAAATACACCTCATGTTTCTCATTCCAAAATTAACCCATACTAGTTAAGGTGCGTTGGGAGAACTCTTGAACCGACCCAGAAGATATAAACATAAGATTTGGCACTACTAAGTTAAAATAGTTGAGGATTTTAGCAATCATGGAGACGTAATAAACTGATGTTCCTTTGTTGCATTCTTTGATAGCAAACATCCGGTAAACAAAATAATTTCCCCAATTGATCTGAATCATGTGCAACAGAATTTAAACAAGATGAACTTCAACATTGTCAATTTTTGATTACCTAACTTTCTTCAGGCACAAGATGTGAGTGACTAGCCACAGTAGAATCCTAAGAACCATCTTTAATTGGCTTACCACTAAGGTGTCATAACAGTCATATGATCTGGGGGCCTTAATCATTTCATTCAGATGAGTGTTCCACTCAAAATACATATGAGTTTTGGTATCTGTTACTAATGGGTTAGTTTCGTCATCCTCATCAGCATCAACAACCGTAATATCAAATAACGACTTCTGTAGTTCATCAGTAAAAACATAAACCTTGTTACCTATTGTGAATTTGAAAGTAGAGCCACGCCAATCGTGCAACCCGGAGTAGAATACCCGAATGCGGTCTTCATTGTATTTCTGTGAGAGCTCCAATAAATAGTTGATTTTCTGATGCTCGATAAGCCGAACAACATCAGGAATATCCAAACATCCAGCAACCACTAGTTTCCAAACTTGTTGCTTCTTAACAAGACGATGTTGGTGTTTTCCTTCAAACTCTTTAGCACAATCAGAAGATACCAATGAAAAAGGATTTTCTGGAGCAATAGAGAATGTGGTAGCCTTACCCTGGTCTTTGGAATCACCTTTGGTTTTTGTAAGCTTAGGTGCCATTGATAATTGTTCAAACAGAGTTTGCTTACTAGGTGTTTAAAGGAATGTGCGAATGAGAAATGAAGAAGGTTTGGGCAATATATGATTACCCACAAACCAAAATCAAGGCTGAAGATTCTAATGCACACACAAATGACAACGAATACTAAGATTGAGTAGAAATTCAAAATCTTGGAGACTTGGGTGTGATTTGAAATATGAGGATAGAGAGACATTTATAGAAGATGAAGAATAATGAGTTTTAATGAGATTTTGGAAAGTGTAGAGTTGAATGAGTTGATTGGATGAATCTAAGAGAAATAATGGAGAGTTTAAGACACTTTAAAGAGTAACAAGACTCAAGGGAATTTGGAAAGATGTGGAGACAAGTGCATGAATGAGAAATGAATGCAAAATCATGTGAAAAGCTATTCAACGCGCTATAAGCCGACCTTTGACTGTTATGAGTCGACACATACTGAAGCAAGTCAAAAGGAATTCAGAAAATTATTTTATGTGTCGACCTATACGACTATGTGTCGACAAATACTGTAACAATGTTTGAAAGATAACAAAAATCAATTTTATGTGTCGACCTATAAGGTCCACAATTTGAAAAAAAATTGACGCATATGGATTTGTAATGACTTTAAAAGACTCAACTTGACTTATGCATAACTAATTAATGAGAGACACATGCATATGATTGTTTTTCATGGTTTGTTAGCTATTAGCATGCAAACATGTAAATGTAGACATGAAATGGTAAAAGATATAGATCAAATGTGAAGACATTTAGAATAAGGTCACTATAAACATGTATAATGAAAACACACAATGGTCACATTTGAAATTTTCGGAAGTGAACACAAATTACAAACACCATACACATAATACATCACATACCTTTGAGAAATAAACAGGTAAAAGAAATACTTACTTACAAAATAAGAAAAGGATTCAAATGATATTACCTCACCATATAAATGGAAGAGGATGAACTTGCATTCCGTGAGAAACTCTCGAACGAAAGTTGGAATGAATGAAAAGCGTGCGACAAACACATTTGAAAATAAAATACTGTTACCACTTTTCTCTTTGTACAAGTACTTGAAAGTGTGATTAATAATGTATCAAAGAGGTAATTAACTTGATGATCATCATTTGTTGTTGGAATTTCACTTTTGTTTAATCATGATGATTATCTTTCTCCTCCTCATGCCTCATCATCTTAGGTTGATCAATCCCTAATTTGTTGTACTTGAGTATGTCTTATTGAAGATAGACCTACATCATTAAAAACAATACCTTTCCAACACTTCTCGGATAGAAAACATTAATAATAAACACACTTTTATCAATTAACGGAACACTAAAAGTTAACTTCCTTGGTACACACTCCATCTTCCTTGCCAAAAAGTCAAAGGAACAACGAGATGACACTCGTATCATGTCTTGAGCCTCCACAAACGAGATCTCATACTCTCTTCATAGAGCCAAGACATTTATCCTGCAACATCAATGAATAATGTTGGGTACCCAATCTTCATTTGGTCCTTGAGGATTAATGAAACCTTGGTTTCATTTAGGCAACCATTGAAAATCACCTTTAGGAACAAAAAGTTTCCTAAAGTTGCACTTTACAATAGTATGACCCTTTTTTACAACAATAATGACAATAAATTTTTTGAGAAGATGAGCATTTTCTATTTGATTATTTTTCAACAAAACTATACATTCTATAAGGATTATGAGAAGGCATGTCATATTTAGAAGTATCTAT
Source organism: Lathyrus tuberosus (assembly GCA_022829125.1). NCBI lineage: Eukaryota > Viridiplantae > Streptophyta > Magnoliopsida > Fabales > Fabaceae > Lathyrus > Lathyrus tuberosus. The sequence continues at coordinate 28,770,454 of JALAZF010000004.1, read as the reverse complement.
AGAAAAAGTAACCTTAGGTTGCAAAGCCTTATTCAACTTGGCTTTAACAGTTCTTGACTCTTTTTGCCAAGTGTGACAAGTTTCACAGCCAAACCATGAAGGTTTGTCATCCTCACTCTTATATTTTAGAATATCTACGATATATTTCCTTAGCGCTTCCATATTCTTTTCATTTTCCAAAGTTTTAGCTTCTAAGTGGGAAATTATTCTTTTGTTTGAAGCTAATCTTTTGAAAGAATCTATGGTTTGTCTTTGTAGATTTTCAAAAGATTCTTGTAATTTAGAATAAGATAAGTCATGAGTAGATTCAAGATTAGAGTGACTTACAACCTTTTTCTTCTTTTTGTTTGCCATGTAGAAAAGTTTGGCCTATTCAACACTTGAATTTGAGCTTTCATCACTTACAGAATCACATTCCGTCTCCCAAGCGGTATAAGCTCTTCTAGACTTGCTAGATTTCTTATAATGGCCTTTCTCTTTGTCTTTGTTGATTTTAGGACACTCCGGCCTATAGTGACCCGACTTGCCACAATTGTAACATGAACTATTGGACTTACCCTTCTTATTCTCATCTTCCTTAGAGGAGTTAGATAACCTTCTAGATTTTCTCTGGTTCTTGTCAAAGTATTTATCTCCATGTTTCCACATGTATCTATTAAACTTTTTGATGAGCAGCCCCATATCTTCTTCATCGGAATTTTTGTCATTTTTAGTTTTACAATCACTTTGCTCATTTTCTGAGCACCTTGAGCTAGAAGTCGTTAAAGCATTAGACTTCTTCTTTACCTCATTGTCTTTACCTTTCTCCCTCTTTACCTTCTTTTCATACTCTTTTTCATATATTTCTAAGCAAGTGAGTTCTTTCTCAGGTTCTTCCAATTTTCCAGACAAAGTAGTGAGATCAAGTACTTTAAGATCATTTTCCTATTTGATAGTGGTGACCTTGGGTTTCCATTCCTTATTAAGACATCTCAAAACCTTATTTATTAGTAGCAATATAATTGGAAATAGGCTTACCTAGAGCATTCAATCGATTGATAAGATATGTGAACCACTTTTGCATGTCTGCAATGGTTTCACCATGCTCCATGCGAAATAGCTCAAACTCTTGATTTAAGGTATTGATCCTAGCTTGTTTGACCTCATTAGTTATATCATGGGAAACTTCTAATGCATCCCACATAGCTCTGGCGGTCTCACTATGAGAGACACAATAATATTCATTAACACCAAGTGAAGATGTGAGATTATTTTGTGCCTTCTAATCATGTGACCATAATTTCTTATCATTATCATCCCAATGTGCTTCCGGTTTATGTATGGTAACACCTTCATTATTGGTCATGGTGTCGCTCCCGGGATTTTCATCCAGGTACAAACGCGAAAGTGGCACCGAAACAGAGTCGCCAACAATGTGTATTTATCCCAAGAGAGGGAAAGGAAACACTGCGTAAACCTGAGAGGAAGGAAAGAGCATGGTCTTGCGACCAGGAGAACTGGGTTCGGGAGTCGGTTATGCGAGAGAAAGGTATTAGCACCCCCTCGCGTCCATCGTACCCGATGGGATCCACGCTTGCTTGTCTCGATCAAAGGGTGTCGTCGTCTGGAGCTTCGCTGCTACTGGAAAAGAAAGGAACAAGAACGAAATACAAATGTAGGGAAAATAAAAGAAGTGCTCGAAAGGGCCCTACCCCACTACCTACGTATCTCATCGGGAACATGAGAATCAGAGCGACGTAGTTCCCCTCAACGAGGGTCACTGTGTTTGTGTTTTTTAGTGGAATCGTCAAAGTGCGGGTTCCAGTAGTTAGGTGTTGCAGCTCGCTGTAGGGAGACTTAAGCGTTACCTGTTCGCGGTGGAACGGACGTGACAAATCCTTAAGGAGTAGAATGAAGGAGATGAGAAGAGAATTCTTTGTTTGTTTTTGTCTTTTAAGAAAGAAGTGTTTTGATTGTTTCGTGTTTTGTAACGCACATTGTATTTAAGTCCTTCATGTAGGATCGAATGCCTCGCATATCGACCCAAGGCGGGACGTACGCTAAACATTCTAAGAAAGTGAGAGAAGACCCCTCACTATCTCATTATTACATGAAATGCTCAAATACAATATTTGTTATGCCTTTATTAAGTGTTTTTTATTTTTGTTTTTAGATGAGAAGAAGAGAGACTCTAATGGTCGATAAAGGTAAAAATCTAATGGGGGAGACTAAGACTCAACGCTAGAGTTATCATACATGGAGATCCTAAGGTTAATGTGGTTTAATAAATCTAATCCTAAAAGAAAGTAGAATAAGAATGAAAGAAACAACATACTTCCAAGATGGAAGTTAAGTTATTTCTAAGAGGGAAGAAAGAAGATTATTAAAGCAAAGCATCATTAAATGCTTAAACAACACAAATTGAATGATTAAAAGATGAAGGAAGAAATTAGAATGTGGATGCATATCCACACTCAAGTGACTTACCATTAGCCCCTGAAATAGTTAGTACAATTATTTACAAGTGAAGAAACAAGTTAAGACGAACAAGTAAGGCTTAAACAAGTCAAGAACCAAAGTAAAAGCATCTTAAAGGTTAAGGAAAGCTTAAGGTCAGAATGCACATCATAATAATGTTCTCTAATGCTATGAGATCAAACACAAATCAAATGCACACAAACAATGCCTTAAACCACAAAGAAATGCATTATGAAAGAAGTAGATGAAGAATGAGTGGATATGCAAAGTGATCATGCATTAATGCTTCATGAAAGGTTAAAGTCAGAACCAATGTCATTTAGGAATGGTTTTACAATGCTTATGAATCATCATGTAGTTCATAGATGAAATGATGTAAGAAGAAGAGATGAGAAAGAGAAAAGAATGAGAAACAAATTTCACTAAGATGAACAAAGTTACATATCAAAGATGAATATCATGTAAAATGATTGATGAATGTATATGGGCAGTCACATATCATTGGTGAAATGCAAATGGAAAGAATGAAATGGCATACCAAATGCAAACACAATTCATGTTAAGCACAAGAGTAGATAAGATGTGAAAACATGTCAAAAAGGTAAGTTAAAATGCATAAACACAAACCAAATGCAAGTATAAACCAACATGACCTATAATTGAGTTAAGAAAGAACTATAATCTTCTAAATGAAACCTCTAATCTCACACAAAGCAAACAAGAAAGGGTGGCACAAGTGCCTCATTAAAATTTAGCTAAAAGGAAGTATAAGAATATGCACAAAGATAGCTTCAAATGTAAAGCTCTAAACAAAAATCAAAAGTACATATTAAAATCATGAAAATTGGCTCTTAACAACCCAAATCAGAAGCAAATCAAGTATCAAAAGTTCAATACAAAAATCAAAATGAAACATGCTCAAACAAATCAACAAAGTCATATTGAGACACATCACAAGAAGGTGCAAAGATGAACATCAAAAGGTATGATATAATGACTTTAAAAATCAGACAAAAATTGCTTTAGGCACATGTTATCTAATCAATACAAAAAGAATGAATCAAAAATATGATGTGAGATGAGAGAAAGAAATCATGCAAGTGCAAGTGTCAATGAATAAGAGCATTCAAAAAGAAATTGAAAAGAAAATATGAAATAATGTGCAAAAAATCACAAAAATCAGAATAAAAAAAATATAGGAAATTATTTAAACATGTTAAGATGTCACATGAATTAATTTGTAATTTTTAGAGATCATTTAGTATTTTTAAAATAACAAAATCAAAACAATATGGAAAAGAAAATAAAAAAATAAAAAGAAATGGGAAGGGGGTGCAGCGTGAGTAAAATACATGTTGAAAAACAATATTGGGCTCAGTAAGGGGGTGTGCAAAAATCAAATTGAGTTTAGTCCTATTAAACATGCAGTGGTGTGTGGCAGCGTGTATGATCAGTTAACATAGAGATGCAATCATGGCCATAGGATAATATCAATCACAATCAGTCATCAATCCAACGTCTCATAGATCAAGCACATGGTAATTATCACGCACGCACCCACATGTACACATCTGAGAGAAAAAAGAAAGCACGTGCCATAGACCCTCCCTCATTAATGTCCTGGCACGTTATCAAGCGTTGGATCAATCAAATACACACATCAAGTGACTCAGAGATGAAGTCCACAATAAGTAACATGCACATCCACACATAGAAGTCATTCAGATTAAAAAGATTGCACGTGAAAGAGAGGGTGTGTCACTTATGTGTTGGCACGTTGTGGATCGTTGGATGCAAATATCAGACGGTCATGATTAGATCTGGTCTAAAAATCCTAACCGCATGCTCACCGGCCGGGGAAGGACCTCCGGTCGTCTTCTCCGGCCATCTCTGTCACCTGCAACTCTCACATCTTCCAGAATTTGACAAACCACATATCAAAATGAAGAGGAAATGAAGTAGATCATGAATATGCAATTATTTTCCATAGTTCATGCACGTACAGTAAGAAACATCCATAAACATTTTTGCCCTAATTTTCAATCTAAACTCCTAAGGAGCTCTATCAACTAGCCGGTATGTCAAATGCTCCTATTGAGCTCATATCAACATGAAACAAGCTTAATAACAAGAAAAAACGAGCAGAATAAATTGAAGAATCTTGAACCTGTAGCTGCTGAATCCAAGGTTGTAAGAAAACCAGAGGAACAATGCTTGATCCTTGAGCTTTGATTTAAGCCAAATAAAAGGCTTTTGCTCCTTGGAGCTTGAAGAGAACAGAGCTGAAATGATGAATGCAGTGAGGTTATGCTTGAAAAGGTGAGGTTATTCTTGCTTGTTCTTGCTTAATAATCAACAAATGATCAAGATGATTGATGGAATCGTGTGCAGAAAGAGAAAAAGTTTAGAGAGAGAGCTTGAGAATTTTAGAGGAAAAAGTGAGAATGAAGTGTTGAAATGAATTTGTGAGTGAGATTTCAATTTATATGTTGAGTTAAGTGTGTTAACTGGTGTGGTTAGTTGAGTTCTGAGTTGGTTAAATGAGTTGCCTCTAACTAACTGAGTCAAGTTAGTTAGGGCGAGTTGGTTTTGGTTGTGATATGGTGAGGAATGTTCATGGTGTTATGGTGAGGATTAGAAATGAGAGGTGGTGATGGAAGCATGCTGCAGTGAGGAAACTTGTTCAGCAAGGTTTATTTTTTCCTCTTTCATGTATGAAGTAGCATGGCATGGTATGTGACATGTTATTGTGTTTGGCTTAATGAGGAAAAGAAGTGACTGGTGTATGCGTGTGAATGTTTAACAACATCAATGTTAAAACATGCTATCCTTGGCAGCTTGAAACATGGAGGTTTGGTGATGAAATTCTCTCACACTAGTGCATGTTTTGATGAGATTTTTGTGTCATTGGAAAGATGATACATCATAGAGCAAGTTTGGTATGAAAATTGAATTGAACAAAGGCTTGGAAGTTGATGAAAAATGGCTTGGAACATCAAGGTTTGAAACTGATCTCATGGGCGAGGCAGGCTTGGCATGGCATGGCAACATGGCCTATGAATTTTCAGCATGATCACAGCAACTTGGGACCCTCATAACTCCATCATAACTTGCTCAAATGGAAAAATGTCCAACATCAAAGTTGAAGAGGACATTGAGATGAACAACTCTAATGTTCAACATTTTTTCATTTGAAGCTTCCTTCAATGAGAAAAATGGCTTGACATCTTGCCCACCATGTGTTTGTCAAAATTATGGCGCATGGGCCTAGTCTTGCCTTGCCATGACTTGGTATTTGACCTAGTTTTGTCAAACTTTGATTGATCATAACTCCCTCAATTTTGATCCAATGGAAGAGTTTTTTATATGGTTTTGAAGCTTAGAACATGAACTTTAATTGGATCAACTTGGGCCTGAGGTTTGGAGCTTTTATCTTGGAGAAAGAGAGCCTCAAAGTAGGGTGTAAAATGGTCCAAACTTGCCATTTTGGGAAACCCTAAAGTTTCTATTTTTGGCAGTTTTGTAATTTCTTGAGTTTTCATGATTCCTCCATCATTTCTTGATCAAATCTTGTTTAATGAACATACATAACTTGAATTTCATGAATTTGGCCTTAAAAAGTCAGGAGTTGACTTTTTCCACTGCAAAGTTGACTTTTTCCCCAATTTCTTGATTATCAAGCAACTGATTAATTGAACCTTTTCTGAAATGAATCAATGGCCAATCTTCCATCCTTAGAGACTTGATATCATGTAGAAAACATTGATATCAAGTTTGAATCAAAATTTCATCAGGAGACCACTTGAATTCAAAATCCTAATTTTGACTGTTTTTCATAGGAGATGATGCACTGCCCCATCTTCTTAATGAGTTCCCATCTTCCAATGACTTGTGAGATCAAATGGGATGATATATGATGTAATAGACCCTTGAGGCTTGTTAGGAGACCCTTGGCTCTTGTTCCCTTACTTTGGATGATCCACACCTTTGAGAATCAACTGATCCCACGCCCTTATGCAAGATGCAATGCAATGCTTTATGTTTTATTTTTCTATGCTTGAATGCAATGCAATGAAATGAAAGCACATGCTAAATGATATGAAAAATGAGAGGACAAATTTTGGGGTATTACACATGGTAATTTCATTATGACGATTCATGATGGCATCCCATATACCTTTGACAACCGAGTTGACATGAATATGCATACAAGCTTTCCAATAGCCATAATTTTTGCCAGTGAAAATCGGTGCTCTATTTTACGCTCCCTTTGGTTTGGTAGCCATTCTTCTAATAAGAAAATCTTAAGCATGAAATTAACCAGAGCTCTGATACCACTTGTTAGACGATAGGCTTTGATCTAGAGGGGGTGAATAGATTAAAATTAAAAACTTTTGGCAAAAACTGATTTAAAAAGATTTATGGCACAAAAGAAATAACCTGAATCGAATCATCTAGCCAAGCCTCTATTGAAAAGCTCGGATATGCGTAAAGGTGCACAAACGTATGTTAATGAACACAAAATTTTCAACAACTATTAATCACAACCAATTGAATGCAAAGCTATATGTAAAACTTATTTCCAATGATCAAAACACACACAAAAAATATTAAGGCAATTTATCGAGCACCTTATGCGCAATTGATATCATTTGGAAATTTGCTTGGTTTTGTTGATCTTAAATTCAAATCACAATCAAACGTATTATGATTAACTCAACAAACACCTATTTCAAAATATGATAAAAAATAATTTCCAAACGAATTGATCAAACAAACAATGAGTTCAATATTTTGCAAACAAAAAATTGAGAGAGAGAGAGAGAGAGAGAGAGAGAGAGAGAGAGAAAGAAAGAGTACACAAGGATTTATTTAGGCACTTCCCCAATCGGCCTCGCTATGGGTGTGTCTAACCTCAATTCAAATTCAAATTGAGATAATTGCAATTAACCTTATTTAGAAAAAGTATGTATACAAGGGATATAGCAATCCAACCCTACAAACCCCAAGTTTGATGTTGACTCTAGTAACTCTAAAACCATTGATCAAAGATTGATCAAGTAACCAACAATGTCGCTTCAATTCACGTGTTCTTGCTTCTACCATACATGACACTCCTTGTCTCAAGGTTTTCACTCGGTTGAATTAATCCCAAGCGCACACTTGTTGAAACCTAAGATTTACCAACATGATCCACCGTCTCACGCTACTCCCTTGCAAGACAATTGCAAGACACCCTTTGTCCCAAGTATTTCACTCGATCAGATTCAAATTGCATAATTTTGTCGAAAACCTTCAAATCCCATAACGATCTTGAAGGAAAACCCCAACTCGGTTTTATTACTTGAAACCTCAAATAATTCAGCCCAATATACAGTACAAACAACCTAAATTGGACATTATCAACTCTAATCTAGATGGCACCCAATAAAAAAATGATTATGTGTAGTTTGATTGTGTGTATGCATTGAAGAGAGGTTGATGATGATGAGTATGCTTTGAAATTTTGGTTTCATGTAGGTATTACTCTAGCACCTAACTAGAAATAGTGCATGTATTAAGTATATATATATATATATATATATATATATATATATATATGCAAGTGTCAAGCAAAGGTCAGGAGTCGACCTATAGGAGTCAGCACATGGACAGAGCCTACATGCTTCAATACTGCAACATGTGTGTTGACATGAAGAATGGATGAGTCGACCTACATAAGAAAATTTTCTTTTATATGTCGACCTATAAGCTATTTTTCACACACAAAATTTGTTTTTGATGCAGTAAACTATTTCTTGATGCTTGAATCTTTTCTAAACCATTTCAAATATGTTGACATGCATCCTAATGCTAAAATTAACAGTTAGACTCAGATGACATAGTCCAATGTACATAAACGCTAAAGTATCCTAGTTTTGACATCATACAAATTACATCTAACAAAATGTTGCACTCAAAATTTGGGGACGAATTTAAATTTAGGGATGGAGAATGTAATATCACATATCCTTCTAAGTGCTATATTCTTTTTCAGTTTGGACAAATAGAGTTCCTATATGCTCTATTCTTTGTTAGTTGGGATGAATAGAGTAATTAGTGAACTCATATGAGCTTAATTCTTACTCAATTTGATTAACCTTTATTCATTAGAAAAATAAAGAAACATTTTGGTAACATGTATAAATGGTCAATTGCTTACTAGAGGACAAAGCCTCATTTAAGATATTTTCTCCCCCCCCCTCTCTCTCTCTCTCTCTCTCTCTCTCTCTCTCTCTCTTTTACCAATCATTCCATCATTTTGTTAGTAAGGAGAAAACATAAAGAGGAAGAGAAAAAAGAAGAGAAGAGGAAGAAGAGGAAAAGAGGAAAAACTTGGAAGAAGAGGAAGAAGGCTTGGATCAACAAGGATTTCAACCAAAATTCCTTCATCATATTCTCCTAGAGGTGGGTTCTAGGTAGTTCTAGATTTTGGGGGAAATTTTCATGAAATGTGAACTTAGGTTTTTGTATATTTTGTTATGTGTATGAAATTGATGTTTAGCATAATGTTCTAGCTGTTTTGAATGTTTACTTGTGCTAATCCATGATGCTTGGTGATCATGTTGTATACCGTGATGTTATATGATGTTGTTGTTGCTTGTTTCTCCCTTCCTATTACGTTTTTCACTGGTTCTGTTATGTCAACCTCGCTAAGAAAAGGAGTTACTTGCTAAGCAAGAGATTCAGTTTCCACTATAGAGTTGTTCTACTAAAATTTGCTAAGCGAGGGATGTTTCGCTAAATGAGATCTCGCTTGAAACCATTGCTAGAGCTCGCTAAGAGAAACATGGGAATTTTGAAGTTGTGAATTTCTTCCTCTCCTCCCTTGGAGCTTGTTTTGAGATAGTTATTATATGGTTTGGAAAAATAAGTATCGTTCCTATTTTCACCGTAAAACGGGAATCGTAACTTCGAATGATGTGAGGCCGAATACGTTAGAGAACTAGTCCAATACTCTACAATTCAATTAAGAAAAACCATACTTTAATCTTGAATATTGGTAGATTAATGATGTCAAAGCTATGTTGTCGTGGTTGTGAATTCATTAGAAACTCACAAGAATAAGGTTACTAATATGTTAATATGATTGGATATGGGTTGGATGGTTTGGAGTTTAAGAAGATGGGTTTAAAGGTAAGATTTTGGAGATTCCTTCCTGTCAAACTTGCTTAGCGACGTCATTTCTCGCCCAGCAAGATCTTCTAAAATGAGAATTTTAGAAATTGTGAAAATAGCGTAATTTGAGTTTCATAACTCGAAATGAGACGCAGTCGGATGCGTTGGAAAGCTGATGCTGAGAGTTATAACATATTGGAGCTTATATGTTCTTATTCCACTTTAATACCCCATTTAGTTTGGTTAACCCACCATAGGATGATCAGACATGTGCTTACTATATGGCGTGTTAGTAGATTAGCTTAGGCTGAAGTAGGTTATGTGAAAGATTCGCCTAATGCTTAATTAGTAAGTTAATTGAAGAAATTGCAAGGAAATCACATGTGAATGCCAATTAATGCTTGATGGATGATGTTATACTATCATGTATATTTTATGACTTATGATATGATATGTTGTATTGAATAAAAGTAATTAATTCAATACTATGATGATGAGTGAGAGTAAACCTAAAGTTTTAGCTAGGTGAGTGAAATTAGTAAGCAGAAATTAGGTTATGGTAAATAACTTAGGTTGTGATGCTCGAAAGTGAAGGTACCTCGGTGTGTACTACGAACGAGTATTCGCTTGAAACAAATCGTTCTATCTATGAGAATGACATAATGGCATGGATGGTGAACAATAGTTTAATTGCAAATGAATGGGATTGGTATGAAACACATTATGATATATTGTGATTTTGAGATAATCACAAGGTAATTAATGCGGATAATCATGTATTTAAGAATAAATCCTATTCGTATTAATCTTGAGTCAGATTATTAAGTAAAGTTATGGTCAGGATAAACAAATCACTGAGATATATTAATGTAACTCCTTATAGTGTAACCCAGAGAGTGAAGGTCGTGTGTATGTAGGCCATATATGATGGATAAAGTCTTCAATTTAGTGGAGGTTAGGAGTGTCGTGGGCCATATTTTGTGGAATGTGTAATCCATTCAGCAGAGGCTGTGACTAGGGGTGGCAAAACGGGTTAGGTCCATTGGGCCTGCCCGTATAATCCACCATTTTTGGCGGGCCGGGGCAAAGTTTTCAACTCGGTGTCTTAAGTTGGCCCGCCCCGCCTAACCCACTTTTAAAACGGGCCAATGACGGGGCGGGTTTTGCCCATGGGCTTTTTGTTAAAAAATTATTTTTTTCACTTGGAATTAAAACAGTATTAACGTGGTCTGTAGTAGACATACTTTTAAAATAACCCTCATTTCTTCAAACCCTAATGCTCATTTTTTCACATAACCACAAACACCTCTTTTGAAGAAATTAATTGGTCTCTACTTCTTTCTTTATTTTCACTCATAGTAGAAAAAGTCTTTATTGCAAAACATAGATAATACATTTTTTTCTATTTTCTATTACCCGTTGTCATTGGAGCCGGGTTCTAAAGCTATAAGGTAAGTTTTGCACAGAGGGGTTTGTTTCTCACTATGATAATAAAGTTTTGATTTGTATTTTATTCTATTTGAATTCTCATTTTATTTATTTTTTGACACTAAAATGCTCAACTAAGTGCTTAGTATTTGTATTAATAATTTTTAAAAAATGAAACTTTGATTTTTCTTGGATTGTTTTATTTTTGAGATGCTTCTATTGATAAATTTACCGTATTGATGTTGTTGCTTTTTATAATTATTAAATAGTGGGTGACGACAAGGAGAGAGATGGTGGAAGGTTTTATCCAATGGCTAAGATATCATTCGAAGCTTCGTATGTTCACGACATAGATGATGATTGATGAAGTGTTTGTCATGGAGTATTTAAGATTGGTTTTTTGTTATTGGTTATTAGTTATCTTTGTTTAACTTGTGCTAGTTTATTTTCTTGATTTGTCTCCCTAGATGTCTTTAACTAGGGTGTGCTTGTTGAATTTTTGAACCAAAAGGATTATTTTTGGATTTTAGCGTGTTTGTTTTAAGTTTTTGTTATTATAGTTACGTTTTTTATTTATGTTGAAGAATATGACATTTACATTAAGACTTGTTAAAGTTTTACTATACGTCGTTAAAATTTGTCGGTCTCTTTAGTAATGATTGGAAATTTTGTAAATTATGTAGTAAATCTAATTATAAAAAAAATGGTGGGCCGGCCCGCCAACCAGCCAACTCGTTCGTAAATGGGACAAGCTTGACTTTTAAGCTCGAACACCTAAGTTAGCCCGCCCTGCCCAGCCCTGCTTTTCAACAGGATTAAATGAGGCGGGCCGCCCGCTTTGCCACCCTAGCTAGGACTACCGGTTGCCATATCTGATGGATTGACTATCACCTTACAGTAGAGGCTAGGAGTACCATTCTCAATATCCGATAGATAATGTACAAAATACATGTTGGACGCTGGGTACTGCCATTGGCCATATTTTGTAGTCAGCGTTTTCGTCTAGTGGAGGTCGGGTTATGCTTTTGGCCATATATGACGGATATATATTTATGATCGGTTGGGTTAATCCCCTTGAGTTATATGACAGCTTCCGCTGTGAGTATGACATTCATGTATGTTGAGGAGCTAGCAGAGCTTCATTATTCTCGTTGTATATCTAATACGCGAGAGAAATATTAGTAGTACGAGAGTAGTAGTACAATCCTATAGAGCTGAGTGGACCCATATGATAAGAGAACCCACTAAGAATATTATCTCATCCAATTATAATTATTGATTTCAGTTAATTCAAGGGAGGACAAGGGAAGGAGCAAAGTTTCTTGAAGACGCTCGAAGGAATTGTGATGTTTGAATAGTTTCCGCTGTGTATATCTTATTATTTTGATTAGGCAATCTTTTATATCATGTGCCAATTTGATGTATTCGAGTAATTTGGATATGTATATAAATGATGTCGTTAAACACTTATATTGCATCAGTACCAATTAACACTTGTATGATTTTATTCAAGATTTATATTATATGGGGTGTTACAAAATAGTAATTAAAATAAATCTTGGATGACAATAGAGTATGAAGGACTACGTGCTCCAACCGAGACTTTTACATGAACTTAAAATTGCAAGAAAATAGTAAACTAAAATTATGCAGAAAATCATAGAGAATGTAAAGTGTGCAAAACCAAATATTACAATGGTCTTTTATATGCTTAGAGTTATAAACCTTGTCATTATTTCACATTAAGAAGAATTAAACATAGACTAAATACGTTAGGAAGTGCATAAGACATAAATCAAAATGTCAAAAAATAGAAATCCAAACTGCATTTGGGCCATTACGCACGTATAAAATATTACAACCTAGATGTAATATCCTGAGCAAAACACTAAGTGAGCCATATTTAGAAGGAGGTGTCTGGGGCAACTACGGTCGGAGCAGCTATTACAGGCTGACCATAATGCTATTAGATCTTGTGTTGGGGGTCTGCTGCAAAATATCAACCAGAAGAAGGTGACGAAGACGGTACGATGAAAATTGCAAAAAATAATTTCAAAGCGTTTGTTTACACTAAGCTTTAGGTTCGATTCGCCCCCACTAATTTATGCAAATTGGATACGAAAAGGTTAACCGGCGAATCCCTTTAAGGATACTTTGCAAATCTTAACATGAATCGCACATTCACATTAAGCATATCGATCAACGATATTTTACAGAACAAAGTTCTCTCATTTATTCTCGTGCACTAGAAAAATAAAAGAATGACTTATATATAATTTTTGGCACTTGAATTGTGTCTATTTTATGGCTGACAAGTATATATATTTATAAGAAAACTTGTACCGATTGGTGGGGAGAAACAATGCCCATTCACGAACCATTGTAATCAATCACAACAAACTTTTTCATGAAAAGGTATGTTGATTTAGTGGTTGCACCTTTTGACCACGTACATTATCACAATAAGGTCTTTGGTTCAATTCTAGAGAGTTGCAACTTTTGCCCATTTATTTTGATAAATTAACCATTATTATTTATCAATTTAATATTTTGGAAATTTCTCCAACAAATACCCTCAAGTTTTTGCTATGCGTTTGCTCCCTTGTGCAGTCTTCATGAAGTCTTTCATGGCTTCACTCAATATCTCTATACTACGACCTTACATCTTTAAAACACCTTAAACCGAAGAAAGCTTAACGGAAGTACATCGAACAAAGATAGAATAAAACCACCAGAAATAACAATGAAATTAAACACTTTAAAGTGATAACAATATTACTTATAAATAGGGGATTTCTTAACACACCACCCATGTTTCTTATACACCACGTGAAATTTCCATTTTGCCCTCAGATTCCGGATGTGCACATCCGGACGCACCGTTTTTTCAAAAAACGCTGATGTGTTCCGGATGTGCACATCCGGAAGCATGGAATAGCTTTATTTTTAACAAATACCGGATCTGCAGATCCGGAAAAAAGTGTAACTTAATTTTTTTTCTTAAAAATCGGTTTTGTCGGTCGGTCGCAAACGTTAATATATCAACGCAAGTCAATATACATTTGAATAGAAAACTCTGTTCTCCGTATCTGTACAATAGAAAACTTTGTTCTCCGTATCTGTACAATAGAAAACTTTGTTCTCCGTATCTGTACAATAGAAAACTTTATTTTCTGTATCTGTACAATAGAAAACTTTGTTCTCTGTATCTGTACAATAGAAAACTTTGTTCTCCGTATCTGTACAATAGAAAACTTTGTTCTCTATATCTCTACAATAGAAAACTTTGTTCTCCGTATCTGTACAATAGAAAACTTTGTTCTCTGTATCTCTACAATAGAAAACTTTGTTCTCCGTATCTGTACAATAGAAAACTTTGTTCTCTGTATGTCTACAATAGAAAACTTTGTTCTCCGTATCTGTACAATAGAAAACTTTGTTCTTACCATTTTTAATTGTTGAAATAAGTTATCCATGCTTTGAAATGTTAATTTGTATTCATGATTAAGTGTTGTCAAAACTTATCCTCTTTTGTTTTGTATTCATGATTAAGCGGTGTTATTAAACCTAAAGCATGCTTTACCTTTTCCAAGATAAATAGCAACATAGTCGACACAAAGTTGGTGGTACTCCTATTACCACTAGGAGAAGCAGAATACGAATTTTCTATTTCACTTATGTAGTATCGAGCGCGGAAAGCTAGCAAGTGTGCATAATAAGCAGGAGGAACTGTGACCCAAAGTCAGTCCATTGGTTATACTCAGGTTCATTGCGAGGAGATAATTCAAGATCTCTTTAAAATAATAGTGGATCCTTAGAAGGGAAACAATTCCTCTGTATCTTTAGAAAAACTCTAGGGTTGTATTCATGATTAAGTGCACACTTGCTATCTTTAGAAAAACTCTGGACTGACTTTGGGTCACAGTTCCTCCTGCTTATTATGCACACTTGCTAGCTTTCCGCGCTCGATACTACATAAGTGAAGTAGAACATTCTGATTCTGGTTCTACAAGTGGTAATAGGAGTGCCACCAACTTTGTGTCGACTCTGCTGCCATAAGTAATGTGGCTGGTGCACTTGTAGCAGTAATGTCATCAGAAGTTATAACAAACTCCAGGGTTGGAGTCTTTCCGTTAACATAATGGTTGTCTTCGGCATTTAAATAAGTAATGTGGCTGGTGCACCAGTAGCAGTAATGTCATCAGAAGTTATAACAAACTCTAGGGTTGGACTCTCTCAGTCAACATAATGGTTGTCTTCGGCATTTAAATAAGTAATGTGGCTGGTGCACCAGTAGCAGTAATGTCATCAGAAGTTATAACAAACTCTAGGGTTGGAGTCTCTCCGTTAACATAATGGTTGTCTTCGGCATTTCAATAAGTAATGTGGCTGGTGCACCAGTCGCATAATGTCATCAGAAGTTATAACAAACTCTAGGGTTGTAGTCTCTCCGTTAACATAATGGTTGTCTTCGGCATTTCAATAAGTAATGTGGCTGGTGCACCAGTCGCATAATGTCATCAGAAGTTATAACAAACTCTAGGGTTGGAGTCTCTCCGTTAACATAATGGTTGTCTTCGGCATTTCAATAAGTAATGTGGCTGGTGCACCAGTCGCATAATGTCATCAGAAGTTATAACAAACTCTAGGGTTATAACTTCTGATGACATTTGCGACTAGCCGACAAAACAGATTTGTAAAAAAAAATTACGCTTTTTTCCGGATCTGCAAATTCGGAATTTAAAAAAATAATGCTATAATATGTCTCCGGATGTGCACATCCGGAATGCATCAGCGTTTTTAAAAAATTTGGTGTGTCCGGATGTGCACATCCGGAATCTGGGGGCAAAATAGAAATTTCACGTGGTGTATAAGAAATTTGGGTGGTGTATTAAGAAACCCTCTATAAATAAGGCTTGGCACCATGAAACCAAAATACTTGAATGAATAACATAATATAATAAAATAACTAAAAGATGTTAAAAACAAGACTTATCAAACTCCCCATGCTTGAATCACTACTTTTCCTAAAAAAAATTAGCTTACATAGGAAGAAAAAGGACAAAGCAATTTTTTTTAGAAGAATTTATATACTTACATGTACAAAAGATTCACTCAAAATCCACGAGATTTTGTATGGTTCGTTTATTGCATGAGTTCTTATAAAAATGTTTAATCAACTATTATAGCATACAAATTATAGCATACTATTATATCAAAGAATAATCAAATATTATAGGAATGGTGTACCTTATAGAATTGGAGAAGTTGTCGACAGTAAGAGTGGTTATGAAAGGATTACTACCTTCATTGCCGTTTAGGGTTTTCAGATTATGTTAATTGTCTAATGGGACGACACTTAAATAACTAAACGGTTGAGGGCAGAGACCTCTCATTTGGCTTAACTGAATGATCCAACCCATCACGGTCTATTCAGGCACAAAACCCAATCAAATAATTCATAAATAATTAGTGTTTAATAACAATTGACCATACGATAATTAATTAATAATTGATTATTTAAATCCATTTGATTAATTAAATAATTAATCTAACAATATCCCACTTGGATAACAATAATCAATTATTAAAAAAATATTGATTTTAATATTAGAATATCAATAATGGTCAAAACACTAATCAATACAAAAGAAGTAAATTTCAACGTTGCAGAAATTATATCCGATAGGGAAGACAAATCATACATATTAAAACTCACAACTTTATATAAAGAATTATGAATTTAGAGTAACATATTTAAGTTAAGAGTACTATGTTATAAAGAATGGCCCAAGCATATGAATATGCTAATGATAAACTCCCACTAACCCAAAATATCATAAGACTTACTCATGTGTATAAGTCTATGGTTAGTGATTATACTAATGAGTTTTAAATTATAGGTCATAGAATATCCACATAGGTCAAAGAATAGTAATTACATATAGGGATACCCTATTACAAGAGTAATTACATTTAATCATAAGTACTTTCATAACACAATATCATACTCGATAGGAGTATTGATATTTACTTGTACTTTAGTATGTATGGCCTCAAGAGTGTGGAATGTTGGTAACAGAATTGCACAATTTTATTGCATGCTAAAGAATTATTGTGCATTTTCCAATAAGAGCGACCTAAACATAATATTATGATCCTTTCCGATATTAAGAGAATAATATATATCTCGGTATAATAGAATATGACTTCTTAGAGTTATTGTGTATTTTGAAGTCCTTTTAGAATATGTTGTATTTTATAAATTGCGCCAGAATATATGACAATATGAGAATTATAATCTAAAATTTTTCAGATTATGTTATTGTATACACATGCACTCCCACTAATCCAATATGATAAAGATTTATCAGAGCCCACTAATATTAAATTCTCTGATTATACAATGGGATACTAATTTTATTTTTATTGCAAAACTATACAGAAAAGTGGTTCTATAATATATCATCATTAGAGTTTTACAAACTCAACCACATATTTTGCACGTAATAAAATATGTTATTATTTAAATAATTTCACATGAAAAGAGTATGATGATTATATAAAATATTTACCATCATTTGAGTAAGATCAAATCCATATAATTTTAAATAAAATATATGATTTTATACAATATATTGATAACTCACTCAAAACTCAAATGCTACAAATATAACTACACACATTTGAGAAACATATTGTATGTTATACGCAGCAGAAAATGAGACTTTAATTTATTTAATATTGAGGATATAACAAAAGTAGTCATAATTTTTCTTCAATAACAAATATAAGACTATAATATCCTCAATATAAATCTCCGTAAGATAATATTATTTTAAATAAATTATCAAAGATTCTTATTATATAAAATTGACATGAAATTCTCCCACTTGATAGATAATAATAATTGAAATAAAATTAAGAGTTTTAAAAAATATTTATATAAATATTCAATTATTTTCTCTATCACACAATTATCATGTCAAGCAACGCCACACCGATAGGGTATATCAATCGCTTACATAATACTTAGAGAATTAAAATCCATTTTAATAAAAAATAATATTGGATTTCATAAAATATTAAATGTCTTTAAAAAATATTTATTTATTAAATAATAGTTTCAATAATATTAAATAAAAATATACAATGTACAAATATTATGTTACCAAAAATTCTAATACCGATAGGGTACTCGAACCATAATTTACATAATCATAAATTTTAAGTACATTGAACAAAAATTATATTAATAATAACACACCGATAGGGTATAACTATTATTAATATAATATTTATTATAATTAAAATAAATTTAATTATTTATTAGACAAAATTTGTATAATTGTATCCACGATATGTGAGTTACAATCACACGGATTAAGAATGCTTATATTTTATTCAAAATAGAAAAATTTATATAATTGTATTCACGATAGGTGACATTACAATTATACAAATTAATGATTATTATTAATTTTTCAGAATAAAACTCTTAAGACAATAAGATTTCTATTATACACAGAAAATTAAACTTTTATTTATTTATTTGAGTATATATCAAGAAATCAATTTATGAACATAAATAGAGTTTTAATTTTAAAATATTTTGAAAAATTATTCAATTCATTATGTATAATTTCACTCTTTATACTTTTTTTCTTTTGAAATATAGAATTTAAAATATTATAAAATTATTATGTAAATTAATCACCAAATATTATAAATAATTATTAAAATTAATATATTATAATTATAATATCATGTGAGTATAAATTGATCAATCAAAGTGACTACTTTCTTTTATCACAATATAATACGGTTTAAAATTTTCCAAAATATCATGCTATATATTAGCACATACTTTTGGAAATGCTCATTCAATTTAGTAATTAACTGTGATGGTGGAAAGACTCATCACAATTTGGTGTGTACGTCATCAAATGATAAAAGGTAAATAATTTGGCAATATATTATAATCTAATACCCACTATGCACACGTGTGGCTAGAAAACAAATTGTTCGGTTCATATCACCTATATTTACTGATAGTTTCAAAACATGTTTACTTTGAATCAACCCTCTTATATAATTAAAAAAAAAAAGCTTGGATCATAGAAAGTAGCATGATATACATAGCTATTATAACCAAAATCTATTATATTATTAACTAATATCAAACAAAAGTATTTAAAAGTATATTGAATAAAATAACCAATTTGTCATTCAAAATTCATTGCGGCAACGAAATATCCAAAATATGTTCAGTTTATAATCTTTTAATCAACATAACATATATATCATAATTTTGAAAAATTAACAAAGTAATTGAAGAGATAGTACAAATCCACCACTTTTGTAAGTTAAAGATTAGAAATAAATTAATGATTGCTAATGCGTGATATAATTACGCACAATCCATTTATATTTTCAAACCACATAAACAGAGTGTTTTACAACGAGGGTGTTATTCAAACAATAACCATAAAATTGATACCAATTGATAAATTTAATTGAATCGAATAGATACAAATTATAGTATACTATTATATCAAAGAATAATCAAATATTATAGGAACGGTGTACCTTATAGAATTAGAGAAGTTGTCGACGGTAAGAGTGATTATGAAATGATTACTACCCTCATTGCCGTTTAGGGTTTTTAGATTATGTTAATTGTCTAATGAGGCGACACTTAAATAGCTAAACGGCTGAGAACAGAGACCTATCATTAGACTTAACTGAATGATCTAACCCATCACGGTCCAATTCAGGTATAAAACCCAATCAAATAATTCATAAATAATTAGTGTTTAATAACAATTGATCATATAATAATTAATTAATAATTGATTATTTAAATTCATTTAATTAATTAAATAATTAATCTAACAAGATTCACTCAAAATCCACGTGATTTTTTATGGTTCGTTTTTTGCATGAGTTCTTATAAAAATGTTTAACTAGATTATTCCTAAAAGACAAAGTTTTTGCCAGAGGTTTGACCATAAATCTCCATTATCTACAGGTTCTCCTTTCAAATACAATCATGATTTTGGGACCAATTAACTTTTAAGAAGAATAACAGGGTTAGGGTTACCCTGATAATTTTTCTTGATCTCCCTTTAAAACCATGATAAAGAGAATGAGAAGTAAAATTCACAAAAGTATAAATGGGGAGGGAAATGCTCCTAGGATATATGCTAGTTGTATATTTCATGCAACATCTAGCATTGCATTATCTTCTTCTTTTTTCCCGATATCTCAACAAAGACTAAGTTTGAGTGTGTGTAATGCAGTTGATGCGGTTGCATACTGTTTTCCTTTTTGGGTTTGGTAAGGAAATGAGTTCCACACCTCAAATTAGGAACTTATAAGATTCGCCTGATGCGGTTGCAAACTTTTTCGTATATATTTAAAACACGAGTTCTAAATGAAGGAAGTTTTGCCCTTTGCAGATTCATATAGGCAACCGGTAATACTATTCCAAAAGTTATCATAATCAAACCCTCAGGGAATAATTTGATCTCCCTCAACTAGTAGTTTAAAATCTTGGCAAACTATGAAAGGCTTAAAGAGTAATTAGTGTTAAACAACCTAAATGCCATAGTTTCGTATTAGTTATCTATTTCTCTAATGATGTCTTCCTCTAGAGTAGTTAAAAACTCTAATGTAATTCTAGCATAAGTAGGG
Source organism: Lathyrus tuberosus (assembly GCA_022829125.1). Classification (NCBI taxonomy): domain Eukaryota; kingdom Viridiplantae; phylum Streptophyta; class Magnoliopsida; order Fabales; family Fabaceae; genus Lathyrus; species Lathyrus tuberosus. The sequence continues at coordinate 28,749,715 of JALAZF010000004.1, read as the reverse complement.
CCTTTTAAAGACATACAATAGCTCAAACCCAATCGATTAAGCATCATGTAAACATCCTTTGATATTCACAAGTTTTTAATGGTAGTTTGATGAACATACCTTCTCAGAATAATTCTCCAGCAAGAGAGAAGATTGTACCTTTCTTATTGGTCTATAGTTAGGAACTCAATCCCGCACGAGTTTGTATTTTTTTCCACCTTTCTTCCTGCTCACTCTAAAGGTTTTCTTAGCTTGAGCTGTTGCATGAGCTTTACCTTTGTCAGTTTCTTTTGGTGCCAAGACAGAAAATTTTGGTGTTGGTTGAAATAAGGGAGAAGATGAATAGTTGGTGATTTTTGGTGGTAGTTGGTTTTGGGAAGTTAAAAAGTGGATGATTTTAGTAATGGGAGATAAAGAATGGTTGGATTGTGGGTAGTAGTGGTTGAAAATGAAGAAGCTTTGTTGGTGTTGATATTTATGTATATATAGAAAGAGAATATTCTCTAGAGAATATTTCTCAGGGTATTCTAGGAATAGAATAGGATAGCTGTATAATTAATAGTATAAACTGTATTTTTTTCTTATATAATACATCTTCTGTTGTGCTACTCAAACACACGGTTTTATCCTAAAAGTCTCTTAGTCTCTCCTAATTTAATATGGTATCTAGAGCCTACTAAGAGGAATTTTTTTTTTCATAGTGTTTTATCCGGTGGACCCACTGTCTTTTGGTGAATTTGTTTTTGCAAATCGTGTCATCACTCCGGTTTGCCTCTCATTTATCAAAATTCTTTGGTAACCACCTTACCACTACTGCTGCCATAACTGTTCCGACAACCTTTTTGGCGAAGTTTTAGAAAACTGACCCCACCATCCGACTTACCGCCCTCTGATCTGGCCACCGCACTTTCGCTCGCTGCCAGTAGAAGCCTCACGTGCCCCCACACATTGTCACCAACCCTGCGCATGGGCTTTACGCGTCGTCGTCCTCCTCGCGCATCTTCCGCCTGATCTAGTCATTTTTCAGGCCGCCCCATTCATTTTTCTCCACCGGTCACAGATCCGGTCTCCGTTTTTCATTTTTACTCATAAATTTGTACTCCAGTTCAAACAACCTCGATTTTCATTACTACAAAACGCGTAAACAACGACGCCATGCTCACAACGATTCATCCCTACACCGTTGTGACATATCTAAACTAAGGAGCAGTTGTATTTTATTTGTTTTTTGAATAAAAATTATCTGTATATAACAACGGTTGATAAACCAACCGTGGTGATACCATCAAGCTTTCATGTGTTCGAACCTCAGTGCCATCATATATATTATTCCTTTTATGTTAAGGCGCGTCTTTTCTTTTTTATTTACTTTTAAATAAAAAAATTAAAAGTTATGACTACGGTTGTTTATTTACACCGTTGTGATATATTTTGTATGTCTTTTTAATTTTTAATTCTAAATATAAATGTGGCGCTTTAATATGAAATTTCATTATGAAAGTAATATATCATAACGGTTTTGTGGTGTTGACCGTCGTAGTAGCTTTTCAATATACTCCAAGCTAGCTAGTTTCATTGTCTCCTTTTTTCCATTGAAAATAGAAACTAGACGAAACGATACACGATTTCAACCCTAAACCCTAACGTTCAATACTGTGAAACAATACACGATTTCAACCAAAGCTTGCATCATCAGTATCCATTCTTCACCGTGTTGTTGTCATTTTCGTCGTCATCGTCACGATCGTTACAGAAGGAAGATTACGCACCTACCAACACCATCGTCATCATCGTCACCGTCGAGAAGGAAGATAACAACAACACCGTCATTGTCGTAAGGAAGGAAGACAACAACAACACCAACATCGTTTACTTAGTCGTCACGTTTAGGGTACGTAAAATATTTTCCCCATGCATCTACAGTAAACTCATTTGCCATTGTTGTTCATGTTGTTGTTGTTGTTGTTTATGTTCTTGTTGTTCATGTTCTTATTGTTCATGTTGTTGTTGTTCATGTTGTTGTTGTTCATGTTGTTGTTGTTGTTTATGTTCTTGTTGTTCATGTTGTTGTTGTTGTTGTTTTTGAACATAGATGTCGACCTTGTCGAGTTCTACATCAGGAAGCAGCGAAGATGCTCAAACGATTGAGTGTTCTGCGAATACAACTCAAACGATTGATACTTAATCGAAAAGATCACAAAGAGGTGTCACAATGATGCCCCAATTCACATCAGTCCGCAACTCATCAGGTGTAAAAATTCTGATCGAGTTTGATTCGCTCTACAGATTAGTGGATTGTCCATATTACGCTACTTTTAGGAGTTATGTTGCGTTCCTTGCACGTAGCAAAGGCAGTATACTGATTGATGATTGGAGAGAAGTGGATGTTAATGTCAAAGACAACATATGGACAGACGTTAAGGTATTTCATACTATAATTTTCATATATTTGATATCACTACCTATAGTTTCTAATTCATACTTATATATTGATTTGATGTAGTTGAATTTTGAGTTTACTGATGACTCAAAATTGAAAAGAAAGTGGATAACCTATGCCGGTGTTTGTTGGAGGGGATTTAAGTCACGACTCACAGCTGACTACATTACGAAGCCTAAGAGCGGTCTTCAACCTCCATGGATTCAGTATAGTTTTTTATCGAAGAAGGTGTGGCACAAGTTTGCGAAGAAATGCTATTCTGAGGAATTCAAGGTTAGTACTAGTCTTATGTAACCTATAATGTGATGCTAATGAGTTATAGATATTAATCATACACATTTTTCACTATGTTAATAACAGGCTAAAAGCGAAGTAGGAATTCAGAACAAGGTGAAAAACATGTACCCCCGTACATTGTCTCGTGTGGGTTACAGGAAACTTGAGAAGAGGATCATGCAGGAAAAAGAACAAGAAGGAGGAGATGGTGATATCCCATCTCCACCTTCAAGACATGAGAAATGGAAGAGGGCTCGATTAAGACCTAATGGAGAGTACACCTCTGAGGCTTCAAGAGTAGTTGCTGAGAAAATTTTAAGTATATGTTTTGTTTTGCTTATGTTATTTAAATGAGTTTGCTTATGTAAGTTGCTCATGTTGTGTAGGATAATTTGGTTGTGGCGGCCCGTGAAGGCACATTTGTTCCTGAAGCACGACATGACATATTAGTCGAAGCTATCGGAACAGCTGAGCATGGAGGTCGTGTCCGTGGTGTTGGAGATGGTGTCGGCTTGAGGTCATGACATATTATTTTTGTTTTATGTTCTAATTGAATGTTATGATGTAGAGATTAAGTGAAAACTTCGAACAACGAACTAATAACGATCAACGTTGTGTTGGTGATGATCAAACTCCAAGTAGAAGTGTCGTAAATCGCACTTCTACAAAAGAAAGTAATTGTACAACCCCTCCCCCTGTAGATAACCGCAATGGGATATTGGACCCTAGTCCAAATGAAATAACAAGTTTATACTTGTCCATTGCAACAACAAACCTTGCGCAAGCTCTCCCACTAGAACATTGCCCGAAATTGGATTTAGTGTATTACACTCCTGAAGATGTGAGGGATTTTCTCGCAGGATTTAAGTGGCTTGACATAGCTATTTTGCAAGTTTGGTGCACGTAAGCATATAGTTGATTATACATGTCATTATAGAACATTATAATTTTTTGTATTTTCTCCCTTAATTTATTCATTTTCTTTGACCATTTAGGTACATTCACCGTGTTTGTATAGAATTGAATAAATCAAGTACCTATGGAATCTTGGAGCCAAGTTGTATTTCTTGGGCGTATAATGATAAAAATATCAGAGAAAAGTACTTGAAAAGCCGGCTAAATGACGGAGGAAAAGAATGTTACCTTGCACCATTCCTCTGTAGGTTAGTATTGTTGTAATTTATGTCTATATTCTATCATTAGATTTGTTTTAGTAACAACTATATATATATATATATATATATATATATATATATATATATATTCTCGTGTTCATTCAGTGGTCATTGGCAATTGATCATAATATCGTTTAGGACAAATACAGTGACATTACTGTGTTCCTTGCACGATCCACTCCACAAACTAATGAAAGATCTTGTATTAACGTAAGTGTCTTTGTTTAATATCATTTTCTTTGGCATTAATTGTAATTAGTTTATCATGTAATATGTTTAATTCAATTTTCAATGTGCAGTATTGTGGAGCAAGTTAATATAATGAATAATGTTAGAAAAAAACCCACATACCTTGCTCCTAAAGTAAGTGGCCCGATTACCTGTTTATTTCATTTACATTCATGCATGTGTGGTTGTATTCATGTTTTTACATTCATGTAATTTGTAGACGAGGAAACAACCCGAGACTTACGTGTGTGGGTATTATGTCATGAAATACATGTTAAACATTGTCCTTGCCAACACTGTATATTCATGGGATAAGGTATATATGTCATAAAATGTTTACATATATTAATATATAAGTTGACCATTGAATTATTATCATGCATGATCTTCAATTTTTTGCTCTTTCTTATGTAGATGTTTAACGACGAAACCCCATTCCCCGTTGAGGACTTTGTGGATCTTCGTAAACGATGGGCGTATATTCACAATGTGCTTAAGGGTCCTCCTGCTGTTTGATAAACCAACAATATTTTTTGATGCACATATTTTTGGCTTTTGATGCACATAATGTGAACAATAATTTTGGCTTTTGATGCACATATTGTGTTTGATGTACTGGATATTGTGTTTGATGCACATAATGAAATCAATAATATTGGCTTTTGATTTAAACAATGTTAGCAGTTTAAATCTCTGATTCATTTAGCTTTTGATGTAAATTTCTTTTGATGTAAATTCTCTAATTCATTTATAAGGATAAAATATAGGAAGAATTGTGTTTGATGCACATATTGTGTTTGATGTAAACAAAAGCAGTTTTGACAGGATAAAATATAGGAAGAATTTGATAAGCAGATAATTTTTATATTTAAAACAGGTGTTTTTGGCAGCGATTATAAAACCTAACCGTAGTTGTATATCAAACGCTGACCAGAATAATATAAATAAAAAATGTTGTTGTTGAGAATCAAACCAGATCACCTTTAGTTATATCACAACGGTTGAGTAAACTAACTGTTGTGAAATGGTGCGCGCTTACTGGAATACAACAACGGTCCCAGAACCGTCATTGTACGTACCTCATATACAACAACACTCTACATAACAACACCTTCGCCCGCGTCATTATATGTCATTTCCAACCGTTGTTAAATGGGTTTTTCGTAGTAGTGTTTGAGTCTTTAAGCCATGGGAGACACGAATTCTGTCTCGTTTACTAAAGTTATGCTTATCCCATGTGAAAAGGCCAAGAAAGTATTCTCAAACAACATTCGTTGTCTATACAGTGTCATCCTCAAACTCAACACACTCAAGTTGGAGAATATGTATATGCAATCCTATTTGAGTAAGCTTGATGCATTGAAAGAAAGTTATGCAACCCTCATTCCTTACCCAAAAGACACAACAGCTCATGCTGAACAACAGAGGAATTTTTCATGGTCACGAAACTTAAAGGACAACCATCAGAACTCAAGTCCGTTCGTAACCAAATTTTATCAGATACTACTGTTCCTAACTATGATGCAGTTAGTGAACAACTATTGCGCTTGGCTATACCTCATGCGTTTGGTTCAAGGAGGGTCATCCAACTCCAAACCCTGTCCCAAATGTGACCATTGTAACCAGCTTGGGCATACTATCGACCATTGCTAGAAGTTACATGGCATACCTCCACGCCAGGTAAATGCAACTCAAATTGATAACCCAGACACTATACAGACTTCACCTTCTATTCAGAACCCTACGCCAAGCTACGATGATGTTCTCAAGTAGTGTCAGACTAATCAGACCTATGGTTCCACGACTTTAGTTGCATACACTGGTAATTCATTTGTTTTCTCCTATCAACCATCTCCTCTTGGTTCTTGGGTCCTCGATTCTGGTGCGTCTGATCATGTTACTGGTAATAAAGGTCTTTTTTCTTCCCTCTCAACCTCTGGTTTCTTACCAACTATAACTTCCACAAATGGTTCTCAAATATGATCCTAAGGGATTGGTACTGTTCAAATTCTACCATCTCTTTCTGTTACTTCTTTAATATATGTACCTAATTTCCCATTTAATCAACTGTCAGTCATTCGTTTAACTCCTTCCCCTAATTGTTCTATCACATTTACTAATAGTAATGTCACTCTGCATGATTGGAGTTCGGGATAGACGATTGGCGTCCGATGTGAGTTTCAAGGCCTCAACTACTTCTCTACGTCATCTACCACATGCTCCACCATAAATTCTCCACTCATTATACGTGCACAGTTAGGTCTTCCAGGTCTTCCCATGCTATAAAAATTATTGCCCAGTTTATCTAAATTATCCACTTTACATTGTGAGTCTTGTCAGTTAGGGAAACATACTTGTAGTCACTTTCCCGATCGAGTCAATAAATGAGTTGTGTTCCTTTTTGTTTTAGTTCACTCCGATGTTTGGGGTCCCTCGCGTACCGTGTATACTTTTGCGTCTAGGTATTTTTTTTTAACTTTTATTGATGATTTTTCACATTGCATGTGGCTATTTTTAATGAAGAACAGGTCTGAATTGTTTTCCATTTTTGAACAAGTTTATCGAGAAATAAGAATTCAATTTAATTTATCTATTCATACCTTATGAAGTGACAATGCACGTGAATATTTATCCCAACAATTTCAAACTTTTATGTCATCCAATGGTATTTTGCATCAAACATCTTGCCCTCATACACCCCAACAAAACGGGGTAGCCGAATGCAAAAATCGACATCTTGTAGAAACCACTCAGACCCTACTTCTCTATGGTAATGTTCCTCTCTGGTTTTGGGGGAATACGGTGCTCACGGAATGTTACCTCATAAATCGCATGCCCTAATCTGTCCTTAAAAATAAAACTCCTCATTCAATTCTGTTTCCAAACTCTCCTCTCCACCCAATTCCTCCTCGAGTCTTCAGGTCTACGTGTTTTGTACACAATCTCTCCCCGGGTCTTGATAAACTATCAGCTCGATCACTAAAGTGTTTCTTTCTTGGATATCATCGATCCCAAAAGGGTTATCGTTGCTACTCACATACTCTACAACGATACCTCGTATCGGCTGATGTTACCTTCTTCGAGTCTGTTCCATATTACGAGTCCAGCCAAGTAACTCTGGAACCTCTACTGGAAAGTATTCCCACACCTCTTTTGGAAGTCCCAACTATCATTATCCCCCATCATTTTAGGGAACCTAGCCCACTATATACCCCTACATTTGACCCCCCACTTCTCACCCACTTCAAACATATCAGCGTCATCACCCAACGTCTGTCGTACCTGTCCTCGAGATCGTACCTGTCCTTGAGGTCAATACAGACTCTCTTCTGATGCTCTCGCCATCACCGGATCCAATCCTGTAACCTGAGTCTAATCTTCTGATTGCCATTCAAAAAGGTAGAAGTCAAACAAGAAATCCTTCTCCACATTATATTGATTTATGTTATCATCGTCTTTTCCCTTTGTAGTACACTTGTTTGTCTTCTTTGTCTTCTGTGTTTAGTCCTAAAACTCCAGGTGAAGCATTATCTCACCCTTAGTGGAGGCAAGCAATGATTGATGAAATGTGTGCTCTTTAAAGAAGTGGTACCTGGGAACTGGTTCCTCTACCCCCTGGGAAATATTTAGTAGGTTGTCATTGGCTTTATACGGTGAAGGTTAGTCCAGATGGTAAGATTGATAGATTTAAAGCACTCTTGGTATCCAAAGTATACACTTAGATTTTTGGGTTGGATTATAGTGATACCTTTTCTCCTGTAGCCAAGATGGCATCTATTAGACTTCTTCGAGCCATTCCACATTGGCCTCTTCTTCAACTTAACATCAAAAATGCATTCTTTCATGGTGATCTTGAAGAGGAAGTATATATGGAAGAACCACCTGGGTTTGTTGCTCAGAGGGAGTCATTGAATATGGTTTGTAGGCTACAGAAGTCTCTTTATGGTCTTAATCAATCTCTGAGAGCTTGGTTTGGCAGATTCAGTACTGTAGTACAATAGTTTGGTATGGTCTGTAGTGAAGCTGACCATTATGTTTTTTATTGTCACTTATCCCAAGGGTGTATTTATCTTATCGTGCATGTAGATGACATTGTCATAACAGGTAGTGATCAACAGAGAATACTCCAGTTGAAACAACATCTCTCGAAACAATTTCAGACAAAAGATCTTGGTAAACTCCTCTATTTCTTGGGTATTGAAGTAGCCCAATCTAAAAATGGTTTGGTGATTTCTCAGCTGAAATATGCTATGGATATTTTGGAAGAAACAAGTTTGTTAAATGCTAAACCAGTTGATACTCCTATGGATCCAAGTGTCAAAATACTACCCAATCAGGGGGAGCCTCTATCTGACTCAGAAAGGTATAGGAGATTGGTTGGAAAATTGAATGATCTCACAGTCACTTGTCCGAACATTTCTTCTGTAGTCAGTGTGGTAAGCCAGTTCTTAAATTCCCCTTGTCAGGAACACATGGACGCTGTTATACGGATTCTAAGATACATAAAATATGCTCTGAGAAAAGGTCTTGTGTATGAGGATAAATGACATAACCAGATAGTTGGATACTCCGATGCTGATTGGGCAGGGTCACCCATTGACAGACGATCCACCTCTGGGTATTGTGTAATTATTGGAGGAAAACTTATATCCTAGAAAAGTAAGAAACAAAATGTAGTTGCAAGATCAAGCGCTGAGGCAGAGTATAGGGCCATGACAATGAAAACATGTGAACTTATTTGGTTAAAACAGTTACTCAAGGAACTTCAAATTAAAGAAGCAAGACCAATGACACTTATTTCTGATAATCAAGCTGCATTACACATTGCTTCAAATCCAGTATTCCATGAGAGGACCAAACATATTGAGATAGACTGTCACTTTGTCAAAGAGAAGACCGAGTCAGACGACATCGGCACAAGATTTCTCAACTCTAATGATCAATTGGAAGACGTGTTTACAAAATCCCAACGGAGCCCTAGAACCAATTATATATGTAACAAGCTTGATGCATTTAACTTATATGCTCAAGCTTGAGGGGGAGTGTTGATATTTATGTAAGTATATAGAAAGAGAATATTCTCTAGAGAATATTCCTCATGTATTCTAAGAATAGAATATAATGGAAAGGGAAAATGAGGGGGAAATATCAATTATAGTTTGGGGAAATATCGTATTTTCACTGAAAGAAGGGAAGACATGCACGACGCCGTGTGTTTAGGATGGGATGATATCTAGTAAAAAAATAGGATTTGGGTGGAGTAGGGTGCATTTACGATTGTAATATCCATTATAGTTTGTGACTATAATGCAAACATTCAAATTATCAAAATTTTTAACTAATGCTGAAACATTAGCATTTATATGATCTAGAGCACTTGCCTTGTATAAGCCTCTTTTTTGGGGTGCTTTCTTAGTAGGGTCACAATCGATTCCCCATAGATAATGATTCTGCGCCATGTCATTTATGTGTGCATATGCCTCTTCGATATCCTCATTCATTAATGTCCCGCCTGTAGTTGTGTCAATTTTCATTCTTGTAGACTAAGGAAATCCATTATATAAAGTATCGACTATCAATTATTTCTCAAGTTCATGGTGGGGGAAAAGCCTAAGTATTTCGTTAAACCGTTCAGAAGCTTCATAGAATAGGGAAAAGCCTAAATATATTGTAGAATAGGGAAACCCATTATATAACGTATCGACTGTCAATCATTTCTCAAGTCCATGGTGGGGGAAAAGCCTAAGTTTTCTGGTTTCTGAGTTAAGCATATTTGCTCGACGGGAATATCGACTTATGAATACGATTTTTAGATCAATCCATGTTGTAATAGCATTTGATGGTAAGGATTATAGTCATGATTTTGCTTTGTCCCTTAGAAAAAATGGAAAAACTCTTAGCCGAATCTCCTTCTTGCCTTCCCCGTTCATTTTTATAGTGTCATAGAATTCGACAAAAGTAGACAGATACAAGTTTGGGCGATCTGTCAATGAACCAGAGAAACAGTTCTATTGTACCATGGATAATAATGAGGGTTTCAAATCAAAATTATTTGCTTACACAATTGAACACATAATGGTCAAATGAGGTTCCTCTTTTGTGGTAGTTGCATAGTCTTTAAGAGTGCGATTAGAATCGTCTAACACTAATTGTTGATGTCTATGTCTTTCTTGAAAATAATATTCTATTTTCTCTATCTGAAATAACGATAATGCAAGGAATAAAATAAATTGAAATTATCTATTTGAAATTTAGAAACATGAAAAGTTCAAATGTGTACGCTTTTTCAACATGATTTTAATATGCATCTCAACATGTACTCCAATGTAGGGATCAACAATGCTGCTGAAAAAGACAAAATGTGAATCCAGTCAATTTTACAATCAAGGCTCTCTGAAACGTGGTATTACTTCAGCATAACAGTGTTTGCTGGGAAAAATAGTAAACAACCACTGGTCTATCAATCTTATATAAAATTGAGTAACTTACAGGATCGACCACATTAAATCCTAGGACATGTGCTAATCATTTTCTTGTGTAAGTTTCTGGAAAAAGACTAAGAGCACTTCGACAGCGTAAATAAGTAAAAGGATAGTGTGCTTCAAAAAATGTAAGGCAAATGAAAGGAAAAAAAGGCATTAAAAGGGTTTTAAATCGAAAGGGCTTGTAAATAAAGAAGTTAAATTGCATGAAATGAAAAGAGACTTTAACAAAAGAAAATTATTAAATTGCATTGAATTGAAAAAGTGGTGTTACAACATACATTCTCACACGCTCTTTTCTCTGCACTGGTACTTTGAGCACACTGAGTTTTTGTATACAATTGAACACACCAAAATTTGTTCCTAAGACTTGCTATTTATAATGGTTAAAAATAACTACCCACTAACGGGCTACTAATCAGGGCGAAACACATGGCGTCGTGCATGTCTTCCCTTCTTGGATGAGCGTCACATGTCCTCCTTCAGGATCAGATAGAAATAATTGTTCCCTCCTATTTTTGAATTTCAATCTTCGCGTCGAACTGCACCCCCTAGTTTTCGGTCTAAAAAACCTTCCAAACTCTTAGAAATATTTCTAAGTCTTTCAACCCTTCTCTTCTCTGCAGAAGGATAACTTCTGACTAGATTTTCTTATAACCATATTTTTGTCGAAGCCTCATAGACTTTCAGAAACTCCATCTCTTAGGAAAAGCTTTTAACCAAATATTAGGCGCCGAAATTAGGAGCTAACAAATTGCCCCCCAAAAATGTCTTTTTCGACGTCACTGGAGAAAAGGGTATTTTTTTATAGTAGCATTCAACGCTTTATTTTCACCTTACATGGATGTTGATATAATTAGAACTCCCACGTTCTAACTGTTCAGTTTCTTCTGAAACATGACGTGACGTCATGGTCATCATGACAATCTCTGAAAAATCTCCTCAAAGCACACCAAATCCACTAGCCATCATCATACCTCCTTAAACCTAGGAGATAATGGGGTATAGGCAGTAACTGCCACCGTCCCATCTATCGCTCCTAGTGAGACACGTATCCCACTACAGCACTAGCCATTTAATTTTGATTTGAGGTCTGTTGATATTCCACAGCCTTTAAATAGTTTCTCTCTAGACCAGTTTTTTTTTTTTACGTTTCCAAACTCTTCGCTCTCTTTCCAGCTTCTCAACTTCTTAGAAAAACAAAACTCAAATTTCTTGTTCTTCAACAATGGCATCTTCAACCTCCAACATTAAAGACTCCAGGAAAATCCAAAAACCCAGAGACCCAAAGACCCAATCTCAACTTCCTCCTTTTGCTACGCTTGCTGGGCCAAAGATAGTGAAGAATCTGCAATGCATCCCAGAACCGCTTGAGAAAGAGAAGAGACGTATCTACGAATCCTAGGTATTAATCCCTGTTCTTGTCTCTGGTAAGCCACATGCTTTATTTGGCCCTTTGTCTGCTCTAGATACTGACTATGAGAAACTTAGCGAGTATTTCCCCTCCTACCATAAGACCAAACCCATAGGGCAAGCTAACAAGTCTAAGGTAGAAGCCAATGCTCCTGACGCTGTAGCACTCAATAACATAGATTTGCGTTATATGAATGACAAATCTAGGATATTTAGGGCAACTCTATCCTTCAAAGATTCTGATCTTTATCTGAACTGGCTTACTAAGGTAGAGAAGGTTAAAGTCTAAACCTGGAAAGATTTAGGGATTTACGACTTTATCATACTGTCGAAAACAGGACCCGCATACTGTTCGATAATGCTAGTTTCCACTCTTTATTTCTGGGATAGCACCCACTATACTTTTCATCTCCCTTGTGGGATGATGACCCCCACACTATTCGATGTAGCCGCTATCACAGGGCTGAAACCAACTGGGAAGCCTTATGACCCAGAATTAGACTCTGAGGACCAAATATGTTTTGCATCTGCCAAACCTACTTACACAAACTTTATCAAGCACTATTATGACCCCAAAACCACTGATGTCATTGACCAAGAGCATATAGTTTTTCTTACTGTTTGGCTGTCGCACTGTGTGTTATGCTCAAGATCCTTGCAATTAGCCAAAAAATTCCTCACATTTTCCATCCAACTCCACAACGGTCGAGACGTTTGTCTGAGCGAAATGATTTTGGGACACCTCTATGAGTCCCTGAGTGAAGGTGTCGCTCAACTCAAAGAGCTAGTTGCAGGTAGAAAACGGTTACTGTCGGGACCTTTCTGGCTGCTTCAACTCTGGCTAAATGCCTCCTTTGAAGCTAGCCTTCCAAACAAAGGAACCGTCGAAGAAAGTGCCAAAGAAATCAAAGACCGGCGAGTCGAAGGGACCCGCTTAGTGCATCTAACCCCCAACGAAGAGGGCCAATTTCTCAGGCTAGCATTTCTTAGCTTCATCAAGATGTTCGCTAAGCACCATGAGTTTACTTCAAGCATGGCCCCTTTCGCTGGAAGGAAGTATGGCCCTGAGTGGTTTACTAGGCCTTTCCCCACCTCCGACAGAGCCCAAGAAGAGGAATCAAAGTTAATCTGGGAGGCTTTCCTAATACCAAGACTTTTGACCCTTCGACTCAATCTGGGAAGAGGTCAAGTCTCTTTGATTGCCTACCAACCCAATCTGGTTGCTCGTCAGTTTGGTTTGGTTCAAACCCTTCTAAAATGCTTATATGAGAAGAAAGGACATCTCCTCCTCCATCACACCAGCTATACTGAAGCGATGGCCTCGATACAGATAGATCGCCATGCATACAAATCGTTCATTTCTCCGGTCAACTTTGAGCCTAGTTGCCTCTGCACTTCAGAATTTCACTAGTGGTGGTCGAAGTACTACACTGAGAAGTTCTTTGATGTTTCTTCCTTCACTCAGCTGATTGATGAAGCTTTTCTCTCTGTGCAGGAGAAAACTAAGAAAGGTAATTCTACGCACATCAAGGAAATCCAGTCATTCCAAAAGTTCTTTGAAACTATTTATCGCCCAGATGATCTTAGTCGAACCGTCTGTGCGGCTGCTGTTACTCTGAAGGAATTTTTTTAAAAGAAAATGGAGAGTTTGAAACTTCTTTCGTACGTGCCTCCTGAGCAGCACTACGAAATGGCTTTTGAATTATTTCCTTTCAAGTTTCCTTGACTGCCGTCTGCTAATTTTGGAGTGACCCTTGCCCCTTCATTTCCAGATTGGTTCGTTTGTGGGGATTCTATAAAGGTCCTTCGTCAGCAGTCGAAACCAAAGGCTCAGGGGGTGGTTCCGACTAAGTATACCCTAGATAGTTTCAAAGGACCACTTCATATTGGTATCGAAGATGTTTGCATCGAATCTGAAATTTATGAATGTGTGGAATGAAGATTTTCGAAATTTATATTCCCCTTACTTGACTGTTCTTACTGACTTGTAACTATTTTGTTTATTTGTAGCTATCAAATCGAAGAAACCTGCAGCCAAAAGACCAGTCGAAGAAGAAAACAAGCCAGCCACAAGGGTAACTTTTGCTCACTAAATTTTTCCTGTGCTGTGTATAATTATGCCTTCTAATATTTTGACTTTTTCTTAGAGTTCTCGACGACCACCTCCTACCCCCCAAAAGAAGAAATACAAAAGGTCTACTGCCTAAATTGTGCTTGAATCGGATGACGATGATCACTCTTTACCTGAGGATCAAAAAACTAAGAAGAGGAAGAAACATCTTAGGATCACTGAGACTTCAATTCAGCCTAAGGTAAAAGTAGCAAAGGCTTCTCAAGCGTCTACTACTCGAAGTAACTTGGAGTCTTCTCCTCAGGGTACATCGAAGCCAACTCCAGTTCAGCTCGAAAGTGACAACTCCATCCCTGGAGTCGAGGAACTTAAGGTAATTGTAATCTCCCTCAACTGTCTACCTTACTGGTCTTCTTTTGCTTCAACTTAATATTATTTATTTGTCATCGCAGGATGGTACAAGTACCTCGACCCAACCAACAACCAAATCTCCTTCTCCAACTACTCTTCTTGACCCAATCAACAAACCTGTTATGAAAGAAGTTCCAACTTCGTCTGCACGGACCACCACTCAACAATCTCAGACAAGTGGCTCTGAGCACGAGGAGGATCAGGACCAAAGCATTCTAGAAGAAGTAAATACAAAAACAACAGCTATGGACGAAGGCAATACCCTGGGTGAGAAATCTTCTGAAAATGACTCACCAGTGGTCGAACCCCTAGGAAACAAAGACCCAAATAATGATTATTCGGACGCTGCTGTCCAAGAAGATGAAATGGACGAAAAGGAAGCTGACCAATCAATGTTCCATCCTAAAGCTGGTGGAAATGATGATGATGACGATGGAGGTGATGATAATGATGATGATGATGAAGATGATAAAGATGATGATGAAGATGATAAGGCTGACGAAGATAAAGCTGAAAGTGAATCTACCAAAGAGCTGGTCCAAAGCGAACGCACTGCTGCTCCCCAAGTTGATGTAACTGCTGAGAGTACTAAACCTTCGACCGAGACAACTGTAGCTCTTTCTAAAGAAGAACTTAATCGCCTCAAGGCGACCAACCCTCGTAAATATCTGAAAATTGTCCTTAGCAAATGAGGGAGCTCTTCTGAGAGTAGCTTAAGTGTTTCGACAACTTCCGAACCTGCAAATGAGGCACTTCTGAAGATAAAAGAAAAAGTCTTAAAAGGTAACCTCTTCAGACTTCTGGAGTCGGATGCCACTGCCTCTCTTCAATTGAAGGCTCTTCTCAAACAGGTTGATCTTCAATCCGTCTCCTCTAAAACTGCAACCATCATCCTGGAACTCGGTACCATGATCGATCAAGTTATCGCCGATCTTAAACAATTGCCTCAGATCAACGATGCACTTGAGACCAAATCTGGAAGTGAGGCTGCTGCATGGATGGCTGCTTCTGAATCAGAAGCTATAGTGGGAGAATTGGAAAAGATGAAAGAGAAACACAACTTGGAGGTAGAAAGCAACAAAGAAAATATTGCCAACAGGAGGAAACAAATCGAGGAGCTGCAAGCCTAGATCTCTAAGGCTGAGCAATGAAATGTTGAACTGCTAGCCTCTGATGAATCTAAAGTGGTCAGAGAATTAAAATTGGCATTGGAGTTCCTCGACAAAGCTCGACGGCTGGTAGCAGAGGTTGCAACACTAAAACTTGACAAAATCTCATGTAAGAAACGTCTTGAGCTTCACAGGTCGAAGTATCTTAAGATAAAGAGCAACCTTCCTTTTTAATTTGTAGTTTCTTTACCAATTCTGTCATTTTGTTTTTAGTACAACATTTCTTAGCCCTTCAAGGCTTTTTATGTAATGAATTGAGCCATTCTGGCAGTTATATACCAAGTTGGCTTTAACCAATTGTAGCGTATGATTTTTGTCGGTGACGCGACCATCTTATCGCCATGGGATTTCCTCACCTCAGTGGGAGCAACGTTGGGTGCTACTTTCTAATTTCTTATTTATCCCGTGAAGCTGGAAGGGAAAGGGAAGCTATCTAAAACTAACCTTGCACACGAATTTTTAACTGAATAAACGCTTGATAGAGATTGGGGAGTCCGGGGCCAGGTTATAGAATGGGGAGTTGTCAATTACCCATCCTATACATGGTTATCCATGAGATTATAGTTTTAGGTTCTTCTTTGTACTTGATGGTGTTTGTCTGTGAAATGGGAAAGTTTCTCCTTTCTGGGTGTCTGAGAGAGAGAGAGAGAGAGAGAGAGAGTTTTTTATTGTTTCTTCGAGTTTTCTGATGTTTTTGGTAAGGTAATGGACCTAAGGTTTTTGTTTAGTATGCCCGCTAAGATTTCACAATCTTATGCCTACGTATTCCCGTTTAAGGAAAACAAGGAAATCAGAGCAATCGTAGTTCCTCCTATTCTATGGGAGGAAAAGATGTCTGGTGTCTTTTTCAAAGCCCAAGATTGAAGCTAAAGGTTGAGTATTTGTGTCTTGTTTAAAGCCCAAGATTAAAGCTAAAGGTTGTATTTGTGTCTTGTTCAAAGCCCAAGATTGAAGCTAAAAGGTTTTGACTGAGAGAGAATTTGCCATCTCTAAAGGGAGATATCTCATCTGTTTATCACAACTGTCTGAGTGACTGATTATAAAGGGAGAATTACTTTAACTGGAATGCATGGAGTCCAGCAATGCCATAATTTCTATTATAGGGGATTTTCCCTGAAGGAGGAAACTTTAACTCAGTGTAGAGCAATGCCATTTTTCCTTAGGAATTCATGCTAAGAGAGGGACATTGGCTTGGATGTAAATAATCCAGAGGCTTGCCACTTACAACAATTAGATGAAGTTTACCAGGATTAGAGATGAACTATAGCTTGGATGTTTGTATCAACAAGTATGCCACTTATAGCAGTTATCTGGGGTTAGGGTTTGTTTTGATTGACTATTTTGATGTGTGATATACAGAGAAAATATCTTCCTGCAGAGAGATTTTGATTTCCTCTAAGGGAATGTTGATTTTTGGGTGCCTTGATCAAAGCCCAAGGTTGAGCTAAGAGATTGATTGACTCCACTAGGGAGATCATTATACAAAGCCTAAGAGGAGGCTGGAGAATGACTGTCTCAACAAGTGAGTGTCTATTTGTGTCTTGTACAAAGCCCAAGATTGAGGCTGAAAGAGAATTGACTCTTTTGTGGAAATGTTTTATTTGTCTTGTACAAAGCCCAAGATTGAGGCTAAAGGGGTTTGACTCAGCTGGAGAGTATCTGTCTTGTACAAAGCCCAAGATTGAGGCTAAAGATTATGACTCTGTTTAGGGAGTTTTTATATCTGTCTTGTACAAAGCCCAAGATTGAGGTTGAAAGATTAACTGACTCTACTGGAGAGGTATTTTTGGGGTGTCTTGTACAAAGCCCAAGATTGAGGCTGAAGATTAACTGCTGAGGGATGATCATTATACAAAGCCTAAGAGAAGGCTGATTGGGGAATTCCTTATATGAAGCCTAAGAGGAGGCTAACTTCTGCTGTGGATTATTGAGATCCAAAGACAGATCCAAATTAAGGATCAACTTATGCTGGGGGATTACAGAAGAGTTGAAATGTTAGAGACCATGAGGTTCTAATTCTGTTGGAGGATTTGTTAATGGTGAATTAATAGTAATTGATCCTGACTGGGGAAATTAAAGTGAGGGTTTAGAGATTGAGTTATGAAACCTGTTGAGGTTTTAACTCTGCTTGGAGCTTGATCAGGTGATCAGGATTTTTCCTATGCTTAGGAAGTTTGAAGGTTTCTTTGAAATCCAAAGGGGATGAGACTGTCCAAGTCTACTGGTATGAAGAGGTTGACTCTTAGCTTAAGAATTATCTTTGTATGATGCCCAAGAGGAGGCTAATGCTTTAAGGGATGAGTTTCAACCCTAAACTGGTTTGATGTTTTGACTCAGGAAGACTGCTCTAACAAAGGATGACTAGGTTCTGTCCTATACCTTTAAGAGGTCTATGGGTCCTTGTACTAAGCCCAAGAGGAGGCATAAGAACTTCTAAAAAGCCTGAGGGTCCTTGTACAAAGCCCAAGAGGAGGCTGGGGATGCTTTTAGGAAGCCTGTGGGTCTAAACTTAAGAAAAGTTCAAGAAAGGTTTCACCGGGAATTAATCCTTTCTTTAGTGAAGAGTTCTAGGGTTTGAATAAATTCAAGAGAAGTTTCACCGAGAATTAATCCTCTCTGGGGGAATTGAATTTCTTTGACAATTTCTAATAGTGACAGTCTGAGAAAAGTTTCACCGGGAATAATGCCTTTCTCTTTGTTCCATATTGTATAAGCCCAAGAGGAGGCAAGACTGTATCTGGAAATTCCTATGGGGGAACTAGTTTTGACTGTGTTGAAAGAGTAATTACTGGCTTCATCTAATTCTAAACTTAATTACCGGGGAAAACTCTAAGCAGATATACATGTATATATACAGTTGATATATATGACAAGTATTTGAAAGAGAGTGGAAGAGGACTTACAGGTGAGCAAGCTTCCATAGCTGTATGGTTAGTTGTTCAAGAAATTGAAGAACGTTTTGATAACAACTATAAATTTGAAATTAAATCAAAGGAGAAAGTTGTTTTGAAAAGAGGTTTGGGGCTTATACTCAAGGAGAGACCCAGATGACTTATTTGATAACATTGATTGTACTGTGATGTTAATAAAAGTTGTGGGACTTACACTATAGCAGAGGCCCAAGGTTATTATATTTACAAAGCGGGGTTGGTTCTTACACTCTATTAGAGGCCCAAAGTGTTTTGAAGAAAATTAAATGGGACTTACAACACAAGGGCAGGCCCAGTTGATTTTGTTTTGAACTGGAGATCACGCCGAGATTTTTGAAATCGCAGTGGGACTTATACAATGACTGAGGCCCAAAAAGGTTTTGTATTTACAAGAGATGTGTCTTACACTCTATCAGAGGCCCAAAGGTTTGAAAAATGAATAAAGATGGGACTTACAACATAAGGGAGGCCCAAATGATTTTTGTTGAAAAGGCGACGATCGCGCCTCGGTTTTTGAAAACACAGTGGGACTTATACAATGACTGAGGCCCAAAAAGGTTTATGTACAACAAGGATTGGGTCTTACACTCTATTAGAGGCCCAAAGTGTTTTTGAAATGTTTGATAAAGATCAAAATCAAAGAAACCCTAATTTCATTTCTAAAAGTAATTATTTAAAGAAAATTAATTAAAAATGATAAAAACACCAAATAAGTTTAAATAAACCACTTGTGATTTTTGGTTAAGACTTGGAAAATGATGTTTTAATCACAAGATGATTTAAAACTCATTTGGTTTTGAAAAGATCAAGAGAAAATAAATATTTTCAAATGTAAAAAAAACAAATAAAATAAGTTCTTTATGAAAAATATTAAATATAAATAAATAATATTTTTTGTGTGAGATTTTTGTAGAATAAAATACTTTAACAATTTTGTGAATTTTTGCAAAAAGAACCAATAAAAAATTATAAAAAATAAATGAGAAATTAATTTTCAAAGTTATTAAAAAATGGTGAAAATTGATAAGAAAATAAGTGGTAAAAATTAGAAATGACCCCCCCAAGGTTTGAACTCACGCCCTTGGTGTGGGGAGTTTAAAATTCTACCATCTAAGCCATGTGCGTAGGCTGATGGAGAATGGCAAGGGTGTTTAATATGTGAAGAATTCCTTTGAAAATGTTTAAAAAATAAAATCAAAAGGTCTGGGGCGAGGGGGATTCGAACCCCAGACCTCTCGCTCGCTCACACACACACAAATACTAGTGTTTCCACTAGGGCGCAATGCCAATTCAGTTATATTGTGGCAACTGAATAATATATAGAAGGTTTGGTTTTGAAAACCTGAAGAATGGCGCCATGGCCATCTTCTTCCTTGGGCAAAATGCGTGAAGCCTCCTATCTCACTTGTTTCTCAACCATTTCACATGATCCAAATATGAAAATTGTGCATTTTTTAACAAGGAATACAATGGAAATATTCAATTTTGTTTAAATTAAGTGAATCAAAAGATAACAAGTTGAAATCAGATGAATTGGCAAGAACTTAATGAAATCCTATATAAGAACTATAAACATTAATTGATTGAGTGTAAATAATCTACAAACATTCAGAAACACAATGGTAATTAAAAAATATGTTTATGATGCATGATTCATTGAGTTTGATAGTTTGAGGCTTACCTCTGCAAGTGAGAATCGAATTCTGGTTTGGAGGTGTTACAGATGAGTTCCAATGATTTGGACAGCTTCCTTATACCTCAAGGGATATGTTTGAATGCTTAGGTTGAATTTAAATGAGCTGAAACTGATTGTGGTACCTCAACTGAAACTTTGTTAAGAACTTGAACAATTGGCTGGTGATTTGATGAATTTGATGTTCCAGATTGAAAGTAATAGTTTAGGTCACTCCTATATGTTGTATATGTGGTGTGTGAACCATTGGTTTGAGTTGCATTGGCCTCTAACTCAAAACCCGATAGTACCTTCTTAAGAAAGATGGAATTTTGTGTTTAAGAAGGAAATGAGAGAAAGCAAGATAATGAGTTGCTTTGGTGTGTCCTGAATGATCAATGAGGAGCTCTATTTATAGGAGAAGAGTTGTGTTGAAGATCCTCACTTGAATCTCAAAGGATAAGATTGGAGCCAATGGTCTTGCCATTGGTGTAATTGCTTCTTTCACAAGGTATCATAGCAGTCCCAAATAGCTCAGCTATGTGTTAACTCAATTCACATTCTGCAGACCTCTTAAATGTTGTTTATTGGAGCATCTTAACTACAAGAAGTGTGAATCTTGACTATGCAATATTTCACATTATTGCCCTTTAAATTCAAGGCTATATGCCAAAAACTCATCAATTCATAATAAGAAACTCTTGGCATTTCAGCCTAATTTTGCAGGTTGGATCAGATGTATCATGATCATATTGAATGAATGTGGCATAGTGATCATTGTTTCTTGACTCAAAATCGTGGAGAGCAAGAAAACATGCAAGCTGATTTTTCCAAACTAGTTGCGGCAGCATGACTTCGGGCTGCCATATCTCTTGATTTCCATAGAGTTTTTCCATGCTGATGGACTCTTTGAATTGCTAGCAAGATGCACAATAAATTTGATGTTTACACTTTGAATTGATTCATCTTGCAACTATGTGAAAAATTGCTTCAAGTTTTGGTGTTTTACTTGAAATCTGTCTTGGGAATTTTTTTTTCTAAGTGTTGGAAAAAGATGCACTTTCATGTTTTTTGTGATATTTATTCAATCATAACTTGAAATCCATGAGGAATTGGAATGATATGTAGTTGACATATTTGAAGTATGTCATGTGAACTTCCATTTGAGCTTTGGATGGAAGCAAATGGGTTTGTGGTTTGGGAGTTATGACCTTGCAAAGTTGGTACCAAATCACTTTTGTTTCATAATTTAGAAAATTTTAAGTTTTCTATGGTTGCCCCTTTTACAAGAAACCTCACTTTTCTTAATTTTTCTTCATGAATGATGATCAAAACCATATATTAACATTGTTTTGAACTTAGGGGAACCATATTTGTGAAACGTTCCAAAAAGTCAAACTTGATTTTAGGCACAGTTGACTTTTTATCAGATGAATTCCAAACTGTGTGATTCCTTATGAAATTAAGTCCTTGACCTAGTTCAAACCTAATGGATGGATTCCCTAGGCGTTTTAGGGTGTCTTGAATCATGTCCCAAGGTTTGGGAACATGTCTTGGTCAAAAGTCAAAGATATAGGTGACTTTTTCTCCAAAACCCTAATTGTGATCCTGATGAAATTGAAACTTGTGAATCAAGCTTCTTGGGTCAATTCATTGTTACAATTGGATAAACATAGTGTCTTTGAGGCCCTCAAATCATGTCTTGAGGTTTTGGTTCATGTCTTACTTCAAAATTCAACTTAGGGGTGAATTAGGTCAAGAAACCCTAATTCCTGATTTTTTATGAATGCTCCCCTTGGTGTTAATTTGACTTGATAATTGGATCCATGAGGTTCATTTGATCTTCTTAGACCATGTTTTAAAGTATTGGCTCATGCCCAGATGAAAATTTTCATTTAGAGGCCTTGGTCGACCAAAACCCTAATTTGGTGACACTGGCGATCTTGAGGCTAGATCAGCTTGAGATGTTGCACTCTTGTGCTTGATTCTTGATATGGGAGTCCTCTTGAACCTTCATGGATGTTTTAAGAGGTTAGAAAAGTTGAAGATCATGTCATTTCTTGATTGATCTTTTGTCTAAATGTTCTGAGAGGGCTCGAAACCCTAATCCTTGATTGTGGTGAATGTCCAACAACCCTTGAGGAGGTTGATGAGGCATGATGACTCATTCATATTGTGATGACGATTTGCACAATGATGGGAAATCTTGGTGGTCAAAATTTGGGGTATGAAAGATGCCCTTATTTAATCTTCTTGGACCCGAAGGTGTGAATGGCGAAGATATTCGGACATTCAGGGTGCAAGAGTATTAAATATCAGAATACCCGAAATTTTGACGGCGGTTATGAATGGTAGTTTACTCATTCATCTTCTTTTGCTAAGCGTTGATACTTAGAAAAGGTAAAACTTCCCCTCGATCCCGGTCTTCAGCCAAGGAACTGGTCTCAGTTTCCTAAATAAGCTTCCCCTCGATCCTGGTCTTCAGCCACGGAAATGGTCTAAGTTTCTTTTGAAATAGACTTCCCCTCGATCCTGGTCTTCAACCACATAACTTGTCTAAGTTTCTGAAATAAACTTCCCCTCGATCCTGGTTTCTAGCCAAGGAATTGTTTTCAGTTTCTTCTTGTCAAGTTCCTGTTCTTGACCAGGGATGCTATTCGTAGCGGTTTTTATCAAACTTCTCGCCGAGTTTTAAAGGGAGATGCCATTTGATGGAAAATTTGATGTCATATCCGCTGGGGAACCCGTTGGTCTGAGCTGTAGGTGTGCAAACTTCTCTGTTAGAGATGCCATTTGCTGATTCTACTGGGGAAAATGAGTCTCTTGGGAGACTATTTTTCTCTTGGGGATAACACATCATACTTTTCTTCGAGATTCTTTCGGAGAAATGCCATGTGATGTGATCCAATTTTGAGGTGTTGATGACTTCATTAACATCGATTTTATTGAGAGAAAAATCAATATATTACTGAGAGGTTTTTATTGAGAGGCTTTCTCTGGGAATTTTCCTTAATCCGGGAAAGCAAAGGTATCATCTTCAATGGTGAAGAGTGATTTTCTAAGGATGTCCGTTGATCATTTTCTTGTCTTTCAGAGGTTCAAGTTATCAAAGTGGTTAAGGACAACCTCTCATCCAGAAATAAACTGGGGAAGAGATTATTCAGACAAAACATTTCCTAACAAGGAAAGTAATGACGACTCAATTGACAAGAGGACTTTATCACTTAGGAGTGAGATTGACCAGAGTGATAACAATGCAAAATGAATATGAGTATGAATCAATAATGCATGATGTATGTATGTTTATGCTAACAAAACAGACGCGTCATACAGGCTAGTGAATAAACAGGATTTGATACTCGGCCACTGCGGGAAATGAAAAGTACCATTGTCCAAGATAGCAATACTGCCTTACTTAGGAGAAGTAGACCCCGTGGGGAGAAAGAAATTAATCGGTCTTAGGAGGTAGGAACTCTGCCGGGGAGGTCAGATGTGACATTGCATCTTAACAGTTAATCCTTCAGCCAGGTACACTGGTTTAGAAGGAGTATTTTGATTCTGCATTTTGAGGTTTAATCTTCTCCGGAGAAGATGTCGATGTTCTTTCAGATGTTTAGAGTCAAAAGGATATGCCATCTTTATTTTAAAAGCAGAAGAAAAGTTTTACAAGTAAATTCATTTTTGTTTTATTTCAAGAACCGTTGATCATGCTAAAATGTCATTCCGTAAAGCAAAAACAAATAAGAGTTGCAAACAAAAGCACAAGGGCTCAAATTTTATTGATAGAATGGAAATCAGCCAAGTGCGTGATACCATATAGTATTTACAAAGTTTAGAAAATGGTAATTTTAAGGGAAAAGGGCTACATTGAAACATAACGACCGTTATCCTTCTACCAACTTTGAATTCTGGACATTCTGGGCTTCTGTCGAAGGTGACCTTGACTGAAGTTCTCTTGATGGATGGCGTTACTGCTGGAGATTTAACCTCGTCAGATGTAGTTACTTGCCATGAATCCCTAATTTTTGCCTGGATTGTACTTCGAGATTTCCAATCCACCGGGATGATTATTTGCTTATGTCTCTAATTTTTGCCTGGACCGCCCTTTTGGGTTTTCAATCCACCGAGACATTTTTTTATTATTTATTTTAGGCGAAATATTTCTTGACTACATTAGCATTCGTGGGGTAGGAAAACTCTTCTTCGTCCATGGTTACAAGTCTCAAGGCGCTACCTGAGAAGGCTTTCTTGACCACATAGGGGCCGTCATAATTCGGAGTCCATTTGCCCCGGGAATCAGTGAGAAATGACTGTATATTCTTGGGCACAAGGTCTCCTTTTCTGAAGACACGGGGTCGGACCTTTTTGTCAAACGCTTTCTTCATTCTCTACTGATACAACTGACCCTAACATAGAGCCGTTATTCATTTTTCTTCGATTAGTTCAGTTCGTCGTGTCGACTCTAACACCATTAAGCTTCTGTTAGCTTAGCTTTCATCAATACCCAGATTGATGGGATCTCCACTTCTATGGGGAGTACTGCCTCCATGCCATATATTAGAGAGAAAGGGGTTGCCCCTGTTGAAGTTCAGACAGATGTACGATAACCGTGAAGAGCAAAGGGTAGCATTTCGGGCCAGGATTTGTAGGTTACAACCATTCATCTTAGGTCGGTAGGGAGATGAGTTATGGTGTTTGATCTTGAACTCAGTGCACAACTCTTTCATCATCTTATTATTCAAGTTAGATCCATTATCCATAATGATCTGGCTTGAAACACCATAACGGCAGATGAGATTATTTTTGATAAATCGGACTACCACTTGTCGGGTTACATTAGCGTATGACGCTGCTTCGACCCATTTGGTTAAGTAGTAAATGGCTACCAGGATGCACCGATGTCCGTTTGAAGCCTTTGGTTCAATCATGCCAATCATGTCGATTCCCCATATGGAAAAAGGCCACGGGTGTCATACCCCAAATTTTGACCACCAAGATTTCCTATCATTATGGGAATAATCACCACAATATGGATATACCATCATGCCTCATCAATCTCCTCAGGGATTATTGAGCATTTTTCTACAATAAAAAATTAGGGTTTTAACCCCTCTCAGAGCATTTAGACAAAAGATAAATTAAGAATTGACATGATCTTCAACTTGTCTAGTGTCTCAAACATCCATGAGGGATCAAGAGGTCTCCCATATCAAGAATCAAGCACAAGGTTGCAACATTCTAAGAGGATTAAGCCTCAGGATCGCCAGTGTCACCAAATTAGGGTTTTGGTCGACCAAGGCCTCCAGATGAAAATTTCCATCTGGGCATGAACCAATGCCTCAATATATGATCCAATGAGCTCAAAGGAACCTCAAAAGCCCATCCACAATGGCAAAATCACCTTGAAGGACCATCTATCAAAAAATCAGGAATTAGGGTTTTGACATATTCAACCCTTGAGTTAACTTGTGAAGTAAGGCATGACTTAAAGCTTAAAGATGAAGTTCAAGGACCTCAAATACATCATATTGATGCATCTACAAGATTTGATTGACTCAAAGAGCTTGATTCATAAGCCACAAGAACTCAGAGCCATCTGATAAAAAATTAGGGTTTCCTGATAAAAAAGTCAACTGTATTTTTGACTTTTGACCAAGACATGTTCCCAAACCTTGGGACATGGTTCAAGGTACTCTAAAACACCTATGGAATTCATCCATTAGGTTTGAATTAGGTCAAGGACTTGATTTCATAAAGGATCACAAAAGTCAAAATTTCATCTGTTGGAAAAGTCAACTATGTCAAAACCAAGTTTGACTTTTGAAAATTTTGGTCGACCAAGGTTTCCTCAACCCTAAAATGATGTTAACATGTGATTTGAATCATCATTCATAAAAAAAAAAATCAAAGAAAGTGAGTTAACTTGTAAAAGGGGCAACCATAGAAAACTTAATTTTTTCTAAGTTATGGAAAAAAGTGGCTAGGGTACCAACTTTGCAAGGCCATATCTCCCAAACCCTAATGCCTTTTTCTACCATTCAAAGCTCAAATGAAAGTCTATCTGACATACTTTAAAAGTGTAAACTACAAGAAATTCCAAATCTTCCTGGATCATGAGTTATGGATTGATCAAAATCACAAAACCATGAAAATCACACTTTTTCCAACACTTAGTGAAATTTTCACTAAGTCAGAATTTGTTTCACTTTTTCCAAAATGTAGAGGAATTTTTCATTGTAACGTAAGATAATTCAAAACCAAATTTGGACATCATGTTGAAGTAGGATACATCAGCTTTCCAAATTGACCAAGAACTCCATCAAACTCCATTTGAGCTAGGAGTTATGGATCTTCAAAGTTGCCTTGTTGTAACTGTTTTCATGACAGAATTTGGTGCAAACTTGCACCCCACGATTCCTTAAACTGATTTTGGACACTTTGATCATTGGAATTATGATCAATTACAACACAAATGGGGGGATGATCTGATCCATAACACAAGATGCCAAAAGACCTAGCCTTCCATGTGTAAAATCATCATGAATGGAACCTTGAAATTCAATTTTGGAATCAAGCATTAAAGTGATGCATTGAGGTGGCATGAATGAACCACAAACCAGTCTAATTGATTCAAGATGTGTCCAAAGATCAGAGTACCTAAACCTGCAAAGCCTGGTGCAAGTCAATGGCTAGAGGAGACCATTGACCAAAGAATCCAAACATTCAATACAATCTGATCCAAGCTTCCAAACACTATTGATGCTAAAAAAAATTTGCTCTACTATAAATAGAGCTCATTTGTGCTCAAATTAAGTACACCAAAGGTCCTAAACAGATGTCTTTCTTACAATCACAACTTTCACTCCAAAAACACCTTCTTCTACAAGTCACTATCGATTTTTGAGTTTGAGAGTGATTCAAACCAAACCAATGGTTCACACACCTCATATATGACATATAGAAGTGATCCAATCTCTTACATAACATCTGGAACATCAATTTCACAAAATCACCAGCCAACTGCTCAAGTTCTTGACAGAGTTACATTTGAGGTGCTACAATCATTTCAAGCTCATTTCAATTCAATCTAAGCATTCTGACACATCCCTTGGCACCTAAGGAAGCTGTCCAGATCATTAGAACTAACTTACAACACCTCCAAATCAGAATTCGATCATCAGCTGCAAGAGGTAAGCCTGACACTCTTAAACTCCATAATCCATGCATCATAAATGAATTTTGGAGTTACTATCTTGTTTCTGCATGTATATAGAGTGATAACCCTCAATCAATTGCCATGAATCAATCGTGTATGAAATTTCATAGTGGTTTGTGCAAATTAGGGTTCATCTTTGTTCATCACAATTATCTCACTCCACACTGAAAATAAATGAAATTAAATGCCATAGTCATGACCGTGAGTTAAAAACGAGCAAGTTTGATATTTGGATCGTGTGATTTCATCAAGAAATCAGTGAGAAATCAGTGAGAAATCATGAATTTTACGAATCTGCAAAAATCAGAACACGCGCGTGTTCTTGGTGTGTTCTTGGCACCATTTTTGAAATTTTGAATATTTGAATATTGTTATTTTATTTAATTGATTCAAAAATTAATTTCTCTCTGAATTTTAATGATTTTGAGTTGATTCTTTTTTTCAAAATTCACAAAAATGTTAAAATATTTTATTTTACAAAAATTTCCCAAAAATATTATTTATTTCATATATTTGATATTTTTGCAAAGAATTAATTTTTATTTGTTTTTTAACATTTAAAATATTTCTTTCTCTTGATTTTCCAAATTTTAATGATTTTTAATCATTCTATGGATAAAAACACGATTTTTGAAACATTGATCCAAGATCACAATTCATTTTTTTCACATGTTTAATAATTTTCAATAATTTTATTAATTTTTGATCAAAATTAATTCCATTTTTAATCAAATTAGGGTTTGATCATTTCCACCCTCACCATTACTTTTTTTCAAATATTTTGGGCCTCTAATAGAGTGTAAGACCCAATCCCTTTTTAACCAAAACCATTTTGGGCCTCAGATATTGTATAAGTCCCGACACATTTTCAAAAATCTCGGCACGATCGCCAGTTCAAATCAAAATCACCTGGGCCTCTCCTTGAGCTATTAGCCCATTTCTTTTTCATAACTTAATCTTCAAACCTTACCTTTAATTTTCCCCAACATGGGCCAATTACTGTTAATTCACCATTAACAAAAACCCTTCAAAGAGAAAAACTCCAATTGTTATATCTTCAGTAAAATCCCCTAACCAAGGTCAATTTACTGTCAAAACTGTCAAAGCAGAAATCAGAACCTCAAGGCATCTGATATCTCAACTTTTCTGTAATCCCCAGCAAGAGTTGAATTACCAAATTTGGACCTGTCTTTGGATCTCAATAATCCTCAGCAGAAGTCAGCCTCCTCTTAGGCTTTGTATAATGATAACTCCTCAGTAATCATTCAGCCTCAATCTTGGGCTTTGTACAAGACAAATATAATTTCTCCTCAGCTGAGTCACAAATTTTAGCCTCAATCTTGGGCTTTGTACAAGACAGATATTAAACACTCCCTAAATAGAGTCACACCCTTTCAGCCTCAATCGTGGGCTTTGTACAAGGTAAATATTCTCCAACTAAGTCAATCTTTTTAGCCTCAATCTTTGGCTTTGTACAAGACACACATAAATGTCCTCCCTAGTGGAGTCAAGTCTTTTAGCCTCAATCTTGGGCTTTGTGCAAGACAGATAAAACTTTTCCCCAAAGAGTCAAATCTCTTTCATCCTCAATCTTGGGCTTTGTACAAGACACAAATAAACACTCTCTTATTGAGTCAGTCTTTCACAACCTCCTCTTAGGCTTTATATAATGATTTCCCCAGTGGAATCCAATCAACCTCTTAGCTTCAACCTTGGGCTTTAATCAAGGCACATAAAAATCAACATCCCCTCAAAGGAAATCAAAATCTCTGCAGGAAGATACTTCTCTGTATATTCACATCTCAAAATAGTCAATTAAAATAAAACCCTAATCCCAGATAACTGCTATAAGTGGCACACTTATTGATACAAATATCCAAGTTGTCTGTCCCTCATTATCCTGGTTAAAACCTCATCTAATTGCTGTAATTGGCAAGCCTTTGGATACAAACATCCAAGCCAATGTCCCTCTTTTAGCATGATTTCCTAAGGAAAAATGGCATTGCTCACACTGAGTTAAAGTTTTCTCCTTTAGGACAAACCACCTATAAAGGCAATTATGGCATTGCTGGTCTCCATGCATTCTAGTTAAAGTAATTCTCCTTTTTAAACCAGTTACCCAAACAACTGTGATTAACATATGAGATATCTCTCTTTAGAGATGACAAATTCTCTCTCAGTCAAAACCTTTTAGCTTTAATCTTGGGGTTTGAACAAGACACAAACAAATATAACAACCTTTAGCTTCAATCTTGGCTTTGAACAAGACACCAGACATCTGTTTCTCCCATAGAAGAGGAGGAACTACGATCGCTCTGATTTCCCTATACTTCATAACAGGGAATACATAAGCATAAGATTGTGAAATCTTAGCGAGCATACTTATCAAAAACCTTAAGTCACTGACCTTACTAAAAACGTCAGAAAACCAAAAAAACTACAAAAAAAATACCCTATGTCTCTCTCAGACATCCACAATGAAGACACTTTCCTATTCACAGACAAAGACAATCAAGTATCAAAGAAAGAACCTAAAACTATCATCTCATGGGTAACCATGTATAGGATGGGTAACTGACAACTCCCCATTGTATAACCTGATCCCGGACTCCCCAATCTCTGTCAAACATTTGTTCAGTTAAACAAATGCGTGCAAGGTTAGTTTTAGATAACTTTACCTTTCCCTTCCAGCTTCACGGGATAAAATAAGAAATCAGAAAGTAGAAACCAACATTCCTCCCACTGTGGTGAGGAAATCCCATTGCGATAAGGTGGTCGCGTCATCGACAAAAATCGCACGCTACAGAAAAATGGCGACTCTGCTGGGGAGTCATTGTCTTATATGTCTTAATCGCCATTTTTCCACCAACAGAAAAATGGAGACTCTGTTGGGGAGTAATTTTGTCTGTTTAAGACTAAGGCTAGTTTTAAGAGGTTTAGGATGTTAGTTTTAGGAATCAATACTATATATATATTGCTTTTCCTACTTGATATCCGTGTTTATTTTTCTTTCAATCGGAATGTGAGTGATGTCGCATCTGGAAAGTTTGAGAGAAACCATAAGATAAGTGATGGCATAGACAGGGGGTCTTATAGGGAGTGAATCCCGAATAAGCAAACCTGGTAGACCATCTAATCAGTGGAGGTACCCGTGTGATACTATGCTGAACAACCGATTGATGTGAAAGCAGACGATATCATAGTGCAGTGACCCGTGAAACTGAGGATTTAGTAGACATTAACCAGGTGGCTTTTTGGTAGTGCGGTGGCTATCGGGAATAGTCGATACGCGATACTACACTAAATCTAAGATTTCTTCTGGAATACTATAGCTCGCTCGGGTGAACCAGCTTGCTGTTGTTATCTCCAGATTAAGTCAGTGATTTTGAGAACCTTAACCCATTCTACAAGTACAAAAATCACCAAAATAGTCCAACCTTTGGGGATGGGTAGAGCCATGACTCCATGCTCGTGACGCTGAACCCTTGAACCCATGTTTTTTCTATGTTTTTGTGTGCTGCATTCATGCATTCATTTAAAAAAATTTTAAACAAGAAAAAATCTTTTCTCTTCTTATCCCTCCTTTTTTAAATTAAACTAAAATGATAAATTGCAAATATCAGAAGGATTGCGTTATAGATTTCGGCAGAAGAAAGACGCACAAGAACACCTTCAAGGTTCCAAAACTAGAGGATTTAAGGAAGTTGGCAAGGATGATCACCAACCCGGAGGCTTTCAGGGCCAAGCACGGAGGAATGTTGCCTCTATTAAGGGTCCACGTAGTTGAAGGAATTTTGTCTATGCTGATTCAGTTTTATGATCCGGTTTATCACTGTTTCACCTTCCCGGATTACCAACTGACACCAACCCTAGAGGAGTACTCTCACCTGATCGATTTACCCATTATTGACCAAACTCCCTTTTCTGGACTTTAAGAAATTCTCAAAGAACAAATCATTGCAAGAGCAATCTATTTGGATGAGTTAGAGGTCAGGACTTATTTAACCACTAAAGGAGGAATCCAGGGCTTACCAGCTAAGTCCTGACAGAGAAAGCCCTATACTTTGCCAGTGTAGGAAACCTAACCTCTTTTGAGGATATCTTTGTTTTACTCACCTACATACTATTCCTCTTTCCCAACATCGACAACTTCGTCGATACCAATGCCATTTTCTGATTGGAAACCCTGTACCTACACTGCTCGCAGATGCTTATCATTCTGTACACTTAAGGAATTTGTACGCCGAAGCAATGATCTCATGTTGTGTACCTTTGCTTTACAAATGGTTCATTTCCCATCTACCCAAGTCTGCCGCTTTTTGGGATCATAAGAACACTCTATGTTGGTCACAGAGAATCATGTCTCTCACCAGCTCGGACATAGACTAGTCAAATAGGATTTATGAGGGTGTAGAAATCATCGACCGATGTGGAAACTTCCCTAATGTACCCCTCATAGGAACTAAAGGTGGAATTAATTATCATCAAGTTTTAGCTCGCTGTCAATTCAGATACCCGATGAGATATATCCCGCGAAATGTTCATCTGGAAGGTCTTTTCTTCAAGGAAGGAGAAAATGACAGAGCACTTAAGAAGGAAATAGTGCATGCCTGGCAACACATTCACAAGAAAGGACGGGAGTCTCTAGGAAAACTGAACTGTATCTCCTTGGATGCTTTTCTCCACTGGGTACAAACTAGAGCCCTCAAGCTGAGGATGCTTTACCCTCGCCAAGAGGTTTTTCCATTAAAGGAGTATGTCCTTTATTTTATGTCTAATACAGAAAAACTCCAGGTTGCTCTCAAAAAAATTCAACGAGAGAAGAATTCTTGGAAAAACAAGTACCGAACTCTTAATGTGGAGTGTATCAAAATCCAGGAACTGTTAAAAGAAAAGGATGCTCTGATCGGAATATTAGAGCAACATGCTGTAGAGAGTCGGGAAGATCAAAGAAATCTGCTCACTCCTTTCATTTGGCAAAGAACTGATAACCCGACAACGGTTGAAGAATCTCGATCGAAGAAAAGGAAACTACCAGAACCAGCATCTGAGCTCTCTTCAGAGAGGACTCAGAACCCTTAAGCTTAGACTTTTCCTTTTACCAGCATTTTGTAAAATACTGTACTTTTCTTTGTAACGTATCGCAATCCTTCAATTCAATAAAAAAAGGGTTTCCCCTCTCTGTATGATATTTGAAATTTATTTAAAGTTTCTTTTTTATTAAAGCTAAAAAAGCTAAAAAATATGTCATTGCATTCATCACTCTCACATAACGCACTCTCCCGAGTCTCACGCGTGCGTCTCAATTCTAGAGTCAAACTGTCGTACTCATACAATACCCAGGCGAATCGACAAAAGAAAATGGACGATCTCGAGGAAGAGAATAGAGAGCTGAGAGAAGAAATCGATGCTCTAAAGGAAGATCTGAGGAAACTTCATAGCGACATGCAATCTCTAGCAGCAGCTCAGGAGCAATGTCAAAGGACTGTGATCTCGGAGATCACACCTATGCCCATAGTGGAGACACAAGAGAATCATCCATGGTACAACATGCCTAAGGGTTGGCCCTAGGGCATGCCTCCTAAATTTATCTCTGAAGGATACATTCCGCTGGTCTCCAAAGAGCCGAACCCTATAGCATGAGCCACTGGTCCTGAAGGTTACAAACTTCAGGAAAGTGAGGACGCAAGATTTACGACAGGAATTCCTGAAGGTTACAAACTTCAGCGCTCTGAGGAACCCAGAGTCATAGTCGTAACAACCATACCACAAGCAGTGGTACACACTGTCCCGGGAAGACAGATTCCACAGGCGATCTCTGGTGGAAACGAATAGATGTACAAAAAAATGAACGTGTTCCAGGAACATTTCTTGGAGATGCAAAAGGAATTGCATGCCATTCGCGGTCAGGATTTATTTGGAAAGGACACCGCCGACCTATGCTTGGTCCCGAATGTCAAAATCCCGCACAAATTTAAGGTACCCGACTTTGAGAAGTACAAAGGCAATTCTTGTCCTCAAAGTCACTTGGTGATGTACGCTCGAAAGATGTCAACTCAGACAGAGAATCAATAGCTACTGATCCACTATTTTTAGGAGAGTTTAACCGGTGCCGCTCTCAGATGGTACATGGGTTTAAACTGCACTAAGATCAATACTTTCAGAGATCTTGATGCTACCTTCGTCCAACAATAAAAATATAACCTGGACATGGCATCGGATAGAGATCAACTCAGAGCGATGTCTCAAAAAGATAAGGAGACATTTAAGGAGTATGCTCAAAGATGGCATGAAATTACCGCCCAGATTTGTCCACCTCTTGAGGAAAAAGAGATGACAAAGATCTTTCTGAAAACCTTAAGCTCATTTTACTACGACCGAATGGTCGCCAGTGCGCCCAGTGATTTCACTGAGATGGTAAACATGGGAGTACGCCTTGAAGAGGCAGTTCGGGAAGGACGGTTAGCCAAAGAGGCTGAACCCTCCAGCAGTACCAAAAGATACGGTAGTGCTTTTCAGAAAAAGAAGAAACAGGAGATCAACAATATCTCCCAAGGAAAACAGAGGCGGAGATACCAACCAGTAGCGGCGATAACTCCCACTATCAACCCTGCGACTGTTCTGGCTTATCAACCTCAGGTTGCTCAGATTCAACCTGGTCAACAACAGTACCAGCAAAGGACTCAACAACCTCTCCAGCAGGCTCGTCCTCAGTACAATAATAACAATCGTACAACGCGACCGCTAGGGTTTGACCCTATACCGATGTTGTATGCATAACTTTTTCCACTATTACTGGCCAAGGAACATGTCCAAACCAGGTCTCCGCTTACAGTACCAAAAAATCCGCCTTTTTGGTTCAAAGCGGATCAAACTTGACCTTACCATCAAGGAGGATCGGGGAACAAAATCGAAAACCGTCTCAGTTTCAAATATGACGTACATAAACTTGTCAGGAACGGGGTCTTATCTTTCAAAGATACTAATCCAAATTTTTAGACGAACCCATTGCCATAACATGACAAGGCTGCAATAAATTTGATAGAGGAAGAATTTAGCCGCAGTTATCAAATTCGCGATGTACTCTAGTTGGGAACCAATTTGGTCAGGATGCATTGTAGACAGAGCGGGTACGGTCACGTACCGCCTCAAAATTATCACCAGTGTGATATCTGCTTAAAGAATAATTAAGGGTGTTCTGTAGTACAGTTAGCTCTACAGGAACAGATGAATCTCGGATGGATTTAAGATCACCGAATCCGAGAAGTCAACATGGCTCATGCTAATCCCAACATTGTTCAGAATCACAATATCCTTGCGATGAATGTCAATTTGGTAGCCATGCACTCGAGGCAAAATCAATATCATAATCTGCCACGACACAATTATGATGCCTGTCTGATCTACTCGACAAGCAATCAAGGATACTCTTTTGTACAAGAGGCCCTTCAATGTCAGATGGATCTTGGATGGATCCAGGATTATCAAGAGAGAAATAACCATCAAGTCAATATGGTTCAGATATTCGACATACGCTTGATGAATACCAGTCTGGTAGAACTACATGCTAAGCAAGTCAGACTTGGTTTTCTGGCTTCACATGATTATCAGGATTGTGAAGAGTGTCAAGAGGACGACCAGGGATGTGCCCTTGTCCAAAGAACACTTCAACACCTTTTGGACCACTGGTGGCTTCCAATTTACATGGACGAATCTACACAAAAGATCAGTATGGCTGACGGAAATCCTAGTAGATATCAGAATCAAGATGTCCGCTCGATGGAAACAGATCTGGTCAAAATGCACCGTATACAAAGCGGACGTGCCCGGGTGCCACCACATAACTATGAACACTGTAGAGTTTATTCAGAGAACAATCAAGGGTGTTATTTTATGCGGTCAGCTCTTCAAAATTAGGAAATCGGGCAGTCTAGTAGTCCCGAACTTTCAAAGAGAAACGATGAGATATTAAAGCTCATCCAAAAAAGTGAGTACAACATTGTAGACTAATTGTTGCAAACTCCATCCAGAATCTCTGTATTATCTCTCCCACTCAGTTCCGAAGCTCACAGGGAAGCTCTGCAGAAAGTCGTAGAGAAAGCTTACGTGGAACAAGATGTAACTGTAGGACAATTCGACAGTATCATT
Source organism: Lathyrus tuberosus (assembly GCA_022829125.1). NCBI lineage: Eukaryota > Viridiplantae > Streptophyta > Magnoliopsida > Fabales > Fabaceae > Lathyrus > Lathyrus tuberosus. The sequence continues at coordinate 28,714,105 of JALAZF010000004.1, read as the reverse complement.
TCTAACATCACTTCCTGCAATAACTTAGGATTCAGTGATGAGGAATTGCCGGAAGAAGGCAAGAATCATAACATGGCACTTAACATTACAGTCAACTGCCAAGACGATGCTTTAGCAGCATACTGGTTGACACATGATCATCTCTGAATGTTATGCCAAAGTCAACTTTAACAGGACTATCATTTCAAGGAGCTCCGATGAGGGGCAGTAAGATCATTGTCAAAGCTTTTGACTGATCCAGAAAAACTGTTATTGGTGAAGTAGATCTTCCCATAACCATCAGACCTCACACTTTCCAAGTCATTTTCCAGGTCATGGACATTCGGGCAGCTTACAGCTGTTTATTAGGAAGACCTTAGATACACGATGCTGGGGCAGTCACTTCGACACTTCACCAGAAGCTGAAGTTCATCAAGATGACAAACTCGTCATAGTCTATGGAGAGAAATCCTTAATAGTGAGCAATTTATCATAATTTTCTTGTGTAGAACTAGAGGAGGTTGTTGGAACTCAGTTCCAAGCACTTTCGGTGAGCAATGAGAATCGACCTGAGAAAGGAACGTCGATTCCTTCATACAAAGACGCTCTTGAAGTAATCAAAAGCGATAACATAAGAGGATGAGGACAACTTGTGATTCCTACGGATAACAAGAAAAAGAAAGGTCTTGGTTTCTCCTCGACCTGCGCCTAGACTGCCAAGAAAGACGAAAGTTTTTGTCCCATTCAGGATTTCTTCCTCAGCGGAGGATTCCTTCACCCAATGTCTCAAGAAGTACACATTACCAATGAGAGTAACTCCTCCGATATGGATGAAGAGTTAAAATCATATCTCAACGAGGATGGTTATTTGTCTCAGGGAGAGACACATACTCCATTTTGCTTTCCCACGCAAAGTAAGAGATACATACCAAGATCAGACGTCAAGATGATGTATGGAGATTGTAATCCTGAGGGATGTCATGCTCCACCTAACTCATTTGAATACGATCCGATGAAAGACAATTTCGACTATGACTATTATGACCCACTGGATGACTTGCCTATTTGGCAGCCATACCCAGAGGACTTGGGGAAAAAGATTCAGCCCAACGAGGCATATCAGTTGAGCAACATTAAAAAGAATACCTACATCCCCACCCAGTCATTTTTATTCTGAAAACACTCGTCACAAAGTGTACATTCGGTGTTTGCTCAGGAAAGCTCCTAGGGTTCATCGTTAGTCAGAAAGGGATTGAGGTTGATCCCGATAAGGTCAAGGCCATTCAAGAAATGCCTTCACCAAAAACAGAGAAAGAAGTCAGAGGAGTTTTGGGACGTCTGAATTACATCTCAAGGTTTATATCCCTCATGACCGCGACATGTGCACCAATCTTCAAACTGCTCAGAAAGAATCAAAGTTGTGAGTGGACAGAAGATTGCCAGAAAGCTTTCGACAGTATCAAGGAATATCTGTTGAACCCACCAATTTTATCACCTCCAGTGGAAGGAAGACCACTTATCATTTACCTAACAGTCTTGGAAGACTCGATGGGTTGTGTACTTGGCCAACAGGACGAAACAAAAAGAAAAGAGTCTGCCATTTACTATCTAAGCAAGAAATTTACCGACTGTGAAACTCGGTACACTATGCTCGAGAAAACTTGCTGCGCTTTAGCTTGGGTAGCTAAACGTCTTCGCCAATACATGATTTGCCACACTACTTGGTTGGTCTCCGAGATGGATCCCATCAAGTATGTCTTTGAGAAACCTGCTCTCACAGGAAGGATTTCCCGCTGGCAGATGTTGTTGTCAGAATACGACATCGAGTACCATGCTCAAAAAGCCGTCAAAGGAAGTATTTTAGTCGGTCATTTGGCTCATCAACTGATTGACGATCAAGAATCAGTCGGGTTTGACTTCCCAAACGAAGATGTCATGTACTTAAAAATGAAAGATTGCGATGAACCGCTACCCAGTGAAGGGCCAGAACCAGGATCCCAGTGGGGATTAATTTTTGACGGAGCAGTTAACCATTACGGAAACGGAATTGGGGTAATCATTGTTACCCCTTAGGGTACCCACATTCCTTTCACTGCCAGATTGACATTCAAGTGCACGAACAACGAGGCTGAATACGGAGCTTGTATCATGGGTCTCGAGGAAGTAGTTGACGTAAGGATAAAAAACTTGGATGTATACGGCAACTCAGCCCTGGTTATCAATCAGGTCAAAGGATATTGGAACACATACCAATCAGGATTGATTCCTTACAAAGATTATGCGAGAAGGTTGTTACCATTCTTCAAGAGAATCGAGTTTCAACATATCCCTCATGAAGAAAATCACATGGCTGATGCACTGGCCACCCTCTCTTCCATGATTAGTGTAGGACAATGGAACGACGTACCTAATATTGACGTAATGCGCCTGGAAAGGCCCGCCTACATCTTCACGATTGAAGCAGTCATTGACAAAAAATCCTGGTATCACGATATCAAGTGCTTCCTTCAGAAATAAGAATACCCACTTGGGGCATCCCGAAAAGACAGGAAAACTCTCAGGAGACTGTCTGGAAACTTCTTTCTGAATAGTGATACACTCTATAAGCGAAACTTCGACATGGTTCTGCTCAGATGCGTAGACAGACCAGAAGCAAACATGTTGATGCGAGAGATTCACGAAGGATCCTTTGGCACTCATGCCAGCGGACACACAATGGCGAGAAAAATCCTAAGAGCAGGGTACTATTTGCTGACAATGGAATCCGATTGCTACAAGTACATAAGGAAGTGTCACAAGTGTCAGATATACGCTGAAAAAAATCCATGTACCGCCAACACATCTCAAAGTTATTTCTTCTCCATGGTCATTTTCTATATGGGGAATCGACATGATTGGCATGATTGAACTAAAGGCTTCAAACATACATCGTTTCATCTTGGTCGCCATTGACTACTTTACCAAGTGGCTCGAAGCAGCTGTCATACCCCAAATTTTGACCACTAAGATTTCCCATCATTGTGCAAATCATCATCACAATATGGAGGAACCATCATACCTTGTCAGTCTCCCCTAAGGTGGGTGAGCATCCACTACAATCAAAATTAGGGTTTCAAGCCCTCTCTGAGTGCTTAGACAAAGGATCAATCAAGGAATGACATGATATTCAACTTGTTTAACCTCTCAAACATCCACAATGGATCAAAAGGACTCCCACTTCAAGGATTAAGCACAAGGCTGCTCCCTTCTAGGTGGATCAAGTCTCAAGATCGACAATGTCACCAAATTAGGGTTTTGGTCGACCAGGGCCTCCAGATGGAAATTTTTCATCTGGGCACAAGCCAAAGATCCAAAACATAACCTAATATACTTCATGGGACCTCATGGACCTAATCATCAAGTCAATTTTGCCTCAGGGGATGCATTCATAAAAAATCAGGAATTAGGGTTTCTTGACCTAATTCACCCCTAAGTTGACTTTTGGGACAAATCATGAGCTAAGACCTCAAGACATGATTTGAGGGTCTCCAATGAACTATATTGATCCATTTGGAACAATGGATTAATCCAAGAAGCTTGAGCAACAAGTTTCAATTTCATCTGCACCACAATTAGGGTTTCGCGAGGAAAGTCAACTGTAACTTTGACTTTTGACCAGGACATGCTCCCAAGCCCTAAGACATGATTCAATATACCTTATGACACCCATGGAACATGTCCATCAAGTTTGATTTAGGTCAAGGACATGATTTCCTGAAGAATTGCACAGTTTGGAATTCATTTGATAAAAAGTCAACTGTGCACAAAAGTCAACTTTGACTTTTTGAGATTTTTCACCAAAATGGATTTTTAACCCTAAAATGATGTTAATGTATGATTTGAATCATCATTCATCAAGAAAAATCAAGAAAAGTTGGATAACTTGTAAAAGGGGTAACCATAAAAACTTAAAAAAATTTCTAAGTTAAAAAATAAAGTGACAAGGGTACCAACTTTGGGGGACCATAACTCCTAAACCACAAGGCCATTTTTTCTCATCCAAAGATGGATTTGTAGCCCTCATTACCCTCTACAAAAACTTCAACTAGACCTAATTCCAATTCATTGTGGATTTTGAGTTATGGAGTGATCAAAATCAAGAAAAGTCACTTTGTTCCAACACTTAGTGAAAATTTCACTAAGTCAGATTTTGCCTTACTTTTTGCCAAATGTAGGGGGATTTTTCACTTGGATTCAAAAGAGATCAAAACCAAACATGTTTAAACAGTTGTTTTATAATGTAAGGGCTTTTCAAAATGGCCAAGAACATTGCCAAATTCCACTTACACCATGAGATATGACATTGGCAAGTTGCCTTGCTGAAATCTGTCAAGGGCAAGGCAGAATTTGCAATTTTGCTCGATTTGCCAAAATCAACCAAATTCAAACGCTCCTATCCACTTGGACACATCTGAGGATTGAATCTAAAGGGGACAATCACTGAGCCAAGCCTCCAAAGTCCATGGAACTAGAAATAGCATGTTGAACCAAGAATGGCCAAAATAGGGACAAGACTCCAAATTTGGATTGAAGCATTCAATGGAAGCATCAAGGTGGCATGGACTGAGCCATTCTCATCTGAAATCAGTCAAGACTTATCCAAGACCAAGGGAACCAAAGCTGTGTGCCCTAACCTCTAGTCAATGGCTAGAGGAGACTTGGATTTTCATTTGCCAACATTGGCCAAACCTACTTAGCAGCTGCCATTCACTATTCCTTGCAAAACAAACTTGCTCTACTATAAATAAAGCTCAATTGTGATCAGTTTGAGTACACCAAAGCCATCTAACAGATGCTTTCCTCAAAATCTCTTTCTCTTGGCAAAAATGCCTTTCTTAGCAAGGTAGCTATCGGGTTTTGAGTTTGAGAGATTTTCCAATCAAACCAATCACTCACACACCTCACATACATCATATAGAAGTGATCCAAACACTCACATAACATCTGGAACCCATATTTCACAAAATCACCAGCCAATTGCTCAGGTTCTTGACAGTTTTGCAGTTGAGGTGCCATCTTCAACTCCAAACCATTTCAATCCATTCCAAGCACTCAGACACATCACTTGGTACCTAGGGAAGCTATCCACATCATTGGAACCTAGCTGTAACACCTCCAACACAAATCACGATCACCAGCTGCAAGTGGTCAATACTTAATTTTTGAAGCATTAATCCAAGATCATAATTTATTTTCCATATGTAAAACAATTTTGATCATTTTAATTGAATTTTTATTCAATTAAATACATTTTTGAAAACAAATTAGGGTTTTGGATTAATTCAACCCTCATAAATCATTTTCAAAACACTTTGGGCCTCTAATAGAGTGTAAGACCCAATCTTTTTTTTTTACCAAATCATTTTTGGGCCTCAGTATTGTATAAGTCCCGATACCGTCAAAAACAAACGGCGCGATCGTCGGCAATTTGAAAAATAACCACGGGCCTCTCCTTGAGCTATAAGACCCATTCAAAACTTTTTGGGCCTCTAATAGAGTGTAAGACCCAACCCCCTTTTAACCAAAACCTTTTGGGCCTTACTTATTGTATAAGTCCCCCTGCGTTAAAAGAAAACCTCGACGTGATCGCCATTTTTTAAATGAAAAATCAATTGGGCCTACCCTCGTGTTATAAGCCCCACTCTTTTTCTTTAAACTTTTTGGGCCTCTTGAGAGAGTGTAAGACCTATCCCTTTGTACATAAAACCTTTTTGGGCCACAGTCACTTGTATAAGTCCCTCTGTACAAATCCAAACAGTGCGCTCACTGATAAAACCCTGGGCCTCTCCTTGAGCTGTAAGCCCTAAATCTTTCTTTTTCAAAGCACTTTCTCCTTCGATTTTGAATATACTGTTGTTTTCAATCTTTCTTTGTTGAACAACTAACTAAACAGCGTGGAAGCTCTACAACCGAGTAAGTGGTTATTGCTTTCATTTACTGCTTTCATATACATATAACTGTATTGTGGGGCTGTTTCACTGTAAGTCTTCTTTCCTAAACTCACATCAACTGTGTAATACTAGTATAGATATTAGAGTTTCCCCGGCAACTACGTCTAGCACTAGGTAAAGCCGTTTCAATCACTCTTAAATAGTCAAAACTAGATCCCCATAGGATTACCAGACACAGTCTTCCCTCCTCTTGGGGTTAAACAATATGGAGACATGAAAGGCAGCATTCTCAGTGAACCCTTTCATAGACTGTCACTCATAGAAGTTGTCAAAGAAACTCTATTCCCTAGAGATGATCTCTTCTCCGTGAATTGCATCTCTTGAGTTTCTTCCAAATTCTCGGATTTTCCTGACTTTGATCTATTCTCGGTGAATAACATTGCCTTGAATTTCTCGGGGTTTGGGGACCCACGGGCTTCTTAAAAGCACTTGTCAAGAGACTCTACTCCCCAGAGATGATCTTTTCTCCGTGAATGGCATCTCTTGAGTTTCTTCCAAATTCTCGAACTTTCCTGACTTGATATATTCCTTGTGAATAGCTTGCCTTGAATTTCTCGGGGTTTGGGGACCCATCGGCTTCTTAAAAGCATCGGCCTCCTCTTGGGCATCGTACAAGGACCCACAGGCTTCCTAAAAGCAACCCCGCCTCCTCTTGGGCTTAGTACAAGGACCCTACGGTTTCTTAGAAGTATTCACAACCTCCTCTTAGGCTTCGTATAATGATCTCTTCCTCCGGGAATGATAGCCTCCTCTTGGGCTTAGTACAAGGACCCGTCGGCTTCTTAAATGTTTCCAGCCTCCTCTTGGGCTTCGTACAAATTGTCCCGACGACCTCCTAGAGGTAGAGGAACAGAACCTAGTCATCTTCATAGAACAGTCCTTTCATAGAGTCTACTACTGTTTCTTAAAGCATAGTACAAAAGATGAACTCTAGACTCGGACAATCTAATTTCCTTGAGTCTCAAAGACATTCTCAAGTGACCCCTTCGTTAAATAGGAAGGAAACCTGCAGACTCGGACAGTCTCAATACCCTTTGGATTTCCCGTTTCCTCAAAGAAAAGGAAATAACCCGGATCCTTGAATCAAATCCATGAGTACAGTGTTGCTCATATAAGAACTAATTTTCTCTTTAAAATCAATATACTGGACCTGTCACTTAAATGAACAGTCACCATAGCCTCCTCTTGGGCTTTGTACAATGATTCTCCCCAGCGGAGTCAAACAACGTTTAGCCTCTCTCTCGGGCTTTGTACGAGACACGTAAAGAGACTCCCTCGTTGAGTCAATCACCCCTTTCGCCTTCATCTTGGGCTTTATACGAGATACAAAAAGGTTCTTATTGAGGCAAACAAACAATCGCCTCCATCTCGGGCTTTATACGAGATACCAAAAGATTCCCTCGTCGGGTCAAAACCTTTTTTCCTCTCTCTCGGGCTTTATACGAGACACATAATAGCCTCCTCTTAGGATTTGTATAAGAAAACCACTGGTTGATTCAATCAACCTTTTAGCATCAAAATTGTGCCTCGTTCATAGTACACAAACATCAACAACTCCTTCCCTTTCATCTAATCGATGTAAGCGACAAGCCTCTGGATCATCTACATCCATGCCAATGTCCCTCTTTTAGCATGAGAAATTCCTAAGGAAAGATAGCATTGCTCTACACTGAGTTAAAGTCTTCTCCTTCAGGTTAAAACCCTCTATAAAGGAAATTATGGCATTACCGGATTCACAAATCCCGGTTAAAGTAATTCTCCTTTATAAACCAGTCACCCAACAGTTGTGACAGACAAACCCTTCTTTAGACATGACAAATTCTCTCTAAAGTCGAGGTCCTTCAGCTTCCCGTCTTGGGCTTTGAACAAGACACAAATAGACTTTTCAGCTTCACATCTTGGGCTTTGAACAAGATACAAACCACCTTTCGCTTCTTGGGCTTTGAACAAGACACCAAAAACACCATTTCCTCCCATAGAATAGGAGGAACTACGAACGCTCTAATTTCCCTGTTTCGGTAAACGGGAATACGTAGGCATAAGATTGAAAGAAAAATCTTAGCGACCACACTAAACAAAAAACCCAAATCCCATATCTCCATCAATCAAAAGCAGTAATTCAAAAACATCAGTCCTAACACCCTAATCCTTGTTCCCCGCCAGAAACCTTCTACCAAGATAAAAAGAAAGAAAACAGTATTGGCGAAAATACAAATAACCAGTACAAAGGCCCCCCACATTGATAGCATCCGTAACCTAACAGACCGTTGTTTAAATTCAGTATACAAAGCAGGGTTAATTGGAGACATCTATTTCCCTTCCTTCATCAGCTTTAATAGGATAAAAAATGAATCGACATGTAGTTTAAGCTCAACCGCAGAGAGCGACTAGTGCTTAGGAACCGCGTCCAAAATCGCTCGCTACAGAAAAGTGGCGCCCACCGCGGGGCGAGCTTCAAAGTAAGATCTAGGCACGATTTTCCTTTTCACCTCTTGTGTGAATACCACAGATTGGGGCTTCCGCCGGGGAACCCATTTCTGTCAGGAACTTAGGATCCTTAGCTTTAAAGGTCTAGGATGTTTAGGACAAATATATATACCGCTTTTCCTAATTTCTATACATGTTTATTTTTCTGCTAATGGGAATGCGGGTGATGCCGTATGTGGAAAGACCGACTATACACTTAAGATAAGTGATGGCGACGGGGTCGACCATTAACCTCAGTGGAGGCTGACCAATGCAACCCATTCTCTCACCTAGACAATGGGCCGATTGTTAAGTCTGAGAAGCTGAGGAGCCAAACCCTTTCGTAGTGCGGAAACTATCGAAAATAGTTGTTACGCGATACTACCCTCATTTGAGGCTGGTGATCTATTCTCGGTGAATGGCACTTACTCTAAGATTGCTCTACAACTCGCTGGCGATCCTCTTTTTGTTTTGCTTTCCTGGGAGGAGCTGATGATAATGAGTACAGGTACAAAAATCACCCTAGTATAAACCTTTGGGGATGGGTAGAGCCTTGACTTCATGACAACGACCCTTTGACCCCATGTTTTTTCTATGTTTTTGTGTGCTGCATTCATGCATTCATTTAAAAAACATTAAAACAAAAAAATTCCTCTTCTAGCCTCTCTGTTTTTCAAATTAAACTAAGACTGTGATTGCAAATATCAGAGAAAAGGATTGCACTAATGGATTTCGGTAGAAGGAGAACTCATACGTACACCTTCAAGGTTCCAAAACTAGAAGATTTAAGAGGTTTGGCGAGGATGATCACAAACCAAGAGGCTTTTAGAGCCAAGTACGGAGGTCTGCTACCTCTGTTAAGAGTCCATGTGATTGAGGGAATCATGGATACGCTCATTCAGTTTTATGATCCAGTTTATCACTGTTTCACCTTCCCGGATTACTAGCTCGCCCCAACGCTGGAGGAGTATTCTCACCTGATCGATCTACACATTATCGATCGAGCTCCATTTTCTGGACTGGAAGAAATTCCAAAGAATCAGACCATTGCAAGAGCAATTCATTTGGACGAGTCTGAGGTCAGGACTCACCTAACTACCAAGGGTGGCATCCAAGGTTTGCCAGCCCAGTTCTTGATAAAGAAGGCCCTATATTTTGCCAGTATAGGAAACGTGACTGCTTTTGAAAGCGTCTTTGTCTTGCTCGCCTACGGATTATTTTTGTTCCCCAACATCAATAACTTCGTCGATATTAACGCCATTAAGGTTTTTCTCATTGGAAACCCTGTGCCGACTTTGCTCGCAGATGCGTATCATTCTATACAGTTGGGGAATTTGTACAACGGAGGGGAGATCACATGCTGTGTACCTCTGCTTTACAAATGGTTTATCTCTCACTTGCCCAAGTCTGCTGCTTTTTGGGATTGCAAGAGTGCCTTACGTTGGTCGCAGAACATCATGCCTCTTACCAACTCTGATATAGATTGGTGTAATAGGATCTATGATGGAATCAGAATCATTGACCGTTGTGGAAACTTCCCCAACGTACCCCTTATAGGAACTAAAAGAGGAATCAACTACCATCCAGTATTGGTTCGTCGTCAATTTGGATACCCGATGAGACACATCCCACTGGGTGTTCATCTGGAAGGTCTTTTCTACAAGGAAGGAGAAAGTGATAGAGCACTAAAGATGGAAATAGTGCACGCTTGGAAACATGTTCATAAGAAAGGACGAGAGTCTCTGGGAAAACCAGACTGTGTCTCGGTGGAGCCTTATCTCCATTGGGTACAAACCAGAGCTCTCAAGCTAAAGATGCCTTATCCTCGTTACGAAATTCTTCCGACGAGGGAATCAGTCATGTACTTCATGGCTGAGACCAAAAAGCTTCAGGTTACTCTCAACAAAGTTCAACGGGAGAGAAGGTCTTGGAAGAACAAGTACGGCACCCTCGACGTAGAGTGCATCAGAATACAACAATTACTGAAAGAGAAAGATGCTCTGATTGAAATTTTGGAGCAACATGCTGTGGAGAATCAAGATGACCAAAGGAATTTGCTCGCTCCTTTCACTTGGCAAAGGAATGACAACCCGACAATGGCCCAAGAGCCCCGGTCAAAGAAAAGGAAGATACCAGAATCAACACCCGGTTTCTCTTCAGAGAGGACTCGGGACCCATTAGCTTAGGTTTCTGTTTATGCACCTTGTAATCTACTGTATTTCCATTTCTGTAATCCTTTGAATTTCAATAAAAAGGGGTTTCCCCACTGTTTGATATTTGCAATCTAATTGTCGAAGTTTATTTTGATTGAACCAAAAAATAATTAATATAATCATTGCATTCATCATTCTCACATCGCGTATTCTTCTTACCTACGAATCTCACATTTGTGTCTCGATTCTAGAGTCAAACTGTCTCATTTGTATAATACTCGGGCCAATCGTCAGAAAAGATGGATGATCTTGAGGAAGAAAACAGAGAGTTGAAAGAAGAGATCGACGCTCTAAGAGAGGATATGAGAAAGCTTCATAACGACATGCAAGCCATGGAAGAAGCTCAGCTACAAAGAACTGTGATCTCAGAGATCACCTCAACGCCCATAGTGGAGAGGTATGATCCTAGGTATCAGATACCGAAAGATCGTCCTTGGGGAATGCCTGTTAACTATATCCCGGAAAGATATGTTCTGCCGATCACTGAAGATCAGGTAATCACAACAGAAGCCGCTGGGCCTGAAGGTTACAAACTTTGGGAAAGCGAAGATGCCAGGGGCATACTGAAGACTCCTGAAGGTTACAAACTTCGGGAAACACCAAGACTCACTGCCGTAGTCACGGTACCGCCCCCTGTGGTGCACACTGTCCCGGAAGGACAGATTCCACAGACACCTTATGGTAAGAAAGAAAATATGTTTGACAGAATGGAGGAATTTCAGGAGCAGTTCTTGGAAATGCAGAAGGAACTGCAAGCCATTCGCTGTCAGGATCTATTTGGTAAGGACGCCGCAGATCTCTGCTTGGTCCCAAATGTGAAAGTCCCGCATAAATTCAAAGTGCCCGACTTTGAAAAGTACAAGGGTAACTCTTGCCCTCAGAACCATCTGGTGATGTACGCTCGGCGGATGTCAGCTCAGACGGAGAATCAGGACCTATTGATTCACTACTTTTAGGATAGTTTAACCGGTGCTGGACTCAAATGGTACATGGGTTTAAACCGTGCCACGATCAGCACATTCAAAGATATTGGCACTGCTTTCGTCCAACAATACAAATACAATTTGGACATGGCACCCGACAGAGATCAACTCATATCGATGTCGCAAAAGGACAAGGAAACCTTTAAGGAGTACGCCCAGAGATGGCGTGAAATCGCCGCTCAAATTTGTCCACCTCTTGAGGAAAAAGAGATGACAAAGATCTTCTTAAAGACCTTAAGCTCATTTTACTATGACCGAATGGTTGCCAGTGCGCCCAGTGACTTCACCGAAATGGTCGGCATGGGTGTACGTCTTGAGGAAGCCGTCTGAGAAGGACGTTTAGTAAAAGACACTGGATCGACGAGTGGTACTAAACAATACGGTAGCGCTCTCCTTAAGAAAAAAGAGCAGGATATTAGGAATATCTCTCTCGGAAAGTAAAGGCGACGTTATCAACCGGTAGCAGCTGTGACTCCTGCTATCAACCCTGCGTCTATTCCTACGTATCAACCTCAAGTTGCGCAGAGCCAGCCTGATCAACAAAGGACACAACAGTCTCTTCAGCAGGCTTGTCCTCCATACAACAACAACCGTACAACACGGTCACCAGGATTTGATCCTATACCCGTGACGTACGCAGAACTGTTTCCATTACTACTGGCTAAGGGGCACATTCAGACTAAATCTCCTCTTACAGTACCAGAAAATCCGCCTTTTTGGTTTAAGGTGGATCAAACATGCCCTTATCATCAAGGAGGTTCAGGGCATAACATAGAGACTTGTCTCAATTTCAAGTCCGATGTGCAAAAACTTGTTAGGAGCGGGGTCTTATCCTTCAAGGATACGAATCCTAATGTTCTCACGAACCCGCTGCCTCAACACGAGAAGGCTGCAGTCAATTTGATAGAAGGAGAGACTAACAATGTCTATCAAATTCACGATGTAATCTTGTTGAAAACCAATCTGGTCAAGATGCATTGTAGACAGAGTGGATATGGCCATGTTCCACCACATAATTATCACCAGTGTGATATCTGCTCTAAAAATAATCAAGGATGTTCTGTAGTGCAAGCAGCTCTAGAGGAACAAATGGATCTCGAATGGATCCAAGAGTATCGAATTCGTGGAGTTAACATGGTCTACACGAATTCCAACTTCATTCAAAACCACGATATCCGTGCAATGAATGTCAATCTGGTGGCAATGCACTCAAGGCAAAGCCAGTATCATAATCTTCTGCGGCACGATTACAGTTCCTGTCTGACTTGCTCGGCGAACAAACAGGGTTGCTCTTTTGTACAAGAAGCCCTCCAGCGTCAGATGGATCTCGGATGGATCCAAGACTACCATGATAGGAATGCCTATCAAATCAACATGGTTCAGGTCTTTGATATTCGCGTAATGAATACCAACCTGGTAGAGTTACATGCTGAGCAGGTTCGACTCGGATTCTTAATATCACATGACTACCAAAGTTTTAAAGCGGGTTGCGAAAACGATCGAGGTTGTACCCTTGTCCAGGAGGCACTTCAGCACTTGTTAAATCATTGGTGGATGCCAATTTATATGGATGAAGATACTCAGCAGATTAGTATCAGTAATAGAAACCCCACTCGGCGTCAGAGTCAGGATGTCCGATCTGTGGAAGCTAACCTAGTGAGGTTACATTGTATTCAAAGTGGGCATGGCCAGGTGCCACCACACAACTACGATAGTTGTAGCGCCTGTTCAAAAAGTAACCAAGGGTGTTACCTTGTGAGACCAGCTCTTCAGGGGCAGGTGGACCGTGGAAAAATTCGTCCATATCCGGGTTCTGGACCCATCAACTGGACGCCGAACTACCTTTCCAATCAAGTTGAGGATGTTATCACGATCTCTGGTCATCACATGACCAGGGATGTTTTTGCCATCATCCCTCTACTTGACGAATCTAAGGTTCCCAACCGGGAACGAATTGAGATTACTTATGATGGTCAAAAAAATCAGAAGGTTCCCATAGTCATCTATCTGCCGGGACCACTACCGTATGAATCAACTAAGGCTATCCCTTACAAATACAGTGCAACAACAATTGAAAATGGAAAGGAAATTCCATTACCCTCCGTCGTGAATATTACAGACATCAGTCGTGTAACACGGAGTGGTAGAATCTTCAACCGATGGGTTGGGGAACTTAACAAGGAAAAGGAACTTCAGACGGAAACTCCTGATCCACCAGTCGGTCAATCCAGTAATCCCGACCTTTCAAAAAATAATGATGAGATGCTGAAGCTCATCCAAAGGAGTGAATACAACATTGTCGATCAACTGTTATAAACTTCTTCAAAGATCTCAGTATTATCACTGTTACTCAGTTCAGAGGCCCATAGGGAGGCTCTACAGAAAGTCTTGGAGTAAGCCTTTGTGGAACAAGATGTAACAATCAGACAGTTCGATAGTATTGTCTCTAACATCACTTCTTGCAACAATTTGGGATTTAGTGATGAGGAGTTACCCGAAGAGGGTCGCCGTCATAACATGGCGCTCAATATCACAGTTAACTGCCAGGACGATGCTTTAGCCAACGTACTGGTAGACATAGGGTCAGCCCTGAATGTTATGCCGAAGTCCACTTTGATGCAATTATCATTCAAAGGCCCTCCGATGAGAGTTAACGAGGTTGTCGTCAAAGCATTCGACGGATCCAGAAAAACGGTTATCGGCGAAGTCGACCTTCCCATAACTATTGGTCCTCACACTTTCCAAGTCACTTTCCAGGTCATGGACATCCGGGCAACATACAGTTGTTTATTAGGAAGACCTTGGATACACTAGGCTGGAGCGGTTACCTCGACCCTCCACCAAAAGCTAAAGTTTGTCAAGAACGATCAACTTGTCACAGTCTGTGGAGAACAAGCCTTGCTTGTAAGCAACTTATCATCATCTACTTGTGTAGAACCCGAGGAGGTTATTGGAACGCAGTTCCAAGCACTATCGGTGAGCAAGGACAATCAGTTCAAAGAAGGAACTTCGATTTCTTCATACAAAGATGCTATCAAAGCGGTCGAGAGTACCGATACGACAGGATAGGGACAGCTTGTCATTCCTATTGACAATAAAACAAAGAAGGGTCTTGGTTTTTCTGCAACCTGTACCCAGATAGCTGCTAACGACGAAAGTCTTCATCCCCTTCAAAACTTCTTCCACAGTGGAGGTTTCCTTCACCCAGTGCCTCAGGCAATCCATGCTATCAATGAGGAGGATCCCTCAGACACAGATGAAGAATAGAAGTCCTATCTTAATGAGGATGGTTATATGTCTCAGGAAGAGGTGCCTACGCCATTTTGCTATCCCGCACAAAGTCAGAGATTTATACCACGGTCAGATGTCAAAATGATATACAGAGGTTGTGATCCGGAAGGATGTCGTGCTCCGCCAAATTCATTAGAGGAAGACACTCTGATGAAAGACAACTTTGACCATAATTACTATGGCCCAATGGATGGTCTGCCAATGTGGCAACCTTATCCAGGAAACTTGGGGCAAGAGAGTCAGCTGAGTAATGAAAATCGGCTGACCATCATTGAACAGAATACCTGTGTCCCCACCATGTCATGGGATCAACACTCAGGTCATTCAGAAACTACTCAACATGAAGATAAATTTGCAACGTTTGCAGGACTTGAATTCATCAACTATGCTTTTCCCGAGGTCAACGTCATCGAGAGGGATGACTCTTCCAGTTCCAAAGAAGTATGGGACACCTTGGGACAACCAAGTGGAAAATTCGACTTTGTGGTCAAGTACACCGCTCCCGAAAGCTCTCGTATCATGCTTGAAGATATCCAGCCAACTGGATGGGGAGATACAGCTGAGAGCACAAATACTATGCAAAAGACAACTGAGGAATCCTCCTATGACAATTCTGCCTGGGAGACAGATTCCAATGATCCTACTCCACCAGAAATCAGCGTCAATTCTGAAGACAAATCAAGAAAGGTGCCAGACAAATCAGCGTCATTTCCAATGATCCTACTACCAGTCTTTAGCCTTTCACCCAGCCCAGGTGAAACGGATGTTCTGATAGGGCTCGCTTTCTGTAAAATTTCCCTCTTCGCTTTGCCCAAAACGACAGAGTATTGTTTTATAGGGCTGTAGTTTCAAGATTCGACTTGTTCATTAATAAAATAACGTCGTTCTTTAATTTCCGCATTAATTGCTGTTTTCTCTTTTTGCTTTTTCAGAAAATGGTAATCCTAAAAAACAATTAAAAATAAAAACAAGCAGTAAGATAAAACACTGCACACACTTGCATTTTTCTCTATCTCTTCTAAACATGAATTATCACGTCATGCAGATTGCTTGTTTTAAACCCCGTTGAAACATACGATCCGATGCCTTCTCCCGACTTTGAGTTCCCGGTATTTGGGGCTGAAGAAGAAAATGACAACGAAATTCCAAAAGAGATCTCCCGACTACTCAGACAAGAGGAAAGGTCCATCGAACCTCACAAAGAACCGTTGGAAACGGTAAACTTGGGTTCAGAACAAGAGAGAAAAGAAATCAGGATTGGGGCACTTCTCAGTCCAACTGCCAGAGAGGGTTTGATAAAGCTTCTCAAAGAATTTCCCGATGTATTCGCTTGGTCCTATCAGGATATGCCAGGGTTGGATACCAGCATCGTGGAGCATTACTTACCATTAAGATCGGAATGTCCGCCAGTAAAGCAAAGGTTGAGACGCACTCACCCGGACATGGCCATCAAAATCAAAGAGGAGGTGCAAAAATAGATTGACGCGGGTTTCCTCGCCACGTCAGAATATCCTCAATGGTTAGCCAACATTGTACCCGTTCCCAAAAAGGACGGAAAGGTCAGAATGTGTGTTTACTACCGAGATCTGAACAAGGCTAGTCCAAAGGACGACTTTCCTTTACCACACATTGACATGCTGGTATACAGTACAGCAAAGTTCAAAATTTTCTCCTTCATGGATGGATTCTCGGGCTATAACCAGATCAAAATGGCGCCGAAATACATGGAGAAAACTTCGTTCATTACCCCATGGGGCACCTTTTGTTACAAGGTAATGCCGTTCGGTTTGAAGAACGTCGGGGCAACCTATCAAAGGGCCATGACAACTCTGTTTCATGACATGATACACAAGGAAATCGAGGTATATGTCGATGATATGATTGCAAAATCAAAAATAGAGAGTGAGCACGTTGAACATCTATCAAAATTGTTCGAACGTTTAAGAAAATTCAAGCTCCGCTTGAATCCCAACAAGTGCACCTTCGGTGTCCGTTCAGGGAAACTACTAGGGTTCATCGTCATCCAGAAAGGAATTGAGGTTGATCCTGACAAGGTCAAGGCCATTCAAGAAATGCCTTCTCTGAAAACTGAAAAACAAGTCAGAGGATTCCTGGGACGTTTGAACTACATCTCCAAATTCATATTCCTTATGACCACCACATGTGCGCCGATTTTCAAGTTACTCAAAAAGAACCAGGATTGCGTTTGGTCAGAAGATTGCCAAACTGCCTTCGACAGTATCAAGGAATATCTGTTGAATCCGCCGATTCTATCACCTCTAGTGGAAGGAAGACCACTGATCATCTACCTCACAGTCCTAGAGGACTCAATGGGATGTGTACTTGGCCAACAAGACGAAACCAAAAGGAAAGAGTCTGCCATTTACTATTTGAGCAAGAAGTTCACCGACTGCGAGACTCGGTACACGATGCTTGAGAAAACTTGTTGCGCTTTGGCTTGGGCAGCCAAACTCTGCGCCAATACATGATTCGTCACACTACTTGGTTAATCTCCGAAATGGATCCAATCAAGTACGTCTTCGAGAAACCTGCTCTTACGGGAAGAATTGCCCGTTGGCAGATGTTGTTATCAGAATATGACATAGAGTACCACGCTCAGAAAGCCGTTAAAGGAAGTATTTTAGCCGATCATTTGGCTCATCAACCAATTGATGATCAAGAATCAATTGGGTTTGACTTCCCAGACGAAGATGTCATGAAAGATTGCGATGAACCGTTACCCAGTGAAGGGCCAGAACCAGGTTCCCAATGGGGACTTATCTTTGACGGAGCAGTTAATCATTATGGAAACGAAATTGGGGCAATCATTGTTACCCCTCAGGGTACCCACCTTCCTTTCACTGCCAGACTTACGTTCAAATGTACGAACAACGATGCCGAATACGAAGCTTGTATCATGGGTCTCGAAGAAGCAATTGATTTAAGGATCAAAAACTTGGACGTATACGGCGAATCAGCCTTGGTTATTAATCAGATAAAAGGAGATTGGAACACATACCAATCAGGATTGATTCCTTACAAGGACTACGCAAGGAGGTTGCTACCTTTCTTCAACAGAGTCGAGTTTCATCATATCCCTCGTGATGAGAATCACATGGCTGATGCATTAGCCACTATCTCTTCCATGATTAGTGTAGGTCAATGGAATGACATACCTAAGATTGACATAATGCGCCTTGAACGGCCCGCTTACATCTTCACGATTGAAGCAGTCATAGGCGACAGACCTTGGTATCACGATATCAAATGCTTCCTTCAGAAACAAGAATACCCACCTGGGGCATCCAGGAAAGACAGAAAGACCCTCAGAAGATTGGCTGGAAACTTTTTCCTGAGTGGTGACACTCTCTATAAGAGAAATTTTGACATGGTCTTGCTCCGATGCGTCGACAGACCAGAAGCAGACATGCTTATGAAAGAAATTCATGAAGGATCCTTTGGAACTCATGCCAATGGACACATAATGGCGAGAAAAATTTTGAGAGCAGGGTACTATTGGTTGACAATGGAATCCGACTGCTACAAGTACATGAGGAGGTGTCACAAATGTCAGATATACTCCGACAAAATTCATGTACCGCCATCACATCTCAAAGTTCTGTCTTCCCCGTGGCCTTTTTCCATATGGGGAATCGACATGATGGCATGATTGAGCCCAAGGCTTCAAACGGACATCGGTTCATCCTGGTAGCCATTGACTACTTCACCAAGTGGGTCGAAGCAGTATCATACGCTAATGTAACCCGACAAGTGGTGGTCCGATTTATCAAAAATAATATCATCTGCCATTATGGTGTTCCAAGCGAGATCATTACTGATAATGGGTCTAACTTGAACAATAAGATGATGAAAGAGTTGTGCGCTGAGTTTAAGATCGAACACCATAACTCATCTCCCTACCGACCCAAGATGAACGGAGCGGTAGAAGCGGCTAATAAGAACATCAAGAAGATTGTTCAAAAGATGGTTGTAACCTATAAAGACTGGCACGACATGCTACCCTTTGCTCTTCACAGTTATCGCACATCTGTCCGTACTTCAACAGGGGCTACCCCTTTCTTTCTAGTGTATGGCATGGAAGCAGTGCTCCCCATAGAAGTAGAGATCCCATCAATCCGAGTATTGATGGAAGCTAAGCTCACCGAAGCTGAATGGTGTCAAAGCCGACACGATGAATTAAACCTGATCGAAGAAAAGAGAATCACGACATTATGCCACGGTCAGTTATATCAACAGAGAATGAAGAGGGCGTTTGACAAAAAGGTCCGACCTCGTGTCTTCAGAAAAGGGGACCTCGTGCTCAAGAAGATACAATCGTTTCTCATTGATTCCCGGGGCAAGTGGACTCCGAATTATGATGGCCCTTATGTGGTCACGAAAGCTTTCTCAGGCGGTGCCTTGAGGCTTGCAACTATGGACGGAGAGGAATTTTCCTACCCCACGAATGTTGATGTAGTCAAGAAATACTTCACCTAAACTAAAAAAAAAAAAAAAAAAAACGTCTTGGTGGATTGAAAACCCGAAAGGGCGGTCCAGGCAAAAATTAGAGACATGAAAAAAATCATCTCGGTGGATTGGAAACATCAAAGTACAATCCAGGCAAAAATAAGGGATAATGGCAAGTAACTATGTTCAACAGAGGCAAGTCCCTCAGCAGCAACAGTTACGTCGTCCATCAGAAAAATCCAGTCAAGGTCATCTTCGACAGAAGCTCAGGATGCCCCGAATTCAAAGTTGGTAGAAGGATAGTGGTCGTTATGTTTCAACGTAGCCCTTTTCCCTGTAAATTACCATTCTCTAACTTTATAAATACTCAATGGAATCACGCGTTTGGCTGATCTCCATTTTATCAATAAAATTTGAGCCCTTGTGCTTTTGTTTGCAATTCTTATTTGTTTTAGCTTTACAGAACGACATTTTAACATGATCGACGATTCTTGAAATAAAACAAAAAATGAATTTACTTATTAAAACTTTTTCTGCTTTAAATTAAAGATAGCAATTGCTTTTGACTGTGGAACATCGAAAGAACGTCGATTGCGTCTCCAAAGGCGTTTGAATTTCAAAGTGCAGAATCAAAGTACTCCTTCTACGCCAGTGCGCCTGAATGAAGGATCAATAGTGTCAGATGCGACTATTCCATCTGACCTCTTCGGCCGAGTTCTTATCTCCTAAGCTCGACCAACATAGCTCCCAACAGGGACTATCTCTCCTAAGCAAGGTGGAATTGCTATCTTGAACCAGCGGTACTTATTCGCCCCACGATGGCCGAGTATCCAGCCGTGTTCATCCGTTAGTTTGTATGTCGCGTCAGTTTTGTCAGCATAAACATACATACATCATGCATTATTGATTTACATTCACATTTCATATTGCATCTCTATAACTCTAGTCGGTCTTGTCCCCTAGTGATAGAATGTTCTCTCAATCGAGTCCCAGTTCTTTCCTCGTCAGGAAACGCTGCGTCTGAACGATCTCTCTCCAGTTTATTTCTGGATTGAAGTTGGCCCTTGACCACTTTGATAACTTGAACCTCTGAAAAACCAGAGGAACCTGCAGTTAGCATCACTCTTCGCCATTGAAGATGATATCCTTGCTTTCCCGGATTAAGGAAAATCCACAAAGAAAGCCTCGTAATCAGAGATTCGGCAGCACGCCAGTTTTGCTCCGAAAAGATCGCTGATGAAAAGGTCATCGACACCTCAAAATTGGACCCCATCATATGGCATTTCTCCGGGAAAATCCCGAGAAAAGTATGATGTAAGATCCCAAGCGACAGCAGTCTCCCAAGAGACCTGTTTTCCCCCAGTAGAAACAAATGGCGTCTCCGAACAGAGAAGTTTGTGCAACTCTACAACTCAGACAAATGGGTTCCCCAGCAAGTCTGACATTAAACTTTTTCCATCAAATGGCATCTCCCTAGGAAAATTCGGCGAGAAGTTTGAGGAAAGCCGCTACAAATAGCGTCCATTGTCAATAAAGTTGATTGACAAAAGAAACTAAGACCAGTTCCTTGGTAAGTGTAATACCCCAAATTTTGACCACTTAGATTTCCCATCATTGTGAAAATCATCATCACAATGTGGATGAACCATCATGCTTCATCAGTCTCCCCAAAGATGGGTGAGCATCCAATACAATCAAAATTAGGGTTTCAAGCCCTCTCTGAGTGCTTAGACAAAGGATCAATCAAGAAATGACATGATCTTCAACTTGTCTAATCTCTCAAACATCCACAATGGATCAAAAAGGACTCCCACTTCAAGGATTAAGCACAAGGCTGCTCCCTTCTAGGTGGATCAAGTCTCAAGATCGACAGTGTCACCAAATTAGGGTTTTGGTCGACCAGGGCCTCCAGATGGAAATTTTCATCTGGGTACAAGCCATTGATCCAAAACATAACCTAATATGCTTCATGGAACCTCATGAACCCATGCATCAAGTCAATTTTTCCTCAGGAGATGCATTCATCAAAAATCAGGAATTAGGGTTTCTTGACCTAATTCACCCCTAAGTTGACTTTTGGGACAAACCATGAGCCAAGACCTCAAGAGATGATTTGAGGGTCTCTAATACACCATATTGATCCATTTGGAATAATGGATTGATCCAAGAAGCTTGAGCAACAAGTCTCATTTTCATCTGCACCACAATTAGGGTTTTAAGGGAAAAGTCAACTGTAACTTTGACTTTTGACCAGGACATGCTCCCAAACCCTAATACATGATTGAATATACCCTATGACACCCATGGAACATGTCCATCAAGTTTGATTTAGGTCAAGGACATGATTTCCTGAAGAATTGCACAGTTTGGAATTCATCTGATAAAAAGTCAACTGTGCACAAAAGTCAACTTTGACTTTTTGAGATTTTTCACTAAAATGGATTTTTAACCCGAAAATGATGTTAATGTATGATTTGAATCAGCATTCATCAAGAAAAATCAAGAAAAGTGAGATAACTTGTAAAAGGGGTAACCATAAAACTTAGAAATTTTTCTAAGTTAAAAATAAAGTGGCAAAGGTACCAACTTTGGAGGACCATAACTCCTAAACCACAAGGCCACTTTTTCTCATCCAAAGATGGATTTGTAGCCCTCATTATCACCTACAAAAACTTTAACTACAAGTCATTCCAATTCATTAAGGATTTTGAGTTATGGAGTGATCAAAGTGGCTGAAAAGTGAAAATGTCACTTTTTCCAACACTTAGTGAAATTTTCACTAAGTCAGAATTTGCCTTCACTTTTTGCCAAATGTAGAGGGATTTTTCACTTGGAATCAAAAGAGATCAAAACCAAACTTGTTCAAACAGTTGTTGTATCATGTTAGAGCTTTCCAAAATGGCCAAGAACATTGCCAAATTCAACCTACACCATGAGATACAACATTGGCAAGTTGCCTTGCTGAAATCTGTCAAAGCAAGGAAGAATTTGCAATTTGGCTCGATTTGCCAAAATCAGCCAATTTCAATTGCTCCAATCCACTTGGACACCTCAGAGGATTGAATCCAAAGGGGACAATCACTGAGCCAAGCCTCCAAGGTCCAAGGAACAAAGAATAGCATGTTGAACCTAGAATGGCCAAAATAGGGACAAGACTTCAAATTTGGAATGAGGCATTCAATGGAACCATCAAGGTGGCATGGACTGAGCCATTCTCATCTGAAATCAGTCAAGACTTATCCAAGACTAAGGGGACCAAAGCTCTGTGCCCTAACCTCTAGTCAATGGCTAGAGGAGACTTTCATTTCCATTGGCCAACATTGAGGAAACCTACTTGCCAGCTGCCATGCACTATTCCTTGCAAAACAAACTTGCTCTACTATAAATAGAGCTCAATTGTGGTCAGTTTAAGTACACCAAAGCCATCTAACAGATGCTTTCATCAAAATCTCTTTCTCTTGGCAAAAATGCCTTTCTTAGCAAGGTAGCTATCGGGTTTTGAGTTTGAGAGCAATTCTGCACAAACCAATCACTCACACACCTCACATACATCACATATGAGCTGATCAAACACTCACATTACTTCTGAAACATCAATTTCACAAAATCACTTGCCATCCACACAAGTTTGAAGTGAAGTTACAGCTGAGATGCCATAAACTGATCCAGTCCATTTCAATTCAATCCAAGTGTTCAAACACACTCCATATGGTGTAGGGAAGCTGTCCATATCATCACAACTTGTCTGTAACACCTCCAAGTCAAAATCACATCTGCACTTGCTGTCACGACTTGGAGGTAAGCACATACTTGGTCATCTCTCAATCTATGCATATTTCCTCGCACAATAATTTGGCCATATGTTCATAATCATGCATGGAATGTTTTCCCTCAATTAATTGCATTGTTTGAATCGTGTATCAAAAATCCTAGCCTTCATGCAGAAATTAGGGTTCTTGAGGTTTCTTCGTGATTTCTTGTTGTATGTTTAATTTAAATGAAATTAAAGTACATAGACATGATCGTGAGGTTGAGACGAGCATAATGATAAGTGGATTGCATGATATGATTACGTATTCATGGAGATTGGATAGAAAACGCAAATCTGAGAAACCAAGAACACGCGCGTGTTCTTCAGCTTGTTCTTGGCGCCTTTTTTTTCAAATTCAAATATTTGAATTTTGTGATTTTGTTTAATTGATTCAAAAATTAATTTCTCTCTGAGTTTTAATGATTTTGAGTTGATTCTTTTTTTAATAATTCACAAAAATGTTAAAATATTTTATTTTATCAAAAAATCCCAAAAATATTATTTATTTCATATAATTGATATTTTTGTAAAGAATTAATATTTTGATTGTTTTTGGCATTTTAAATATTTTTTCTACATTGATTTTGCAACTTTTAATGCTTTCTAATTATTTTGTAGGTCAATACTTAATTTTTGAAGCATTAATCCAAGATCACAATTTGTTTTCCATGTGTTAAACAATTTTTGATCATTTTAATTGAATTTTTATTCAATTAAATACATTTTGAAAACAAATTAGGGTTTTGGATTAATTCAACCCTCATAAATCATTTTCAAAACACTTTGGGCCTCTATTAGAGTGTAAGACCCAATCCTTTTTTTGACCAAATCATCTTTGGGCCTCACTTATTGTATAAGTCCCGATACCGTCAAAAAAACAAACGGCGCGATCGTCGCCTTTTCAAAAATCATCTGGGCCTCTCCTTGAGCTATAAGACCCATTCAAAACACTTTGGGTCTCTATTAGAGTCTAAGACCCAATCCCCTTTTAACCAAAACATTTTGGGCCTCACTTATTGTATAAGTCCCTCTGCGTTAAAAGAAAACCTCGGCGCGATCGCCATTTTTAAACGAAAAATCATTTGGGCCTACCCTCGTGTTATAAGCCCCACTCTTTTTCTTTAAACCTTTTTGGGCCTCTTGAGAGAGTGTAAGACCCATCCCTTTGTACAAAAAACCTTTTTTGGGCCTCAGTCACTTGTATAAGTCCCGCTGTACAAAGTCAAACAGTGCGCTCACTGATAAAACCCTGGGCCTCTCCTTGAGCTGTAAGCCCCAAATCTTTCTTTTTCAAAGCACTTTCTCCTTTGATTTTGAATATATTGTTGTTTTCAATCTTTCTTTGTTGAACAACTAACCAAACAGCATGGAAGCACTCCAACCGAGTAAGTGGTTATCGCTTTCATTTACTGCTTTCATATTATAAACTGTATTGTGGGGCTGCTCACTGTAAGTCTCCTTTCATAAACTCATATCTACTATGTAATAATAGTATAGATATTTCGAGTTTCCCCGGAAACTACGTCTAGAACTAGGTGACGCCGTTTCGTTTATTCGTAGAAATAGACGCCTAGATCCCCAATAGGTGCACCAGATACAGTCTTCTCTTCTGCTGTCCTCCTTAGGAATTGTCAAGAAGCTCTACTCCCCAAGATGAATGTATTCTCCGTGAATAGCATCTTTGAGTTTCTTCCAAATTCTCAAACTTTCCTGACTTGATCTATTCCTCGTGGATAGCTTGCCTTGAATGCCTCGGGGTTTGGGTACCCACTACGGTCATAATCTTGGACCTTAACTAAGGAACCCTCTTTAAAAGCTAGAAGTCGCTGGATAGTAAACCTCGCACATTTACCAGTGGTTTTCATCTTTAAAAGAGTTATCTCTCCTAATGGAAAGGAGTTGATAGACCCACGGGCTTCTTAAAAGCATCAGCCTCCTCTTGGGCATTAGTCAAGGACCCTACGGCTTCTTAGAAGTATTCACAGCCTCCTCTTAGGCTTCGTATAATGATCTCTTCCTCCGGGAATGATAGCCTCCTCTTGGGCTTCGTACAAGGACCCGTCGGCTTCTTAAAAGATTCCAGCCTCCTCTTGGGCTTCGTACAAATTGTCCCGACGACCTCCTAGAGGTATAGGAACAGAACCTAGTCATCCTCATAGAACAGTCCTTTCATAGAGTCTACTACTGTTTCTCGAAGCATAGTACAAAAGATAAAACTCTAGACACAGACAGTCTAACTTCCTTGAGTCTCAAAGACATTCTCAAACACCCTTCGTTAAATAGGAAGGAAACCCGCAGACTCAGATAGTCTCGATACCCTTTGGATTTCCCGTTTCCTCAAAGAGAAGGAAATATCCCTGATCCTCAAATTAAATCCCTGTGTACAGTGTTACTCATATAAGAACTGATTTTCTCTTTTAAATCAGTATATTGGATCTGTCACTCAACTGAAACAGTTACAATAGCCTCCATCTCGGGCTTCGTACGAGATACCAAAATTCTCCCCAGTGGAGTCAAAACAACCTTTTCGCCTCTCTCTCGGGCTTTGTACGAGACACAAAATAGCCTCCTCTTAGGCTTTGTATAACGATATGCCCCACTAGGGTCAAAACCTTTTAGCCTCTCTCTCGGGCTTTGTACGAGACACAAAATAGCCTCCTCTTAGGCTTTGTATAATGATTTTCCTAGCGGAAATTAGCCTCCTCTTAGGCTTTGTATAAGAAAACCACTGGTTGATCCAATCGACCTTTTAGCATCAAAGTTGTGCCTCGTTCACAGTACACAAACATCAACAACTCCTTTCCCTTTCATGTAATCGCTGTAAGTGGCAAGCCTCTGGATCATCTACATCCATGCCACTGTCCCTCTTTTAGCATGAGAAATTCCTAAGGAAAGATGGCATTGCTCTACACTGAGTTAAAGTCTTCTCCTTCAGGTTAAAACCCTTTCTTCGGAAATTATGGCATTGCTCAGATCCGCGTATCCCAGTTAAAGTAATTCTCCTTCTCCCTTCTTTAGAGATGACAAATTCTCTCTAAAGTAGAGGTATTTCAGCTTCACGTCTTGGGCTTTAAACAAGACACAAATAGACCTTTTAGCTTCACATCTTGGGCTTTGAACAAGATCCAAATCACCTTTCGCTTCATGTCTTGGGCTTTGAACAAGACACCAAAGACCAATTTCCTCCCATAGAATAGGAGGAACTACGAACGCTCTGATTTCCCTGTTTCGGTAAACGGGAATACGTAGGCATAAGATCGAAAGAAAAGATCTTAGCGAGCGCAATCAACAAAAAACCCAAATCCCATATCTCCGTCAATCAAAAGCAGTAATTCAAAAGCACCAGTCCTAACATCCTAATCCTTATTCCCCGCCAGAAACCTTCTGCCCAGATCGAAAGAAAGAAACCTGTATTGGCGAAATACGAATAACCAGTACAAAGGCCCCCCCACATTGATAGCATTCGTAACCTAACA
This sequence comes from Lathyrus tuberosus, assembly GCA_022829125.1. Classification (NCBI taxonomy): domain Eukaryota; kingdom Viridiplantae; phylum Streptophyta; class Magnoliopsida; order Fabales; family Fabaceae; genus Lathyrus; species Lathyrus tuberosus. Next base: position 28,687,429 of record JALAZF010000004.1, on the reverse strand, counting down.
GACCGCTGTTTAAACTCAGTATGCAAAGCAGGGTTAATTGGAGACATCTATTTCCCTTCCTTATTCAGCTCACAATAGGATAAAAAATGAATCGACCTGTAGTCAAATCTCAAACCGCAGAGAGCGACCAGTGCTTAAGAACCGCGTCCAAAATCGCTCACTAAAGAAAAGTGGCGCCCACCGTGGGGCTGATGTTTTTCTTTCTGTCTGTTTTCCTTGTAAAATGGCGAATCTGCTGGGGAGTCTCCTTTTCTGCCTTAGGGCATCATCCCCATTTTCTACGAAAAATGGGAACTCTACCGAAGAGAAAGATTGACCTAGGCTGGTCCATCTCTTAGGAAGGGAACCACAGATTGGGGCTTCCGCCGGGGAACCCATTTCTGTCATGAACTTAAGAATCGTAGCTTTATAAGTCTAGGATGATTAGGACAAATATATATACTGCTTTTCCTAATTGCTATACATGTTTATTTTTCTGCTAATGGGAATGCGTGTGATGCCGCATGTGGTGAGATTGAGTATACACTTAAGAAAAGCCAACCTTTTTCGTAGTGCGGAAGCTATCGGAAATAGCTGTTACGCGATACTACCCTCATTTGAGGCTGGTGATCTATTCTCGGTGAATAGCACTTACTCTAAGATTGCACACAACTCGCTGGCGATCCGCTTGTTGTTTTGCTTTCCTGGGAGGAGCTGAGGATAATGAGTACAGGTACAAAAATCACCCTAGTATAAACCTTTGGGGATGGGTAGAGCCTTGACTTCATGACAACGACCCTTTGACCCCATGTTTTTTCTATGTTTTTGTGTGCTGCATTCATGCATTCATTTAATAAAGCATTAAAACATTCAAAAAAATTTCTCTTCTAGTCTCTCTGTTTTTCAAATTAAACTAAGACTGTGATTGCAAATATTAGAGAAAAAGATTGCATTAATGGATTTCGGTAGAAGGAGAACTCGCCAGTATACCTTCAAGGTTCCAAAACTAGGGGATTTGAGAAAGTTAGCGAGGATGATCGTTAACCCAGAGGCTTTCAGAGCCAAGCACGGTGGTTTGCTACCACTGTTAAGAGTCCATGTGATTAAGGGGATCATGGATGCGCTCATTCAATTCTACGATCCAGTTTATCACTGTTTCACATTCCCGGATTACCAGCTATCACCAACGCTGGAGGAGTATTCTCATCTGACTGATTTACATATCACTGATCGAGCTCCATTTTCTGGACTGGAAGAAATTCCAAAGAATCAGACTATTACAATAGCAATTCATTTGGACGAGTCTGAGGTCAGGACTCACATGACCACTAAGGGTGGCATCCAAGGTTTGCCAGCCCAGTTCTTGACAAAAAAGGCTTTATACTTCGCTAGTATAGGGAACGGGACTGCTTTTGAAAGCATCTTTGTCTTGCTCACCTACGGGTTATTTTTGTTTCCTAACATCAATAACTTCGTCGATATCAACGCTATTAAGGTTTTTCTCATTGGAAACCCTGTGCCGACTTTGCTCGCAGACGCGTATCATTCTGTACACTTAGGAAATTTTTACAGCGGACGGGAGATCACATGCTGTGTACCTTTGCTCTACAAATGGTTTATCTCTCACTTGCCCAAGTCTGCTGCTTTTTGGTATTGCAAGAGTGTCTTACGTTGGTCGCAGAAGATCATGTCTCTCACCAACTCTGATATAGATTGGTGTAATAGGATTTATGAGGAAATCAGAATCATTGACCGTTGTGGAAACTTCCCCAGCGTACCCCTCATAGGAACTAAAGGAGGAATCAACTATCATCTGATATTAGTTCTTCGTCAATTTGGATACCCGTGAGACACATCCCACTGGGTGTTCATCTGGAAGGTCTTTTCTTCAAAGAAGGAGAAAGTGACAGAGCACTAAAGATGGAAATAGTGCAAGCTTGGAAACATGTTCATAAGAAAGGACGAGAGTCTCTGGGAAAACCGGACTGTGTCTCGGTGGAGCCTTATCTCCATTGGGTACAAACTAGAGCTCTTAAGCTAAAGATGCCTTATCCTCGTTACGGAATTCTTCCGCCGAGGGAAACTGTCATGTACTTCATGACGGAAACTGAAAAGCTTCAGGTTACTCTCAACAAAGTTCAAAAGGAAAGAAGATCTTGGAAGAACAAGTACCGCACCCTCGACGTAGAGTGTATCCAAATATAGCAACTACTAAAAGAGAAAGATGCTCTGATTGAAATTTTGGAGCGGCATGCTGTAGAGAATCAAGATGACCAAAGGAATTTGCTCGCTCCTTTCACCTGGCAAAGGAATGACAACCTGACAACGGCCCAAGCGCCCCGGTCAAAGAAGAGGACTCGAGACCCATTAGTTTAGGTTTCTGTTTCTGCACTTTGTAATCTACTGTATTTCCATTTCTGTAATCCTTTGAATTTCAATAAAAAGGGGTTTCCCCACTGTTTGATATTTGCAATCTAATTGTCGAAGTTTATTTTGATTAAACCAAAAAAACAACAATTAATATAATCATTGCATTCATCATTCTCACATCGCGTATTCTCCTTACCTACGAATCTCACGTTTGTGTCTCGATTCTAGAGTCAAACTGTCTCATTCATATAATACTCGGGCCAATCGTCAGAAAAGGATGGATGATCTTGAGGAAGAAAATAGAGAGTTGAAAGAAGAGATCGACGCTCTGAGAGAGGATATGAGAAAGCTTCGTAACGACATGCAAGCCATGGCAGAAGCTCAGCTATAAAGAACTGTGATCTCAGAGATCACCTCAATGCCCATCATAGAAAAGTATGATCCTAGGTATCAGATGCCGAAAGATCGTCCTTGGGGCATGCCTGTTAACTATATCCCGGAAGGATATGTTCCTCCGATCACTGAAGATCAGGGAATCGCAACAAAAGCCGCTGGGCCTGAAGGTTACAAACTTCGGGAAAGCGAAGATGCCAGGGGCATACTCAAGACTCCTGAAGGTTACAAACTTCGGGAGGCGCCAAGACTTACTGCCGTAGTCACGGTACCACCCCCTGTGGTGCACACTGTCCCGGAAGGACAGATTCCACTGACACCTTCTGGTAAGAAGGAAACTATGTTTGACAGAATGGATGAATTCCAGGAGCATTTCTTGGAAATGCAGAAAGAGCTGCAAGCCATTCGCGGTCAGGATCTATTTGGAAAGGACGCCGCAGACCTCTGCTTGGTCCCAAATGTGAAAGTCCCACACAAGTTCCAAGTGCCTGACTTTGAAAAATACAAGGGTAACTCTTGCCCTCAGAGCCATCTGGTGATGTACGCTCGGCGGATGTCAGCTCAGACGGAGAATCAGGACCTGCTGATTCACTACTTCCAGGATAGTTTAACCGGTGCCGCACTCAAATGGTACATGGGTTTAAACCGTACTACGATCAGTACATTCAGAGATCTTGGTACTACCTTCGTCCAACAATACAAGTACAATTTGGACATGGCACCCGACAGAGATCAACTCAGATCAATGTCGCAAAAGGACAAGGAAACCTTTAAGGAGTATGCTCAAAGGTGGCGTGAAATTGCCGCTCAAATTTGTCCACCTCTTGAGGAAAAAGAGATGACAAAGATCTTCTTAAAGACCTTAAGCTCATTTTACTATGACCGAATGGTCGCCAGTGCGCCCAGTGATTTCACCGAAATGGTCGGCATGGGTGTACGTCTTGAGGAAGCCGTCCGAGAAGGACGTTTGGTAAAAGACACTGGATCGACGAGCGGTACTAAAAAATACGGTAGTGCTCTCCCTAAGAAAAAAGAGCAAGATATTGGGAATATCTCTCTCGGGAAGCAAAGGCGACGTTATCAGCCAGTAGCAGCTGTTACTCCTGCTATCGGCCCCGCGCCTGTTCCTACGTATCAACCTCAGATTGCGCAGAGCCAACCTGACCAACAAAGGACACAACAGCCTCTTCAGCAGGCTCGTCCTCCATATAACAACAACCGTACAACACGGCCATCAGGATTTGATCCTATACCTGTAACGTACGCAGAACTGTTTCCGTTACTGCTAGCCAAGGGGCACATCCAGACTAAGTCTCCCCTTTCAGTTCTGGAAAATCCGCCTTTCTGGTTTAAAGCGGATCAAACATGCCCTTATCATCAAGGAGGTTCAGGGCATAACATTGAGACTTGCCTCAATTTCAAATCCGACGTGCAAAAGTTTGTTAGGAGCGGGCTCTTATCTTTCAAAGATACGAATCCTAATGTTCTTACGAACCCGCAGCCTCAACATGAGAAAGCTGCAGTCAATCTGATTGAGAAAGAGACTAACAATGTCTATCAAATTCACGATGTACTCTTATTGGGGACCAATCTGGTCAAGATGCATTGTAGACAGAGTGGATATGGCCATGTGCCACCTCATAATTATCACCAGTGTGATATCTGCTCTAAAGACAAGCAGGGATGCTCTTTCATACAAGAGGCCCTCCAGCGTCAGATGGACCTTGGATGGATCCAAGACTACCATGATAGGAACTCCTATCAAATCAACATGGTTCAGATCTTTGACATCCGCGTGATGAATACCAATCTGGTAGAGTTACATACTGAGCAGGTCCGACTCGGATTCTTAATATCACACGATTATCAAAATTTTAAAATGGGTTGCGAAAACGATCGAGGTTATACCCTTGTCCAGGAGGCACTTCAGCACTTGTTAAATCACTGGTGGATGCCAATCTATATGGACGAAGATACTCAGCAGGTTAGTATCAATAACAGGAATCCTACTCGTCGTCAAAGTCAGGATGTCCGATCAATGGAAGGTAACTTAGTGAGGTTACATTGTATTCAAAGTAGGCGTGGCCAGGTGCCACCACACAACTATGACAGTTGTAGCGTCTGTTCGGAAAGTAACCAAGGGTGTCACCTTGTGAGAGCAGCTCTTCAAGGTCAGGTCGATCATGGAGAAATTCGTCCATATCCAGGTTCAGGACCCATCATTTGGTCGCCGAACTACCTTGCCGATCAGGTTGAGGATGTTGTCACGATCTCTGGTCATCACCAGATCAGGGATGTTTTTGCCATCATACCTCTACTTGACGAATCTAGAGTTCCCAACCGGGAACGGATCGAGGTTACTTATGACGGTCAGAAAAATCAGAAGGTTCCCATAGTCATCTATCTACCGGGGCCACTACCGTATGAATCAGCTAAGGTCATCCCTTACAAATACGGTGCAACAATAATCGAGAATGGAAAGGAAATTCCATTACCCTCCGTCGTGAATATTGCAGACATCAGTCGTGTAACACGGAGTGGTAGAATCTTCAACCGAGGGGTTGGAGAATCCAACAAAGAAAAGGAACTTCAGGCAGAAATTCCTGATCCGCCAGTCGGTCAATCCAGTAATCCCGACCTTTCGAAAAACAAAGATGAGATGCTAAAGCTCATCCAAAGGAGTGAATATAACATTGTTGATCAGCTGTTACAGACTCCTTCAAAGATCTCAGTATTATCACTGTTACTCAGTTCAGAAGCACACAGAGAGGCTCTACAGAAAGTCTTGGAGCAAGCCTTTGTGGAACAGGATGTAACAATCAGACAGTTCGATAGCATTGTCTCTAACATCACTTCCTGCAACAATTTGGGATTTAGTGATGAGGAATTACCTGAAGAGGGTCTCCGTCATAACATGGCACTCAATATCACAGTTAACTGCCAGGACGATGCTTTAGCCAACGTACTGGTAGACACAGGGTCAGCCCTGAATGTTATGCCGAAGTCCACCTTGATGCAATTATCATTCAAGGGCCCTCCGATGAGAGTCAGCGAGGTCGTCGTTAAAGCATTCGACGGATCCAGAAAAACGGTTATCGGCGAAGTTGATCTTCCCATAACTATTGGTCCTCACACTTTCCAAATCACTTTCCAGGTCATGGACATCCGGGCAACATACAGTTGTTTATTAGGAAGACCTTGGATACATCAGGCTGGAGCGGTTACTTCAACCCTCCACCAAAAGCTAAAGTTCGTCAAGAACGATCAACTTGTCACGGTTTGTGGGGAACAAGCCTTGCTTGTGAGCAACTTATCATCATCTACTTGTGTGGAACCCGAGGAGGTTATTGGAACTCAGTTCCAAGCACTATCGGTGAGCAAGAACGATCAATCCGGAGAAGGAACTTCAATTTCTTCATACAAAGATGCTATCAAAGCGGTCGAGAGTACCGATACGACAGGATGGGGACGGCTTGTCATTCCTATTGACAATAAAACAAAGAAGGGTCTTGGTTTTTCTGCAACCTGTACCCGGACAGCTGCCAGCGATGAAAGTCTTCATCCCCTTCGAAACTTATTCCACAATGGAGGTTTTCTTCACCCAGTGTCTCAGACAGTTCATGCTATCAATGAGGAAGATCCCTCTGACACGGATGAAGAATGGAAGTCCTACCTTAACAAGGACGGCTATATGTCTCAGGAAGAGGTGCCTATGCCTTTTTGCTTTCCTACAGAAAGTCCGAGATTTATACCAAGATCAGATGTCGAAATGATCTATGGAGATTGTGATCCGGAAGGATGCCGTGCTCCACCAAATTCATTAGAGGAAGACACTCTGATGAAAGAAAACTTTGATCACAATTACTATGGCCCAATGGATGGTCTGCCAATGTGGCAGCCTTACCCAGGAAACTTGAGGCAAGAGAGTCAGCCGAGTAATGAAACTCAGCTGAGCGTCATTGAACAGAATACCTGTGTCCCCGCCATGTCATGGGATCAACACTCAGGTCATTCGGAAACTACTCAACATGAAGATGAATTCGCAACGTTTGCAGGACTAGAATTCATCAACTATGCTTTTCCTGAGGTCAACGTCATCGAGAGGGATGACTTCTCCAGTTCCAAAGAAGTTTGGGACACTTTGGGACAACCAAGTGGAAAATACGACTTTATGGTCAAGTACACTGCTCCCGAAAGCTCTCGTATCAGGCACGAAGATATCCAGCCAAGTGGATGGGGAGATACAGCTGAGAGCACAAATGCTATGCAAAATACAACTGAGGAATTCTCCCACGACAATTCTGCCTGGGAGACAGATTCCAATGATCCTGCTCCACCAGAAATCAGCGTCATTTCTGAAGACAAATCAAGGAAGGTGCCAGAATTTGTGATTCACCGAGGAGTTCGCCGCCAATGGGTTGCCGTCGAGGTTCTGAAGGTCGTTCATCAGTCAAAGTAATTGCCATCTTTAACCTTTCACCCTGCCCAGGTGAAACGGATATTTTGTTAGGGCTCACTTTTTGTAAATTTCCCTCTTCGCTTTGCCCAAAGCGACAAAGTTTTGTTTTATAGGGCTATAGTTTCAAGAGTCGACTTGTTCATTAATAAAATAACGTCGTTCTGTAATTTCCGCATTAATTGTTGTTTTCTCTTTTTGCTTTTTCAGAAAATGGTAATCCTAAAAAACATTCAATAATAAAAACAAGCAGTAAAATCAATACACTACACACACTTGCATTTTCTCTATCTCTTCTAAACACGAATCATCACGTCATGCAGATTGCTTGTTTTATACCCAGTTGAAACATACGATCCGATGCCTTCTTCCAACTTTGAGTTCCCGGTATTCGAGGCTGAAGAAGAAAATGACAACGAAATTCCAGAAGAGATCTCCCGACTACTCAGACAAGAGGAAAGGTCCATTGAACCTCACAAAGAGCCGTTGGAAACGGTAAACTTGGGTTCAGAAAAAGAGAGAAAAGAAATCAGGATCGGAGCATTGCTCAGTCCAACTGTCAAAGAAAGTTTGATAAAGCTTCTCAAAGAATTCCCCGATGTATTCGCTTGGTCCTATCAGGATATGCCAGGGTTGGATACCAGCATCGTGGAACATCACTTACCATTGAGATCGGAATGCCCGCCAGTAAAGCAAAGGTTGAGACGCACTCACCCGGACATGGCCATCAAAATCAAAGAGGAGGTACTGAAACAGATCGACGCGGGTTTCCTCGCTACATCTGAATATCCTCAATGGTTAGCCAACATCGTACCCATTCCCAAAAAGGACGGAAGGGTCAGAATGTGTGTTGATTACAGAGATTTGAACAAGGCAAGTCCAAAGGACGACTTTCCTTTACCACACATTGACATGCTGGTTGACAGCACAGCAAAGTTCAAAGTATTCTCCTTCATGGATGGATTCTCGGGCTATAACCAGATCAAAATGGCACCGAAAGACATGGAGAAAACTTCGTTCATTACCCCATGGGGCACCTTTTGTTACAAGGTAATGCCGTTCGGTTTGAAGAATGTCGGAGCAACCTATCAAAGGGCCATGACTACTCTGTTTCATGACATGATACACAAAGAAATCGAGGTATATGTCGATGATTTGATTGCAAAATCAAGAAAAGAGGATGAGCACGTTGAACATCTGTCAAAATTGTTCAAACGTCTAAGAAAATTCAAGCTCCGCTTGAATCCTAACAAGTGCACCGTCGGTGTCCGTTCGGGGAAACTACTAGGGTTCATCGTCAGCCAGAAAGGAATTGAAGTTGATCCTGACAAGGTCAAGGCCATTCAAGAAATGCCTTCTCCGAAAACTGAAAAACAAGTCAGAGGATTCCTGGGACGTTTGAACTACATCTCCAGATTCATATTCCTTATGACCGCCACGTGTGCGCCGATTTTAAAGTTACTCAAAAAGAACTAGGATTGCGTTTGGTCAGAAGACTGCCAAACTGCCTTCGACAGTATCAAGGAATATCTGTTGAATCCTCCGATTCTATCACCACCAGTGGAAGGAAGACCACTGATCATTTACCTCACAGTCCTAGAGGACTCAATGGGATGTGTACTTGGCCAACAAGACGAAACTAAACGGAAAGAGTCTGCCATTTACTATTTGAGCAAGAAATTCACCGACTGCGAAACTCGGTACATGATGCTTGAGAAAACTTGTTGCGCTTTGGCTTGGGCAGCCAAATGTCTTCGCCAGTACATGATTCGTCATACTACTTGGTTGGTCTCCGAAATGGATCCAATCAAGTACGTTTTCGAAAAACCTGCTCTCACGGGAAGGATTGCCCGTTGGCAGATGTTACTATCAGAATATGACATAGAGTACCACGCTCAGAAAGCCGTTAAGGGAAGTATTTTAGCCGATCATTTGGCTCATCAACTCCCCATAGAAGTAGAGATCCCATCAATCAGGGTATTGATGGAAGCTAAGCTCACCGAAGCTGAATGGTGTCAAAGTCGACACGACGAACTGAACCTGATCGAAGAAAAGAGAATCACGGCACTATGCCACGGTCAGTTGTATCAACAGAGAATGAAGAGGGCGTTCGACAAAAAGGTCCGACCTCGTGTCTTCAGGAAAGGAGACCTCATGCTCAAGAAGATATAATCATTTCTCACTGACTCTCGGGGCAAATGGACCCCAAATTATTATGGCCCCTATGTGGTCACGAAAGCTTTCTCAGGCGGTGCCTTGAGACTTGCAACCATGGACGGAGAGGAATTTGCCTACCCCACGAATGTTGATGTAGTCAAGAAATACTTCGCCTAAAAATAAATAAATAAATAAACGTCTTGGTGGATTGAAAACTCGAAAGGGCGGTCCAGGCAAAAGTTAGAGACATGAAAAAAAAACCATCCCGATGGATTGGAAATCTCATAGTACAATCCAGGCAAAAATTAGGGATAATGGCAAGTAACTATGTTCAACAGAGGCAAGTCCCTCAGCAGCAGTTACAACATCATCTATCGGAGGAAATCTCCAGTCAAAGGTCATCTTCGACGGAAGCTCAGGATGTCTCGAATTCAAAGTTGGTAGAAGGATAGTGGTCGTTATGTTTCAACGTAGCCCTTTTCCCTATAAATTACCGTTTTCTAACTTTGTATATACTCTTTGGAATCACGCGTTTGGCTGATCTCCATCTTATCAATAAAATTTGAGCCCTTGTGCTTTTGTTTGTAATTCTTGGTTGTTTTAGCTTTACAGAACGACGTTGTTTAAACTTAATCAGCGATTCTTGAAATAAAACAAAAATGAATTTACTTGTTAAAACTTTTTCTGCTTTTAAAATAAAGATGGCAATTTTTTTTTACTGTTGAACATCAGAAGAACATCGATCGCTTCTCCTGAAGTAAGCGAACTTCAAAGTGCAGAATCAAAGTACTCCTTCTAAGCCAGTACTCCTGAATGAAGGGATCAACTGTGTCAGAGACCTTGTTTCGTCTGACACGCCTCGGCCGAGTTCTCATCTCTTAAGCCCGATAAACATAGCTCCCAACGGGACTATCTCTCCTAAGCAAGGTGGAATTGCTATTTTGAATCAACGGTACTTCTTCGCCCCGCGATGGCCGAGTATCCAATTGTGTTCATCTCTTAGTCTGTATGTCGCGTCTGTTTTGTCAGCATATACATACATACATCGTGCATTTTTTATTTTGCATTCACATTTCATATTGCATCACTATCACTTGAGTCGGTCTTGTCCCCTAGTGATAAACAGTTTTCTCAATCGAGTTTGTCAGTTCTTTCCTCGTCAGGAAGTGTTGCGTCTGCACAATCTCGCCACCAGTGTATCTTTAGATCAGAGTCGGCACTTGGCCACTTTGATAACTTGAACCTCTGAAAGGCCAGAGAAAACTCTCAATAAACATCACTCTTCTCCATTGAAGATGATATCCTTGCTTTCCCGGATTAAGGAAAATCCACAGAGAAAGCCTCGTGATCAGAGATTCGGCAGCATGCCAATTTTGCTCCGAAAGGACCGCTGATGAAAAGGTCATCGGCCCCACAAAATTGGACCCCATCATATGGCGTTTCTCCGGGAAGATCCCGAGAAAAGTATGATGAAAGATCCCAAACGAAAACAGTCTCTCAAGAGAATCATTTTCCCCAGTAGAAACAAATAGCGTCTCCAACAGAGAAGTTTGTGTACCTCTACAACTCAGACGAATGGGTTCCCCAACAAGTCTGACATCAAAACTTTTTCCACTCAAATGGCATCTCCCCAGGAAAATTCGGCGAGAAGTTTGAAGGAAAGCCGCTACGAATAGCGTCCCTTGTTAGTAATGTTTATTGACCAAAAGAAACCGAGACCAGTTCCTTGGTAGGAAACCAGGATCGAGGGGAAGTTTAAATTAGAAATTAAGACCAGTTCTTGGTAGGAAACCAGGATCGAGGGGAAGTTTAAATCAGAAACTAAGACCAGTTCCTTGGTAAGAAACCCGGATCAAGGGGAAGTTTAAATCAGAAACTAAGACCAGTTCCTTGGTAGGAAACCAGGATCGAGGGGAAGTTTGTTTCCACAACTAAGACCAGTTCCTTGGTAGGAGACCGGGATCGAGGGGAAGTTTACCTTTTCTAAGCATCATCGCTTAGCTAAAGAAGATGAATGCGTAAGCTACCATTCATAACCACCATCAAAATTTCGGATATTCCGATATTTAATCCTCTTGCACCCCGAATGCCCGAATCCCTTCGTCATTCACACCTTCGGGTCCAAGAAGATTAAATAGGGGCATCTGTAATACCCCAAATTTTGACCACTTAGATTTCCCATCATTGTGAAAATCATCATCACAATGTGGATGAACCATCATGCTTCATCATTCTCCCCAAAGATGGGTGAGCATCCAATACAATCAAAATTAGGGTTTCAAGCCCTCTCTGAGTGCTTAGACAAAGGATCAATCAAGAAATGACATGATCTTCAACTTGTCTAATCTCTCAAACATCCACAATGGATCAAAAAGGACTCCCACTTCAAGGATTAAGCACAAGGCTGCTCCCTTCTAGGTAGATTAAGTCTCAAGATCGACAGTGTCACCAAATTAGGGTTTTGGTCGACCAGGGCCTCCAGATGGAAATTTTCATCTGGGCACAAGCCATTGATCCAAAACATAACCTAATATGCTTCATGGAACCTCATGAACCCATGCATCAAGTCAATTTTGCCTCAGGGCATGCATTCATCAAAAATCAGGAATTAGGGTTTCTTGACCTAATTCACCCCTAAGTTGACTTTTGGGACAAACCATGAGCCAAGACCTCAAGAGATGATTTGAGGGTCTCTAATACACCATATTGATCCATTTGGAACAATGGATTGATCCAAGAAGCTTGAGCAACAAGTCTCATTTTCATCTGCACCACAATTAGGGTTTTAAGGGAAAGTCAACTGTAACTTTGACTTTTGACAAGGACATGCTCCCAAACCCTAATACATGATTGAATATACCCTATGACACCCATGGAACATGTCCATCAAGTTTGATTTAGGTCAAGAACATGATTTCCTAAAGAATTGCACAGTTTGGAATTCATCTGATAAAAAGTCAACTGTGCACAAAAGTCAACTTTGACTTTTTGAGATTTTTCACTAAAATGGATTTTTAACCCTAAAATGATGTTAATGTATGATTTGAATCATCATTCATCAAGAAAAATCAAGAAAAATGAGATAACTTGTAAAAGGGGTAACCATAAAACTTAGAAATTTTTCTAAGTTAAAAATAAAGTGGCAAAGGTACCAACTTTGGAGGACCATAACTCCTAAACCACAAGGCCATTTTTTCTCATCCAAAGATGGATTTGTAGCCCTCATTATCACCTACAAAAACTTCAACTACAAGTCATTCCAATTCATTAAGGATTTTGAGTTATGGAGTGATCAAAGTGGCTGAAAAGTGAAAATGTCACTTTTTCCAACACTTAGTGAAATTTTCACTAAGTCAGAATTTGCCTTCACTTTTTGCCAATGTAGGGGGATTTTTCACTTGGAATCAAAAGAGATCAAAACCAAACTTGTTCAAACAGTTGTTGTATCATGTTAGAGCTTTCCAAAATGGCCAAGAACATTGCCAAATTCAACCTACACCATGAGATACAACATTGGCAAGTTGCCTTGCTGAAATCTGTCAAAGCAAGGCAAAATTTGCAATTTGGCTCGATTTTCCAAAATCAGCCAATTTCAATTGCTCCAATCCACTTGGACACCTCAGAGGATTGAATCCAAAGGGGACAATCACTGAGCCAAGCCTCCAAGGTCCAAGGAACAAAGAATAGCAAGTTGAACCTAGAATGGCCAAAATAGGGACAAGACTTCAAATTTGGAATGAGGCATTCAATGGAACCATCAAGGTGGCATGGACTGAGCCATTCTCATCTAAAATCAGTCAAGACTTATCCAAGACCAAGGGGACCAAAGCTCTGTGCCCTAACCTCTAGTCAATGGCTAGAGGAGACTTTCATTTCCATTGGCCAACATTGAGGAAACCTACTTACCAGCTGCCATGCACTATTCCTTGCAAAACAAACTTGCTCTACTATAAATAGAGCTCAATTGTGGTCAGTTTAAGTACACCAAAGCCATCTAACAGATGCTTTCATCAAAATCTCTTTCTCTTGGCAAAAATGCCTTTCTTAGCAAGGTAGCTATCGGGTTTTGAGTTTGAGAGCAATTCTGCACAAACCAATCACTCACACACCTCACATACATCACATATGAGCTGATTAAACACTCACATAACTTCTGAAACATCAATTTCACAAAATCACTTGCCATCCACACAAGTTTGAAGTGAAGTTGCAGCTGAGATGCCATAAACTGATCCAGTCCATTTCAATTCAATCCAAGTGTTCAAACACACTCCATATGGTGTAGGGAAGCTGTCCAGATCATCACAACTTGTCTGTAACACCTCCAACTCAAAATCACATCTGCACTTGCTGTCACGACTTGGAGGTAAGCACATACTTGGTCATCTCTCAATCTATGCATATTTCCTCGCACAATAATTTGGCCATATGTTCATAATCATGCATGGAATGTTTTCCCTCAATTAATTGCATTGTTTGAATCGTGTATAAAAAATCCTAGCCTTCATGCAGAAATTAGGGTTCTTGAGGTTTCTTCGTGATTTCTTGTTGTATGTTTAATTTAAATGAAATTAAAGTACATAGACATGATCGTGAGGTTGAGACGAGCATAATGATATGTGGATTGCATGATATGATTACGTATTCATGGAGATTGGATAGCTAACGCAAATCTGAGAAACCAAGAACACGCGCGTGTTCTTCAGCTTGTTCTTGGCGCCTTTTTTTTCAAATTCAAATATTTGAATTTTGTGATTTTGTTTAATTGATTCAAAAATTAATTTCTCTTTGAGTTTTAATGATTTTGAGTTGATTCTTTTTTTAATAATTCACAAAAATGTTAAAATATTTTATTTTATCAAAAAATCCCAAAAATATTATTTATTTCATACAATTGATATTTTTCTAAAGAATTAATATTTTGATTGTTTTTGGCATTTTAAATATTTTTTCTACATTGATTTTGCAACTTTTAATGCTTTCTAATTATTTTGTAGGTCAATACTTAATTTTTGAAGCATTAATCCAAGATCACAATTTGTTTTCCATGTGTTAAACAATTTTTGATCATTTTAATTGAATTTTTATTCAATTAAATACATTTTGAAAACAAATTAGGGTTTTGGATTAATTCAACCCTCATAAATTATTTTCAAAACACTTTGGGCCTCTATTAGAGTGTAAGACGAAATCCTTTTTTTGACCAAATCATCTTTGGGCCTCACTTATTGTATAAGTCCCGATACCGTCAAAAAAACAAACGGCGCGATCGTTGCCTTTTCAAAAATCATCTGGGACTCTCCTTGAGCTATAAGACCCATTCAAAACACTTTGGGCCTCTATTAGAGTGTAAGACCCAATCCCCTTTTAACCAAAACATTTTGGGCCTCACTTATTGTATAAATCCCTCTGCGTTAAAAGAAAACCTCGGCGCGATCGCCATTTTTAAACGAAAAATCATTTGGGCCTACCCTCGTGTTATAAGCCCCACTCTTTTTCTTTAAACCTTTTTGGGCCTCTTGAGAGAGTGTAAGACCCATCCCTTTGTACAGAATACCTTTTTTGGGCCTCAGTCACTTGTATAAGTCCCGCTGTACAAAGTCAAACAGTGCGCTCACTGATAAAACCCTGGGCCTCTCCTTGAGCTGTAAGCCCCAAATCTTTCTTTTTCAAAGCACTTTCTCCTTTGATTTTGAATATATTGTTGTTTTCAATCTTTCTTTGTTGAACAACTAACCAAACAGCATGGAAGCACTCCAACCGAGTAAGTGGTTATCGCTTTCATTTACTGCTTTCATATTATAAACTGTATTGTGGGGCTGCTCACTGTAAGTCTCCTTTCATAAACTCATATCTACTGTGTAATAATAGTATAGATATTTCGAGTTTCCCCGGCAACTACGTCTAGAACTAGGTGACGCCGTTTCGTTTATTCGTAGAAATAGACGCCTAGATCCCCAATAGGAGCACCAGATACAGTCTTCTCTTCGGTTGTCCTCCTTAGGAATCGTCAAGAAGTTCTACTCCCCAAGATGAATGTATTCTCCGTGAATGGCATCTTTGAGTTTCTTCCAAATTCTCGAACTTTCCTGACTTGATCTATTCCTCGTGGATAGTTTGCCTTGAATGCCTCGGGGTTTGGGTACCCACTACGGTCATAATCTTGGACCTTAACTAAGGAACCCTCTTTAAAAGCTAGAAGTCACTGGATAGTAAACCTCGCACGTTTACCAGTGGTTTTCATCTTTAAAAGAGTTATCTCTCCTAATGGAAAGGAGATGATAGACCCACGGGCTTCTTAAAAGCATCGGCCTCCTCTTGGGCATTATTCAAGGACCCTACGGCTTCTTAGAAGTATTCACAGCCTCCTCTTAGGCTTCGTATAATGATCTCTTCCTCCGGGAATGATAGCCTCCTCTTGGGCTTCGTACAAGGACCCGTCGGCTTCTTAAAAGATTCCAGCCTCCTCTTGGGATTCGTACAAATTGTCCCGACGACCTCCTAGAGGTATAGGAACAGAACCTAGTCATCCTCATAGAACAGTCCTTTCATAGAGTCTACTACTGTTTCTCGAAGCATAGTACAAAAGATAAAACTCTAGAAACGGACAGTCTAACTTCCTTGAGTCTCAAAGACATTCTCAAGCACCCTTCGTTAAATAGGAAGGAAACCCGCAGACTCAGATAGTCTCGATACCCTTTGGATTTCCCGTTTCCTCAAAGAGAAGGAAATATCCCTGATCCTCAAATTAAATCCCTGTGTACAGTGTTACTCATATAAGAACTGATTTTCTCTTTTAAATCAGTATATTGGATCTGTCACTTAACTGAAACAGTTACAATAGCCTCCATCTCGGGCTTCGTACGAGATACCAAAATTCTCCCCAGTGGAGTCAAAACAACCTTTTCGCCTCTCTCTCGGGCTTTGTACGAGACACAAAACAGCCTCCTCTTAGGCTTTGTATAACGATATGCCCCACTAGGGTCAAAACCTTTTAGCCTCTCTCTCGGGCTTTGTACGAGACACAAAATAGCCTCCTCTTAGGCTTTGTATAATGATTTTCCTAGCGGAAATTAGCCTCCTCTTAGGCTTTGTATAAGAAAACACTGGTTGATCCAATCGACCTTTTAGCATCAAAGTTGTGCCTCGTTCACAGTACACAAACATCAACAACTCATTTCCCTTTCATCTAATCGCTGTAAGCGGCAAGCCTCTGGATCATCTACATCCATGCCACTATCCCTCTTTTAGCATGAGAAATTCCTAAGGAAAGATGGCATTGCTCTACATTGAGTTAAAGTCTTCTCCTTCAGGTTAAAACCCTTTCTTCGGAAATTATGGCATTGCTTGGATCCGCGTATCCCAGTTAAAGTAATTCTCCTTCTCCCCTCTTTAGAGATGACAAATTCTCTCTAAAGTAGAGGTCTTTCAGCTTCACGTCTTGGGCTTTAAACAAGACATAAATATACCTTTTAGCTTCACATCTTGGGCTTTGAACAAGATCCAAATCACCTTTCGCTTCATGTCTTGGGCTTTGAACAAGACACCAAAGACCAATTTCCTCCCATAGAATAGGAGGAACTACGAACGCTCTAATTTCCCTGTTTCGGTAAACGGGAATACGTAGGCATAAGATCGAAAGAAAAGATCTTAGCGAGTGCAATCAACAAAAAACCCAAATCCCATATCTCCGTCAATCAAAAGCAGTAATTCAAAAGCACCAGTCCTAACATCCTAATCCTTATTCCCCGCCAGAAACCTTCTCACCAGATCGAAAGAAAGAAACCTGTATTGGAGAAATACGAATAACCAGTACAAAGGCCCCCCCACATTGATAGCATTCGTAACCTAACAGACCACTGTTTAAACTCAGTATGCAAAGCAGGGTTAATTGGAGACATCTATTTCCCTTCCTTATTCAGCTCACAATAGGATAAAAAATGAATCGACCTGTAGTCAAAGTTCAAACTGCAGAGAGCGACCAGCGCTTAAGAACCGCGTCCAAAATCGCTCACTATAGTAAGAAACCAGGATCGAGGGGAAGTTTAAATCAAAAACTTAGACCAGTTCCTTGGTAGGAAACCAGGATCGAGGGGAGGTTTATTTCAAAAGAAACTGAGACCAGTTCCTTGGTAGGAAACCAGGATCGGGGGGAAGTTGACAAAAGAAACTAAGACCAGTTCCTTTGTAGGAAACCAGGATCGAGGGGAGGTTTATTTCAAAAGAAAACTGAGACCAGCTCCTTGGCTGAAGACCAGGATCGAGGGGAAGTTTACCTTTTCTAAGCATCATCACTTAGCTAAAGAAGATGAATGCGTAAGCTACCATTCATAACCACCATCAAAATTTTGAGTATTCCGATATTTAATCCTCTTGCACCCCGAATGCCCGAATACCTTCGTCATTCACACCTTCGGGTCCAAGAAGATTAAATACGGGCATCTGTCATACCCCAAATTTTGACCACTATGATTTCCCATCATTGTGCAAATCATCATCATAATATGGAGGAACCATCATACCTTGTCAGTCTCCCCTAAGGTGGGTGAGCATCCACTACAATCAAAATTAGGGTTTCAAGCCCTCTCTGAGTGCTTAGACAAAGGATCAATCAAGGAATGACATGATCTTCAACTTGTTTAACCTCTCAAACATCCACAATGGATCAAAAGGACTCCCACTTCAAGGATTAAGCACAAGGCTGCTCCCTTCTAGGTGGATCAAGTCTCAAGATCGACAGTGTCACCAAATTAGGGTTTTGGTCGACCAGGGCCTCCAGATGGAAATTTTTCATCTGGGCACAAGCCAAAGATCCAAAACATAGCCTAATATACTTCATGGGACCTCATGGACCCAATCATCAAGTCAATTTTGCCTCAGGGGATGCATTCATCAAAAATCAGGAATTAGGGTTTCTTGACCTAATTCACCCCTAAGTTGACTTTTGGGACAAATCATGAGCTAAGACCTCAAGACATGATTTGAGGGTCTCCAATGAACTATATTTATCCATTTGTAACAATGGATTAATCCAAGAAGCTTGAGCAACAAGTTTCAATTTCATCTGCACCACAATTAGGGTTTCGCGAGGAAAGTCAACTGTAACTTTGACTTTTGACCAGGACATGCTCCCAAGCCCTAAGACATGATTCAATATACCTTATGACACCCATGGAACATGTCCATCAAGTTTGATTTAGGTCAAGGACATGATTTCCTGAAGAATTGCACAGTTTGGAATTCATTTGATAAAAAGTCAACTGTGCACAAAAGTCAACTTTGACTTTTTGAGATTTTTCACCAAAATGGATTTTTAACCCTAAAATGATGTTAATGTATGATTTGAATCATCATTCATCAAGAAAAATCAAGAAAAGTTGGATAACTTGTAAAAGGGGTAACCATAAAAACTTAGAAAATTTTCTAAGTTAAAAAATAAAGTGACAAGGGTACCAACTTTGGAGGACCATAACTCCTAAACCACAAGGCCATTTTTTCTCATCCAAAGATGGATTTGTAGCCCTCATTACCCTCTACAAAAACTTCAACTAGACCTAATCCCAATTCATTGTGTATTTTGAGTTATGGAGTGATCAAAATCAAGAAAAGTCACTTTGTTCCAACACTTAGTGAAAATTTCACTAAGTCAGATTTTGCCTTACTTTTTGCCAAATGTAGGGGGATTTTTCACTTGGATTCAAAAGAGATCAAAACCAAACATGTTCAAACAATTGTTGTATCATGCAAGGGCTTTTCAAAATGGCAAAGAACATTGCCAAATTCCACTTACACCATGAGATATGACATTGGCAAGTTGCCTTGCTGAAATCTGCCAAGGGCAAGGCAGAATTTGCAATTTTGCTCGATTTGCCAAAATCAGCCAAATTCAAATGCTCCTATCCACTTGGACACATCTGAGGATTGAATCTAAAGGGGACAATCACTGAGCCAAGCCTCCAAAGTCCATGGAACAAGAAATAGCATGTTGAACCTAGAATGGCCAAAATAGGGACAAAACTCCAAATTTGGATTGAAGCATTCAATGGAAGCATCAAGGTGGCATGGACTGAGCCATTCTCATCTGAAATTAGTCAAGACTTATCCAAGACCAAGGGAACCAAAGCTCTGTGCCCTAACCTCTAGTCAATGGCTAGAGGAAACTTGGATTTTCATTTGCCAACATTGGCCAAACCTACTTAGCAGCTGCCATTCACTATTCCTTGCAAAACAAACTTGCTCTACTATAAATAGAGCTTAATTGTGATAAGTTTGAGTACACCAAAGCCATCTAATAGATGCTTTCCTCAAAATCTCTTTCTCTTGGCAAAAATGCCTTTCTTAGCAAGGTAGCTATCGGGTTTTGAGTTTGAGAGCTTTTCCAATCAAACCAATCACTCACACACCTCACATACATCATATAGAAGTGATCCAAACACTCACATAACATCTGGAACACAGATTTCACAAAATCACCAGCCAATTGCTCAGGTTCTTGACAGTTTTGCAGTTGAGGTGCCATCTTCAACTCCAAACCATTTCAATCCATTCCAAGCACTCAGACACATCACTTGGTTCCTAGGAAAGCTATCCACATCATTGGAACCTAGCTGTAACACCTCCAACACAAATCACGATCACCAACTGCAAGTGGTCAATACTTAATTTTTGAAGCATTAATCCAAGATCATAATTTGTTTTCCATATGTAAAACAATTTTGATCATTTTAATTGAATTTTTATTCAATTAAATACATTTTTGAAAACAAATTAGGGTTTTGGATTAATTCAACCCTCATAAATCATTTTCAAAACACTTTGGGCCTCTAATAGAGTGTAAGACCCAATCTTTTTTTTTACCAAATCATTTTTGGGCCTCGGTATTGTATAAGTCCCGATACCGTCAAAAACAAACGGCGCGATCGTCGGCAGTTTGAAAAATAACCATGGGCCTCTCCTTGAGCTATAAGACCCATTCAAAACTTTGTGGGCCTCTAATAGAGTGTAAGACCCAACCCCCTTTTAACCAAAACCTTTTGGGCCTCACTTATTGTATAAGTCCCTCTGCGTTAAAAGAAAACCTCGGCGCGATCGCCATTTTTTAAACGAAAAATCAATTGGGCCTACCCTCGTGTTATAAGCCCCACTCTTTTTCTTTAAAATTTTTGGGCCTCTTGAGAGAGTGTAAGACCAATCCCTTTGTACAGAAAACCTTTTTGGGCCACAGTCACTTGTATAAGTCCCTCTGTACAAATTCAAACAGTGCGCTCACTAATAAAACCCTGGGCCTCTCCTTGAGCTGTAAGCCCCAAATCTTTCTTTTTCAAAGCACTTTCTCCTTTGAATTTGAATATACTGTTGTTTTCAATCTTTCTTTGTTGAACAACTAACTAAACAGCGTGGAAGCTCTACAACCGAGTAAGTGGTTATTGCTTTCATTTACCGCTTTCATATACATATAACTGTATTGTGGGGCTGTTTCACTGTAAGTCTTCTTTCATAAACTCACATCAACTGTGTAATACTAGTATAGATATTAGAGTTTCCCCGGCAACTACGTCTAGCACTAGGTAAAGCCGTTTCAATCACTCTTAAATAGTCAAAACTAGATCCCCATAGGATTACCAGACACATTCTTCCCTCCTCTTGGGGTTAAACAATATGGAGACATGAAAGGCAGCATTCTCAGTGAACCCTTTCATAGACTGTCACTCATAGAAGTTGTCAAAGAAACTCTATTCCCCAGAGATGATCTCTTCTCCGTGAATTGCATCTCTTGAGTTTCTTCCAAATTCTCGGATTTTCCTGACTTTGATCTATTCTCAGTGAATAACATTGCCTTGAATTTCTCGGGGTTTGGGGACCCACGGGCTTCTTAAAAGCACTTGTCAAGAGACTCTACTCCCCAGAGATGATCTTTTCTCCGTGAATGGCATCTCTTGAGTTTCTTCCAAATTCTCGAACTTTCCTGACTTGATATATTCCTTGTGAATAGCTTGCCTTGAATTTCTCGGGGTTTGGGGACCCATCGGCTTCTTAAAAGCATCGGCCTCCTCTTGGGCATCGTACAAGGACCCACAGGCTTCCTAAAAGCAACCCCGCCTCCTCTTGGGCTTAGTACAAGGACCCTACGACTTCTTAGAAGTATTCACAGCCTCCTCTTAGGCTTCGTATAATGATCTCTTCCTCCGGGAATGATAGCCTCCTCTTGGGCTTAGTACAAGGACCTGTCGGCTTCTTAAAAGTTTCCAGCCTCCTCTTGGGCTTCGTACAAATTGTCCCGACGACCTCCTAGAGGTAGAGGAACAGAACCTAGTCATCTTCATAGAACAGTCCTTTCATAGATTCTACTACTGTTTCTTAAAGCATAGTACAAAAGATGAACTCTTGACTCGGACAGTCTAATTTCCTTGAGTCTCAAACACATTCTCAAGTGACCCCTTCGTTAAATAGGAAGGAAACCTGCAGACTCGGACAGTCTTAATAACCTTTGGATTTCTCGTTTCCTCAAAGAAAAGGAAATAACTCGGATCCTTGAATCAAATCCATGAGTACAATGTTGCTCATATAAGAACTGATTTTCTTTTTAAAATCAGTATACTGGACCTGTCACTTAACTGAACAGTCACCATAGCCTCCTCTTGGGCTTTGTACAATGATTCTCCCCAGCGGAGTCAAACAACGTTTAGCCTCTCTCTCGGGCTTTGTACGAGACACGTAAAGAGACTCCCTCGTTGAGTCAATCACCCCTTTCACCTTCATCTCGGGCTTTATACGAGATACAAAAAGGTTCTTATTAAGCCAAACAAACAATCGCCTCCATCTCGGGCTTTATACGAGATACCAAAAGATTCCCTCATCGGGTCAAAACCTTTTAGCCTCTCTCTCGGGCTTTATACGAGACACATAATAGCCTCCTCTTAGGCTTTGTATAAGAAAACCACTGGTTGATTCAATCAACCTTTTAGCATCAAAACTGTGCCTCATTCACAGTACACAAACATCAACAACTCCTTCCCTTTCATCTAATTGCTGTAAGCGGCAAGCCTCTGGATCATCTACATCCATACCAATGTCCCTCTTTTAGCATGAGAAATTCCTAAGGAAAGATAGCATTGCTCTACACTGAGTTAAAGTCTTCTCCTTCAGGTTAAAACCCTCTATAAAGGAAATTATGGCATTACCAGATTCACAAATCCCGGTTAAAGTAATTCTCCTTTATAAACCAGTCACCCAACAGTTGTGACAGACAAACCCTTCTTTAGAGATGACAAATTCTCTCTAAAGTCGATGTCCTTTAAATTCCCGTCTTGGGCTTTAAACAAGACACAAATAGACTTTTCAGCTTCACATCTTGGGCTTTGAACAAGATACAAACCACCTTTCGCTTCTTGGGCTTTGAACAAGACACCAAAAACACCATTTCCTCCCATAGAATAGGAGGAACTACGAACGCTCTGATTTCCCTGTTTCGGTAAACGGGAATACGTAGGCATAAGATTGAAAGAAAAATCTTAGCGAGCACACTAAACAAAAAACCCAAATCCCATATCTCCATCAATCAAAAGCAGTAATTCAAAAACATCAGTCCTAACATCGTAATCTTTGTTCCCCGCCAGAAACCTTCTGCCAAGATAAAAAGAAAGAAAACAGTATTGGCGAAAATACAAATAACCAGTACAAAGGCCCCCCCCCCCACATTGATAGCATCCGTAACCTAACAGACCACTGTTTAAATTCAGTATGCAAAGCGTGGTTAATTGGAGACATCTATTTCCCTTCCTTCATCAGCTTTAATAGGATAAAAAATGAATTGACCTGTAGTTTAAGCTCAACCGCAGAGAGCGACCAGCGCTTAAGAACCGTGTCCAAAATCGCTCGCTACAGCAGCGTCATACGCCAATGTAACCTGACAAGTGGTAGTCCGATTTATCAAAAACAATCTCATCTGCCGATATGGCATTCTGAGCCAGATCATTATAGATAATGGATCGAACTTGAACAATAAGATGATGAAAGAGTTGTGCGCTGAGTTCAAGATCGAACACCATAACTCATCTCCCTACCGACCTAAGATGAACGGCGTGGTAGAAGCGACTAACAAGAACATTAAGAAATTCGTTCAAAAGATGGTTGTAACTTACAAAGGCTGGCACGAAATTCTGCCCTTTGCTCTTCACGGTTATCGCACATCTGTCCGCAGTTCAACAGGGGCAGCCCCTTTCTCTCTAGTATATGGCATGGAGACAGTGCTCCCCATAGAAGTAGAGATCCCATCAATCAGGGTATTGATGGAGGCTAAGCTAACAGAGGCTGAATGGTGTCAAAGTCGACACGATGAACTGAACCTCATCAAGGAAAAACGAATAACGGCTCTATGCCATGGTCAGTTGTATCAACAGAGAATGAAGAAGGCGTTTGACAAAAAGGTCCGACCTCGTGTCTTTAGAGAAGGAAACCTTGTGCTCAAGAAGATATAATCATTTCTCACTGATTCTCGGGGCAAATGGACTCCGAATTATGACGGCCCCTATGTGGTCAAGAAAGCCTTCTCATGCGGCGCCTTGAGACTCGTAACCATGGACGGAGAGGAATTTGCCTACCCCACGAATATTGATGTAGTCAAGAAATACTTCGCCTAAACTAAAAAAAAAACATCTCGGTGGATTGAAAACCCAAAAGGGCGGTCCAGGCAAAAATTAGAGACATAATCTAAAAATCATCTTAGTGGATTGGAAATTTCAAAGTACAATTCAGGCAAAAATTAGGGATTCATGGCAAGTAACTACATCCAACACGGGTAAATTCCCAAGCGATAATACTTTCCATCAGAAAACCTTCATCAAGGTCATCTTCGACAGAAGCCCAGAATGTCCAGAATTCAAAGTTGGTAGAAGGATAACGGTCATTATGTTTTCAATGTAGCCCTTTTCCCGTAAATTACCATTTTCTAAACTTTGTAAATAGTCTATGGTATCACGCGCTCGGCTGATTACCGTTCTATCAATAAAATTTGAGCCCTCGTGCCTTTGTTCGCAATTCTTATTTGTTTTTACTTTATAGAATGACATTTAACATGATCAACGATTCTTGGAAAAAAAACAAAAATGAACTTACTTGCAAAAAATTTCTTCTGCTTTTAAAATAAAGATGGCATTTCCTTTTGACTTTAAACGTCTGGAAGAACATCGACAGCTTCCCCGGAAGTGATTTAACTACAAAGTGCAGAATCAAAGTACTCCTTCTAAACCAGTGCACCTGAATGAGGGATCAACTATTCAAATATCAGGTTCCACCTGATATCTACCACAGAGTTCTTACCTCCTAAGACCGATCAACAATTTCTTTCACCCCGCAGGGTCTATTCCTTCTAAGCAAGGAAATATTGCTATCTTGAACCAATGATACTTTTCATCCCCCGTAGTGATCGAGTATCCAATCCTGTTCATTCACTAGTCTATATGTCGCGTCAGTTTCGTCAGCATAAACATGCATACATCATGCATTATTAATTCATAATCATATTCATATTCATATTGCATTACAATCACTTTGGTCAGTTTCACTCCTAAGTGATAAAGTTCTCTTGTCAATCGAGTCGTCAGTACTTTCCTCAACAGGAAATGTCTTGTCTGAACAATCTCTCTCCAGTTTATTTCTGGATTGGAAACCATCCTCGGCCACTTTGATAACTTGAACCTCTGAAATACAAGAAGACGTTCAACAGATACCTTTTGGAACATCGCTCTTCGCCATTGAAGACGATACCTTTGCTTTCCCTGATAAAGGAAAAATCCCAGAGAAAGCCTCTTAATAAAAAGACTCTCGACAATACATCGGTCTTTCTACAAAGAAACTCGATGTTAATGAAGTCATCAACACCTCAAAATTGGATCGCATCACGTGGCATTTCTCCGTGAGAACCTCGAAGAAAAGTATGATACAATATCCCCAAAAAGAACAGTATCCCGAGAGACTCGTTTTCCCCAGTAGAGTCAACAAATGGCATCTCCAACAGAGAAGTTTGCACACCTCTACAGCTCAGACCAATGTGTTTTCCCCAGCGGATCTAACATCAAATTTTCCATCAAATGGCATCTCCCTGTAAAACTCGACGAGAAGTTTGATGAAAACCGCTACACATAGCCTCCTTTGTCAGGAAAAGGAACTTGACAAGAAGAAACTAAGACCAGTTCCTTGGTAGGAAACCAAGATTAGGGGGAAGTTTATTTCAGAAACTGAGACCAGTTCCTTGGTAGAAAACCACGATCGATGGGAAGTTTATTGACAAAAGAAACTTAGACCAGTTCCTTGGTTGTAGACCAGGATCGAGGGGAAGTTTTACCTTTTCTAAGTATCAACGCTTAGCAAAAGAAGATGAATGAGCAAACCAACATTCATGAACACCATCAAAATTTTGGGTATTCCAATATTTAATCCTCTTGTACCCTGAATGTTCGAATATCTTCGCCATTCACACATTCAGGTCCAAGAAGATTAAATAGGGGCATCTGTCATACCCCAAATTTTGACCACCAAGATTTCCTATAATTATGAGAATCATCACCATAGTATGGATATACCATCATGCCTCATCAATCTCCTCAGGGATTATTGAGCAGTTTTCTATAATAAAAAATTAGGGTTTTAACCCCTCTCAGAGCATTTAGACAAAAGATCAATAAAGAATTGACATGATCTTCAACTTGTCTAGTGTCTCAAACATCCATGAGGGATCAAGAGGTCTCCCATATCAAGAATCAGACACAAGGTTGTAACATTCTAAGAGGATCAAGCCTCAGGATCGCCAGTGTCACCAAATTAGGGTTTTGGTTGACCAGGGCCTCCAGATGAAAATTTCCATCTGGGCATGAGCCAATACCTCAATATATGTCCAATGAGCTCAAAGGAACCTTAAGATCCTATCCAAAATGGCAAAATCATCTTGAAGGACCATCTATCAAAAAAATCAGGAATTAGGGTTTTTACCTAATTCAAACCTTGAGTAAACTTGTGAAGTAAGGCATGACTTGAAGCTTCAAGATGAACTTCAAGGACCTCAAATACATCATATTTATGCATCTACAAGATTTGATTGACTTAAAGAGCTTGATTCATAAGCCACAAGAACTTAGAGCCATCTGATCACAAATTAGGGTTTCCTGATAAAAAAGTCAACTATATCTTTGACTTTTGACCAAGACATGTTCCCAAACCTTGGGACATGGTTCAAGGTACTCTAAAACACCTATGGAATTCATCCATTAGGTTGGAATTAGGTCAAGAACTTGATTTCATAAAGGATCACAAAAGTCAAAATTTCATCTATTGGAAAAGTCAACTGTGTCAAAACCAAGTTTGACTTTTGAAAATTTTGGTCAACCAAGGTTTCCTCAACCCTAAAATGATGTTAACATGTGATTTGAATTATCATTCATCAAGAAAAATCAAAGAAAGTGAGTTAACTTGTAAAAGGGGCAACCATAGTGTAGCGTGATTTTTGTGGTCTTGAATCACTATCGCTTGGGCACTACAGTTCGATTCATTTTTATCCTGTTAAGCTGATTAAGGAAGGGAAATAGATGTCTCCAATTAACCCTGCTTGCATACTGAGTTTAAACAGTCAAAACTGTTGGTTTACAGATGCTATTAAGATGTGGGCCCCTCTTTGGTTATTTTGTTAAGAATAGAATGTTTAGACCATTTGTGAGGTTTTTGGTAATGTGTTTAGATTTGATGCTTTTGGGTTGATATATGAAGGTACGGGATTTTGGGTTTTTGATTAGTATGCTCGCTAAGATTTTGCAATCTTATGCCTACGTATTCCCGAAACAGGGAAATCAGAGCGATCGTAGTTCCTCCTATTCTATGGGAGGAAAGAGGTGTTTCGGTGTCTTATTCAAAGCCCAAGACGTGAAGCTAAAGGTGGTTTGTATCTTGTTCAAAGCCCAAGATGTGAAGCTAAAAGGTTTTGGCTGAGAGATAATTTTTCATCTCTAAAGAGGAGTTGTTGATGTTTGTATGCTGTAAGCAATGCACAACTTTGATGCTAAAAGGTTGATTGACTCAGTAAGAGAGTCTTCTTTATACAAAGCCTAAGAAGAGGCGGGAAGTTTGACTTTTCCAGGGAAAATGTTCTTTCTGTCTTGTACAAATCCCAAGATTGAGGCTAAAAGGGATTTTGACTCCGTTGAGGAGAATGTATCTTGTATAAAGCCAAAGATGGAGGCCGAAAGGGTTTAACTCAACAAGAGAGTACTTTTATCTGTCTTGTATAAAGCCCAAGACGGAGGCTAAAAAGGGTTGACACAACAAGAGAGTCTTGAACAGGACATCGACTCAACAAGAGAGTCTGAAGGTTGTTTGACTCAACAAGAGAGTCTTTTATACTCAACAAGAGAGTGATTTGTTGTCTCGCACAAAGCCCGAGGTTGAGGCTAAAAGGAGATTGACTCAACAAGAGAGTCTTTTATACTCAATAAGAGAGTGTTTTATATGTCTTGTACAAATCTCAAGACGGAGGCTAAAAGTGGTTGACTCAACAAGAAAGTCTTTTATACTCAACAAGAGAGTGATTTATATGTCTTGTATAAAGCCCAAGATGGAGGCTAAAAGTGGTTGACTCAACAGGAGAGTCTTTTATACTCAACGAGAGAGTGGGTTTTTATGTCTTGTACAAAGCCCAAGAAGGAGACTAAAAGTGGTTTGGCTCAACAAGAGAGTGCTTTATACTCAACAAAAGAGTGTTTTACTATCTCGTACGAAGCCTGAGATTGAGGCTAAAAGGAGGTTGACTCAACAAGAGAGTCTTTTATACTCAACAAGAGAGTGTTTTCCTGTCTCGTACGAAGCCCGGGATGGAGGCTAAAAGGGGATTGACTCAACAAGAGAGTTTTTTATACTCAACAAGAGAGTGTTTTTATATGTCTTGTACAAAGCCCAAGACGTAGGCTAAAAAAGGGATTGACTCAACAAGAGAGTCTGAAAAGGTTAGCTCTGCTAGGGAGAATCATTTGTACAAAGCCCAAGAGGAGGCTGCCTTACCGCTGTGGATTCTGGAGATCCTGAAGCGGGTCCAAGTGTGGGGAACTCTCATGGGAGAGACTGGGGTTTCTTCTTATGTTTGAAAGGAACTTGAGAATGTATTTGAGACTCAAGAGGTTTAGACTGTCCAAGTCTAGAGTTTTATCTTTTGTACAATTCCCAAGAAGAGGCACGGGCATTAAGGGATGAGTATCAACCCTACAATGGCCGGATTTTTGACGCGGGAAAGACTGCTCTAGCAAAGGATGACTAAGTTCTGTCTTATACCTTTAAGAGGTCGCCAGGGTCCTTGTATTAAGCCCAAGAGAAGGCATGAGAACTTCTAAGAAGCTGAAGGGTCCTTGTACAACGCCCAAGAGGAGGCAGGGATGCTTTTAGGAAGCCTGTGGGTCCCTAAACCAAGAGAAGTTCAAGAAATGCAATTCACAGAGAAGGGATCATTCCAGGAAAGTTCGAGAATATGGAAGAAACTCAAGAGATGCCATTCATGGAGAAAAGATCATCTCTGGGGATTTAGAGTTTCTTTGACAATTTCTAAGGGTGACAGTCTGAGAAAAGGTTCACTGAGAATACTGCCTTTCTCTTTGTTTCATATTGTTTAACACCAAGAGGAGGGAAGACTGTATCTAGAATCCTACGGGGGATCTAGTTTTGTTTATATTTAAGAGTGGCCAACAAGGCTTTACCTAGTGCTAGACGTAGTTGCCGGGGAAAACTCTATATAACTATACTAGTATTACACAGTTGATATATGACGAGTATATAAAGGGATGTGAATGAAGACTTATAGTGAAGCAGCCCCACAATACAGTCATATATATGAAAGCGGTAAATGAAAGTGGATAAAGACTTACCCGTTGTAGAGCTTCCATGTTGTTTGGTTAGTTGTTAAACAAAGAAAGTTTTGATAACAACATGAATTCAAAATCAAAGGAGAAAGTGCTTGAAAAGATTTTTGGGGCTTATAGCTCGAGGAGAGGCCCAAGTTTTAACGATGATCGCACCGTTGTTTTAAAAACTGTACAGAGGGACTTATATAATACGTGAGGCCCAAAAAGTTTTTATGTACAGGGGGATGGGTCTTACACTCTATTAGAGGCCCAATGATTTGTTTTTGTACAAGAGATGGGGCTTACAACTCAAGGAGAGACCCAGGGTTATTTGTTTGGCAACGGCGATCGCACCGAGGTTTTTGAAAACACAGTGGGTCTTATACAATATCTGAGGCCCAAATCATTTTGGTTTCAAAAAGGGGTTGAGTCTTACACTCTATTAGAGGCCCAAAGAGTTTTAAGAAAAAGAATTGGGACTTATAGCTCGAGGAGAGGCCCAAATGAGTTTGAAAAAGATTTGTGAGGGTGAAAATCAAAGAAACCCTAATTTTGTTTTCCTTTAAAAGTAAATATTTAAAGAAAATCAATAAAAATGATAAAAATACCAAAGAAGTTTGGATAAACCACTTGTGATTTTTGTTTAAGGTTTGAAAATGAGGTTTTAATCACAAGATGATTTAGAACTCATTTGGTTTTGATTTTCAAAATAAATATTCACTTTTAAATGTTTAAAAACAATTAAAAATGAATTTATTCACAAAAATACCAATTAAATTAAATAAATAATATAAATTTGATTTTTTGTGGAATAAAATATTTCAACATTTTTGTGATTTTTTGCAAAAAGAACCAATAAAAAATAATTAAAATTGAGGAAGTTTATTAATTTTTCAAATCATTAAAAATAATATGAAAAATAATAAAAAAAAGTGAAAAAAACCATTAAAAAGGGGTATGGGGCGAGGGGGATTCGAACCCCAGACCTCTTGTGTGTAGTGTACGCGCCCTACCACTGGGGTGGTGATACATCCGTGTATCAAACCCCAGCCACAAATATACAAGGCTTGCCTTGTTCTTGGCCTGGCCAAGGCAAGGCTTTTGGTCAGAAACGTGAAGGCCATAACTTCCTCATTTCTCCACGGATGGAGACAAAATTTATATGCATCTGGCCTAGAATTTCCCAAGGAATCCAATGGTGTTGGTGGTTTTTCCAGAAAATCAATCCTCCTCAAAACCCGATAGTGGTTTTGAAATAGGCCATAATGTGCATTTTCTGTGCTATCTCTTGTTATAGGCATGAATTACATGATGAATTGGTTCAAACACAACACATATAACATGTATGAGATGTGTATGATCAGTGGACCTCAAAGCAATGCATATTTTAAAGAGTTCATGTTGAGATGCTTACCTCTTTAAGAGCTTTTTGGGCAATCTGTCAAGTGTCTTGTTCCATAAATGTTTTAATGCTTTGAAAACTCTCAAATGATCCCTTAAAAGCTTTTAGGATGATTGGAATCAGTTAGAAACCTCAGGAATGGAAATTGGCCCTTTCTTGCAAAAGGGGCAAAAGTGGCCAAAATAACAACTCTCTCAAATGGTGTTCCATATGTGTGGAACCATTTGGGACAGTTCAAGGATGATATTTGGGGTGTGTTTGAGGTTTTATATGGTTTTAAAAGTGACTGAATCAAGACATGGCTTGAAAAATGCAAAAAAAAAATCCAATTTTGAGGTTTTGAGAGGGGACTTTGTGATTTTGGTGTTACAGGTCACTTGTGAGAGTTTGGACAGCTTAGATATGACATATTGGATGTGTTTGGATCATGAGCTATGATGAAATTTCTCTCTAACTCAAAAACTCAGAGTTACCTTGCTAAAGAAGACATTTAATCCTAGAGAAAGAGATTTTGAGAAAAGCATCTGTTTGATGGCTTTGGTGTACTTAAACTGAGCACAAATGAGCTCTATTCATAGTAGAGCAAGTTTGTTTTGGCTGCAATAGTGAATGGCAACTTCAGCAGAGGTTTGGCCAATGTTGATCAATAGGAATCCAAGTCTCCTCTAGCCATTGACTAGAGGTTAGAGCACAGGCTACTGGTTCCCTAGTTCTTGGATAAGTTTTGACTGAATTCAATTGGAAAGGGCTCGGTCCATGCCACCTTGGTGCATCCATTAAATGCTCCAAACCAAAATTGGAGTCTTGTCGCTCTTTTAGGCATTTCTAGGTTTGGCATGCTACTTTTGGTTCCAAGGACTTGGGAGGCTGATGGATCAGTGTTTGTCCCTCCTTGGTCTCTCCATGAGGTGTTCAGATGGATAGACTTGTTTGTTATTTGCAAAATTTGCTCAAATCGAGCAAAATGCACAAATCTGCCTTGCCATGACTGTTTGCAGCAAGCCACATTGTCATTGTCATATCTCATGGCTTAAGGGGAGTTTCATGGAGTTCTTGGCCATTTTGGAAAGCTCTTATATGATAAAACACATGTGTGATCATAGTTTATCTTGATACTTTTTGGATCCAAGTGAAAAATCCCCCTACTTTTGGAAAAAAAGCAAGACAGATTCTGACTTAGTGAAAATTTCACTAAGTGTTGGAAAAAGTGACATTTCATGTTTTCAGCCATTTTGATCCAGCCATAACTCATAATCCATGATGAATTGGAATGAGGTGTAGTTGACACTTTTAAAGTATGCCGTGAAAGCTACAAATCCATCTTTGGATCAGCTCAAATGGTTGCTTGGATCTCAAGTTATGGTCCTTGGAAGTTGGTACCCTAGCCACTTTGTTCCATAACTTAGAAAATTTCTAAGTTTTTTATGGTTACCCCTTTTACAAGCTATTCCATTTTTCTTGATTTTTCTTGATGAATGTGATTCCAATCACACATTAACATCATTTTAGGGTCAAAGAACCATAATTGTGAAAAATCTCAAAAATTCAAAGTTGACTTTTGTGCACAGTTGACTTTTTGTCAGATGAACTCCAAACTGTGCGATCCTCTATGAAATCAAGTCCTTGACCTAATTCAAACTTGATGGATTGATTTCATATGTGTTATAGGGGGTATTGAATCATGTCCCAAGGTTTGGGAGCATGCCTGGGTCAAAAGTCAAAGGCACAGTTGACTTTTCCCGCGAAACCCTAATTGTGGTTCTGATGAATGTGAAACTTATTGATTAAGCTTCTTGGATAAATCCATTGTTGCAAATGGATCAATGTAGTGTGTTAGAGACCCTCAAATCCTCTCTTGAGGTCTTGGCCCATGTTTTGTCCCAAAAGTCAACTTAGGGGTAAATTAGGTCAAGAAACCCTAATTCCTGATTTTTTATGAATGCATCCCCTGAGGCAATATTGACTTGATGATTGGGTTCATGATGTCCCTTGGAGCATCTTAGGTTGTGCTTTGAAGCATTGGCTCAATCCCAGAGGAAAACTTCCATCTGGAGGCCCCTAGTCGACCAAAACCCTAATTTGGTGATACTGGCGATCTTGAGGCTTAATCCACTTGGAATGCTGCAACATTGTGCTTGATTCTTGATGTGGGAGTCCTCTTGATCCATTATGGATGTTTGAGAGGATAGACATGTTGAAGATCATGTCATTTCTTGATTTATCCTTTGTCTAAGAGCTCTGAGAGGGCTGGAAACCCTAAGTTTGATTGTAGTGGATGCTCACCCATCTTTGAGGAGACTAATGAGGTATGATGGCCCATCCATATTGTGATGATGATTTGCACAATAATGGGAATCTTAGTGGTCAAAATTTGGGGTATGACATATAGAAAACTTAATTTTTTCTAAGTTATGGAAAAAAGTGGCTAGGGTACCAACTTTGCAAGGCCATATCTCCCAAACCCTAATGCCTTTTTCTCCCATTCAAAGCTCAAATGAAAGTCCATCTGACATACTTTAAAAGTGTCAACTATAAGAAATTCCAAATCTTCATGGATCATGAGTTATAGATTGATCAAAATCACAAAAACATGAAAATTACACTTTTTCCAACACTTAGTGAAAATGTAGAGGCATTTTTCATTGTAATGCAAGATAATTCAAAACCAAAGTTAGACATCATGTTTAAGTAGGATACATCATCTTTCCAAATTGACCAAGAACTCCATCAAACTCCATTTGAGCTAGGAGTTATGGATCTTCAAAGTTGCCTTGTTGAAACTGTTTTCATGACAGAATTTGGTGCAAACTTGCACCCCACGATTCCTTAAACTGATTTTGGACACTTTGATCATTGGAATTATGATCAATTACAACACAAATGGGTGGATGATCTGATCCATAACACAAGATGCCAAAAGACCTTGCCTTCCATGTGTAAAATCATCATGAATGGAACCTTGAAATTCAATTTTGGCATCAAGCATTAAAGTGATGCATTGAGGTGGCATGAATGAACCACAAACTAGTCTAATTGAGTCAAGATGTGTCCAAAGATCAGAGTACCTAAACCTGCAAAGCCTGGTGCAATTAAATGGCTAGAGGAGACCATTGACCAAAGACTCCAAACATTCAATACAATCTGATCCAAGCTGCCAAACACTATTGATGCCAAAACAAATTTGTTCTACTATAAATAGAGCTCAATTGTGCTCAAATTAAGTACACCAAAGTTCCTAAACAAATGCCTTTCTGACAATCACAACTTTCACTCCAAAAACACCTTCTTCTACAAGTCACTATCGGGTTTTGAGTTTGAGAGTGATTCAAACCAAACCAATGGTTCACACACCTCATATATGACATACAAAAGTGATCCAAACTCTTACATAACATATGGACCATCAATTTCACAAAATCACCAGCCAACTGCTCAAGTTCTTGACAGAGTTGCAGTTGAGGTGCTACAATTAATTCCAGCTCATTTCAATTCAATCTAAGCATTCAGACACATCCCTTGGCACCTAAGGAAGTTGTCCAGATCATTGGAACCAACTTACAGCGCCTCCAAATCAGAATTCGATCATCAGCTGCAAGAGGTATGCCTGACACTCTCAAACTCCATAACCCATGCATCATAAATGAATTTTTGAGTTACTATCTTGTTTCTGCATGTATATAGAGTGATAACCCTCAATCAATTACCATGAATCAATCATGTATGGAATTTCATAGTGGTTTGTGCAAATTACGGTTCATCTATGTTCATCACGATTATCTCACTCCACACTGAAAATAAATGAAATTAAATGCCATAGTCATGATCGTGAGTTAAACACGAGCAAGTTTGATATTTGGATCGTGTGATTTCATCAAGAAATCAGTGAGAAATCATGAATTTTGCAAATATGCAAAATCAGAACACGCGCGTGTTCTTGGTGTGTTCTTGGCGCCATTTTTGAAATTTTGAATATTTGAATTTTGTTATTTTATTTAATTGTTCAAAAATTAATTTCTCTCTTAATTTTAATGATTTTGAGTTGATTCTTTTTTTCAAAATTCACAAAAATGTTAAAATATTTTATTTTACAAAAATTTCCCAAAAATATTATTTATTTCATATATTTGATATTTTTGCAAGGAATTAATTTTTATTTGGTTTTTAACATTTAAAATATTTATTTCTCTTGATTTTCCAAATTTTAATATTTTTAATCATTCTATGGATAAAAACATGATTTTTGAAACATTAATCCAAGATCACAATTCATTTTTTTCACATGTTTAATAATTTTCAATAATTTTATTAATTTTTAATCAAAATTAATTCCATTTTTAATCAATTTAGGGTTTGAACATTTCCACCCTCACCATTACTTTTTTTTTAAACATTTTGGGCCTCTAATAGAGTGTAAGACCCAATCCCTTTTTAACCAAAACCATTTTGGGCCTCAGATATTGTATAAGTCCCGACACGTTTTCAAAAATCTCGGCGCGATCGCCAGTTCAAATCAAAATCACCTGGGCCTCTCCTTGAGCTATAAGTCCCATTTCTTTTTCTTAAAACAATTTTGGGCCTCTATTAGAGTGTAAGACCTAAACCCTCTTTGTACTTAAATAATTTTTGGGCCTCAGCCATTGTATAAGACCCAATCCAATTTTCAAAATAAACAGTGCGATCATTGTTTTCATCTGGGTCACTCCTTGAGTTGTAAGCCCCATCTTTTGTACAAAAATGATCTCTGGGCCCTCTAATAGAGTATAAGACTCAATCCTCTTTGTAAATTACAATAACCTTGGGCCCCTGCTATGGTATAAGTCCCACAACATCTGTTCATAATACAGTCTGTTTCAATATTCTCAAATAAGTCATATGGGCATCTCTTGTTGAATAAGCCCCAAGCTTCTGTTTTAAGATAATTGTTTCTTTTAATTTATAGTTGTTATCAAAACTTTCTTCAATTTCTTTGAACAACTAACCATTACAGCTATGGAAGCTTGCTCACCTGTAAGTTTTTATCTGCTTTCATTTATATGTTTTTGCTTCAATCATTTTTGTGTAATTTTGTGGCTTGTTCTAGAAAATTTGTATAGGAGGAATATTGTATTGGCTTTTTTGGATCAATTTGGATCCGGATGAAATATAGTTGATTATAAAAAAAAACTAACATTTTCAATGACAATTTGTATTGTTGGTGTAAATATATGTTTTTGAGAGCAAGTTTACAATGTTGCTGCCAAAAGTATTGGGTTATTCTCATCAAAAATTACGTTGTTGTAAAATGCTGTAATTTTTAAAATGGCAAATTATATTATACCAAAATATTGTACTATTTATTGTCAAAATTTGTATTATTACCAACAACAATTTGTATTATTGAGATAAGTCATTTTTCTCAGCAATATGACATTGTTAACAAAAATGTTTTATTACATCGCGTTACTATAAGTATAAAATAATTGTATTATTTTTGTGACAAGAAGTGATATTAAGATAACAATTTAAATTAGTATTTGTTATATGTATATTAAAAAGTTGTAATATTTTTAGCGATAACAATTGTTGTTGGGATAAATTACTTTTATCAACAATAATGAAGTTGTTGAGAAAAAAGAACTTTTTACAACAACTTAAAATTGTCGTTGCTATATACATACTATTACCAACAAATTGATTGTCGTTGAGAAAAAGTCGTTGCAAAATGTCTTATTTTTTTGTAGTGCCTGTAAGTCCTTCTTTCATATCCTTTTAAATACTTGTCATATATCAATTGTATATATACTTGTATATCTGCTTAGAGTTTTCCCTGGCAACTAAGTCTAGAATTAGGTAAAGCCAGTTGGTCACTCTTTCAATACAGTCAAACTAGATCCCCATAGGATTACCAGATACAGTCTTGCCTTCTCTTGGGCTTAAATAATATGGAACAAAGAGAAAGGCATTATTCCCGGTGAAACTTTTCTCAGACTGTCACTATTAGAAATTGTCAAGGAAATTCACTTTCCCCAGAGAGGATTAATTCCCGGTGAAACTTCTCTTGAATTTCTTCAAACTCTAGAACTATTCACTAAAGAAATGATTAATTCCTGGTGAAGTCTTTCTTGAACATTCTTAAGTTTGGACCCACGGGCTTCCTAAAAGCATCCCCAGCCTCTTAAAGGTATAAGACAAAACTTAGTCATCATTTGCTAGAGCAGTCTTTCTGAGTCAAAACATCAGACAAGTTTAGGGTTGAAACTCATCCTTGTCATACCCCAAATTTTGACCACTAAGATTCACCATCATTGTGCAAATCATCATCACAATATAGATGAACCATTAGTCTCCCCAAAGATGGGCGAGCACCCACTACAATCAGACTTAGGGTTTCAAGCCCTCTTTGAGCCTTAGACAAAGGATGAATCAAGGAATGACATGATCTTCAACTTGTCTAACCTCTCAAACATCCACAATGGATCAAGAGGATTCCCACATCAAGGATTAAGCACAAAGCTGCAACATTCCAAGGGGATTAAGCCTCAAGATCACCAGTGTCACCAAAATTAGGGTTTGGTCGACCAGGGCCTCCAGATGGAAATTTTCCTCTGGGCATGAGCCAATGCTTCAAAGCATAACCTAAGATACTCCATGGAACCTCATGGACCCAATCATCAAGTCAATTTAACCTCAGGGGATGCATTCACAAAAAATCAGGAATTAGGGTTTCTTGACCTAATTCACCCCTAAGTTAACTTTAGGGGCAAAACATGAGCCAAGACCTCAAAGGAGGATTTGAGGGTCTCTAATAAACCACATTGATCCATTTGAAACAATGGATTGAGCCAAGAAGCTTGAGCAACAAGTTTTAAGTTCATCAGAACCACAATTAGGGTTTCACGAGAAAAGTCAACTGTATCTTTGACTTTTGACCAGGACATACTCCCAAACCCTAGGACATAATTCAATACACCCTATAACACCTATGAAATCAATCCATCAAGTTTGATTTAGGTCAATGACTTGATTTCATAGAGGATCACACAGTTTGGAATTCATCTGATAAAAAGTCAACTGTGCCCAAAAGTCAAAGTTTAACTTTTTGATCTTTTGGTCAATTATGGTTCCTTAACCCTAAAATGATGTTAATGTGTGGTTGGAATCATCATTCATCAAGAAAAATCAAGAAAAGTGGGATAACTTGTAAAAGAGGTAACCATAAAAAACTTAGAAATTTTTCTAAGTTATGGAACAAAGTGGCTAGGGTACCAACTTTGGAGGATCATAACTCCTAAACCATAAGGCCATTTTTTCCCATCTAAAGCTGGATTTGTAGCTCTCATGGCACTCTACAAAAGCTTCAAACATAACTCATTCCAATTCCTCATGGATTTTGAGTTATGGAATGATCAAAATCACAAAAAGTGAAAATGTCACTTTTTTCCAACACTTAGTGAAATTTTCACTAAGTCAGAATCTTCCTTCACTTTTTTCCAAATGTAGGGGCATTTTTCACTTGGATCCAAAAAGTATCAAAACCAATTATGATAAAACAGTTGATGTATCATATGAGGGCTTTTCAAAAGGGCCAAGAACTCCATCAAAATACACTTGAGCCATGAGATATGACAATGCCAATATGCCTTGCTGCAAACTGTCATGGCAAGGCAGATTTTGGAGTTTTGCTCGATTTGCTCAAATTTTACAAAAGGGCAAGCAACTATATCCATCTGAACACCTCAAGGGGGGACCAACGAGGAACCAACTCTGATCCCAAGTCTCCCAAGTCTTTGGAACCAAAAATAGCATGCCAAACCTAGAAATGCCTAAAAGAGGGACAAGACTCCAATTTTGTTTTGGAGCATTCAATGGATGCACCAAGGTGGCATGGACTGAGCCATTTCCAACTGAATTCAGTCAAGACTTATCCAAGACCAAGGGGACCAGCGGCATATGCCCTAACCTCTAGTCAATGGCTAGAGGAGACTTGGATTCTCATTGCTCAACATTGGCCAAACCTATGCAGCAGTTGCCATTCACTATTCCTTGCAAAACAAACTTGCTCTACTATAAATAGAGCTCATTTGTGATCAGTTTGAGTACACCAAAGCCATCAAACAGATGCTTTCCTAAAAATCTCCTTCTTCACTCCAAAACCGCCTTCCAAAGCAAGTCACTATCGGGTTTTGAGTTTGAGAGCTATTCCAACCAAACCAATCACACACACACCTCATAAACATCATATAGAAGTGATCCAAACACTCACACAACATCTGGAACACCAAAATCACAAAATCACTAGCCAATTGCTCAAGTTCTTGAGAGATTTTGCAGTTGGGGTACCATCTCAAGTTCTAGATCATTTCAATCCACTCCAAGCATCCAGACACACTCCATAGCACCTAGGGAAGCTGTCCATATCCTTGGAACCAAGCTATAACACCTCTAACACAAAACATGATCACCAACTGCAAGAGGTAAGTATGCGCTCTTCTAACTCTATGATCCATGCATTTTTTGCTGCACAATAATTTGGCCATGTGTTCATAATCATGCATAGAGTGTTTTCCACTACTACGAAAAACCCATTTAACAACGGTTGGGAATGACATATAATGACGCGGGCGAAGGCGTTGTTATGTATATTAACGTTGTAAGTTCGCTGCTTCTACAACGGTCTGGAAACCGTTGTTAAAAGGCAGGACGCGCGCCATATATCACAACAGTTATGACAATAAACCGTTGCGATACATACACTTAGGTTCTGGGTTCGAAACCCATCAATAGCGAATTTATATAAAACATAAATTACTTATGATATCGGTTACAATATATAACCGTTGTTGTAAGTACCCTAAGTTTATTATATTAAATGTAGATTGCTTGTTTTCCAAACACCTCACTAAATAAATATACATGGATTAAATTTGATGAAGATGTCTATAATCTGCAAATTAAACTGTTCTTGAAAACCAAATTAAACAAACCAATGTTGTTTTCTGATTGCATTCGTCTCATCGTGCATTTCACGCTCTTTTACATATATTATGGTTTATTGATCTGACTCCTTCGATATATCGTTATTTTCGATTATAGTTAAATTTCCATAAGATCAACAAGACATTGGATAATTTGCCTCATCTTTGATTTAACTATAATGGAAGATAGCGATGCATCTAAGGAGCCAGATTATTATACCATAATCTATATATAAAAGAACGTGAGATAAATGATGAGAGGCATGCAATCAGAAAACAACATTAGTTTGTTTAAGTTGGTTTTCAAATACAACTCAATTTGCATATTATAAGTATCTATGTCAAATTAGCTGAATGTATTTTAAGTGAAGGTTAGTGAAACAAACAATCTACATAGAATATAATAAACTCAAACAAAATTCTATACCAGATCCAGATATTATAAACTCATATAATACGCTTGCTACCACCAGCAAACTTTAAGTGAGGATTAGTTAAACAAACAATGTAAATAGAATATGATAAACTCAAACAACATTCTATACCAGATCCATAAATTATAAACTGATATAATATGCTTGCTTCCACCAGCATCATCACCCTGTATCATCCCCTTAACCTAAAAGGAAACAAAGCAAACTTCAAAAATGAGCATCCTTAGTTGAAAACAAACCCTAAAACCATAATCCAATGATGAGTAAAAGAGGAACAGGAATAACGCACCTTTTAAAGAAACTAATCGCGGAACAGGAATTAATTATGATGTTGAACTAGTTTGGGAAGCTATGAAAAAGAAATATAAGGAGGAAGAAGCTTACACAAAAGCTTCATATTTCTTATAATTCTTTTCATTGCTTCTAAAACTAGATAAAGTTTGCTTACACTGTTGTTTCTTCATTTACTAACATCTTGTTCGTGATGCTATGAAAAAAAAGTACAAGGTGGATGAAGTTTCCATCATAGCTTCATGCTTCTTATACATTTTTCCATAGCAACACAAACATTATGAAGTTTCCAAAGTATGGTCTTTGTTAAGGTAGTGAAAACGAATCTGAAAAAATGAGAACAATCAACAAAAACGACATGCAACAAACGAGATAATGGGAAATATCTAACAATAGATGGAAGAAGAAGAATACCTTAATGTATGAAGCACAAGATTCACGGCTAATGGTGAAAACGAAGAGAAAAAATGGGTTCTAGGGTTTCACTTTGAAGGCAACGGCGTTACTGTCAATTAAGTGAAAGTTATTTTGCTTATATATGGGTAAACTATTTCACAACGGTTAACAATAACAACCGTATAGATATGTATTTATTTATTATAAATATATCACTACGGTTGACCAGAATAACCGTAGTGATAACCCTTTTATCTGTGAATTTTAAAATAAATTAAAACCGTATACATAGGTATTTATTTATTATAAATATATCACTACGGTTAACTAGAAGAACTGTAGTGATAACCCTTTTATTTATGAATTTTAAAATAAATAAAAAAGAAAAGGTGCGCCTTAACTTCTAACTTAATGCATCTGCAGTTTAAACATCAACAATGTAATTCACAATGCATCTGCAGTTTAAACATCAATAATGTAATTCAAACCCTAATTCAACTATTACATTTCATAACAAAGTAAATATTAAACATAAAGGAGACAAAAAAATATAACATCTTGATATTTCCAGAAAATATCTTTGATTTCAGTTTGTTATTCAAATTCTTGTTCTTTTTCTTTATATCCTCATACATAACCTTCAGATAGTCCACAACTTCCAACTCTGACTTCATAATGCTCTCATCGACATTTCCATCTCTTTCTCCCACGTCTTCATCCCATATGAACAAATTACATGTTTCATCGCTCCTCCAAAATGGACATCTCCAAAATAGCCTTCCTTTATTTTGTCCCTTCTTGCATTGATACGAAACCATACGACCATGACAAGCACAAAAATTTCCAGATCGAGATTTTACACTGGAACAAGACGTAGAAACACCTTTGGATGATTTTGTCTTCAAATGTGACATTGCAACACCTTAAAGTAGAACACTTTGTTGTTGTTGTTGTCTTCTTCCCGACAATGGTGACGGCGTTGGTGTTAGGGTTGTTTCAATGGATAAATTGATATATATATATATATATATATATATATATATATATATATATATATATATATATATATATATATATATATATATATATATATATATGATAGCTAGATTGTATCACCTTGGTTTTCATAAAAACCGTTATTATACCCTTGAGATTTCTAATTAAAATAATGCGCGCGCATCCAGTACGCACTATAAGAACGGTGTATAGGATGTCGTTGTAAACCTGGGGTTGTTGTTTGGCCGTTTTGTAGTAGTGTTCCCTCAATCAATTGCATTGTTTGAATCGTGTATAGAATTTCTGAACCTTCATGCAAATTTTAGGGTTCTTGAGGTTTCTCTTTGATTTCTTATTCCATGTTTAAAATAAATGAAATTAAAGACCATAGACATGATCGTGAGGTTAAAACGAGTAGATTGATATATAGATTGTATGATATCATCAAGTATTCAGTGAGATTGGATAGAAAACAGAAATCTGCAGAAACAGAGGGTGACGCGTGTTCTTGCCCTTGTTCTTGGCGCCCTTTTTTTGAAATTTTGAATATTTCAATTTTGTGATTTTATTTAATTGATTCAAAAATTAATTTCTCTCTGAGTTTTAATGATTTTGAGTTGATTCTTTTTTTAATAATTCACAAAAATGTTAAAATATTTTATTTTCCCAAAAAATCCCAAAAATATTATTTATTTTATATACTTGATATTTTTGTAAAGAATTAATATTTTAATTGTTTTTTGACATTTAAAATATGTTCTCCCTCTTGATTTTTCAAATTTTAGTGATTTCCAATCATTTTGTGGATAGAAACCTAATTTTTGAAACATTAATCCAAGATCACAATTTGTTTTCCACATGTTTAACAATTTTGATCATTTTAATTGAATTTTTATTCAATTAAAATACATTTTTGAAAACAAATTAGGGTTTTTGATTAATTCAACCCTCATCAAACTTTTTCAAACTCTTTGGGCCTCTAATAGAGTGTAAGACCTAATCCTTTGTAAATACAAACAATTTTGGGCCTCAAATGTTGTATAAGTCCCGTTGTATTTCAAAAGTTCGGCGCGATCATCGCCTGTTTAAAATCAATCATTTGGTCCTCTCCTCGAGCTATAAGACCCATTCAAAATCTTTGGGCCTCTAATAGAGTGTAAGACCCAATTCCCTTTTAACCAAAACAAATTTTGGGCCTCAGATATTGTATAAGTCCCTCTGCGTTAAAAGGAAATCTCGGCACGATCGTCGCCTTTTAAAACAAAACTTTGGGCCTCTCCTTGAGCTGTATAAGTCCCTATACAATTTCAAAACAACAGTGCAATCACTAATAAAACCTTGGGCCTCTCCTTGAGCTGTAAGCCCCAACATTTTTTTAAAGTCCATGTGGTATTTTCTTTAATTTTTTAAAATTCACGTGGTTTTTTTAATTTTTAATTTTTTTTATTACTTTTTTATTTTTTTATTAATATTTTATTGTTTGGGTGTAAAATGCTAAAACATCAACTTCTAAAAATTGGTCCTAATAGAGTTTGTATCCAGGACCTTTGATAAGTAAATGGGCGTCCAACCACCAGGCTGTGTGTGTTGTTGGTATAATAGTTTGCAATAAATAATAGTATTGTTTCTTCTAATTATGTCATTTATTTAAATAAATAATAGTGTTTAAAATTATGTTTTTTATACTATTATTATATTTAAATTAAAAATAAAAACTTATTTATTATGTAGTATTTATTTTTCAATTATGTGTTTCAATTAAACAATATAATTTTAACATTTTTTAAGTAATAAAATTGGATGAGCAAACTACAGATGTTGT
This sequence comes from Lathyrus tuberosus, assembly GCA_022829125.1. Lineage (NCBI taxonomy): Eukaryota > Viridiplantae > Streptophyta > Magnoliopsida > Fabales > Fabaceae > Lathyrus > Lathyrus tuberosus. The sequence goes on along the minus strand of JALAZF010000004.1, from coordinate 28,643,908 downwards.
TGTAGAAACAATGAATTTCCATCAGAGAAATGGATCTTAGAATTTTGATGGTCGTGATTCTTTTTTGTTCTAGACTGGGCCTGGGGTTGGCCCACCGTCGGACACAACCCAGTCCAGCTCTGCATCAGAGAGGACCCAATGCAAAGGCCAAATCCATTATAGCCGATGGAGAGCACATTTCCCACGTGCTCATCACCCGAGGACACGTGGCCAACTGATCCCGCGTATCCTGCGAAAACGTTCTGCCCTTCATAACGAGCAAGTCTTCCACTTCCCCGAGAACGCAGAGCAGTTGACTCAGGATGATAAGCACAAGCTGCTCATCCCTACCTCCACATAGGAATCCTGGCATTCATCCGTTATGGGCCTGATTACCCAGCCCATAATGGAGACCATTGGCCCAATGATGGGGGCTCTATAAATACCATCTTCTAATGGAGGGTCAGATATTCAATTCACTTCTTAACTTCTGTACTTGCATTCTTTCACTCTGAACTGACTTTAGCATCGGAGTGTCTTGCAGGTACACCCCCCCTCCATTTCCTCACCTGACCTTGGAGACCACGACGTGTTGCTGGCCACCGATTCACTTCTGATAACCGGTAAGATCAGTGGCGCCGTCTATGGGAACCTTTGCTCCCCCATCTTTCCTTCTTTGAAACCAAATATCAAAGCAAATTTCTCAAAACCTACCAATCATGGCTGATCAACACGACAATAACGGTCACGAAACTGCCTTCATTCTCCTCCATGACGCCGGCAACGACAATGCTATGCCGATTCTGGAGGACATCACTCCAACAAAGAGAGACGGACAAACCGCTTCCCCCTTCTCCGACGAGGCGGCCGACGACGAGGTCCAGTATGTCAAGACCAGGAAAATCCAAAAGGCTCCGGAGAAGATGCCAGAGAAGTTCCAACCAATCCCGGTGCCAGCCAATGTTAACCCGACCATGGCAGCCCTAGTCGCGGCCTTCAACCAGACCAATGCGCTGATCTATCAGCAGAATGAGAGGATCAAAGCGTTGGAAAGAGACTGTCGCCCATGCTCTCCTCCGCGGAGACACCAACGGTAAGAATCTTGTAGCCCATCGCCAAAATGACTAGGACGTTGACCATAGTTGGAGAGGCCACAACCCCTGAAGCGCAACTGTACTCCTCCCTGCGAGGACTGCCTCTCCCCGGTTGCCAAGAAGAATAAGGCCGAAGGACGACCAGACAACCGTCGGTCACCCCCGTAAAAACTAAAAAGTCGACCAAGGGATTTGCCGATGCGTCGTGATGACAGTCATCAGCGAGAGAAGTACAACTACTCTCCATCGTGCTTACCGCTCAGGAGCGAAGAAAACGACCCATGTGGTCCACTTTCTCAAGCGATCATGGACTCTTCACTTCCCGTCGGGATGGAAAACCTCCGAACCTGAGAACATATGACGGAACGACAGATCCTGACAAGCACCTCGAGAACATCGATGCTCTGCTCGACTACCACGGCGTCAGAGGCACCATCAAGTGCAGGATATTCCCCACAACCTTGAGGAAAGGTGGCATGACATGGTACAAAAGCCTCGCTGAAGAGTCCATCACTTCCTAGAATGACTTGGGAAGACAGTTCTCGAGGCACTTCACTGCCTCCTGTCGCCATCCAAAGTCTGAGGCGGTGCTCGAGGCGATCATATAGGGGAAGGAAGAGTCCCTTCGAGCCTACATCGAGAGGTTCAGCCATAAAGATTTCCAAGTCTCCACGATCGACGACATGAAGAAATACCTACTCGAGCAAGGACTGCGCCCCCGCAGTGTCTTCCTTCTCAAGGCCCAGACTTACATCTAGTACGAAGAGAAAAAGGCTGCCAACAATGCTTAAGACTCAAGGCACCAAGAATATGCTAGGTTTCGAGGCATGACGACGTGGCACCCTGCCACGGAGGAGAGAAAAGGAAGGAGAATAAGCCCATTGACTCAAGGGAGTTCAAGGGACCGGCTGGTCACTTTGCCGACTACACGCCGCTGACCGCCTCCTGCGACTGCATTCTTTTAGAGTGCGCCAACGCAGAATTCCACAAGGCCGGAGTCCGTTTTCCTAGACAGACACCTGCCAAGCCCAACGTGGACAAGTCTTGTCGGTTCCACAAGAGCCACAGACACGTGACTGAAGAGTGCATCCACCTGAAGGATGTAATTCAAATCCTCATAAGGGATGGACACTTGAAACAATACACCAAGAAGAGAGAGGCTCCTTGACAGTACGCCCGAGAAATAAAGAGGGTCGAGGAGGAAGAGACACTCTCCGACGACACTACCGGCCTACAAGTCACCATGTCGTTCTCTCGGCCCAAGGACTTCTACGTCCTCGTTGAGGCCGAAGACCCCCTGTACTTCGCAGCGTATAGCGTGTGAGAGATTTTCCCTTCATCATGGTCATATTGGGCGGGGGGTTCAACAAACTTATCGTGGGGTCATTGAAGAGAATGTTCGAGGAACGCATTGATGCGAGCTCGAGCAAGAACTCCACCCTCGACAGGTGCTGGGGAAGCTCGAATCCCATTGTCTTCTACCGCGAGGAACTCCCCAGAGGGGCCCCCAACTTCAGCATCCCTCTTCTCTTAAAAGCACAAATGGAAAACTTTGACGATCGCCGTATTCTGGTCGACCAAGGAAGCTCGGTCGACATCATGTATTCGAAGCTGTTCACAACTTTGTAGCTCGAAAACACACACTTGACACCCTATATAAGCTCTGATATGTAGGGTTTCAACGACCCGACTACACGGCCGCGGGGATACGCCGAACTGATCGTCACGGTCGGGGCAGGTGAAACTGTCAAATCGATCAAAGTCCAGTTCCTGGTCATCGACTGCCCTTCGTTATACCAGTGCATCCTGGGGAGACCGGCTCTGGCCAAACTGATCGTCGTGTCATTCGCTATGCATTTAAATATGAAGTACTACACGGGCAAAGGCCCCGTTGCCACACTCCATGGGGACATTGAAGCAGCCTCGAAGGGACAGAACACTATCAACGCACCATCCAGAACTCTAGGCAAGCCAGCCCGACCCAAGACCTCAGCAGAGCCGAAGCCAATGCCTCATGTCGACTCGGTCGATCTCGACAGTCGCTTTACCAAGGATGACCTGAAGGAGCAGAAGAAAGACAAAAGCAGAAACCTCCCCGACGCTAGATGTCAACGAGGAGTCTGCCCATCCGAGACGCCTCATCCCTGGCGGCGAGTTCGAAGTCATCCTGCTTAGCAGCAACCTGAACAAAGGCGTGAAGATTGGCACTGACCTCCCCGACCTCGCGAGGAAGCAACTGAAAGCCTGTTTTAGAGAAAATGCTGACTTGTTCGCATGGAGCGCTGCGAAGATGCCCGGACTAAACCCTGACGTCGCCTGTCACCAACTGACCATAGATCTGGCCGCTAGGGCCGTTATACAACGTAGGCGTAAGCGGAGGCTACTGAATTAGCTTTAAAAGACCTCCTAGAGACAAATTTTATTTTCGAAGCCTAGTACACAACCTGGCTCTCTAATGTTGTACTCGTTAAAAAATCTAATGGAAAGTGGCGAATGTGTGTTGACTATACCGATCTTAACAGGTGTCGCACCCTAATTTTTGACCCTAAGATCCCCGCTTTGCTATTTGCATAAAATATTAGGTCAATCATTCGTGCATAACTAACCGATTTATCTATCTTCGTCTGTTTGTTTCTTTTTTTTAAAGACAGGTGCTGCTGCAGAAGGCCCGAGGTCTTGAAGGCTATGCTGTGTGTGTGTTTGTGGAGGTTCTCTGAGCTTTTGCAAAGTGTGTGTGGACTCCAGTGAGTTATGCCTTCGCTCTTCCTGATCCCTAAGCCACTACAAAGCCTTTCTTCCCTCAGATTTCTCAAAAGACTCTCCATAAGATTAGGACCTCATACCCTTTGATGTGGAGGGTGGTCTCTGAAGGCTAGTTATTGGTTGTGTGATGGCATCCCCCGCCCCCCTCTATAAGCTCCTCAAGACTTAAGAGATGTGTGTGCTCTGTATTTTAAATAATGGTCCATCAAGGAAAATTCACTTTGGAAGAAATTAGAAGTTTGGATTGCAAGATGTAAATTCAAGTCCCCAAGCCTCAATTACATCGTTCATCAATTCAGGCTCATCTAATCAAAGCAAATGGTCAAGGTTACGCTTATGGTACGAGATACAAGTGAGGAGTTCACCTTTCAGTAATTCAAGTTATAAATTCGAAGAGATTTTGCATACCAATATTTTCATGTGATCAAAGAAGAATAAGTCTCATCAAATTCTATTCCAAAGATTCATGGCATTCAAGACTTTGTACTCATTACCTAGAATGCAAGTTTGATTTCCATTGAGAATTAAGAGCTTTGGTGGAATTGTTCAAATAGATTGGTTCAAAGTTCTAATCCTTGGATTTATCAATGTGCTAAGGTTGGAGATTTCATAAATTTCTTGGAAGTTTGAGTATAAAATTCAAATTGCAAATTCGAAATCCTTTGATTGAACTCAAAAGGTTGCAATTAGTTCATGGTTATGAATTCAAGTATTGATCATGGTAAATTTCAAAATTGGATTATCAACATGAAGAAAAAACATAAGTTAAAGTTTTTATAACAAACAATCATCAACTACTTCTTCACTAATTATGTGAACTTTTCATTCACGTGATTCCTTTTGGAACATCCTGATCAAACTCTCACTTTCTCATCAGATTAGTGTAAGACAAGGCAATTAATGGCAATACGGTGAGAACCTACCTGTTTACTGCCAAATATCATTTGGTATGCTACAAAAGAAGAAAACATGAATTTATTGATAACTACAAGGTAAATTACAGATTTTTGGAGCGATATAAACAAAGTGAATAATGGAAAATCTAAACACCACGTAAGCTTCAGCGAAAAAGTCTTGGTACAGTCAAGCTGGAGTTACAGTTTGAAGACAGAGTAATGCAGTTCACAGCAGTCCCTATTCTTGCATCTAGCCTTATGAAACTTCAAAATCCTAAATGCTACTTCTCTGACATTGGAGGTATACCAGTTAGTAATTGGGGGAGGTCGAAGAAATAGCTTGAGAACCGCCTATGCTCACATTAGTGTCGCACCCTGTCAAAAGCGACGAGCAGATTTGAATTGGAAACTTTGACATTCTTGAAACAAGTTATCAACCTATGGCTGCTCGAGTCCGTCGCTATCACTGCACCACCTGAACATGTTGGAATGAAGTAAACAACTGAGAAATGGTACAGAATGTGAAATTTACAGCAAAATCAATCAATGGAGAAATATCCCTTATGGCTGAATTGAAAAACCTTAAAAGAAGATGCTAAAGCTCGGGTAAATACTCAAAGGACTGGTATACAGTAACCTCTTTCACCAAGAGCTACTTCTATGAAGAATGAAAGTAGCAAAGAGTCATCACCGTCACAAATCGATCACGAATTCATTACGCATACAAGGAAATAACCAAGAATCCTCAATGCGCACAACCTGACAAGTCAAAAAAGAAAAGTCCATCAAATAAAAAGTCAATGGCCTTAGAATGGGAAACAATTCCACAGCTATTCAACAGTAGACTTTTCGGCGCCAAAAGAGAGTATGCAATATGCTATCATGAACAAGGGATTCTGTGGATACCTTAAAAGTGTTTCAATTTGGAATGTCCGAGAAGTGCTATTTCACACCTTGACAAAGAACATTACCAAAACATAATCGGATACAATCCATTCGAGACGGAAACATGTTCTTGCTTTCACCTGTATTCCAAAACAAAATCACACAAGCATTATTGGTAAAATCAGGATCTGTCATAAAAAAGCAAATCGATTTCAAAAATAGTGTTTGAAGATGATGAATTGAAAGGAGAAAATTCTAAACAACATCATCAATTTTCAAACAATTCTCAAACGTGCTCAAACATATGAAGTTCAGAAATCTTAAAAAAAATCATGTCTTTAACCATGAGGTAATCAAAACACATAACTCCAACCGTGAATCTCAGTATGCAAAATTGCAGCAGATGAGCAAGGTCAACAATGCCAAAACTTTCTAAGTTAGAAGTAGGCCTCAGATTTTGAATTTCCATATCAATAAAAGCTATCCAACGTGTTTCCAAGAGGAAAAGAAGTTGTGAATTTACATTGAAGAGGAATAATGCGCAGAATATGAGAGTAGGGATGGCAATTATACCCATCCCCAGTGGGTACCTTCAAAATTTACCCACAACGGGTAGGGTAAAACCCCGTAAGATGGGTACGAATACAGGCACGAGCAATTACCCATTTAAATAAACGGGTATGGACGCGGGTACGGGTATCTTAGGTCCCAGCCCGCCCCATGCCCGCACGATGCATATTTATAATTTTTTTATTTTCATTATTATGTACATATTTTAATCTAACAATTTTATTAAATACATCACTTTTAAATTTCTACGCATTTTAATATAAATATTTGTTTATTTCTTAACTCAACAACAACATCCTCAATTTTTTTTAAATGTTGTTAAAAAAAATTAAAATAACATGATAAATTATAGTTGATCATGATTTTTATTAGAAATGCGGGTAAACGGGTATGGGTATGGGTACTAAAGTACCCATAGGGTACGGGTAGGGGTACAAACGTTGGTGCCCACGCGGGTATGGATTCGGGTACAGGGATATTTTTAAACCGCGGGTTTGGGGCCCAAACTCTGCCCATTGCCATCCCTACATGGGAGTATATCCAAAAACAACATTATTGTGATTCAAGAGAATCCGGATAGACCTCAGAGTTTCCCAAATCAGAAAATATTTTTCATCATTTTCAAAATAGAATTATAGACAATATCTTAGTGGCTACAGATTTCTTTCTAAGCCATAAAGGACATCACCATCATGAAAGAGATTTCTTTCCCAAACAGATCAAGCAAATAATCAAAATGCGGAACATAGGAATCGTGATTTCAAGGCAACAATCAATGTTTTCAGAACTTCCAAATCAAGCGCAGAAATCAGACATTATTACCTCCCAAAAAAATTCCAAAAAAACATCAATAGTTTCCAAAAATAAAACCCTAACAATCATCATTGGCCTATATAAAAAGGGGATCATTGCATCAAGAGAACACACGAAAAAAATCACCCAAGAAACCATTCCACTATCTCACACGCAACAACAAACCATCACAGGTCCACCACCAGACCAATTCATCAGAAATCAAAGCACAGAAATCAAAAAAGATTGTTCATCATCTTTTCATCCGAAACTCATATTCAAAAAGGCAAAAGCCAGTCGTAGCATCAAAATACCCGAAGCAAGCAATTTTCAATCGCAAAAGATCACAAAAGGTAAGGATAGAAAGGATCCATCCCTGAAGTGATGATCTTTTAAAGCCCGGTCGTGCCTCCTTGCCTTCAATCTCTGGCGGCCATTTATTTCTTTCCTTTTCGCTTTAACTAAATCATTGTAATTGTACTCTCTGAAATCATAGTGGATTGGGGTATGGGATTGTTTGGGGTTAGGATTTTGATTGTTATCAAGGTTTTGATTTAGGGCGATTGAGAGAGAACGGGAGAAACCGATTGAGAGGTGGCGGCAATCTTAGCTCTAGGGTTTGAAACCCTTCGTATTGAGAGGAGACGAGAGAGACGGTCTGAGAGAGAGAAGATGGCGTTCTATTTTCCTTCTTTTTGTTTTTAATTTAAGCGAATTATCATGTACACACGCACACACCACACGATCGTGCACCCTTCTCATCTAATTAATCCAAACACAATGCACACACATCACACGGTTCTGATTTGAGGGTCTGCGATGGACCCTCTCCCTTGCAGAACACCTGATCCCTCCGTTTTATTTAGTACAAATCTGTTTTTTAATTAATTTAACTTTTCTTAAAATAAATAGATTCATAATATTTTAAAGGCTTAAATAGTGTTTTAGTCCCTGTAAGTTGGCGAGTTTTTGGTTTTAGTCCCTGTATCTTTTTTTTTTCGGTCCAAGTCCCCACATTTTCATTTCCTTTTGGTTATAGTCCCTGCCGTCAATGGAACGTTAAAAAAAAGCTTAGTTGGCAGACGGTGCTGATCTGGAATATTGTTTTGTCATTTCTTTATTAATTTGTGTAACACACGTGGAAAAGTCAATGGACCATTTCATAAAGAGGGACCAAATCCAAAAAAAGTTCAAATTTGTTTTCTTCTTCTTCCTTCTAAATTTGGCCTCATTTTCTTCTTCTTCTTGTTTTCTTCATCTTCTACCTTCAACATCAATGGCGTCCATTTCTTCTGCAAACTCTCATCATAATCAAGCACCGGAGTGTGGTTGCAATAGAAGCATGAAAACGTTTATGTCAAATTCAATGGAAAACCCTAAAAGACGATTTTGGAAGTGTCAAAATTCAGGGCGATTGAAGATGGTGGATGAGAAGAGAAAAATGACTCTGTTGAATATTGTTTTGGTTATTTCATGGGGGATTTTTTGCGTTGAAGGATTTGGGGTTCATGGTCAAGGAGATTGAAAATGGTAAAAAAAAAACAAAGATGAAGATTAAGCTGGAGAAGGAGAAGAGAAAAGTGAATCTGTTGAAACTATTGTTGGTTGTTTCATGGGGGATGTTCTTTGGTTATCTGAAATGGTGAATCCAATTGTTTGTGTTGTTGTTCAGTTTTTTTGTCTTTAAGTCCTTGTAACATTATCGTATTTTGGAATTGGTCCCTGTACCATATGATGAATGAAAAACATGTTTTGGTTTTGTTCAGTATATGTATGCAATTATATTGTTCAGTATATGAATTCAATTAAGTTGATCATTGTGCTTGCAGTTGTACTTAAACCATATCTTGATAATTTTCATATTTAAAGTCATACTTAAAGTCATAACAAAATAAATACTTAAGTGTTGTATTTGCATTTACTTAAAGTGGCAAATACTTTAAAGTGGCAAATACTTTACAATGGAAAATACTTAAAGTCATCTTGATAAAACCTGTTTTGCATTTACAGTGGCAATTCTTCTGATTTTGGCCATTTTTTTAGTATACCTTTAGCTCTTAAGTGTTGTATTATTTAGATTAGTATTATTTTTTTTCAGACCACACGAGAGAAGTGATATTACTACACTTTTTTTCTTCTGGAATTTTAATAGCATTGATTTGATGGGGTTTGTAGATAATATAAACGCATATATAGTTGTATACCACGTGATTTAAATTTTGATTCTTTATATTGTAATTGACTGAACTCGTTTTTGGTCTTTAGAACTTCAATGCAATTTTTTGCAAATTAGACATATACTATGGATCTGACACAGTTCTTGAGGAAAATGTAACTAATGTTCAAGCTGAGACAAGTATTGATGATCAAAACAACAACAAAAACAAAACAACGGGATAATCAAAACAACAAAAAAAACAACAACCATACAATTGGATAATCAAAACAACAACAGAATGAAGAAAATTAAAGTTAATGACCCTCTCTCCAGCCTCCTGAATGAAGAAAATTGAACCAGTCTTCATCCCAGTCCTCTAAATCTGCATGAAAATCATTTTTCTGAACGCGGCCTTTCGTAAGGGACTTCATCTTTGTCACAGATTTCTTCCCGGACATGGTTGCTCCGGTCGATGATACAGCTGATGTTGCAACATGTTGAGGACTGTCCTTCTTCACCTTTGGACCGTCCTTCTTCACTTTCTCACCCACCTTCATGGCCACGGATTTTTTTGAGGAGGTGCTCATGTTGGAGTATTGCGCAGGTAGTATATAAATGAGCAAGATGGCCACAATCTTATAAGGAACAAACCCTTGGAAAAACAAGATTCCATATTCAAGAAGTAAGACGTTGAAAGACGTGATATCAGCCTTGGAAAAACACAACCGCCCACTCTACAATACTTCCTATGTCATTGAAACTTGTTTCTTGGAAAGTTGTTTTAGCAAAATAACATCAACCGCCCACTCTACAATACTTCCTATGTCATTGAAACTTGTTTCTTGGAAAGTTATTTTAGCAAAATAACATCAACAGCATATACAGAGTCACTTTTTCAAAACAAAAACATGTTTTTCATTCAAAATATGGTACAGGGACCAATTCCAAAATATATTAATGTTACAAGGAGTTAATTCAAAATAACATCAACAGCAGATACAACTGCATTCACCATTTCAGATAACCACAAAAAATCCCCCATGAAATAACCAAAACAATATTCAACAGAGTCATTTTTCTCTTCTCATTCACCATCTTCAATCGCCCTGAATTTTGACACTTCCAAAATCGTCTTTTAGGGTTTTCCATTGAATTTGACATAAACGTTTTCATGCTTCTATTGCAACCACACTCCGGTGCTTGATTATGATGAGAGTTTGCAGAAGAAATGGACGCCATTGATGTTGAAGGTAGAAGATGAAGAAAACAAGAAGAAGAAGAAAACGAGGCCAAATTTAGAAGGAAGAAGAAGAAAACAAATTTGACCTTTTTTTGGATTTGCTCCCTCTTTATGAAACGGTCCATTGACTTTTCCACGTGTGTTACACAAATTAATAAAGAAATGACAAAACAATATTCCAGATCAGCAGTGTCTGCCAACTAAGCTTTTTTTTAACGTTCCATTGACGGCAGGGACTATAACCAAAAGGAAATGAAAATGTGGGGATTTGGACCCAAAAAAAAAAGATACAGGGACTAAAACCAAAAACTCGCCAACTTACAGAGACTAAAACACTATTTAAACCTATTTTAAATGTTTAATCTTTTCTAAAATAACTAAATTTGGTTTTTAACAGCAACCAATCTTTTTTATAAAAAAATAAATAAAAATAAGTATGTAGAAACTTTTTAATATAACCTTTTTAAAAATATAACTTCTTTTTTATTTAAAATGTCACTTCTTTTTCTTATAATAAAATATAACTTTTAAAAATAATAAAATACTTTTTGATAAAACCTTTTAAAATTAGTAAAACCTTTTAAAATTAATAAAACCTTTTTTCTCTTTTATTAAAATATTAAAATTAGCCTTTTTTTAAATTAATAAGAAAAAACCTTGAACAAGACTTTTTTTTTCTTTTCTTTAAATTAATAATAACCTTTTATAATAACCCTTTATATAATAAATCTGTTTTAAAAGAAAAAGAATTTTCTTGAATTATTCCTTATTAAAATCCCTCATCATGCGTTTAATTTAACCATACGTTTGTGTTATTAAAATAAGTTTAGTCTCGATTGGTATCATGCCACATGCTTATGTATTGTTTGTTCACCTTTATACTTGACGTATGCATTTTATTTGTTCTAAACCCCTTTCAAAATTAAAACTCTCGATCCAACGTCGAACCACTTTTCCCACCCATGTAAGTCGATTGCTTTTAAGCATTAACATCAACCCTTCGGACACTATACACAAAGCTAGTCCACTTTGCTAGTGTACACGTTCAAAACTCAATTCATTGTTTTGATTATTTGATGACGTCTATCATAACTTTATATTTTATACTTTATGTTTATTACTTTTATGCATACTCTTATAATATAACTACTTGCATTATATCCAAGGGAAAATCTCATGCATGATAATCACTTGTCGTGCATGGTGCATTTCATCTGCAATTCATCCTCCCCTTAGTGGTTGTAGGTATCCCTTAAGAATTAATTTCTTAGACAACTTTAGGATAGATTTTCCTAAGTTAGTCCCCCTCAATCTTGATTAGACAATCAAACAATCTTTATATCACCTGATTCTCCCTACAAGAGAATTAGATGTGAATCATCTCAAAGAAGAGACATACAATCTCATACCCCATAATACAAACAAGATGTGGATTTCCTTTTCCACTTAGGAGAGGTATGAGGCATACTCGTCGATTCTATATCCGAGTTGAAGCCCTTCTCCTAAGATGAAGCAAAGGTCAATTCTTCCTTAAAAAAAACATATGGTGGTTTAAACTTTCTTCTTAAGATGACGACTCATCTTTTTCTCCTAGACTTTTAAACAAACCTTAGTACATCCTCAGAGAGGAACTACAAGTGCTCTGATTCCACTCCCGACAGGATATGTAAGCACAAGATGCGATATCTTGTCGAGCACACTTAGGAATAGAACTTTAGGTCTTCCTACCCCATTACCCTTATCAAACAGATAACAATCAATAGATAACATAGTAAAATAAGAGGTTCCTGTAGGATACTACAGATATCTAGGATGCTAACATCTTCCCTATGTATAACCAACCCCCGAACCTTAAACTCTTAACTTTGCATTTGCATTGCATACTGTGGGACATTCGATCTTTCTCCCTTCCCTTAGATAAATCAAAGACGGTGGTGAACATTTAAAGAACTGCGATTCAAGTTAATATAATAGCTTGACATCCAATTCTCACCGCGACAACAGGGCTTGCCCTGAAGATGCTTATCCTTTGCCTAACATTGACAGATTGGTCAATAACTTTGCAGGTTTCAAACTGCTGTCATTCATGGACGTGTACTCGGGGTACAACTAAATCCCCATGGCAAAAACGGACAAGAAATACACGGCCTTCATGACCGAGTCGGACAACTTTTACTACAATGTAATACCCTTCAGCCTAAAAAATGTTGGCGCTACTTACCAGCGATTGATGAACATATTCTTCCGAGGTGAAATTGGGAACATGCTCGAGTTTTACATGGATGACACGATCGTGAAGTCCCAAGAGGAAACCAGTCACATGCTCCACCTCAAGAGAGTCTTCAACCAGGCGAGGAGATGCAAAATGAGATTCAACCCAGAGAAGTGTACCTTCGGCGTTCGGGCAGGCAAGTTCCTCGGTTTCTATCTAACCAAACGAGGAATTGAAGCCAACCCAGACAAATGCAGGGCCTTCTCCGAGTTCCCAACACCGAACTCAAAGAAGTCGATTCAGTCCCTGAACGGGATTCTCATTCCACTATCTCGCTTCGTAGCAAAGTCTTTCCAGCATGCACTCCCCTTCTTCAAACTTCTTCGCAAAGAAGCAGCGTTCAAATAGACCGAGGAATGCGAACAAGCCCTCCTCCACATCAAACGAGCTATATCACCCTCACCGATTCTCTCAAGACCGGGCGATGGGAAGACTCTCTGCCTCTACCTTGCCGTCGCAGCCGAGGTCGTCAGCGTAGCTCTCATTCAGAAGACCCCCGACGGACAAAAACCTATATACTTCACTAGAAAGGCCCTACAAGGACCAGAGCTCATATACCAGTAGATCAAAAAGGTAGCGATGGCCCCCATCCCTAGTCCCTCAGCAACCTATAGTTATCTCTACCCATAATTATCTAAAAAGTATGAGTTATTCTCTCAACAACCTATATTCATATCAACTACCCATAATTATCTCAACAATATGATTTATACTTTCAACAACCCACACTTATCTCAACAACCCATAATCATCTCAACAATATGAGCCATATTCAACAATCTTCACCTTGGCGAATATCAAACCCCTATGAAGACTTCTTGCATAATGATTCGTCTTGGAAACTGAGGAGGTTCACCTCCTGCTTAACACTGAGAAATACTTAATAAGTCCAAATAGTGTTTGAACTTGTCACTGGTTATTGGCTTGGTCAACATATCAACTGCATTCTCTAAAGTATGAACCTTCTGAAGTAATATCTGTCCGGACACCAACAACTCCCTGATCTTGTGGAACCTCGCATCAATATGCTTGGTACTAGCATGATACACCTGATTGTTCTCCAAATAGATATAACCATGACTATCACAATGAAACAGAACTCCACCTTGCTCAACACTCAACTCTTTCACTAACCAAGTAAGCCATAATGCTTCCTTGGTAGCTTCAGTTACTGTCATGTATTCTGCCTCAATTATAGACATAGCTATTATGGATTAAACTGATGATTTCTAGCATATAGGCCCCTCACAAGAGTAAAGACATACCTAGTTATAGATCACCTATCATCCAGATCATCTCACTACTACAAAACGCTAAAACAACAATGCCAGGCTTACAACGCATCCTTTTATGCCGTTGTAATAGGTTAAAAATTTCTCGCCCATGTAAAAGCTGAGTCATTTAATGACGGTTGAATGAAACCACCGTAGTAATAAATAAAATGTATCTAGCTTCGAGTCCCTGCAACTACATTTTTTCCATTTTTTAGAGTACATTTAGCGTGTGACAATTAAGTCTATTATTTAAAAAATAAATTGTAAATTATTTTACAACGGTTAAGATGAACAACCGTAGTAATAAATAAAATGTAACAAGCTTCGATTCCCTGCAACACATTTTTTCCTTTTTTTACGATACATTTAGCGTGTGTCACTTAAGATTCCACGACGGTTTGTTTCTCCAACCGAGATTAAAAGATTTACTGATAAATTAAAACAAAACTTATTATGTATTTCTTTCATAAGACGCCCTAATTGAACAAGTGAGCCAGAGACACCATAACCTTTACCCTTTTCATATCCATTCATTTGGAGCTCAAATATTGCTCAAATAAGGTACTCTTCAACATCTTCATTCCTTTTTTCTTGGTTTATGCTCAAATATTGACCGTCTTCATCATTCATTTGCTTCTTCAGCTTCGAAGTAAGGTTCTCTTCAACATCTTCATTCCTTTTTTTTTTTGTTTATGCTCAAATATTGACCGTCTTCATCATTCATTTGCTTCTTCAGCTTCGAAGTAAGGTTCTCTTCAACATCTTCATTCCTTTTTTTTTGTTCATATTGTATATGCTCAAGTCAGAATGAGATGTTTCATATGCTTTACATTTAGTATGAGAGTACATCTTCATTGATTTTTTCTTTGTTCATATTGTATATGCATATGCTTGAGTTTTTGGATTAGATTTTGGTGTGTCATTCACATTATTATACATGTATACATTTCAGAAGTTGTAATGGATCGTAGTTGGATGAAAGCCAATAGATTGGATCCGGTTTATGAGAATAGAGTTTGTGAATTCCTTGAATACACTGATAAACATCTTCCCGGCAATGATGGTATCTTTTATTGTCCTTGTGTTGTTTGCGCTAATATCAAAAAGGGTACAAAGAAAGAAATACACAATCACCTTTGTTGTGATGGTATATGTCAAAATTATATAATATGGACGTGGCATGGTGAGGTGGATAATAAGGAAAGTCGGGCGTCATAAAGTCAAAGAGTGGAGGAAGATGAATATATGGAAGATCACCTAGAGGATATGTTCCATGATATTGGGGAATCTTCTTTTATGAATGCTCATATTTATGATAATTTATGTCATGATAAAGACACCCTTTTATATAAGGGATGCACAGAGTTCACAGGATTGTCGGCGGTGTTAAAGTTGTTTAATCTGAAGGCAAAAAATGGATGGTCGGATAAAAGTTTCACGGAATTACTTGAATTGCTACAGCAAATGTTACCAGAAGATAACAAATTGTCGGATCGTTGCTATGAGGCCAAGAAGATATTCTGTCCATTGGGTCTGGAGTATATCAAGATACATGCTTGCCCTAATGATTGCATATTATACCGGAAAGAGTATAAAGACTTGTTTCAATGTCCGAAATGTGGTGTGTCGCGTTACAAGCTGAAGGCTAGCAATGGTGATGACAATGATCACTATGACAATGTTAGTAGGAAGCATCCTCCTGCTAAAGTGTTATGGTACTTGCCAATACTTTCACGATTAAAGATACTTTTTTCTAATTCGAATGATGCAAAGAATCTTAGATGGCATGCAGATGAAAGGATTCGTGATGGAAACATTCGCCATGTAGCTGATTCTTTGCAATGGAAGAAAATTGATTCGTTGTTTCCGGATTTTGGAGTCGAGCCAAGAAATCTTAGGCTTGGGGTTGCCACCGATGGAATGAACCCCTTTGGTAATATGAGCACTAATCATACATCATGATCTGTTCTTCTCACTATTTACAACCTATCTCCTTAGTTGTGCATGAAGCACAAGTATATACTGTTAAGTATGATGATTTCTAGACCACGACAACCTGGTAACGACATAGATGTTTATCTTAGTCCATTAATTGATGATTTACGACTCTTGTGGGATGAAGGCGTTGAAGTTAATGATGCATATTCTGGGGAAAAGTTCAATATACGTGCAATGTTATTTTGCACAATTAACGACTTTTTGGCTTACGGTAACTTGTCGGGATACAGTGTCAAAGGACATAAAGCGTGTCCTATATGTGAAGATGATAGTTGTTATCACCAACTTGAGTTTGGAAAAAAGACCGTTTACCTTGGGCATCGAAAATTTCTAAAACCGGGTCATCCTTATCGTAGATTGCGAAAGGCTTTTAATGGAGAGCAAGAGTTTGGTGAGGCTCCTAAACCTTTAACCGGGGATGAAGTTTACCAATGGCAGGAATACATTAATGTTGTCCTTGGGAAGAGAGAAAAAGAAAAAGGTGGGAAGAGAGAAAAAGAAAAAGGTGGGAAGAGAGGAAAAGAAAAAGGGGCAGTTGCGAAAAATATATGGAAAAAGAGGTCCGTCTTCTTTGATAGTTTGATTGGCACACTTTTAAACATTTCGGGCAAGACTAAAGATAGTAAGACTTCCCGTCTTGATATGGAGAAGATGGGTATACAAAAACAGTTGGCTCCAATAGAGAAAGGAAAAAGAACTTATCTGCCTCTAGCATGTCACACTCTATCTAAAAAGGAAAAGAAGATGTTCTACGAGTGTTTGCAAGGTATTAAAGTTCCGCAAGGTTACTCATCAAACATCAAGAAACTTGTATCAATGAAAGATCTCAAGTTAATTGGTTTAAAATCTCATGATTTTCATGTATTGATGCAATAACTTCTACCAGTGGCTATCCGTGGGATCCTTCCAAAAAATGTGAGAGTAATTATAACGAGACTGTGTTTATTCTTCAATGCCATATGTAATAAAGTTCTTGATTTCAAAAAATTGGATGAATTAGAAGATGAGGCTGCCATAATCTTGTGTCAATTGGAGATGTATTTTCCGCCATCATTTTTTGACATTATGGTTCACTTACTTGTTCATCTCGTAAGAGAAATCAGAATTTGTGGTCCAGTTTATTTAAAGTGGATGTATCCAATAGAGCGATATATGAAGATCTTTAAAGGATATACGAAGAATCATCACCGACCGAAAGCTTCGATTGTTGAAAGGTACATCACAGAAGAAGTTGTTGAGTTTTGTACAAACTATTTGTCAGATGCAGATTCTATAGGAATTCCAAAGTCTCGTCATGCTGACACAGACGGAAGAGGTATTCAAGGTCTAAATGTTAGGTCAATGGCTCGGGATGTAGTTATTCAATCACATTTCTATATATTGAATAATATAGATGAGGTTCAACCTTTCATAGATACTCACAAAAGACTTATGAAGAAAAAATATCCCCGAATGAATGACAAGTTGTTATTGATAGAGCATAACAATAGATTTATGGATTAGTTTAATAAAAGTGTATCTAATGATCCTAGTGCATCCGAGATACTTAGATGGTTGTCGTACGAGCCAAAATTTTGTGTCATTACCTGGAGTGCATACGACATTGGTCATTATACCTTTTATACAAAATCAAAAGACGATCGTAGTACAATGCAAAATAGTGGGGTTATGGTTGAAGCCGAATCGATGTATTTCTCTAGTTCGAAAGTTAAGAATCTGGTATTGGCAACTACCGCGTTTTATGGTGTCATTGATGAGATTTGGGAGATTGATTATGTTATTTTCAAAGTGGCTTTATTTAAATGCAAGTGGGTTCCCAATAATAGTAATGGTGTAGACATTGATGACTTAGGATTCACCCGGGTCGACCTTGGCAAGGCATCTTTTAATACAGAACCATTCATCATGGCTTCTCAAGCAAAACAAGTTTTCTATGTTTCCGATCCATCGGACAAATCGGGGAAATGGTAAATCATTCTCCAAGGAAAATACATTCCTCTTAGTGATGAAAGTCTTGATATTCCGTCCACACCTTCTTACACAACACAAGTTCCTACCTCATATGATGAAATTGATGGAGATGTCATGCATGCTATACGACTCGATCATGAAGAAGGCATATGGGAAAATTAACAAGTACGTAATTTATTATTTATTCATAATATATTAATTGTATGTTATAGTTTAGAAGTATTTTTACTAACAAGTATAATTATTTGAAATCATAGGTATTTTGAGTCCAGACACCAGGCCAGGAGACAAGACACCAAGAGACAAGATACCAATACACCAAGTTACAATTATGTGAAGTTATGTAATGTGTGTAAACTGTAATATGGTATATGTGATATTTTATTTATGTAGGTTGTTTGTTCTGATAAACTGTAATCTGGTATATGTGATATTATGAATATGATACGATTAATATTATTATGAAAACTGTATCACAAAATGTGAAATTGTATTTTTCTGCTGTGCTGAGATATGGAGAACAATAATATAGGTAAAAAAATGGCATTAATTATAAAAGCAGGATGATATTTGTTAATTTTGCAGAAACTTTAACGACGGTTATATTTCCTAACCGTTATAATAGCTGGCACGCTGTTTGGCAAAAAATAAATATCAAAACTGTGCTGCTGGGAATTGAACCGAGGACAATTATATTTATTACAACGGTGTAATGTAAAACCGTTGTGATAGTTAGCGCGCTTTCCTATTTATTACAACGCATACAAGGTCGTCGTTATAAGTATCATATATACAACAATAATCTACATAACAACGCCCTCGCCCGCGTAATTATATGTCATTCCCAACCGTTGTTAAATGGGTTTTTCGTAGTAGTGTCTGCATAGTCAGAATCCGTATATCCTGCAAATGATGGAACACCCTGCTCCTTACTGAACGTGATATCACAATCTGTTGTACCCTTCAAGTACCTTAGGATCCACTTGATTGCTTCCCAGTGATGCTTCCCTGGATTGCACATGAACTTGCACACTTGACTAACTGCTTGTGCCAAATCCGGTCTAATGCAAACTATATCATACATCAAATAACCAATTGCACCGGAATAAGGAATTTTAGACATATCTTAAATCTCTGAGTCTGTCTTAGGACATTGTTTTCAAAGAGAGCTTAAAATGATTCACTAATGGAGTACTCACAGGCTTTGCTTTTCTTATGTCAAATCTGCTCGAAACACCTTTCACGTAGCTTTTTTGAGAAAACCATAATTTATTAGCTGCTTGGTGCCTGTGAATTTCCATCCCAAGAATATTCTTTGCAACACCCAGATCTGAAGCATGTATGAATCAAAGCACTTGTACCATTGCCTTGGAGACTGCTTCAAGCCATACAAAGACCTCTTAAATTCGCAAACAAGTCTGCCATGTCGAGTATCGTTGAATCTCTCTGGCTAGTCCATGTAGATTATATAATTTATACTATATATATCATCATGATTACAATAATAATTTCAATTTGATAAGTCCAAGCTTTTGAGATTGGCATTAATTTTGGTAAAACTAACTTGACAGCAAGATGTTGGACAAGATGTTCTAACATGAAGAACAAACTGAAGAACAAGATGTTGGACAAGATGTCATATTATGATGATTCAGCATCTTTGTCTGTTACTATGCAATTTTGATACTGCTAATTTATTTCCAGATTTCAGAATATTGTGGGAATATTTGTTTATCCTAGGTGGCATTCAAGATTGAGGAATCAGAGATTCTGTTGGAATTTGAAGATGCCGTTTTCTATGTGAGGAAACATTTTAGGAAACTTTGGATTGAAGAAACTATTCTTGAGGAGAATAAGTTGCAGATTATGTGTAACAGAATTGCTGTGTTTTTTAAGCCCAAATCCAGTCTAGTTTATGGTTATAAATATGATGGATTTAACCTAATCAAAGTGTGGAAAATTCATTGTTGCTTTGTGAGTTTTAGGGTTTGTGTATTTGTGAGCCTCTCTTATATCGTGTTGATACTAGAGCTGGACTGTTTGCATTGAGTTGTAATTTATGTCACTGTTGTGATTGAAAGGGAATTGAGAAGGGTCTCATACCTAGGAGAGTCTTAGGTAAAATTAAGCACGGGTAGTGATTAAGTGATAAGTTGTAAACCGGAGGTTGTTTAGCTTAGAATTAATATTATCTAGTGGATTTCATTCCTGGCTTGGTAGCCCTCAGATGCAGGTGTTGTTGTACACCAATCTGGGTTAACAATTAGTGTATGTTCGTTTACTTTCTGCAATTTTTATTGTGCTTCTTCTAATCATTGTGTTTAAAGCAGAGATCAAGTGTCTCGACATATCTTAGGACATCTGAGATCTGCATACCAAAATTTCAATTGGTATCAGAGCAGACATCCTACTCTATATCTGGGTGAGATTTTGGGAAGTTACTTTCTGGTGCAATAGGCAAGGAAGGAGGAATATTGAACTGACCACCCATCCTTGATGGATCCAATTATGAATAATGGAAAGTGTGCATGGTGGCCTTTATTAAGTCCATGGATGGTAAAGCTTGGAAATCTATGGTCAAAGGATGAGATCCTCCAAAGGGTAAAGATTAGCAAGGTAAGATTACTGATATGATAAAGCCTGAGGAAGACTGGGATTATGAATATTGTTTTTGGGTTTTCTATTGTTTTTTGGAAGGTACTGGACCTAAAGTTTTTTATTAGTGTTCTCACTAAGATTTCGCAATCTTATTTCTACGTATTCTCGTAAAGAGATTTGGGAAAATCAGAGCGTTCGTAGTTCCTCCTATTCTATGGGAGGAAATATATTTGGTGTCTTGTTCAAAGCCCAAGATTGAAGCTAAAAGAGAATTTGTGTCTTGTTCAAAGCCCAAGATTGAAGCTAAAGGAGTATATGTGTCTTGGTCAAAGGCCAAGATTGAAGCTAACCGAGTGTTTATGTCTTGTTCAAAGCCCAAGATTTAAGCTAAAAGGGTGTTTATGTCTTGTTCAAAGGCCAAGATTGAAGCTGGAAGAGTTTTTATGTCTTATTCAAAGCCCAAGATTGAAGCGAAAATAGTGTTTGATTGAGAGATAATTTGTCATCTCTAAACGGAGATATATCACTTATTCATCACAAACATTGAGGAATTGGTTTATAAGGGAAGTTGCTTTAACTGAGATGTGTGGAATCTAGCAATGCCACATCTTCCTTTATAAGTCTTTTCATGCTAAGAGAGGGACATTGACTTGAATGTGTGTGAAATTCTGGTACCAGGCGTGTGATGTTAAGGTGCGATGTCACAACAACACACTCTGCAATAATGGACAGAATAAGCAACAGGAAAACACAAGGAATTGTTCACCCAGTTCGGTCTAACTACCTACGTTTGGGGGCTACCAAGCCAGGGATGAAATTCACTACTTGTAGATATAATTTACAGACTCAACACACCAGTTGACAATCTCCTAAACTTATACTCTACTAGTGACTTTCTACCTAAGAAACCACTTAGATATGAGAACACTACTCAATCCCCTAAAACACTCAAAGAACAACCTCTTTGAGATCCCTTGATCTTGCTTCCTAGCTTCGATCAATCAACAACTCTCTATTGCTTCACAGCTTCTAGAGAGGACAGAAAATTCAACACCTATTCAACCTAGAATAGTGTGATTACAAGTACTCTAAACAAACCCTAGACTCTAAGCCTCCAGCTCTTGATCTTCAATCTGTTTTCTGTACCTTCTTCCTTGGTCTTGTGCGCTTTATATAGCTCCTTGAATTTGGATTGGATTTGTCACAATATTTGATCAGATTTGTTAATTAAAAACTGAATCTTTTAAAACAGATTTTATCCCCAAAATCTTTTTAAATCTTCCACCTTTTAATTCTCCAACAAACCTGCAATCAAATCTCCCATGTAACAGAAAATATCTAGCCCAAGATATTCTCATCCAATGAGTCAACACTCTCCACAATTCCAGCTAATACGCGACCCTAATAACAACAAGCCCATGCTATCATTAGCTTCAGTTCTGCAGGTCTGATGTTACAACATCACCTATGTGACATCAGACATCCACTTCAGCAACTAGCAACCTTAACACAGCCCAGTGTTAAGTGCAATGTTATGACATCAAGCCCATGACATCAAACATAGTTAACCTTCACAACTTAGTACAGCCCAGTACTAAGACTCAATGCTGCAACATCAACACCATGACATCAGCATTGAACACCTTGTTGTTTTACCAAAATTCCAGCCAATCCAGGAACTTACAATCTCCCCCTTTGGCTAATTTTGGCTAAAACAATCTCTGCATCTTCAGAGACTTCAGCAGCGGAATATCTTCAATATTTTGAAACTTTAACTTGCAGTAGTTTGACAATCTTTATATAGTCTTCATTACTTGATCTGCTGCAGCACCATCTTCATTATTGACAACAGCCAATTGGTGCTCCCCCTCAAAAACTTGAACCAGCATCACAGCTGTTCAGTAGCTCACAATGTGCAGCACATCTCCCCCTTGATGTCTGCTTTGCTGCACTCTCCAATTACTATGAATTCTTCACTAGCAGCTCCACAACTATGCTGTCTATACTCCCCCTCCACAGCTGCATCATTACTTTTCAACTAAACACCTTTTATTTTTATTCTTTTAGCAGCAACTACTCTTCTCCTCATGGCAATTTTTAACTCTCCCCCTTTTTAGCCATAATTAGACAATTATCCCAATAAAGTTAGTCCTAAACTAGCCCTCATTGTTAGCCTCACAGTCAGCAAACAGGAAAAACAAATCATAGAACAAAAAGTAGGTGCATAAACCAGCACAATATTCAAATTACAAAGCAAGCACATTTAGTGCAAAACAACAAAACAAGAAAACTAAACTACTAACAAACAGCAGATGGAATTCAGTCCTCATCCGAGCTGGTTTCATCTGCATCCTCATTACCTTCATCTGTATCTCCATTCCCATTATCTTTCTCCTGTTACAAGTTGATGATCATTTGCTCAATCTTCAATTTCCTGACAGTGCTCTTTTCTCCTCTAGGAGCAGTCTCATCCTCCCTACTAGGCGATGTTCTGACATCCCTTTCAACATGAGTATTATCTGCCTCCATTTCAGAATCTTCGATTGCGGATACTGCTAATCTGTGAAGATCTGTATCAGTAGGCTGCATGCACTCCTTTCCCTTGTACCCCGTTTACCCTTTATCCTTTCCTTAGCAGTTTGTGGAAACGGATTGATAGCTCTAAGTTTGTCTCCAAACAACACACTTGTAACAACTTTCATGGTTTCGGAATCCTTAAAGACAGTGGTAGGTCTCTTGGGAGTTAGTTTAGCAGGTCTTACAGTACCTGATTCAGGATAGATGGTGGAGAGGGGCTCAATGTCCATATGCTTGACTGCTGACCCTTCGTCTGTGCAAACCCTAGCTTTTCCTTTTGCGAAACTCTGAATCTTGGTTGTAGAAGCCATGACTCCAGTTATAGAAGGTTGATTTTTAGAGACGAGAACGTTGATTCGTTGAGAGAATGGGGATTCGGAGAGTCGAGATGTTGCTGTACCGTCAAAGGGGGTTCTGAGGCTGAGATCTTGATATGAATTAGCAATGACTTGTTCCCTCCATAAATCCTTTCCTTTTACATATTTTGAATCAGGACTCATTAACTTTGAATCACTTTTCAGCATCCTGATGTCACATTCTGATGTTATAACATCATTAGTTGAACCACTTTCAAAGGAACTCCACTGATAGCAATTATCTCTGGTTCTGACTCCTTTCATGATCACTTCATCCTTCTCATTTGTCACCAGACACTCATCCTTTGAGTAGAAGACTTTGTACCCTTCATCACATAGCTGACTTATGCTGATCAGATTAGCATCCAACCCTTGGACAAGCATCACACTATCAAGAGTGAGTCCATCAAGATTTTTCATTCTTCCAACTCCCTCTACTACTCCTTCTTCTCCATTACCAAAAACAACCTTGTTAGCATGCCCAGACATGATCTCCACCAAATGCTCCTTGGATCCAGTCATGTGCTTTGAACATCCACTGTCAAAGTACCAAGTTCCTTCTTCTGCTTCTTTGTCAGACAACTAAGCCAATAAGCACTTCCCCTTCTCCTTAGGTACCCATTGTTTAACAACTTTGGACTTGTGCTTTCTCCCTCTGTTTTGAGGCTGAGGGTATCCATGCAGCTTGTAACAAGAGTACTGCATGTGTCCATACCTTCCACAATAGAAACATCTGATTATATCATCTCTGAAGTGGTTAAACCTTCTCCCACCTTGATGATAAAGCTGTGGCTGCCACTCATAATGTTGTCTTCTCCTTCCAGAGTTAGCTTGTCTTCTATCGTGCTGATGTCTTTTACCATAGGTAGACTGTCTCCTGAACTGACGATGCTGTCTTCTAGGCTGTCTCCCATGGTGATGAGGCTTCCTCCTCCTATAATTGTAAGGTACAGCATTGTTGAAACCAGATCCATACCAGTTTTCCTGATGTTGAGACATCTGCTCTGACATGTTCTGTTTGTACCTTGCAGCCTTCATGCTCCTATGATATTGGGGAGGCATATACTGTCTAGCACCTTGAGGCTGCTTTCTCTTCTGATTATGACCAGTCTTCCTCTTAATCTTCTTAGGTTGTGAAAATCAGCTTCCTTGGGAGTAAGATTCTGCCTCTTTGGCTGATGTTGAGGCACAGTTTGTGACTCTTCCTTCTTTAGACCTGAAGTACTTGCTTCTGAGGTACCTTTGTCTTCGGCCACATATCCGATCCCAGCTTTGTCTCCAGCAACTTTTTCTGACTGGAGTATCTTGTCAAGAGTGGTTGTACCACTGTTCAACATTCTAACAGTTTTAGTCATATGCTCAAGATGAGCTTTGACACATAGGACTTCTTTCTCCAATTCAGCTTTATCATCCTCAAGCTGAGCTATTTGTTGCTTGTGGCACTTGATTTCTTGACAGACTTCAGCACTCTTAAAACACAGCTCTCTGTAGGTTGAAGCTAGCTCATCATAAGTGACTTCTCCATCACTATCATCATCAGATTCAACAATTCCTGTCAAAGCTGTAACATGCTTTGCTGACTCACTTTCACTTTCAATGTCAGAGTCAGACCAGGAAATTGTCAAACCCTTATTCTGCTTCTTCAAGAATGTGGGACACTCTTTCTTGACATGTCCATACCCTTCACATTCAAAGCACTGAACACCTTTATCTTGGACAGTCTTCTCTTCATCTTTCTCTTTTGACTTGCTGATGTCAGAGGAGATGTTCTTGACATTAGGCCTGTAGTTATAGTTCATCTTCTTGAACACTTTGTTGAATTGCCTTCCCAACATAACTATAGCCTGAGGCAGATCCTCCTGGGACTCATCATCTTTAGCTGCTGCAGGAGTGGAGACTAAGGCTATACTCTTGGGCTTCTTTTCTGGTTCTTCCTCATTCAGCCCAAGTTCAAATGTTTGAAGAGATCCAATAAGCTCATCAACTCTCATCTTGCTGATGTCTTGAGATTCTTCAATGGCTGTTACCTTCATCTTATACTTCTTAGGGAGGGACCTAAGAATCTTTCTTACCAGCTTCTCTTCTGTCATCTTCTCACCAAGAGCACTGGATGCATTTGACAGCTCAAGAACACTCATGTGGAAGTCATGAATAGTTTCCTCTTCCTTCATCTTCAAGCTTTCAAACTTAGATGTTAAAAGCTGAAGTCTTAACATCTTCACTCTAGATGTACCTTCATGAGTAGCCTTCAAAATATCCCAAGCAGCCTTAGCAGTTTCACATGAGTTGATCAGCCTGAATATGTTCTTGTCAACCCCATTGAAGATAGCATTTAGGGCTTTTGAATTCCCAAGGGCAAGCTCATCTTCTTCCTTGGACCATTCTTCTTCAGGCTTTCGCTTAGAGGTGCCTTGTTTATCCTTGCCAGCATCATCTTTTTCACACACAACAGGCGCTTCCCACTCTTTAATGACAGCCTTCCAAGCTCTGCTGTCTAATGACTTTAAAAAGGTAGTCATTCTAGGCTTCCAATACTCATAGTTTGAGCCATCCAATATAGGGGGTCTGTTGACAAATCCTCCAACCTCTTTGTCCATCTTTCACCAGAAAGTAACTTCCCTAGATCTCACCCAGAGACAGACAGGATGCCTGCTCTGATACCAATTGAAATTCTGGTACCAGACGTGTGGTGTTAAGGTGCGATGTCACAACAACACACTCTGCAATAATAGACAGAATAAGCAACAGGAAAACACAAGGAATTGTTCACCCAGTTTGGTCTAACTACCTACGTCTGGGGGCTACCAAGCTAGGGATGAAATTCACTACTTGTAGATATAATTTACAGACTCAACACACCAGTTGACAATCTCCTAAACTTATACTCTACTAGTGACTTTCTACCTAAGAAACCACTTAGATATGAGAACACTACTCAATCCCCTAAAACACTCAAAGAACAACCTCTTTGAGATCCCTTGATCTTGCTTCCTAGCTTCGATCAATCAACAACTCTCTATTGCTTCACAGCTTCTAGAGAGGACAGAAAATTCAACACCTATTCAACCTAGAATAGTGTGATTACAAGTACTCTAAACAAACCCTAGACTCTAAGCCTCCAGCTCTTGATCTTCAATCTGTTTTCTGTACCTTCTTCCTTGGTCTTGTGCGCTTTATATAGCTCCTTGAATTTGGATTGGATTTGTCACAATATTTGATCAGATTTGTTAATTAAAAACTGAATCTTTTAAAACAGATTTTATCCCCAAAATCTTTTTAAATCTTCCACCTTTTAATTCTCCAACAAACCTGCAATCAAATCTCCCATGTAACAGAAAATATCTAGCCCAAGATATTCTCATCCAACGAGTCAACACTCTCCACAATTCCAGCTAATATGCGACCCTAATAACAATAAGCCCATGCTGTCATTAGCTTCAGTTCTGCAGGTCTGATGTTACAACATCACCTATGTGACATCAGACATCCACTTCAGCAACTAGCAACCTTAACACAGCCCAGTGTTAAGTGCAATGTTATGACATCAAGCCCATGACATCAAACATAGTTAACCTTCACAACTTAGTACAGCCCAGTACTAAGACTCAATGCTGCAACATCAACACCATGACATCAGCATTGAACACCTTGTTGTTTTACCAAAATTCCAGCCAATCCAGGAACTTACATTGTGGAATCCAAAGGTTTTCCACTTACATCACTTAGATGAAAGAGAACTTTAGCCATGATAAAGGAGGGAATCCAACTTGGATTTTGAATCTACAAGTGTGCCACTTACATCAATTATCTGGAAAGGGTTTTAATTGTTTGTTTTGAAATGTGATGTATAGAGAAAATATCCTCCTACAAAGAGGACTCATGGTCTCATCTATGGGGATGTTCAATTTTGGCCTTGATCAAAGCCCAGGTTGATGCTGAAAAAAGTTGAAAACTTACTCAACTGGGGCAGCATTATTTCTATCTTGTACAAAGCCCAAGATTGAGGCTGACTGGGAAAATCATTATATGAATTCTAAGAGGAGGCTGACTCTTGCTGAGGATTTATTTAAATTCAGGAGAAGGTCTAGACTATTTTTTAGGAATCAAAAGGGAAACTAACTCTTGTTGGGGAATTAGGGAATAGTTGAATTATCAGATGTCGTGAGGCATTGATACTTTTGGGGATTTGTTGATGGTAACCTGATCCTGGCTGGGGATTTTAAAGATGAAAGCCAAATTTTGTTGACGATCAGAAGAACCTTAGAGGATGAGTTTGAATGCCTTAGAGGTTTTGACTCTCCTGGGGACTAGTGTATTGATAAAGATGACTAGGATCTATCATGTGCTTTTAGGAAGCCTGGGGGTCCTTGTATGAAGCCGAAGAGGAGGCTAGGGATGCTTCTAGGAATCATGTTGGTCCTTGTATGAAGCCCGAGAGGAGGCTAAGAATTGAGACTGTCCACGTCTAGAAAGAGTTCAAGAATGGTTTCACCAAGAAATAATCCTTTCTTTGTTAAACTGTTCCAGGGTTAAAGGGGTTAAAGAAGAGGTTTCACCGGGAAACAATCCTCTCTTTATTGAATTGCTTCAAGGATTATCAAATTGAACAAAGCCCGAGAGGAAGCTATCTTCTGGGGAGATTCATTGTATGATGCCCAAGAGGAGGTAATGATGCTTGGATAAAGCCCAAGAAAAGGCTAACTATATTTCTTTGTACAGGGGGAACTGGTTATTTGAACTAAGTTATACAGACTGAAAGAATTCTATTGTTTGAACTAGTCTAAACTGAGGATGATTTTAAATGCTAAGAGGAACTTAACAAGATATGTACAAGCATATATACAAACATATGAACAAGTATCTAAACATGTATTGGTTGGATTGAGAAAAGTGGTGGATCTTATTCTCTAGATCAGAAGCCCAAGTGTATTGTGATTGATCAGATGTTTTCTTCAAGATTGGATTAGGGGTTTGAAGAAATTAAAGAAAGTTTTGAATTTGAAGATGATTTAATCTCAAGTAAGAGAGAAGCAAAGGTGTTGGGTCTTACACTCTAGATAGAGGCCCATGCGTTTATTTGTATCCTGTACAAGGCCTAGAATGAATTAGGCTAAAAGATTTTCTATTTATAGAAGGTTGTTGGGTCTTACACTCTATCAGAGGTGTCATACCCCAAATTTTACCCTCAGATCCTGTGATCATTTTTCATATCATTTTAGGTCATCTGTCTTAGCATTTGCAATCATATAGTCCATCAATCATAGTCATGCATTTTTTATCTATTTTTGTCACTTATTCTCTGTTTTAGTTCAATTATTTTTATGAGTTTTAAGAGCTTTATTTTAATTTCGAATCCTGTTTTTATTTTTATTCCTTTTAGTCACTAATTTAATTTCAAGTTAATTTCTTCTTTTTCTTTTTTTATTATACATCATTCTTATTTGTTATTTTATTTATTTGTTATTATCATTATTATTTATTACTTTATTTGTTTATTATTGTTTAATATTTTTTACTTATTTATTATCATTCTTATCGTTATTATTATTTATTATTAGTATTAGTATTCTATTATTGTAATTAATATTATTATTAATTATGATATCTTTTATTATTATTTATTATTTTATTATTATTTCATTTCTATTATTATTATTTATTATTATTATTATTACTATTATTATTATTTCTATTATTATTATTATTATTATTATTTATTATTATTATTATTATTATTATTATTATTATTATTATTATTATTATTATTATTATTATTATTTACTATTACTGTTTTTTCTTTGTAATTATTATTTTCATTACCATCCCACAAAACCTGTAACTTGCAAAACACAACATCACGTACAGTCCATCAACACAACCAAACTTTCTCCATTACACTCCAAATTGTACCCATTGCGGCGCCTTTTCACAGCTTGCACGACAAAACCTTCTACCCACTCTGCTGCCAATACACATTCCAACACGCCACAGTGTAAAACCGTACACTGTGCATCAATACTCTCCCGATTTTCTCCTCACTTGCCTCAAGTCATTTGACAGCAACAACCCACATAATAATCCTCATTCACTTTTGATAAAAAAAAGACTCTAAAAAAATAGATGCGGATCTCTCTTATTTTCTCTGACATGAAAACATCATAAAGATCATCATCACTCTTCTTCAAGCATAAAAAAAACTGCAGCTCCCTTTTTCCTGACCCCTCTCATCAATATCGTCACCTTTACCTTCACCTTCACCTTCATACATAATCACCCCAAGTCACCTCCTTTCCTTCACCATATAGCAAAAACAACCACAACCTCAACAACAAATCACAAATCTTCAAACCATTCTCAGACCTTCCTCAAATCTCCCTAAACCTCTCAACAACAACCCAAACCTTCACAAAAAAATATCACAATTCACACACACAGAACTGAATAAAAAACGAGTAGAAGAAAAGAGATGATGAGAGATTGAAACGAAATCGTGAGCAGAAACCAAACCTAATTTGAGCGAGTGAAAAAAAAAAAGAGGATTGAATCGCGAGAAAGCTTTAGGTGGATAACGTTGGACGAATCGCGTCGTTTTGGCCTTGCTGTTTGTTTGTGTTCTTCGATTTATCTTGTTCCAAAAATAAAAAAGCGAAAACTGATTTTGTGACCGTCAATTTTTTGAGTTTTGAAAAGGATTTGGTCAAACCTGATGATCTTTACCAATGTGTTGTTACTGTTTTGGAAAATCGCGATTTGGTAAATTAAGATCTGCCTTTTTTTTTTATGGTTTGATTGAAGTTTAAATTTTTTAACTTAAGAGCTTCATGGGCTCGGGAGCCCATATTACATGATTACACACCACCATTTTTTAAACCGTCCCCTGTTTGTTTCTATGAGGGATGATGGGCCTCAAAGCCCAAATGATTCCAACCAGTATCCTTTATACCCTTCACCCAATTCTACACCCCCTGTTTTTATTGATTTTCAAATTTCCTTAGCTTTTTTGTTCTTTGGTTTGATTTCATAGTTTTTTAATTTAATTTTTCAATTTTAGTGTTTAGCTTCTATTATTTGATTTCACTTTGGAATTTCGTGTTTATTTCATTTTTATTTCATTTTTTTATGGGTCGATGATATAACAAACGGTCATGGTTTGGTTGATTTCATTAAATTGACAAAATTTTGATCAATATGACACCACTTTCTTTTTATTTCAGTTTCATTCAATTTTTGGTCAATGAAAGTCTAAAATCATTGGTTATCGATTTATCAATTTAAAATCATGATTAAGACAAGACCATTTCATTTCCATTTCAATCTTTTATTTTTATAAATTTCTCCAACTACTAACTTGTGATTTCTCTCCTTGGTGAGACTTGTAAATATTTCCCGATAAAATCTTGTGGATGACCCTCCTGTTCCTGTTATGATTTTTTTTGTTGCCTGCTTCATTTGACAATTCTTCAATACAATTCCAAAGGAAGGTTATCTTGTTGACTTATAAGTCATTCTTCTAAGATAAATGGTTGACCTCCCTCTTTTCACTTTGTGACCTCTTCAGGATCATCCCTTCTTGGCCTTATTAGAGCCATTCACCTTTTGACTCAGAGATTAGGATAGAGTTCTTAAACTCTATGTGATTCTCATCATGATGAGTATTCACTTCCCTTTTGACTTTGTTCAAAGTCTACCTCATCAATTTGGCCTTACAACTTAGACCTAGAGAGTTCTTTAACTCTATGTGAGTATCATGATTACGAGTACTCATTTCCCTTTGGAACCTTGATCATTATCAAGAGTTCCTCATCCCTAATTAGGTGAACTACGAATGCTCTAATTCCATCCTTATTAGGATACGTAGGCATGAGATGTGATGTCTTGGCGAGCATACTTAGTGTACATACCCTTAGGTCTTTACCTCTAGCATACTTAGTGTATATACCCTTAGGTCTTTACCCTTAGCACATTACCTTTAGCAAGCAAATATAACATAACACAAATACAAACAAGAGGTTCCTGTAGAGTACTACAGATACTTAGGATGCTAACACCTTCCCTAGGTATAACCAACCCCCAAACCTAGATCTCTTGCATTGTTTTTACATTGCAATTAGGGTTTTCGATCTTTTCCCTTTTCTTTGGATAAATCAAAGTTCGGTGGTGAATTTCAAAGATGTGTGATTCAAGTTAATTAATAGCTTGATATCCGATTCCCACCACAACAGAAATGGCGACTTCACTAGGGATCAAATTCCCTAAGAGTGTTAAGCCCACCTTGTCTTTATTTGTGTTATTTATATGTTTGCTTGCTTGTGTATATGTATATTTGTGAATATCTGTATATATCTTTTGTGCTTGGGTTTTCCTTATGCAGGGTTATTACTTTGAGTGGTAAGGATATGTCCTATACCCGAACTTGAGTGCACCTATGATAGGATGGTGGTACATTCAAGGAGACTTTGAGGGAGTCAATTCTTAAAAAAGTTGACTTGAGAAACCATCACTCAGTGGAGGCCCTCTTGGAAGTAGTCGTGTTGAACGAGTTATTTGTGAAAACGTTGCTACTTTCAACCTAGGAGCCCATGACACTGATGACCTTTAGTCACCCTTTCACCCCACTTTGGCCTTTTTAGGACATAGTACGATGGCTATGAGGGAGTAGTCCCAAAATAGTTGATACGCGATACTACACTCGGACGAGACTCTCTTGAGAGTATTATTAACTACCAAGTTATTTGAGAAATCGATAATATCCAAAAGATGGGTTGTTGACTCTGGAAATTTTTAGAACCCTGTTCTGCAGATTGAACCCTTAGTGCACACCTCTTCGGATGGGTAAACCATGGCTCCACACTCGTGATCTTCAAACCTAGGTCCTCATTTGTTTGCTTGTATATATGTGTATATTTGTGAATACATGTATACCTATGTTTGTGCACACATTAATACATTCATGAATAACCCATTGGTTTCAAGGAACTCTGGCGTTCATTCCTTTGTAAAAAAATCAATCAATAGAGATCATTGGATTTCGAAACAAAACTTTTCAGTTTTTCTAAAAATGTTTGCAACTTGCTGCTGAGATATTTGAAACCATTTGGCTTGCATTTGCATCGCATGCGTATGTCATCACATTTGCAATTCATTTGCATTTCTCAGCTTTGAGTCTCATCCATCCTTTGTTTGTAACCCAGCAGTTGACTTCCCGAAGCCAGCATTCGACTTGAAGTAGCTTTTGAGGGACCATGAACTCAGAAGTGCAGAGTCAGTTTATGACCAGAGCAAATTTTGAATTGATGAAGGATCAGTTGAATCAGATTGGGGAAGCTATGATAGCCTTGGCGAAGAGAGATGACAACATTCAGAGGACTTCTATGACCAATGTTGCCCAAGCTCAACCTGTGCAGATCCCTGTTGAGAACCAAGTTATACAAGAACGTGCCATTGTCCGAGATGGACGTTCCTCTTCAGTTGATAGCATGGAATATCGTGATTTCGCATTCTCTGAGCCAGATTCCCAAGAGGTAGTCCCTATGATGAAAATCAAGGATCCACGAGACGTTGAGATTATGGAAAAATATCGTGTGTTGGAAGAAAAGCTTGATGCCATTAAGGGTCGTGAAGTTGCTGATCTGAGTGCTTCGAACATGTGTTTAGCACCTGACCTTGTAATACCTCCAAAGTTCAAAACACCAAAGTTTGAGAAGTACAAGGGGGATAGTTGTCCAAAGCAGCATTTGGTGATGTTTTGCAGAAAAATGACTTCATATGTTCGCAATGACAAGCTCATGATCCACTGTTTCCAAGACAGTCTGAGTGGGGCTTCACTGAATTGTTACATGCAACTAGAGAGTAGTAGCATCCAATCATGGTCAGATCTAGCTAATTCCTTTGTGAAGAAATACAACTACAATCTTGACTTGGCTCCCATCCGCCTGCATTTGCTATACTTATCTCAAGAAAATAATGAATCCTTCAGAGGATATGCTCAGAGATGGAGAGAAGTAGCTGCTCACGTTCAACCACCCCTCTGGGATAAGGAATTGGTTTATTGGTTCATGGATACCTTGCAAGGCCCATACCGAGAGAAGCTGTTTAGCATTGTGACATTAAACTTCTCTGACTTGATAATAGCTGGAGAGTGCATTGAGAGCGGTCTGAAGAACGGAAAAATCCAAGGCACCTTGAACATCCCAGTTAGTGAGAATGAATCAGTTGTCAGTTCTCAAGAAGAATGGGAGGAAGAAAATAATTCCATTGGGGAGTATCCGACGCCTCAGCCTCAACGCTCATGCAACTCAAGTGTTCAGAGTCAGCAATCTTTTGGGTCACTGCATCAGACATCATTCTCTTCACAAGGGCAATATTCTTCTCCAAATCGAAGACCTCCTTAGTATCAACGGTCCTACCACTGTCAGCCGCGTCAGCACGCCAGTCAAAGGCCAAGGAAGCCAGATAGGCATTTCACTCTGTTACCAATGTCTTACAGTTAGTTCTTACCAGATTTAATCAAAGGTGGATTGGTAGTGCCAAAGGAGATACATCCAGTGCCTTTTCCATACCTGCCAGGCTTTGACGCCGATGCCCAATGTGATTACCATGTTGAGGCATATGGACACTCAACTGAAGACTGCAAGGTACTAAGAAGCAAAGTTCAGACTCTGCTTGACTCCGAGACGTTCTCATTCACGCCTCAAGGCATTAAAATCAACAATCCTTCACCTAATCAGGCAGGTTCATCAGACTCTGAGATGAAAGAAATTGTCGAGGATAGAGGTGAAGATGATTCTCATACTGATCTCGATAATCAACTCTGAAGATGATTATCTCAGTTTGGCAAGTCAAGAAAGGGAAGCCCAGTTCTCCAAAGCTGGAAATTTTTTGGCTCTTTCAGCATTTTTGTTGTATTTTTCTTTGCATGTTGAATTTGTATTTGCTTGTAAGCTGTTGTTTCTTTTGAATTGGCAAGATTAATGAAATGTTTATGCATTTTTTGGGTCAATCCATTCGTATTCACTTATTTTCTTTTATTTTCATAAAAAGCAAAAATATATCTTTTTCCATCCACTTATCTTCATCAAACTGTTGTTTAAGCAAAGATTAGGGAGGATGATGAAAACATTATGTCCATAACTGTTGTTGGTATGCTTCCAATTAAACTTTGCCGATGATGTAAGGCATTGTTTCAATTCCCAAACACTGGAGAAATAAGGAAGATAATCCCTCGCTAACCCCTTTGAGCTTAGAAGTTGGAGTTTTTCCTTCTTTATTAAAACCCGTAATCTCAACCTTGGGGTGGGTAGTTCTTAGTTAATTTGGCGATCTGCGCATATTAGACACCTTTCATATGAAGGTTATGCTCACAGGTTTTCCTTCACACACGACAAACAAGTGTCGAGGATGTTTTCCAGGCCCAAAGGCCAATGATGGTTTGCCGTAGCCACTAAACCAGGTAGTCACCTTCTTTCTCAATATATATATATATATATATAAACAAGCCCTCTAAGTCAAAACCTATTAAGGAGACTTAGGAAAAAGACTGGGGTATCCCGCTGACTGTGAATCCAAAAGGAACAGTTCAGGCAAAATTTAGGGATAACAAAAGAGGAATTCTCTAAAGCTTTCACTCCGAAAGTCCTCGATAGAAAAAACAATCAAATGTTGTAAGGGAGTAATGACTACCTCTAGGTTTCTGAACCATCACAAACTATCATCAATTCAATTCCTAGCCTGTAGGAACCTGAATGCATGGCCTGAGTTAATTGAACATAGGATTGAAGTTCATCATGAAGATTGGGTGGGACAAACAAACTTTGAGCCTTTATCCTTTGTTTCATGAGCCATGAACCAAGCCACGTTACAACCCTTAAAAGACCTAATTGAGGTAAGGTTGTTTTGAAAGCATACTATAGCAAGGTTGGATAACTTGACTCCTAATGATCTTTGCTGATTGTTTGTGTTGATCACTTCATCTGTCATTCTGTAAATTACAAGATCCACTTTGTTTTTGGTTATTTAATCACTCCACTGTGTATTTCATCAATAAACTTTGTTTTCAAAAGCTTGCATGAATGTAGCATTGGAATTGCCAATTTTAATGAACAATACAG
Source organism: Lathyrus tuberosus (assembly GCA_022829125.1). NCBI lineage: Eukaryota > Viridiplantae > Streptophyta > Magnoliopsida > Fabales > Fabaceae > Lathyrus > Lathyrus tuberosus. The sequence continues at coordinate 28,608,378 of JALAZF010000004.1, read as the reverse complement.
TTTGTGAAACAATTCAATATCAAAGGAATCCCAACAAAGGCATCCAGCTAGGGAATTTGACTTGGTAAAGGAAGTTTAGTCTGAGGCAATCAATTTGGAGGATATGTTAATCAACCATTCCAAGAGCTATTGAATCAGGGGCAGAACTTTTTCAAGTTCAGAATATTGGGGCAAGCTGTATTGAGGTCATTTTTATGGCAAGTCGTTTCCCAACTCCCTTCCAAGGCAATGACTCCGAAAACCAGTCGATAGAGGCAAGTTTATTTCCCAGTTGTTACTCTCACAGTCCAAGGACTTTGTTGTGCAAATGCAGTTAAACTGGGGCAGTTATGTCGAGATTCATGAATCTCTCCAAGAGTTTGAAGATATTAAAGCATCTTGTATGCTAATTCTTCTGTAAAATCCTCTTGGTATTTTCTTCTGATAGACCATGTAATATGGGGCTAAGAAGATTTGAGGATTATTTGTGGCAAGAGCCTTTGCTCGTTGTGATAATCATCATGCATGTTAGAATACAGAACTATATTGTTCTTGTGACATCTCTTGCCAGCTCCCCAGTAAGTTGTTACTTCAGTTGATCTTGGCCATTCTCCACATATCTTTCACTCCAGTAAAGAAATCAAGCTCGTGATGGCAATCCTAGTGAAGTCATGATGTTATACCTCGAGTGGATTTTTCTCTTTTCTCCCCAGAGAAGGTTGTAACCTTGAAGTAGAGTTGCTGATTCTTCATGTTTATCCCTAGTGATGGTCCAATCTGGTGAAGTCTGGCTGGGTTTCCTTGTTGAGATGTTTATTTCATCTCCAATTTTGTTTCCCCTTGTTTGTTTTGTCAGCATAAGCATAAACATGGCATTCATGCATTCATACATATGCATGGCGTCTGAGCATTTTTGCTACCATCCTGGCGTTTACGTGTTTCGTTCACTTTGGTGTTTATTCCCCAACTGACTGGGTTTGTCTCTTCTCTCCAATAGGGTCGTCACCTCCAGGCGTAAAGTGCCCATTCTTTCTAGAATTCCCCACAAAGTTTGATTCTCGTGGATGATGGTTGCTTTAGTTATCTTTTCCATGTTTGGATAAGATAAATCCCATTTAAGTTCATTCTTTAATGGTTGGAGTCTTGTTTGACCGTTTCTTTCTAGTTTGTTCCTAGATTAAACTTTGGTCCCTGGCAAGTGTTGCTTTTGAGCTCATTTGAATGTGCATTTATTTTGAACTGTGTCTCGCAGGAAGAATCTTTTACAGATCCTCATTGAAGACTAAATCTTATCTCCAGCAGTGTTGTCATAACAATATTTCCTTGGAATTTATACTCAACAAGTAGCAGTCTCCTTGAGAAGCTTGTTTTGTCATTGGTATTTTTGCAACGATAAGTGACAATCTCTCCCGAGAAGCTTATCTGTCTTTGGTGTTTTCCTCAACTTTTTTTAAACAACAAGTGGCAATCTCTGTGAGAAGCTTATTTTCTATGGCGATAAGTGGCAATCTCCCGAGAAGCTTATCTGCCCTTGGTGTTATTCAACCTTTTGTAGTCACAATTATTATTACTCTCGATCAGTCATTTCCATCAACCCCTTGAGGAATTTCTTACTTGAGCTTTTCTCTCCGTTAATTCTTTGACGATGTCACTCTTTAGTGAAAGTTTTCATTCTGTCAACTCTTTGACGATGTCACTCTTTAGTGAAGTGTTTCATTTCCGTCAACTCTTTGGCGATGTCATCATTTATGTTAGTATCTCCCCGTCAAACCTTTGATGATGTCAGTCTTTAGTGAATTGGTTTTCATTCCCCTCACCTCTTTTGACGATGTCAGCTTTCTTTCCACCAATCCTTTGATGATGTGGCTCTTTATTTCGATTATCCTTCCGTCAACCTTTTGACGTTGATAGTGGTTACCTTACCATCAACCCTTTGATGACGTCACTCATTAGTGAATGGTTTCATTCTGTCAATCCTTTGACATTGAAATGTTTGGTGAATTGTTTCTTTCCGTCAATTCTTTGACGAGGTGTCTGTTTGGTGAATGGTTTCATTCTGTTAATCCTTTGACAATGAAATGTTTGGTGAATTATTTCTTTACATCAATTCTTTGACGAGGTGTCTATTTGGTGAATGGTTTCATTCTATCAATCCTTTGACATTGAAATGTTTGGTGAATTGTTTCTTTCCGTCAATTCTTTGACGAAGTGTATATTTGGTGAATGGTTTCATTCTGTCAATCCTTTGACATTGAAATGTTTGGTGAATTGTTTTGTTCCGTCAATTCTTTGACAAGGTGTCTCTCCCATAAATATTTCTTATTTTCGTCAACCCTTTGACGAAGTCAGTTGGTTTTGTTCCATTAATCCTTTGTGGATGCCACTCTTTAGTGAATATTTCCTGATTTGGATCGTATCCGTCAACCCATTGACGATGATAAAGTTTGGTGATTTGCTACCTTACCATTAACCCTTTAGTGGTGACTCTCGAGTTTATGTATCTCTCTGTCAACCCTTTGACAATGCTACTCGTTTGTGAAGCTTTTCTTTCCCCAGTGGAGACCTTATTGCCGGTTCAACCTTCATTGAGGATCTTTTTGTTCTAGAATGTCATCGGGTCACATTTGAGTCTGATGATCAGTCATGCTAGATACCTTCATTGGAACCCATTTTTTGAGTCTGCTTCCAATAAGGTTGCTTTTTTTTCGTCCTAGAGTGTCAGCCAGTTATACTTGAACTTGTTGATCGACTGCTTTGGATGTTCCCCAGTGGAGACCATCTCTTGGTTTTACCTCCAGTGAGGATCTTTCCTTTCTAAAGTGTCTGCGGACACATTTAAACTAGTTGCTCGACCACTTTAGATTTCCCCAATTGTGTTTCAGCTTCCCCAATATTGTTGTCATCCCCAGTGAGTGTTTACTCATTACGTTGACTTTATCCCTGTTTCGCTTTCGTTTTCGTCTGCATTTTGCATTTAGCATTCCATCATTTTCATCATGCTAGAGTTCATTACATGTCAGCTTCATAGATTAGTTTTGTCCATAACATTGCATATCATTGTATCTAAGGGAAAAATTTTTGGTTATCTATATTTAAATATCTTTCACCATGATTTCACGAGGATTATCATCACTCATATCATCCGGTGAAGATGTTTAAATAGGGGCAACTGTCATACCCTAAATTTTACCCTCAGATCCTCTGATCATTTTTCATATCATTTTAGGTCATCTGTCTTAGCATTTGCAATCATATAGTCCATCAATCCTAGTCATGCATTTTTTGTCTATTTTTGTCACTTATTCTCTGTTTTTGTTCAATTATTTTTATGAGTTTTAAGAGCTTTATTTTAATTTAGAATCCTGTTTTTATTTTAATTCCTTTTAGTCACTAATTTAATTTCAAGATAATTTCTTCTTTTTCTTTTTTTATTATATATCATTCTCATTTGTTATTTTATTTATTTGTTATTATCATTATTATTTATTACTTTATTTGTTTATTACTTTTTACTTATTTATTATCATTCTTATCGTTATTATTAGTTATTATTAGTATTAGTATTCTATTTATTGTAATTAATATTATTATTATTATTATTTATGATATCTTTGATCTTTTATTATTATTTATTATTTAATTATTATTTCATTTCTATTATTTTATTATTATTACTATTATTATTATTTATTATTTCTATTATTATTATTATTATTATTTTTTTTTATTATTATTATTATTACTGTTTTTTTCTTTGTAATTATTATTTTCATTACCATCCCACAAAACCTGTAACTTGCAAAACACAACATCATGTACAGTCCATCAACACAGCCAAACTTTCCCCATTACACTCCAAACCGTACCCATTGCGGTGCCTTTTCACAGCTTGCACGACAAAACCTTATGCCCACTCTGCTGCCAATACACAGTCCAACACGCCACATTGCAAAATCGTACACTGTGCATCAATACTCTCCCAATTTTCTGCTCACTTGCCTCAAGTCATTTGACAACAACAACCCACATAATAATCCTCATTCACTTTTGATAAAAAAAGGCTCTAAAAAAATAGATGCGGATCTCTCTTATTTTCTCCGCCATGAAAACATCATAAAGACCATCGTCACTCTTCTTCAAGCATAAAAAAATTGCAGCTCACTTTTTCCCCACCCCTCTCATCAATATCGTCACCTTCACCTTCATACATAATCACCCAAGTCACCTCCTTTCCTTCACCATATAACAAAAACAACCACAACCTCAACATCAAATCACAAATCTTCAAACCATTCTCAGAACTTCCTCAAATCGCCCTAAATCTCTCAACAACAACCCAAACCTTCACAAAAAAAACATCGCAATTCACACACACAGAACCGAATAAAAAACGAGTAGAAGAAAAGAGATGAAGAGAGAGTGAAACGAAATTGTGAGCAGAAACCAAACCTGATTTGAGCGAGTGAAAAAAAAGAGGATTGAATCGCAAGAAAGCTTTAGGTGGATAAGGTTGGACGAATCGCGTCGTTTTGGCCTTGTTGTTTGTTTGTGTTCTTCGATTTATCTTGTTTTAAAAAAAAGCGAAAATTGATTGTGACCGTGAGTTTTTTTAGTTTTGAAAAGGATTTGGTCAAACCTGGTGATCTTTACCAATGTGTTGTTACTATTTTGGAAAATCGTGATTTGGTAAATTAAGATCTTCCTTTTTTATTTTTTATTTTTTATGGTTTGATTGAAGCTTAATTTTTTTAATTAAGAGCTTCATGGGCTCGGTAGCCCATATTACATTATTACACATCACCCTCTTTTTAAACTGCCCCCTGTTTGTTTCTATGAGGGATGATGGGCCTCAAAGCCCAAATGATTCCAACCAGTATCCTCTATACCCTTCACCCAATTCTGCACCCCCCTGTTTTTATTGATTTTCAAATTTCCTTAGCTTTTTTGTTCTTTGGTTTGATTTCATAGTTTTTTAATTTAATTTTTCAATTCTAGTGTTTAGCATCTATTATTTGATTTCACTTTGGAATTTCGTGTTTATTTCATTTTTATTACATTTTTTATGGGTCGATAATATAACAAACGGTCATGGTTTGGTTGATTTTATTAAATCGACAAAATTTTGATCAATATGAGACCACTTCCTTTTTATTTTAATTTCATTCAATTTTTGGTCAATGAAAGTCTAAAATCGTTGGTTATCAATTTATTGATTTAAAATCATGATTAAGACGAGACCATTTCATTTCCATTTCAATTTTTTATTTCTATAAATTTCTCCAACTACTAACTTATGATTTCTCTCCTTGGTGAGACTTGTAAATATTTCCCGATAAAATCTTGTGGATGACCCTCTTGTTCCTGTTATGATTTTTTTTGTTGCCTGCTTCATTTGACAATTCTTCAATACAATTCTAAAGGAAGGTTATCTTGTTGACTTATAAGTCATTCTTCTAAGATAGATGGTCGACCTCCCTCTTTTCACTTTGTGACCTCTTCAGGATCATCCCTTCTTGGCCTTATTAGAGCCATTCACCTTTTGACTCAGAGATTAAGATAGAGTTCTTAAACTCTATGTGATTCTCGTCATGATGAGTATTCACTTCCCTTTTGACTTTGTTCAAAGTCAACCTCGTCAACTTGGCCTTACAACTTAGATCTAGAGAGTTCTTTAACTCTATGCGAGTATCATGATTATGAGTACTCATTTCCCTTTTGAACCTTGATCATTATCAAGAGTTCCTCATCCCTAGTTAGGTGAACAATGAATGCTCTGATTCCATCCTTATTAGGATACGTAGAAACGAGATGCGACGTTTTGGCAAGTATACTTAGTGTACATACACTTAGGTCTTTACCTCTAGCATACTTAGTGTATATACCCTTAGGTCTTTACCATTAGCATGTTACCTTTAGCAAGCAAATATATCATAACACAAATGCAAACAAGAGGTTCCTGTAGAGTACTACAGATACTTAGGATGCTAACACCTTTCCCTAGGTATAACCAACCCCTGAACCTAGATCTCTTGCAGTGTTTTTACATTACAATTAGGGTTTCCGATCTTTTCCCTTTCCTTTGGATAAATCAAACTCAGTGGTGAATTTCAAAGATGTGTGATTCAAGTTAATTAATAGCTTGATATCTAATTCTCACTGCAACAAGAGGCCCAAGGATTATTGTTTAAAATAAGGTTATGTACAAAGAGATGGGACTTACACTCCTAACATAGGCCCAAAGATTATTGTGAAAACAATGATCACATCATGATTTTGAAAAGCGCGATGGGACTTATACTATAGCAGAGGCCCATGAAGTGGTTTATTTACAAAGAGGGTTGGGTATTACACTCTATTAGAGGCCCACGGGTGTTGAAATGAAGTTTGAAAGATTGAATCAAAACAAAACTCTAATTTCATATTTTTGAGATATTTTTCAAATAAAAATCAATAAAAATATGTATCATTTATTAAATAAAATCATTAATCATGTTATAAACAATGATTAAGGTTTATGAAAAAATTATTTTATTCAAATGAATATTTAAAATCATTTTGATTTTAAAAATCAAGAAAAAGAAATCATTTTAAAAACATTTAAAATAATTTAAAATAATATTTTTAAATATATTAAAAATATATCAAATAAAAATAATTTTGTGATTTTTTTGGGTGAATAAAATACTTTAATATATGAGTGATATTTGTGCAAAAAATCATTTTAAAATAATTAAAATTGATTAACACAAATAATTATAAAAAATAATATAAAAAATATCGGAAAAAAATAGTGAAAATGTGAAAAATGGGGAAAAAAATGGCATGGGTGGGTGTTGAACTCACGCCCTCCAACACAAACACACCTGAAAATACACGCTGCTACCACTGGGGTGGTGATACATCCCTGAATCAAACCCTCCCCATAAATACATAAGGGTGACTTGGTTTCTAGGCCTGGGCAAGGCGCCATGGCCATGGCTGACTAGGTTTTGGAGTATTTGCAAGAAGGTAATAATTTCTTCATTTCTCCATGAAAATGATGAAACAAAGATGGATCCTACCTAGAATTTCATGAGGAATCCAATGGTGGTCTTATAATTTTCTAAAAATGCCTACATTTTAAAACTCGATAGAGGTTTCAAAATAGGTCAATTTTTGCAAGTTCTATGCTACAACTCTATACAAGCAATAATTGCATGGAAAAACAGCTCAAACACAATAAATATGACATGTATGACATGTTCATGTTCAATATACATCAAAGCAATGCATATTTCACAAAGTTCAAGTTCTTATGCACTTATTTCTTGAAGCTCCACTTGCTAACCTTCAAGATGCTTATAACAGAAGCAAGCCAATGCTTTGGACACTCTTAATAGATCCCTTGGAAGCTTTTAGGATGATCAAAATCAAAAGGAAACCTCTGGAACAGAATCTACCTCTTTCTTGTAAAATTGGCAAAAGTGACCAAAATGGAAACTCCCTAAATTGGTGTTACAGTTGAGGAACACTTGTTGGACCAGCTTAGGGATGAAATTTGGATAGTGTTTTAAGTGTTGTTTGGCTCTCAAAGTGAATGAATCAAGACATGGCTTGAAAAATGCAGAAAAGTAAAAATTTGAGGTTTTGATGATTGACTTTCTGATTTTGGTGATTTGAGATAAAGATGAAGGTTTGAACACCTTCAATGGATGATTTGTAATGTGTTTGGATGGTTGTTTGAGTGGTTTAGGTAGTTTTGAGAATTTCAAGTTTGATCCTTGAAACTTTGAAATTTGAAGTAAGAGAGGGAGAATGAGAAAACAAGGCTTTCGTATTGTTTTGGAGCAGTTTGAATGATCAGAAATGATCCCTATTTATAGGAGAACAAGTTTGTTTTATGAGGAATAGTGAATGGATGAGGGAGCATGCTATTATCCAATGGATTTTGTCATGTAGCCTGACTTGAAGTCTAAGGTACTACAAGCCTCCTCAAGCATAGCTATATCTTGACTCAATTCAATTTTTGCAGGCTTGAACACTCATGGTTTTGGACTGAATCTGAACTTGTCTGACTTGATCCATACCAATTCAAAGTACCACATTAATGCATGAGAACAAAACTTATGTTCCATAGCTTGTCATCATGACTTTCACATGCCAAAGGATAGGATCCTTGACTCAATGGTCCAAGTTTGAAGATATCAAGTGATTCATAAAGATTCCCTCTGATCTTGGAAGAGGGCGAAGCTTGTAAGATGACAATATTGGAGATGAGAATCGTGTGGCACAAGAAATGCACAAAATCTGTCTTAAAAATCAGTTTGAGCAAGGCATGTTGTGAGGTTCATAACTCCTTGCTCAAATTGAATTAATGGGAGTTCTTGTACTCTTTAGAAAGCTTGTATATCATACTTCAACTTTGATGTTTGCATTTTATCTTGAGTTCTCTTGGATCATAATGAAAAATACCTCCAAAGTTGGGCAAAACATGAGATAAATTCTGTCTAAAAATTTCTAAGTGTCAAAGTCAAAATCTCATGAAACCCTAACTTTATGGCCTTATAACTCAAAATCTAGGCATTGTTTAGGAGTACCTCTGTTTGAAAATCTTGCTGTATGTAAGATGATCTATCATTTGAGCTTTGGATGGAAGAAAATGGTTGCTTGGATCACAAGTTATGGCCTTGCAAAGTTGGGAAAAACCATTATTTTTCATAACTTAGTGAAATTTCAAGTTTCTCAAGGTTCCCCTTTTGCAAGTAACCTCAATTTTCTTGATTTTTCTTGATTGATCATGATCCAAATCACAAATTAACATGGTTCTTGACTTAAAGAGGCCATGTTTGCCAAAAAATTCCAAGAGTCAAACTTAGTTTTGATCACAGTTGACTTTTTGTATCAGATGAATCTTAAACTTTGTGATCCTTTATGAAATCAAGTCCTTGGGAAAAATTGAACCTAATGGATGGATTCCAAAGGTGGTTTTGAGTTCCTTGAATCATGTCCTAAATTTTGATATCATGTTTTGCTCAAAAGTCAAAGGTATGGCTGACTTTTTCTAAAAAAACCCTAGTTTGTGGTCCAAATGAATTTGAATCCTTATATTACTTATGAACCAAATTCTTTGAATCAATTCAATCTTGTGAATGGATCAATATGATGTATTTGAGGTCCTTAAAGCATATCATGAGGTCTTGGCTCATGCCTTGCTCCAAAAGTCAACATAGGGACTAAATTAGGTCAAAAACCCTAATTCCTGATTTTTTATAGATGCATCCCCTAAGGCTATTTTGAACTTATAAATGGACTCATAAGGTTCTTTTGAGCTTCTTGAATCATATATTGAGGTACTGCCTCACGCCCAGATGAAAATTTCTCTCTGGAGGCCTTGGTCGACCAAAACCCTAATTTGGTGACACTGGTGATCTTAAGGCTTGATTAACTTGAAATGTTGCATTCTTGTGTTGGATTCTTGATATGGGAGACCTCTAGATCCTTCATGGATGTTTGAGAGGCTTAAAAAGTTGAAGATCATGTCAATTCTTGATTGATCATTTGCCTGAATGCTCTGAGAGGGCTCAAAAACCCTAATCCTTGGTTGAGGTAAATACTCAACAATCTTTGAAAGGATTAATGAGGTATGAAAATAAATCCATATTGTGGTGATGATTTGCACAATGATGTGAAGTCTTGTGGTAAAAAATTAGGGTATGATAGTTAGCTCAGGGTAATTCCAAAGCATTGAATGCCTTTTTCAATGGAGTGGACAAGAAAATCTTTAGATTGATAAAGAATTGTACTGTTGCCAAAGATGCTTGGGAGATTTTGAAGACTGCTCATGAAGGAGCCTCTAAAGTGAAATTATCAAGACTTCAACTTCTTACAACCATGTTTGAGAACTTGAAGATGAAGGAGGATGAATGTATTCAAGATTTTCACATGAACATTGTTGATATAGCCAATACTTCAAGTGATCTAGGAGAAAATATTCTAGAAGCTAAGTTGGTCCAAAAAATCCTAAGATCTCTTCCAAAGAGATTTGACATGAAGGTGACTGCCATTGAAGAAGCTCAAGACATAAACACCATGAAGGTGGATGAACTCATGGATCTCCTCAGACTTTTGAATTGGCAATCAGTGAGAAATCTGAAAAGAAGAAAAGCATAACCTTGGTGTCTAATCAAGGTGAATGTGATCCAAATTCCAATGAAGAATTGTCTAAGGTTGTTGTGCTTCTTAAAAAATAGTATAACCGACTGTTGAAAAAGATGGATGAGAAGTCAAGATCAAATGTTAAGACTCAGTCATCCGACATCAATAGAAGGATGGATTTTGGAATAATAACCAACAATGATAAGAAATCTAACAAATAAAAGGGAATCCAATGCTATGAATGCAAAGGGTTTGGACACATAAAAGCTGAGTGTCCTACCCTTCTCAAGAAGGAGAAGAAAGGCTTGTCTACATCTTGGTCTGAAGATGATTCTTCAAGTGAAGAAGAATCTGCTAAAAAGGTTTCTGCTCTTATTGGGGTATATGATTCTACTAAAGAATCAGATTGTAGAGAACTCACTTTTGATGAACTGGCTACCTTGTACAAGGAGTTGTGCATCAGAAGTTCAAAAGTTTTTCAACTAGGAAAGGATCAACAGAATCTTATTGTTCAACTTTATGATGAAAGATTGATACACTTGGTTGTTATCTCTGACATGGAAGATGAAGTTGTATTGCTTAACTCTAAACTTGACAATATGACAAAATCTGTAAGAATGCTCAATAGCAGTTCTGATGTGCTGGATGAAATTCTTTAATCCGGAAGGAATGCTGGAAATGTTAAAGGGCTTGGTTATAATGATCAAGTTGAGAATAAAGGAAAATGGCCTGCCATGAAGTCTGCTCAACCCAAAAGAAAGCAGAATCGAAAAATGTATAGTAAGATGTCCCAACATCAACAAAGACATCAGAAGAATTCCTCAGGAAGAAAGAACCAAGACTGGAAATTTCATCATTGTGGTAAGTTTGGCCACATAAAACCTTACTTTTACAAGCTACATGGTTACCCAAATCTGAAACTCAATCCAGAAGGAAAGAGGCTACTGTTAAAACAAAGAAGAAGTGGATTCCCAAGAATGGCACTTCTGCTCTCATAGCTCACACCTCTCTAAGAGCTTCTGTTAGAGAATACTGGTATTTTGATAGTGGTTGTTCTAGACACATGACTGGTGTCAAGAAATTTTTGGTGGATATTAAACCACATTCCACTAGCTATGTCACCTTTGGAGATGGATCAAAAGGTGAAATAAAGGGTGTTGGGAAGCTGGACTATATTGGGCAACCTAGTCTTGATATGGCATTGTTTGTCAAAGGACTTACTGTAAATTTGATAAGTATCAGTCAAGTATATGACAAAGGTCTCAAGGTTAACTTTACTAAAACTGAGTGTCTAGTAACAAATGAAAAATGAAAGCTCTAAGATTTGACTAAATTTTTGGTAAAACATGATATTGAACAAGATGTTCTAACATGAAGAAATTTGTAAAGAACAATTAGTCAGACAAGATGTCCTATCTTAAGGACTCGGCATCTTGGTCTGATACAGCAGGTTTGTTGCAGATATGTTCCAAGATTTAAGGCGTAATTAAAATATGGATCAAGGATTGATTAGATAGATATTTCAAAGCCCATGGACAACTGAAGATTATAAAAGGAAGACCAAGACCTAGGGCAAAAGGAGAGTCATTGTTAAGACTTTTGTAAAAGTATAAAATAAAGGTTTAGGGTTTTAAGAGTAGTGTGACTTTCTTGTATTGTAAGTCACTCTTTGTGTCAGTTTGATACATTGTGGTAGACATAGTTTTTCATATTCAAAAACCTGTAGGTAATGAATAGTATATTGTTCTTGGATGAAGCTTTTAAGCAAATTCAAGTATTAGTGTTAATCATGAGTATTGACTGAATATTGTGTTGAAAGGGTTGTCTTTTAATTAAACAGTTTGATACAGTCACTGGAGATTGTGTCTGTCAAATATCACTGAGGTGATTTAGGAATTAAGACGGGTTTCTATTATCTAGATGGGTTTCTAGGTAGAAGTTGCACTGGGTAGGGATTAAGTGAGGGGTTGTAAATGAGGTTGTTTAGCTCTGAATTAATACTACTGATAGTGAATTCATTCCTGGCTTGGTAGCCTCCAGATGTAAGTGTTGTTGTACACCGAACTGGGTCATCATATCTTGGTGTTATTTATCATTCTACTATGTATATTTCAGTTTATTCTTGCTCTATAATATATGTCTTAACAGATGTTGAAACATCTTTCTTCACACTATTATGACTTTGAGATATCATAATGTTCTTGTTCTGTCCTTGTTTAGTTAAGCAGAGATCAATGTCTTGACATCTCTTGGGATATCTGAGATCTGTATACCAGAATTTCAATAAAAATGAAGTTATCATAAAGGGATCCAGATCTAAGAATAATTGCTATATGTGGATTCCTCTAGAGACAGAGTGTTCATCCATATGCTTGATGTCAAAGGGGGATGAAGTAAAGCATCAGAAACTTGGTCATCTACAGAAGATGAAGAAAATCTTGTCAAATGCAGCAGTCAGAGATACCCCTAATCTGAAGATTGATGGAGGAAGATTCTGTGGTGAACTTCAGATTGGGAAGCTAACCAAGATGTCACACAAGAAGCTACAACATCTTACTACTTCAAGGATTTTGGAACTACTTCATAGGGACTTAATGGGACCTATGCAGGTTGAAAATCGTAGAGGAATGAGGTGTGCCTATGTCGTTGTTGATGACTCAACCACAGAAGCTGAATACGCAGCAACAGGGAGTAGTTACTCTCAACTCATGTGGATGAAACAAATGCTAACTGAGTATAATGTCACACAAGATGTCGTGACATTATTCTGTGATAACTTGAGTGCCATCAATATTTCCAAAAATCAATTTGAGGTGTTAGGGGGCAAATTAGGGATTTGCTTGTCAGAGGATTTATAGCAGTTAATTTGTTGTGGGAATATTATTCAAGTGTATGTGTGTTCCCAACAAATAGAGAAAGGGTTTCAAAGTCTATCATTTCAAATATACCTAAACCACTCTCACGCACGCTTCCTCCATACCGTGCCTTTATTCACAAACTGCTTTATCTCCCATCTCAAAGAAAGACCTAATCTTGCTTACCTTTCTCCAACTCTCAAGTGTTCAAAGATGTCTTACCAACATTCTTCAAAAGGTGTATCCAGGAAGGAGAATTTTTCGTCATCTGCATCTAGGGCTAAGTCTGCGAAGGTTTCTATTAAAGACGCGATTGATGTTGCTCCCTTGGCCATGGTTCCTTGCAAGCCTGACAAAATTCCAGTGAGAAGATCCAAGAACCTTCCTGCAGCTAATGTCTCAAAGACCTCTGATTCCTTCTCTAACCCTAGGACTAAGAGAGAAAAATTTAATACTGATAAGAGAATTAGTAAATTGGTAGCTAAAACTTTAAATAGGGAGTCATCTTAATATTGATGGGATTACTAGACCCCTTGCTCAAATTCCCCCTACTACCACTGTACCTGATACTAAACCAGAGGTAGAGACTAAGAAAAATGTTGATGTTGAGATTGAGGTTGAAAAGGATAGGGTTGAGGTGCTTGATCATGAAGGGTTATAAGGGAATCTTCATACTCTTGCTGATTCTATAGTAGGAGATGTTGAAACAGATGTTGGAATAGCCCCTGTGGTAAAAGAATCTCATTAAAAGGGTCAAGCCTCTGAGGGTATTACTGAAGACAGTGGGAAGAATGCTGATCAGGTTATTAATGTAGATGACTTGCCTTCTGATAATGAGGTTATTGCCAAGAGTCTTTACCCTAGTGTTGCCAAGAGGCTGAAAAGCAAAAAAGGTAAGGTTGTGGCTGTGGAGAACACCCCTATCAAGAGCACCAAGAAATCTGTTGCTGGTCCTCTTAAAGCTTGGAGCAAGGTTGTGACTATGTCCAAAAAGAGAAAGGTTGTGTCTGACAATGAGTTAGACTATGATGTTGAAGAAGATATCCAGGACATCATTCAAGTCAAGAAATCTGCTTCTAAGAAGAAGCCTGCTGTTATTCCTAAGGCTCCTCTGGACAATGTGTCCTTTAATGTTGCTGAAAATGTGGAAAGGTGACAATACGTGTACCAAATGAGGGTTGCTTTGGAAAGGGAGTTAGGGAAGAATGCCTTACAATGCAAAGATGTGATGAAGCTGATTGAAGTTGCTGGCTTAATGAAGACTTTCACAAATTTTGGTCCTTTCTATGAGAAGCTAGTCAAAGAATTTGTGGTGAATATTCTTGAAGGTTGTGTTAATGTAAATAGTGAAGACTACAAGAAGGTGTATGTCAGAGGAAATGTTGTGACATTTTCTTCCACATTGATCAACAAGTTTTTGGGCAGATCAGAAGATCCTCAACCTGAGCTTGAAGATATTGATGATCAGGTGTGTCAGGAGATCACTTGTAATACAATGAAGCATTGGCCCAACAAAGGAAATCTTCCAGCTGGGAAGCTTAGTTTGAAGTATGTAATTCTTCATAGAATTGGTACTATCAACTAGGTTCTTACCAACCATACCTCAACCATCTCCATTGGGCTTGGGAAGTTCATATATGTTGTTGGTAAAGAGAGGAAGTTTGATTTAGGTGCTTATATTTATGACCAAATTCTGAAGCAAGTATCATCAACTGCGATTAAGATGCATATCTGTTTTCCTTCTCTCATCTATGGTATAATCTTGGATCAGTATCCTGGTATCTTGGTGTTTGCTGATTATGCAATGAAAACGGAATCTCCTTTGAATATGCGCCATAAGCTATTTGCTGGGGATCATGTCCTAGATATTATTTCAACATCTGTTCAAACATCTGCTCTTGCAACCTCAAAGGATGATACTATTGCTCAGCTGAAGGAAACTTGCAAGGATCTAGATGCAATCATCAAGTCTAACACAGCTAGGAAGGCAAAGCTTAAATAGTTGATACAGGTCTTGACAGCTGAACAGGACAATGGAACTGTAGCTGCTGGTGGTACAGATAATGCTGAAAAGGATGCAATAGAAAATGATGAGGTTGATGCTGAAGATGTTGAGTCAGATGATGATGATCTTAATGGAGAAGAAGAAGAGGAAGAGGATGATGAGGCTACTGAAGATGATATCTAATTTTAGTTTTATTCATTTTTTTGTAAGGGCTGAATGCCCAAGATTTTTTTTGGCACTTCATGTGCTTGATCTGTACTTTAAACTTTTGTTCTGTTTGTGTTAATGTTTGGTTGTTTAGTTAGTTAACTACCTTTGTTATATTATGGATAAAAAGGGGGAGTAATACTAACTTAACTAACCACTTCTAACCATTGGCTGCTGTTGAGGGGGAGAGTGCTAACCACTTTTTGTAGAAGAAGGAACTGATTGAGGGGGAGGCTATATTATTTCGGCTGCTATTCTGATTTTTGCCTCTAATTTTTTGTGTATTTGCATGCAAGGGTTATTTAGTTAGTTTTATCCAAAATCAACCAAAGGGGGAGATTGATAAGTTCAAACTTTTGAGATTGACATTAATTTTGGTAAAACTAACTTGACAGCAAGATGTTGGAAAAGATGTCCTAACATGAAGAACTAACTGAAGAACAAGATGTTGGACAAGATGTCATATCATGATGATTCAACATCTTTGTCTGTTACTTTGCATTTTTTATACTGCTAATTTATTTCCATATTTCAGAATATTGTGGGAATATTTGTTTATCCTAGGTGGCATTCAAGATTGAGGAATCATAGATTCTGTTGGAATTTGAAGATGCCGTTTTCTAAGTGAGGAAACATTTTAGTAAAGTTTGGATTGAAGAAACTATTCTTGAGGAGAATAAGTTGCAGATTTTGTGTAACAAAATTGCTGCGTTTTTTAAGCCCAAATCCAGTATAGTTTATGGTTATAAATATGATGGATTTAACCTAATCAAAGTGTGGAAAATACATTGTTGCTTAGTGAGTTTTAGGGTTTGTGTATTTGTGAGCCTCTCATGTATCATGTTGATACTAGAGCTGTATTGTTTGCATTGAGTTGTAATTTTTGTCACTGTTGTGATTGAAAGGGAAATGAGAAGGGTCTCATACATAGGAGAGTCTTAGGTAGAAATTAAGCACGGGTAGTTATTAAGTGATAAGTTGTAAACCGGAGGTTTTTTAGCCTATAATTAATACTATCTAGTGGATTTCATTCCTGGCTTGGTAGTCCCCAGACGTAAGTGGTAGTGTACACCGAACTGGGTTAACAATTACTGTGTGTTCGTTTACTTTTTTCAATTTTTATTGTGCTTCTTCTTGTCATTGTGTTTAAAGCAGAGATCAAGTGTCTCGACATATCTTAGAACATCTGAGATCTGCATACCAGAATTTCACAATTTATAAAAGTACTAAATAAATCAAACTAAATTAAAGAATTAGAATTAAAAAAACATTTTATAATAAATTAGACATAAATAAATGATTAAAAAATATTAAACTTTAAAAATTTGATAACTGTATCTTTAATTTTTATTTTTTAAAACTAAAGTAATTTTAATGGTGTATAATTGATTTTAATGTGTTTGAATATTTTTTAAATAGATTTAACAATATCACCAAAAAAAGAATTTTAAATTAAAACTTATATACGGGAACCGTTTATTATTGATTCAAATAATTTTATAAATAATGTCAAACCAAAAATAATACTTATATACGAGATAAAATACATTAATTATTAAAATATTTTTATATATGTAAATAATTTTAGGCACGGGCTTTATAATATTTTTAAAAATAATAAATTCTTTTGGTTAATAAATTTGACTTTTTTTATTATAAATGTTCAATAATATAATGTAATGTGAAATTTGATTTTGATGGTTATTAAAATAATAATTATTTTTAAATATTTACTTTAAATTGTTATTGTCAAAAAATTTATATGTTTTAATTAACTATGAGGATTTTAATTAGTTAATATATATTTTTTATTTGTCAATTTAATATTTTTATTGTTCTTAATATTTTAGATGAAGTTGATAAACTATAAAAAATAAAAAAACAAATTTTTACCAAATTATAATTTTTCATTTTTTTTAAAACACAAAATTAAAACAATTATAACATAAACATTTAGTTATTGATCAAAATATAGAATAATAATAGGAACAAATTTACTATTTATTCAAATATTTTTGTGAATAATTTCAAAACACAAATAATATTTATATAAAAAAATATATTGTTGATTCAATTTTTTTATTTATACAAAAATTATAGACACCAGTTTATCATCTATTTTAAAAATAATAAATTTTTTTATTAAAAATTTTGTTTTTTCTTTCATTTTGTTTTTATTAAATTTTATAAATAAATCGCGTATCATACCAGTACCCGTGCCTACGTACGAATATTTTACTAGTTATTATAGAAGAAATATAAATAAATGTCTTAGGGGGATTATATTATTTTATTTCTGTTTCGGACTGGCCCAATGGCTAGACATGGCTCAATCCACTTCTACACCTAGAACGACCCAATAGCCTAAGTACTACCAATTGAGGGTAAAGTTAAGCACTTTCTCTTCTGCCCCTCAGCCGAGGAGATCTGTCCAAGGATCAGCTGCACTTCGTTACATCTTTGCCCGTCACGCACGGTTCAACCATCCAGGAACGGCCGCGACGCCCTTGCCTGCAATTACGCCCTTGCTCGAGGCAACGGCTAGTTTCGAGCATATATGTCCGTCTCAGCGGCTAGTTTATAGCAGTTACCTATTTTTGGGGAACGTTTTCTCGCCCCAAAAATAAGGACCAATGGCCAAGCATTGGGGGCATTATAAAAACGATCTCCCTTGAGAGGGTCGGATGTTCAATATTCACTCCAATAAACATCCTAAGATACACTTGCATTGTACTTGTCTTATCATCTCCCGATTCTTACTTTAGCATCGGAGAGCCTTGCAGGTACACCCCCTCCTCCTCCTTGGATCCCAACATTGTAGATGAAGTCTCTGGCCCATTTCAGGTTCTGATCAACTGAAAAGATCAGTGGCGCCGTCTGTGGGGATTTATGTTTTCCTCGTCTTTCTTTCCCTGAAAACCAAAGATCAAAGCAGCTTTTCAAGATTTCAATCAAGGCCAACTGTGATACCATCCACGATGCTCACAACACCTTCATCTCCCCCATCAACAAGACAGACAACGACGGGGAAAATCCCTTTCTTGGAGACGATGTTCCTCAAAAGAGGGACAGAGTCACCACATCTTCTTCTCCAGATTGCGCCAACAACGCAGAGGTCCAACACTCTGAAGACCAGAAACTCATCCCAGTTCCGCCCAACACCAACCCGACCATGGCAGCTCTGGTCGAAGCCCTTAACAAGACGAACCTTCTGATCCTATGGCAGAATGCAAGAATTGGAGCCTTGGAAGAGATTTTCCGTCCAAGATCTCCTCCAACAAGACGTGAGCAGCGGAGATCCCGAAGCCCTTCTCCCCGGTGAAGAAGAAAATGCCAGACACCTGCTGAGCAAGAGTCCATGCTGATGAGAAAGCGCGACCATACTCCTCCACGGAGCCAGCTCTCCCCAGGGTCCAAAAGAATAAGAAAATATCTGCGGGCAGAGAACCGATGCTCGCCTCTGCCCAGACCTAAGGGTCGGTCACGAACTCCTTCTCCCCATCGAAATTGCGATCCTCAACCCAACAGAGACATCCACTCTCGTTTGTGGTCGAGCAGCAACAGTGACGACGATGAACCTCGTGGCCCATTATCCCAAGAGATCATGGTCACTCAGTTACCCACATCTAGGCACATATGATGGCACAATCGATCCTGACGAGCACATCGAGAACATCAATCTCTTTCTCGACTACTGTGGCGTCCGAGGTGCCATCAAATGCAAGTTGTTCCTAACGACGCTGAGGAAGGGAGCAATGTCCTGGTACAAGAGCCTCCCCTACGAATCCATCACCTCATGGAGACAGTTGGGGAGGATGTTCTCGAGGCATTTCACAGCATCTCTCCATCATCCGATGACAGAAGCCTCCCTTAAGGCTATCATCCAAGGGAAAGATGAGTCTCTTCGAGCTTACATCAAAAGATTCAACAAAGAAGTCGTTCAGGTCTCCATGATTAACGGCATGAAAAAATATTTGCTAGAGCGTGGGCTCCGTCCCCGTAGCGACTTTTCCAAGGTTGTTGGCATCGAAACTCCAGCAACACTAGATGCCCTCCTCCTTAAGGCTCAGGCATACATCCAGTAAGAAGAAATGGAAGTAGCCAACACTGCCCGGGACTCGAGGCACCAAGAGAACGCCCGGTCCATTAAGCACAACGACTCCTCGTCAACTCATTGGGAAGCAGATAAAAGAAGGCATGACTTCCCCCGAGAATCCAGAGATCACAAAGGGCCATCTGGCTGTTTCCACGAATACACACCTTTGACCACCTCGCGCGAGAAGATTCTCTCCGAGTGGGCGAATTCGGAGTTCCGGCAGGCAGGCACTACTACAAAACGCGCAAACAACAACGCCCAAGTCACTACACTTCTACCAAAATCGTGGTGATATCTCTAAACTCATGCGCTAACTTTATATTATACTTTTTAATTAAAAATTGTATAGAGTATAATAACGATTGTAAGTATAACTGATATGATAGAAGCCATCTTTCATGGGTTCGAACCTCCGTTGTTCCAAATATGTTTTTCATTTAAGGTTAGGCGCTCCTTTCTTTTTTATTTATTTTTAAATAAGGGATATCACTACGGTTATTATTAGTAACCGTCGTGATATAGTTTGCTATTATTTTAAAATATAAAATATAATTACGATTGTAGTTATCATCCGTAACGAAAAGTGATAGTTTTTAATATATAAACGAAACTATATGTGACCTAGTTCATATCTGCCATTTCTCTAAAGAAAACCCCAACACAACCCTCTCCTCTCATGAATCTTAACCAATATTTGATGGGAGCAACGTCGGGCGCTATTGATCTGCTACAGTTCCACAATTATTTTCAATAAGAGGTGCGTTATTGACTCAATGTATGTTGATTTTTTACAGTCCCACATGGGGTTTTGTTGCTTAAATAATGTATATTTTTCTATTGTGTTGCATGTTGTTTTGTTGTATGTTATTGTTGTTGTTGACAAATGTTCTCAAAACAAGAACAAAACATTGGTAAGTCACAAGATAGAGGCTTCTTGTGACTTAGCAATGTTTTGTTCTTTAAATTCTTATGCAGGTTGACAAGTTTAGTTTATTATATACTATGTATATTGTTTGTTTCACTTACCTTTTAATGAAAATGCAATCATTTATATTGACATAGAAACTTATAATCTGAAAATTAAGATGTATTTGAAAACCAACCTATATCAATCAATGTTTTTCGGATCGTATCCATCTCCTTCAGCATATTTTATGTTCCTTAACACATAATATATAGTTTAATGGTTTGTTTGCTTCAATTCATCGATATAATTTACAACCGCGTTGATAAGCGACAATGATGAGGTAAACTATAATAAAAGATATCCATGAGTAGAAGGAATCAGACCATTGAATCGTATATTATGTGTTAAAGAATATAAAATATACTAAATGAGACGGATTCAATTTGGAAAAAATTGGTGTGTTTAAGTTGGTTTTCAAGAATAGTTTAATTTTCAGATTATATATTTCTTTTCCAATTTGAATGGTTATATTTCATTAAATAGGTGTATGGTAAACCAAGCAATATACATTTGTATATAATAAACTATGGGTACTTTCCACGACGATTGTCTACATTAACTATCATCTAATGTAATTAATTTGCTGCTGGGTTTCGAACCCAGTACCTTATGTATCACAACGGTTGTTAAGAATAATCATTGTGATATACCACGCACTTTTCAGAATACAACAACGGTCACAGGGCTGTGATTATAAGTAGCGCATTTACCATAACACTCTACATAACAACGCCTTGATCTGCATTATTACATGTATTTTTTCAACTGTTGTTAAATGGGTTTTACGTAGTAGTGAGGGGTTCATTTCCCAAAGCCAAGCCGAACACGGATAAGACAAAGTACTGTCGGTTCCACAAGAGTCATGGCCATATGACGGACAAGTGCATCCATCTCAAGGATGCAATTGAGATCCTGATCAGAGAAGGGCATGTGAAGTAGTTTGCGAAAGAAGAAGGATGATGCTCCTCGACAGGAGGCCTAGGAATCAAAGAAGGTTGCGGAAAAAGTACCATCATCGGAAAATACCAGCTTCAGGTCGCCATGAGCATCTCGCGACCAGAAGATTTCTATGTCTATCCCTACTTCGCCGCACATAGCCCATGGGAAGCTTTCCCCTCTACCATGGTTATATCGGGCGGAGGATTCAACAAGGTGACCATGGGGTCGGTGAAGAGGAAGTTCAAGCACCTCATCAGCATGAGCTCGAGCCGGAACTCTACCCTCGACAAGGTCCGGGGAGATTCAATTCCCATCACCTACTATCGCGAGGAACTCCTCGGAGGAGTCGTCAACTCTAGTATTCCTCTGCTCATCAGGGCGCAGATGGCCAACTTCGATGTTCGGCGAATTCTGGTCGACCAGGGAAGTTCGGTCGACATCATGTACTCCCAACTGTTCTCCACACTTCAACTGAACGAGAAACACCTGACACCCTACGTGGGATTAGATCTCCAAGGCTTCAACGGTTCAGTCACGAAGCCCTGGGGATACGTGGAGCTGATTGTCACATTCGGGGAAGCGAAAATGGCCAGATCCATCAATGTCCAGTTTCTAGTGATCAATTGCCCGTCCCTCTACCAGTGCATCTTCGGACGACCAACACTGGTTGAGCTAATAGTTGTGCCCTCCATTGTGCACTTGAAGATGAATTATTACACTTTATCTGGGCTCGTCGCCACCCTACACGGAGACATAAAGGCGATGAGAAGATGCTTCGAGGCAGCCTCAAAAGGGATGAACACCATCGCCCCTCGACCGAAGACGTCTAGCAGGCATGCCCTGCCCTGCAGCTTCGACGAGACGAAACCGCTTCTGTACGTCGACTCCATCGACCTCGACAGCCGTTTCTCCCAGGACGAATTGCGGGACCAGAAGAAGAAGGGGAAGGAGACTCAGTCATGCTCGAGCAGTCCCTCAACATCAGTAAGCAGCGGAGAGCCTGCCCATCCTTTGCGGCCAATCCCTGATGGAGACTTCGAGCTAGTCCTCCTCGGAGACGACCCCCACAAAGGACTAAATATTGGTACCGGCCTCCTCGAACTTGCGAGGAAGCAGCTGAAAGCCTGTCTCAGGGAGAATGCGGATATATTCACCTAGAGAGCCTCAGAGATGCCTGGATTAGATCCAGAGGTGGCCTGCCACCAGCTCACCATCGACCTCGCCATTAGGGCAATAGCTCAACATAGGCACAAGCAGTCCCCGAAAAAAACCGAGGCTGCCGAGCAAGCTGTAAAAGACCTCTTAGAGGCAAATTTCATTTCGGAAGCCAAGTACACTACTTGGTTATCCAATGTTGTACTTGTAAAGAAACCTAATGGAAAGTGGCGTATACGTGTTGACTATACCGATCTCAATATGGCATACCCTAAAGACGTTTATCCCCTTCCCAACATAGATAAATTAGTTGATAATTTTGTCGATTTTAGATTGTTGTCTTTCATGGATGCGTATTCTGGCTACAACCAAATACCCATGGCCAAAAGAGATAAAAAGTACACAACTTTCATGATCGAATCGGGCAATTATTACTACAACGTAATGCCCTTCAGCTTGAAAAATGCTGGCGCTACCTACCAGAGAATGATGAACAAAGTCTTCTGGGAAGAGATCGGGGATATGCTCGAGGTTTACATGGACGACATGATCGTGAAATCCCTAGAGGAATCTGACCATATGGGCAGGAAAGTTCCACGGCTTCTATCTGACAGAACGAGGAATCGAAGCCAACCCCGACAAATGCAGACCCTTCTCCAAATTCTCCACGCCGAGCTCGAATAAATCAATCCAATCTCTGAATGGGATGCTCACCTCGCTGTCCTGTTTCGTGGCAAAATCTGCTCAGCACACACTCCTCTTTTTCAAACTCCTCCGCAAAGAGGCGGCTTTTTAGTAGACGGAGGAATGCGAGAAAACTCTCCTCCACCTAAAGCAAGCGCTATCGGAACCTCTGGTCCTCTCCCGACTGGACAATGAGGAGACCCTCTATCTTTATCTCGCCGTCGTAACCGAGGTCGTAAGCGCAACCCTCATTCAGGAAACGCCGAAAAGGCAAAAGCCCATATACTTCACGAGCAAGGCGCTGCAAGGGCCAGAACTTAGATATCAATAGATCGAAAAAATGGCTCTGGGCCTCATCAATGCAGCAATGAGGCTAAGGCATTATTTTCTAGCGCACACCATCGTGGTGCGCACGGACCAACCCGTAAGGCAACTGTTGGGCCACCCAAAGCCGACAGAATGCTCAAATGGCCGTTGGATTTCTCCGAGTTCGACATCCAGTAGGAGAGCAGAAAAGCCCTCAAAGCCCAGGTGTTGGCCGATTTCGTGACGGAGATGACCTTGCCTGCCTCCCCGACTCGAGGAGCCCGCAAGTGGATAATCTTTGTTGACGGAGCATCCAGTTCGATGGGAAGCAGGGCAAGCGTCATCTTGGAAAACGAGGAAGGCATCCTCGTCGAAGTCTCGCTCACCTTGTCTTTCCCCACCTCTAACAACCAGGCGGAGTATAAAACTTTCTTGGCAGGTTTACGCCTCGCCAAGGACCTAGGAGCTGAGGAGGTCGTGATTTGCACAGAGTCCTAGCTCATGGTCCTCCAAGTACGGGGAAGTATCAAGCCAAAAAGGAAAACCTCTTCGAATACTTGACTTCGGTTAAAGAAAAAATGATGAAGTTCTGGTCCGTAGAAGTAAAACACGTTCCCCGCGAACACAATGTCCAGGCAGATGTCCTGTCAAAGCTAGCGAGTACAAAAAGGAAAAGAGAAAACAAATCCGTCATCCAGGAGATACTTCATCGACCAAGCATCGAGAGGACTTCCACGACCCTCGACATAAACGTCATTAGCGACAACGACTGCTGGATGACCCCAATCTACAACTACCTTGCCAAGGATGAACTACCATTTGACCCAAAGGAGGCTAGCGTGATCAAGCACAGAGCTTGTTCCTATGTACTGGTCAAAAATAAGCTCTACATGCGAGGATTCTTCATTTCTCTCCTCGAATGCATTGAGGAAAACATGGTCGCCCACATCCTGCGCGAGATCCACGAGGGAATCAATAGTCAGTACCTTGGAGGAAGGCCCCTCGCCAGAAAAGCTCTACGAGCAGGATATTATTGGTCGACCATGCAACATGATGCTAAAGAGCACGTGAAAAGATGTGACAAATGCCAACGTCACGGGGACATGCACCTGGCACCTCCCAACGTGCTCATGACAATGTCCTCCTCGTGACCATTCGCATGGTGGGGCCTGGGTATCCTAGGATAATTTGTCGTAGGATCATATTAGAAAAAATACCCGATAGTAGGCGTGGATTATTTTACAAAATGGATAGAGGCAGAGACTCTGGCCAAAATAACTGCCCAAAACGTACTTCGTTTCTACAAGAAAAACATTCTTGCCCGCTTCGACATACCCCCGGCAATCATCACCGAGAATGGGACACAGTTCACAAACAAAAATTTCCAAGAGTTCGTCGCCAAACAGGGCACCAAACAACACTTCGCGTCCGTCGAACACCCAGAGACGAACGGGCAAGCCGAAGCAGCTAAAAGGGTAATCCCGCAAGGTCTCAAACGAAGACTCGGTGAAACAAAAAAAACAGTGGGTCAAGGAACTGCACAGCGTGCTCTGGGCCTACAGGACCATGCCCCATTCGACAACCAAGGAAACACCTATCCTTTTAGCATATGGAACCAAGGCGGTGGTCCCCGTCGAAATGCATGTGCCCTCTAGGTGGACTGAAGCTCCCCTAGACGAAGAGGCGAACAACGAGGCGCTGAGGGAGGAGCTCGACCTCGTCGATGAGGTCTGATTAGGGGCAGCCCTCCGCGTGGCCTCGTTGAAACACAAAATCGAGACACAATGCCAAATTCATACGGCGAGACTTCCAAGTAGGCAGTCTCGTCCTAAGGCAAAATCACAAAGATTCTCGTGAAGGAAAACTCGCCGCAAACTGGAAAGAGCCCTATCGTGTTCTAGCAAAAACAGAGAATGAAGCCTACTACCTAGAACATCTTAACGGGGAAGAACTCGCTCGACCATGGAACGCCTAAAAGGTAAAACAATATTATAGCTAAGGCCACAACAGTCGGCGTGCTCCGTCGAAACGACGAGCACAATGTACCGACCAGAAGTGTGTGCCTCGATGCAAGCGCTGCATGGTAAAATCAATCAAGGTAAGCTTTTGCTCTAGAACGAGCAAAAACCCTGCCCGACAGCAGTCCCTCGACCGAGCCCGTCGTCGCCACCGTACCACGAATGGCAGAAAGTCCAGCTCGCAAAGGGAAGTTCACGCCGTAAACTCAGGCCACAAACATGACCTGAGCTCTGCTCTCTTGCCCGATAACTACTCCAGGCCTCTCGACCAGTTCCCCTCACTGTCGAACAAAAATTTGTCGAGCAAACCCCATACAACGGTGTCATACCCCAAATTTTGACCACTAAGATTTCCCATCATTGTGCAAATCATCATCACAATATGGGTGAACCATCATGCATCACCAAATGCCTCAAGGGTTGTTGAGCATTCACTACAATCAAAATTAGGGTTTTAAGCCCTCTCAGAGCCTTAGATAAAGGATCAATCAAGGAATGACATGATCTTCAACTTGTCTAACCTCTCAAACATCCACAATGGATCAAAAAGGATTCCCACTTCAAGGATTAAGCACAAGGTTGCTCCCTTCTAGGTGGATCAAGTCTCAAGATCGCCAGTATCACCAAATTAGGGTTTTGGTCAACCAAGGCCTCTAGATGGGAAATTTCATCTGGGCATAAGCCAAAGATCCAAAACACAGCCTAATGTACTCCATGGAACCTCATGGACCCATTCATCAAGTCAATTTGACCTCAGGGGATGCATACATAAAAAATCAGGAATTAGGGTTTCTTGACCTAATTCACCCCTAAGTTGACTTTTGGGACAAATCAAGAGCCAAGACCTCAAGACATGATTTGAGGGTCTCTAATGAACTATATTGATCCATTTGGAACAATGGATTAATCCAAGAAGCTTGAGCAACAAGTCTCAACTTCATCAGAGCCACAATTAGGGTCTCGCGAGAAAAGTCAACTGTAGCTTTGACTTTTGACCAGGACATGCTCCCAAGCCCTATTACATGCATCAATATACCCTATGACACCCATGGAACATGTCCATCAAGTTTGATTTAGGTCAAGGATATGGTTTCCTGAAGAATTGCACAGTTTGGAATTCATCTGATAAAAAGTCAACTGTGCACAAAAGTCAACTTTGACTTTTTGAGATTTTTCACCAAAATGGATTTTTAACCCTAAAATGATGTTAATGTATGATTTGAATCATCATTCATCAAGAAAAATCAAAGAAAGTGGGATAACTTGTAAAAGAGGTAACCATAAAACTTAGAAATTTTTCTAAGTTATGGAAAAAGTACCACTAATACACTAACTTTGGAGGACCATAACTCCTAAACCACAAGGCCAATTTTTTTCATCCAAAGATGTATTTGTAGCCCTCATTACCCTCTACAAAAACTTCAACTAGACCTAAGTCCAATTCATTAAGGATTTTGAGTTATGGAGTGATCAAAATCAAGAAATCACACTTTGTTTCAACACTTAGTGAAAATTTCACTAAGTCAGATTTTGCTTCACTTTTTGCCAAATGTAGAGGGATTTTTCACTTGGAATCAGAAGAGATCAAAACCAAACTTGTTCAAATAGTTGTTGTATCATGTAAGGGCTTTCCAAAATGGCCAAGAACATTGCCAAATTCAACTTACACCATGAGATATGACATTGTCAAGTTGCCTTGCTGAAATCTGTCAAAGGCAAGGCAGATTTTGCATTTTGGCTCGATTTGCCAAAATCATCCAAATTCAAATGCTCCTATCCACTTGGACACATCTGAGGATTGAATCTAAAGGGGACAATCACTGAGCCAAGCCTCCAAAGTCCATGGAACAAGAAATAGCATGTTGAACCTAGAATGGCCAAAATAGGGACAAGACTCCAAATTTGGATTGAAGCATTCAATGGAAGCATCAAGGTGGCATGGACTGAGCCATTCTCATCTGAAATCAGTCAAGACTTATCCAAGACCAAGGGAACCAAAGCTCTGTGCCCTAACCTCTAGTCAATGGCTAGAGGAGACTTGGATTTCCATTGGACAACATTGGCCAAACCTACTTACCAGCTGCCATTCACTATTCCTTGCAAAACAAACTTGCTCTACTATAAATAGAGCTCAATTGTGATCAGTTTGAGTACACCAAAGCCATCAAACAGATGCTTTCCTCAAAATCTCTTCTTTCACTCCAATTTTGCCTTCTAAGGCAAGTCACTATCGGGTTTTGAGTTTGAGAGCAATTCCAATCAAACCAATCACTCACACACCTCACATACATCACATATGAGCTGATCAAACACTTAGATCACTTCTGAAACACCAATTTCACAAAATCACCAGCTGGTTGCTCAAATTTTCAATCAAGTTGCAGCTGAGGTACCACAAAGTGATCCAGCCAATTTCAATCAAGTCCAACCATTCAAACACACTCCATAGGGTGTAGGGAAGCTGTGCAGATCATCACCACTCATCTGTAACACCTCCAAATCAAAAATCACATTGCACTTGCTGTCACGGCTTAGAGGTAAGCATATACTTGGTCATCTCTCAATCTATGCATATTTCCTCGCACAATAATTTGGCCATATATTCATAATCATGCATGGAATGTTTTCCCTCAATTAATTGCATTGTTTTAATCGTGTATCAAAAATCATAGCCTTCATGCAGAAATTAGGGTTCTTGAGGTTTCTTCGTGATTTCATGTTTTATGTTTAATTTAAATGAAATTAAGTGTTATAGACATGATCGTGAGGTTGAGACGAGCATAATGATATGTGGATTGCGTGATATGATTACGTATTCAATGAGATTGGATGGAAAACGCAAATCAGCCAAACCCAGAAAAACGCGCGTGTTCTTGCTTGTGTTCTTGGCGCCTTTTTCACAAATTTGAATATTTGAATTTTGTGATTTTGTTTAATTGATTCAAAAATTAATTTCTCTCTGAGTTTTAATGATTTTGAGTTGATTCTTTTTTTAATAATTCACAAAAATGTTAAAATATTTTATTTTCCCAAAAAATCCCAAAAATATTATTTATTTCATATAATTGATATTTTTGCAAAGAATTAATGTTTTAATTGTTTTTGACATTTTAAATATTTTTTCTACATTGATTTTGCAACTTTTAATGCTTTCTAATTATTTTGTAGGTCAATACTTAATTTTTGAAGCATTAATCCAAGATCACAATTTGTTTTTCCTATGTTAAACAATTTTGATCATTTTAATTGAATTTTTATTCAATTAAATACATTTTTGAAAACAAATTAGGGTTTTTGGATTAATTCAACCCTCATAAATCATTTTCAAAACTCTTTGGGCCTCTAATAGAGTGTAAGACCCAATCCTTTCTTGACCAAAACATTTTGGGCCTCAGTGTATTGTATAAGTCCCGATACCGTCAAAAACGAACGGCGCGATCGTCGCCTTTTCAAAATAACCCTGGGCCTCTCCTTGAGCTATAAGACCCATTCAAAAACACTTTGGGCCTCTAATAGAGTGTAAGACCCAATCCCCTTTTAACCAAAATCAGTTGGGCCTCACTTATTGTATAAGTCCCTCTGCGTTAAAAAAAAACCTCAGCGCGATCGCCATTTTAAACGAAAAACCAACTGGGCCTACCCTCGTGTTATAAGCCCCACTCTTTTTCTTTAAACTTTTTGGGCCTCTTGAGAGAGTGTAAGACCCATCCCTTTGTACAGAAAATATTTTTTGGCCTCAGTCACTTGTATAAGTCCCTCTGTACAAATTCAACAGTGCGCTCACTGATAAAACCCTGGGCCTCTCCTTGAGCTGTAAGCCCCAAATCTTTCTTTTTCAAAGCACTTTCTCCTTTGATTTTGAATATACTGTTGTTTTCAATCTTTCTTTGTTGAACAACTAACCAAACAGCATGGAAGCTCTACAACCGAGTAAGTGGTTATCGCTTTCATTTACCGCTTTCATATACATATAACTGTATTGTGGGGCTGTTTCACTGTAAGTCTTCTTTCATAAACTCATATCGACTGTGTAATAATAGTATAGATATTTCGAGTTTCCCCGGCAACTACGTCTAGAACTAGGTGACGCCGTTTCATTTATTCGTAGAAATAGACAACTAGATCCCCAATAGGATCACCAGATACAGTCTTCTCTTCGGCTGTCCTCATTAGGAATTGTCAAGAAACTCTACTCCCAGAGATGAATGTATTCTCCGTGAATGGCATCTTTGAGTTTATTCCAAATTCTCGAACTTTCCTGACTTTGATCTATTCTCGGTGAATAGCATTGCCTTGAATTTCTCGGGGTTTGGGGACCCACGGGCTTCTTAAAAGCATCGGCCTCCTCTTGGGCATCATACAAGGACCCACAGGCTTCCTAAAAGCAACCCCGCCTCCTCTTGGGCTTAGTACAAGGACCCTACGGCTTCTTAGAAGTATTCACAGCCTCCTTTTAGGCTTCGTATAATGATCTCTTCCTCCGGGAATGATAGCCTCCTCTTGGGCTTAGTACAAGGACCCGTCGGTTTCTTAAAAGTCTCCAGCCTCCTCTTGGGCTTCGTACAAATTGTCCCGACGACCTCCTAGAGGTATAGGAACAGAACTTAATCATCTGCATAGAACAGTCCTTTCGTAGAGTCTACTACTGTTTCTCAAAGCATAGTACAAAAGATGAAACTCTAGACTTGGACAGTCTAATCTCCTTGAGTCTCAAAGACATTCTCAAGTGACCCCTTCAAGAATAGGAAGGAAACCTGCAGACTCAGACAGTCTCAATACCCTTCGAATTTCCCGCTTCCTTAAAGAACTGGAATAACCCGGATCCCTGAGTCAAAATCCCTGAGTACAGTGTTGCTCATATAAGAACTGATTTTCTCTTTAAAATCAGTATACTGGACCTGTCACTTAACTGAAACAGTAACCATAGCTTCCTCTTGGGCTTTGTACAATGATTCTCCCCAGCGGAGTCAAACAATGTTTAGCCTCTCTCTCGGGCTTTGTACGAGACACATAAGAGACTCCCTTGCTAAGTCAATTACCCCTTTTTGCCTCCATCTCGGGCTTTATACGAGATACAAAAAGGTTCTTATTGAGCCAAATAAACGATAGCCTCCATCTCGGGCTTTATACGAGATACCAAAAGATTCCCTCGTTGAGTCAAAACCTTTTAGCCTCTCTCTCGGGCTTTGTACGAGACACATAATAGCCTCCTCTTAGGCTTTATATAAGAAAACCACTGGTTGATCCAATCAACCTTTTAGCATCAAAGTTGTGCCTCGTTCACAGTACACAAACATCAACAACTCCTTCCCCTTTCATCGGCAAGCCTCTGGATCATCTACATCCATGCCACTGTCCCTCTTTTAGCATGAGAATTTCCTAAGGAAAGATAGCATTGCTCTACACTGAGTTAAAGTCTTCCCCTTCAGGTTAAAACCCCCTATAAAGGAAATTATGGCATTGCTAGGATCCGCGTATCCCGGTTAAAGTAATTCTCCTTTATAACCAGTCACCCAACAGTTGTGACAGACAAACCCTTCTTTAGAGATGACAAATTCTCTCTAAAGTCGAGGTCCTTCAGCTTCACGTCTTGGGCTTTGAACAAGACACAAATAGACTTTTCAGCTTCATATCTTGGGCTTTGAACAAGATACAAACTACCTTTCGCTTCACGTCTTGGGCTTTGAACAAGACACCAAAAAACAACCATTTTCTCCCATAGAATAGGAGGAACTACGAACGCTCTGATTTTCCTGTTTCGGTAAACGGGAATACGTAGGCATAAGATCGAAAGAAAAGATCTTAGCGAGCACACTAAACAAAAACCCAAAATCCCATATCAAAAGCAGTAATTCAAAAGCATCAGTCCTAACATCCTAATCCTTGTTCCCCGCCAGAAACCTTCTGTCTAGATAAAAGGAAAGAAAACCGTATTGGCGAAAATACAAATAACCAGTACAAAGGCCCCCCCACATTGATAGCATCCGTAAACTAACAGACCGCTGTTTAAATTCAGTATGCAAAGCAGGGTTAATTGGAGACATCTATTTCCCTTCCTTCATCAGCTCACAATAGGATAAAAAATGAATCGACCTGTAGTTTAAGCTCAACTGCAGAGAGCGACCAGCGCTTAAGAACCGCGTCCAAAATCGCTCGCTATAAACGGTCACTCACGACGAGCAGCGCATGACACTTAACAAAATTTATCAAAGTAAAGACATGTATGCACAAACATCCAAAATAACTCATACATAAGCGGCCACCACGACCGAAATTATATAACAAAAAATAAACGGCCACGAGGACCGCGATTATAATGATTACATAAAAAAAGGGCCAAGCCCCATTAAAATAAATTACAAAGTACGACACGCAGGCCAAAAATACAAGCAGGAAATCAATCAACGGTCGGTTGTGGATCCTCGTCGGCTGACTGCTCGTTTCCCTCTGCAGACTTGAGGAAATCCGGGATGACAATCTGGCCTTCCACCACCTTGTGGAGGAACCCTGTCCCTTCGATGACCAGCTCGACCCCGGGGTTCATAACCTTCAGCTGCTCCACCGCATTATTGAAGGCATCCTCGACAACCCCTAGGCAATCTTCCTCAGCTTGGTTGATACGGGCAACGAGCTCGGCGCGAGTCTTCAAAATCTTCACCTCATCGCTCTCATCCTCAGCAGGGGCCGTGGTAGCCCGTAGAGCAATGATCATCTCCTCAGCGACTTTCTTCTTCGCAACCAAGGTATCCCGCTCCCTAGTAACCTTGGCCAGATTCTGTTTTAGCTCATCTGCCTTCTTCGTCGCCGCCTCGACAGCCTTCAGATTCGTCGCTGCCTCCTCCGCAGCCTTCAGTTTCTCCTCCAGAACCGCATTGGCATCTTGGGCCTTCTTCAACTTCGGCTCCTGGATGGCCCCTTCCTCCGTATAGACCAATGCCATGTCCAAGACTCTCATTAGAGCAGCAACATCCTCTAGCTCAGAGGATCAAGCTCCTCGAGCGCCAAAGATTATGCCCGATGAAGGGTAGGGGAGGGACCCTCAAAGAAGCTCCTGTTGTGGAAGCAGGGGGCAGCTTGAACTTTCCCTTCTCCCCCTCGTGAGTCAGGTCGAGGATGTCCTCCGTCCGGGGGCGCTTGGGCTTCGAGGTTACAGGTAGCAAAAAAGTGTGGACGGCAGTCGCGACAGAGGAAGAAGTCCCTGATCCCGCTGGAGACTGACCTGCCTGTTCGCCAAGGCGACTCTTGCCGACTTTCTTCCCCAGCTTAAGCTTGGCCGCAACACTTCTCACCAAACGTTCCTGAGCAGTGGACATGGTGCCTGCAAAATAACGAACACATGTTAGTAAACAAAAAACACAACAACACGGGACAAGCTAACAGAAAAAAATGGCTACCCAGAAGTTCTAGAGCCTCCTCGCGCGTGCCGCATTCGTGGAGCTCCTTAGTATTAATATATCAGGCCTCCGCCTTAGACCCCCCTTCTTCGTCAAGAATAATGTCCCCGCTCTTGGTCACGCACTGGGCAGGGAGAAAGCCATCAACAAAAGCCACCAGCTTGTTATAGCTGGCCAGGTCATCCTCCCCTAGCATGGGCGGCTTGGCTATGTATTCCTCGGTCTCCCTAGTAAATTGGTCCTCGCTCCAGGAAAAAAGGAACTTCAGCACCCGACGCCCCCTTATCCTGCTCTGCTCGTCAAGAATGGGCTCCCCGTTTTCATCTGTAGAAATCTCCCAGAGGAATAAGGAATCCTTCGCCCTATCCGACACAGGCTCCACTATATAATACCGTTCCTTAAACGTCTTGATGGACTCGAAGAAGGATTTGAAGAATTATCTCCCCTGCTTCAGGGAAACCCATCCGAACTGCCCTTGCACGACCTGGCGTTGGAGGTGGAAGACAATAAAGAAGAGGGGGAGAGTGGCTCAAATCTTCAGATACTCGCATGTAATCTCGAATGCCTGGATAAAGGCAATAAAGTTCGGGTGTAGTTGGGAGGGCGCCAAGTCCAGGTGTACATAAACTGCCACCTGAAAGTCCGTGAAGGGCAGCCTCAGCCCAATATCCTTGAAAACAAACTCGTACATGGGAAACCTCTCGCCGTAAGCCGAGCAAATTCGTTCGTCCTCCCCAAGAAAATGGACCTTCTAGTCTTCCTCGACCCCCACTGTCGTGAAGGCATCCTGAGTGTGGAAGGAAAAAAGGGAGGCATGCTCCCAAGGCTCAGCAGTAATCCAATCCTGCCCAATACCCTTGGGAGCGGCGGTTTCGTCAGCAGTCTTGAGAGCGGCGGTTTCATCAGCACTACTATCATATGAGGAGCTCTCCTCGGACAACTCTCGTTCAGGCATTACTTCGTCCTCGGGATTGCGAGACATCTCCTTTACCTGAAAACAGAGGACAAAAGTGAGTTCGATGACATAATCAAATCCACTCTTCCGCCGCTAGTCAAGTGAAAGGGCGCGTGAAGGCCCAAGGACAGCGTCCTCGACCGAAGCCCTTACTCAAACACCGCAACGAATGTGCGAAGAGATTCTGCATGATAATCCCTTAAACCCTTACGGGGAGATCACTTTCTCTTATGCCCCTCAGCCGATGAGATCTGACTAGGATCAGCTGCCCTTCGTTACATCTCTGCCCGTCACGCACGGTTCAACCATCCAGGAACTGCGCCATTGCTCGAGGCAACAGCTAGTTCCGCGCATATCTGTCGTCTCAACGGCTAGTTTCTGGCAGTTTCCTATTTTTGAGGAACGATTATCTCGCCCCGAAAATAGGGACCAATGGCCAAGCGCTGGGGATATTATAAAAACTCTCTCCCTTGAGAGGGTTAGGTATTCAATATTCACTCCAACAAACATCCTAAGATACAATTGCTTTGTACTTACCTTCTCATCTCCCGATTCTTACTTTAGCATCGGAGTGCCTTGCAAGTACACCCCTCTCCTCCTCCTTGGATCCCAGCATTGTAGACGAAATCTCTAGCCCATTTCAAGTTCTAATCAACCGGAAAGATCAATTTTAAATGTAGTTAATCTCATACTACTACACTACAAATTATAGGCGATTAAATATAATGGTTAATAGCCATTTTGCCCCCTGCCATATATGTGCTTTCCGAAAAACCCCCCTGTAAAAAAAAACTTGCAAGAATTCCCCTAACATTTGAGGATTCTCTCAATTGTGACCTTCAACACATCCAGTCACCAAAAAACGCTTATGTGGCAGTTTTTTTTTAATTTATTGTTGGTTTATGTTATTAAACAAATAAATACTCAAAAACTTTGTTTGAGATGAGTGTTGAACCCACAACCTTTACAATGCAAGAACAAAGCTTCTCCACTAGGCTATCTCTCGTATGATGTTATTATTTTGCACTTAAATGTATATATCATATTATTAGCTAAATATATAGTAATCGCTACAATTTAATTTGATAATTAACTATTAATAGTTTAATATAATTTTTTTTAACATAATTATTTTCTACAGTAAATATTTAATTTAGTATTTATTTTTAATAAGTTTTAATTAGTTTAATTTAGTATTTATTTCTAATAATTTTTATTTAGTTTAGTTTTGTTAATGCTACAGTATATTTACTTTTTAGTTTTAATTTTAGTTTAGTTTTAGTTTTATTTTTGTTTATTTAGTTTAGTAATTTTAGTCATTATTAACTTTTTAAAATAGTTTATTAAAACAAGTTTTATTTAGTTTACTAATTTTATATTAATATTAGTTTACTAATTTTATATTATTCTATAAATGTTATTAATAACTCCAGTTTATTAATTTATATTAATAATTTTTAATTTGGTTTAATTTAATTTATATTAAAGCATAAATATTATTGTAATTTAATTTATTAATTTAATTTATTAATAATTTATTAATAACATAATAATTTAAAAAGTATATATTAAAACATATATATTAACATAATAATTTAATTTATTAATAATGTTAATAATTTAATTTATTAATTTATACTAATTATTTACTGTAAATATTATTTAAATAGTTATAATAAATTATAAAAGCTATAGTAATAACAATGTTAATAATTTAATTTAGTAATAATGTTAATAATTTAATTTATTAACTAAAACGTTTAAATGCTTAATTTAAATCTTATTGTATTTAAAATCTACTGTATTTAAATGCTACGTTCAAATTAGTTATACTAAATTATATACTAAATAAAAGCTCTTAAATACTAAATATTAAATAAAAGAATAAATACTACATACTAAATATATACATTTGAAAAACAATACATATCATAAAAATACAAGTGGCCTATTGGTAAAGACATTTGCATGTGGAGGTGAGGTTATAGGTTTAACACCCACCTTAAACAAAAATTTTGAATGTTTATTTGTTTAGTAACATAAACCAAAAATAAATAAAAAACAAAATGCCAACGTGACAATAAAAATAATTCAAAAATAAATATAAAACGTCACCTCGTCATTCACATAAGAAAAAAAAACTGTCACATTAACGTTTTTTGGTGACTGGATGTGTTGAAGGTCAAAATTGAGAGAATCTTCAAATGTTAGGAGAATTCTTGCAAGTTTTTTTACAGAGCGTTTTTCGACAAGCGCCTATATAGCAGGGGCAAAATGACTATTAACCCTAAATATAATTACATATAAAAAGTGGTCAAACATTATATAGTCTGTATATAACCCACTAAAAGCTGTTGGAAAAGAGGAACAGTAAATCTAGCATAGTCAATTTTATAGTCCCTCTTTCAATTCTTTTAAAGATTCACATATAACGAAACGTTCATAAAAAGTAGGCACATCAGTTAAAAATTGCAGAAAATTTGATACTTTCAAGCTACTTTCTCCAATCGTGTTTATAAAAGAAAGTTGACTCTTTAAATTTATTAAATAATTTATATATCTAATCTAAAATAAAGTAGTATTTAAATTTGAATTGATGTTGTGTCCCTAATTATAAATATTCAGGCGTCACATTATTAAAATTGGATTCATTATATGAACATGAGCAGCACTGTGGCTGAGGTTTTAGCATGAAATAGAGGCAAGGTAATTTGGTGCAGAATTTTTTGAGGAACTTCTTTCTAATTTAAGATTGGTGCAGAGTTTATGAACATGGATAATGGCTAATTTAGAATACAGACCAGATCCTTCATGCTCTGTCTCAGTCTGATAGAAGAGTCCACCAGTATAAATAACTTGGAAGAGTTTCCTAAATGTTTGATACTTACAACAACAGGAGTATGTATTATAAATCAATCCTTGATGCAGGGTATTTTAATGGTTTTAACATTTATTATCTTGATATGTGCCTATAAAATTCTTTAATATGATCAATTCATTCTTACCAAACTTGTATCCATGCAATATCAAAAATTTGTAATGATGTGTTGCTTTCAATATGCTTTTTGTTTATCTTTAAATTGTGAATTGTGATTTACTTTCAATGTGCTTTCATCAAGAGTTCTTGCACAATTTAATCCATATATGATCAGTTATATGAAAAATTTTTGAAACATGTGAAACAGGAGACTTGTTATAAGAGACTAGAAAATACTTGGACGTGCACATCATAGACAAAAATTGCATATGAAACTGCATAGAAAATACTTGTATCTATGGAATTTAGACTTTTTCACTTCACTTGCTATTCAATCTTTCATCACCTAGTTACAATTTCATATTGATTTTTATCATGCATACTAGTATGAAAACATACCTAATTCTTGCAATAAAAAAGCCTAAAAGATAGCATTCTAGCCTACCTTTCTAATACCATTCTAGTAACTAGATTTTGGGGCTTCAACTCATACTAAAATCTTACATGACTTTATTTCCAAGTTTATACATGTTGTATAAATAATTTATACCAAAATTTAAAATACCTCATCCAAAAGTGCAGCACCAGCAATTATGTAGAAAATAGAATCATGCTTCCTACAAAGCATTCAAGTTATAAACTCTAAGCCTAGGGACCAAACAATTTGTAGACCATTTCAGTTCTCAATACTTGTCTTTAATGCATATTTGAGTAGATTTTGCAGCTGTAATGAGGCCTTAGTTACTCATTAGACAGTGAATTAATGTAGCCACCAAAACAACTTAAGTGTTTGGAAATGAGTTAAAAAGGTCACAGACATGCGTATATGTTGAAGCTACAAATTGGAGCTTCACAAATTTCACATCAATGTGCATTGGGATGTTAAAATGAGGCTTCAAACTCATTACCAAACACACGCTAAGTCATTCTCATCTTACCCTTCTCTTAAGTGCAATGTCAAGCTCGTTCCTGTTGTGTACAATTCTAGAACAGTTAAGCTTCATAAGATTTAAAACTATTATGCAGTAATACAAGTATTGCAAAGAAAAAAGAAATAAGGTTACTTGTTTTGTCCCCATTCAACTTCGTATCCCTAAGATCGGGCCAACAAGCAAAATTTTCATCTATCCATTTTCCTACGACCAATACCTATTCATAGTTCAATTATGAACCGTAAATTCTGTCTAAAAAGTTCAGACATTAGAACTATGCAGCAAAACAGATATTTCGGAGAACTTTTCAGTCTATAATTTCATTACAAGTCATACTATAACTATAAGCAGAGTACATAATCATTTCAAATATTACACCCATGAGCTAAGCCATAACAAGTTACTGCTTTTGTTATGATAATGCAGGGAATAGAAGATGGTATATTTTAGAACCTCTTACTTTGCAGCAGAAGCACTAGCATGCTTATCTGTTCCAATTACATTCATGTGTTGGCTTGGCAGATTTCAGAACCTCTTCGGTAGTTGGTGTATTTGTATTAGCCCGCTGGGTGTTAGTTTGAGAAACAAACATTAAATCAAATCCATAGAAGATATTTACTAGAGTCGATGAAGAAAAATAAGAAAAATAAAAAGCAATAATGTAAGTAAACTGCATATTGTTTATGTTGAAGTCGCCTGCAAATGACGAGGATGCAGATATCCATTGTTGGGTCCACTGATCTTCAAAATCTAAAACTATGCACCATGGTAAATTCTGGCAGCTTTATGGACAGAAAGTACTAAACCACATTCAATTGAGTGATGGCACTGTCAATGAGGTAATTAAATATCAACTAAAGAAAGACAGACAAGTGATCTATACAGGTATTGGTAAACACACATAACAAAAGAAACAACAATGACAAAAGTCTTTTTTCCCATTATGTGAAGCAAGTGCATAAATGAAATTATGTTATAATGCTGAAATATAAATTCAAGATAATAAAAGTATAAATAAAAAATCATCTTACCTAATTTTAATCTTTAAATAGACCTCTCGCAATCATTTCATGAACAAGTTTCTCCGCCTTATCATTTTCATCTTTATCAAAAAGGGAACGGATGATTATTTCATAAGTAACAGCATTTGGAATGCAACTACTATCTTTCATTTTTGACAGCAAGGCCAATGCTTCATCAAACAAGCCCTCGTCACAAAACCCTTGGATCATAATGGTATATGTATAGACATCTAGATCATATCCTTTGACCAAAAGATCTTTAAAAACTTTTCGTGCATCCTCTAGTCTTCCACTTTGGCACAACCCTTTAATAAGAATACTATATGTACACAAATTTGGTTGAATACTCTGGTCTTTAAATTTTCGTATCAATGCAATTGCCTTGTCAATATGGTGATTTTTACATAGAGCATCCAATATAGAATTGTAAGTGAATATATTAGGCAGTTGACCTCTATCATGCATCTCATCCACAAGCTCCAAAGCA
Source organism: Lathyrus tuberosus (assembly GCA_022829125.1). Lineage (NCBI taxonomy): Eukaryota > Viridiplantae > Streptophyta > Magnoliopsida > Fabales > Fabaceae > Lathyrus > Lathyrus tuberosus. Next base: position 28,569,266 of record JALAZF010000004.1, on the reverse strand, counting down.
TATGAGATTCTACCTGATTTGCACACGCCATCAATAAGGGCATTGTAAGTTATCGTATTGGGAATTATTTTTCTGTAATGCATTTCTTTGAAGAGATTAATAGCTTCATCCACCATTTTAATCTTACAAAATCCATTAATCATGATAGTGTAGCTCCAAATATCAGCAGCCACTCCCATCTGGGCCAAAGCGTTGAATATATCATTGGCCTTGTTCACTTGTTTACGCATGCAATATCCATCCATTAAAGAGTTATATGCAACAACATCGGGTTTTATGCCTTTTTTTCATCATGGCAGCAACCACCGCTTTAGCTTGTTTCATTTTTCCTTCCTTACTAAATGCATCAACCAATATATTAAAGCTATACACATCAGGGTTGATATTTTTTAATATCATTTTGCGAAACAAACCAACAACATTTTTCAATTCACCCACAATGCAAAAGCCATAGATTAATGCATTATAAGTAAAAACATCAGGAGAGATTCTCTTAGCAACCATTTCAGAATATAAATCAAAAGCATCATTAACAAGTTTACTTTTGCACATACTATCAATAATAGTGCTGTACATTACCACGTCAGGCTGAATCAATTTCCCATCAACTTGTCTGAGCAACTGCAGGGCTGCTGCTGTTTCTCCAACTTTGCATAACCCATTGATCAATGTCCCATAACTAACTTGGTCCAAATGAAATCCTAGGGCTACGACCTTGTCATGAAAGTACAATGCTTGATGGAGTTCACCTTTGAGACAGAGACCCTTGATGATTGTATTAAAAGTTATGGCATCTGGATCAAAACCCTTCTTAAGAATGTTGGCAAATACAGAAAATGAAAGAGAGTTTAGACCCAATTGACAAAAGCAATTTACCAAGATCAAAGTGACTAAGTTTGAAGGAATTCCGGTTAATTCCAATTGTCGATGAAGTGAAATAGCAGTGGAGTAATGGTTAGCCTTGACAAGGGAACCTAAAATCTTACCAAATTGGATGATGGGTGGAGTAGGATTCTGATGGAGCAAGCGATTGAAGGAGGAAACGAGATCGTGTTCGTATAACCTTGATGAATTTGAAGAGAGGAAACATCGTCGAATGAGTTGATTAGGGTTTTGAAGTTCAAAATTGGCAGCAGCATACCTAATAGTTGAAAACAACATTGTGATTTGCGTTGCAATGAAATGAATGTTGCTCTAAAGAAATCTTTCAAAAGTCGATTATTTGATTCGTTAATTTGGAAATATTGTTGACTCAATAGTGTTTGGTTTTGACGAAAATCATTTTGAATTGATAGTAATAAAATAAAATGGCAAATTCTTAGGTACCTGTTGTTTTGTAGGGGTACTGGTACTCACGTGAGATGAATGAATCATAAATAGTCATTTGTCATATTTAATTGAAATTTTATTTAATAATTTTTTTATAAAAATTAAATATGGAGTTTACATAATTGTAGAAATATCCCTCTCAATTCTTTTTTTTTTCTCACAATTTTATGCAATTTCTCACTAATATCCAAACGCTCCACACATTCGTCCATCCATCAGAAACGGAACAACCTCCCCGCCTCCACCGTAAGCCCTACTCTCTATCGCTGCTTTCCACCATCTACTTCTTCCCAGCCATTCGCTAAACTTCGCACCGGCCATCACTCATTTGGAGTTTCAATGTGGGTTTCAGAAATCCTACTTTTTTTCCTTTCTCGATTTGAAGGCTTTTAGGATTCTCGACATGGATCGGCTCATGGGATTTTAGGGTTGAGGTATTCTAAATTTGTTCGGATTCTTTATTTTTTTTTGTTTGTTGGTTTGTTGAAAATAAGCTTTTTGGTTGAATTTAACATGAGTCTGTTGAGTTTCTTGCCTTTAGGGTTTAGGGATTCTTAATTTTTGAAATATTAGAGGTTGGTTTGCTATTTATATATTTGGAAATAAGCCTTTTGGTTGAATCTAAGTTGAATCTGAGTTTTGAGTTTTGAGTTTCTTGCATGAGAGTTGAGAAATTCATAATTTTTGGAATCTTAAGGTTCTTTTGCTATTTATATATTTGGAAATAAGCTTTTTGTATGAATCTAACTTGAGTATTGTGTTCTGAATTTTGAGTTTCTTGCCATTAGAGTTGAGAAATTCATGATTTTTGGCATCTTAGTGGTTCTTTTGCTATTTATATATTTGGAAATAAGCTTTTTGTTTGAATCTAACTTGAGTATTATGTTCTGAGTTTTGAGTTTCTTGCAGTTTTGGGTTGAGGGATTCTTAATTATTTTTTGAGAAATTTTAGAATTTTTGGAATCTTAGAAGTTCTTTTGCTACTTATATATTTGGAAATAAGCTTTTTGGTTGAATCTAAGTTGAATCTGAGTTTTGAGTTTTAAGTTTCTTGTCGTTATGGGTTGAGAGATTCCGAACTTTTTTTGTGAAATTTCATAATTTTTGGAATCTCTTAAGGTTCTTTTGCTATTTATAGATTTGAAAATATTCCTTTTGGTTGAATCTAAGTTTAGTATAAGTTCTGAGTTTTGAGTTTCTCACCAGTAGGGTTGAGGGATTATATTTTTTCTGAGGTAAATTTCATAATTTTGAATTGAATATTGTAATTCTTGTTTTTCATTCATCAAATGGGGATTCTTTTGGTTATCATATAAGAGTGTTGGAAGAAGAGCATTTTAATGCATCTGATACAGATGGAGATGGTCGTTTAAACTTACCCGAATTCCATGAGTGAGCTTCTTTCTATCTACATTTACCTCCTGTGATGAATCAATGGCAATCCTTTTACTAATTTTGTAAAAATGTCTTGTAGTTTTCTTCACCCGGCTGACAGCAACAACCTAAAGCTTCAACAATGGCTGTGCAGGGAGGAAGTCTGGTAACTCCCATCTTACTTGTTACATATATATACATCATAACCTATATGAAATAATCAAAGTAAATATGTCATCCAACCATAATAGTCTATGCAATCATCTGTCTCCTCTAAAAGAAGTTACAATATTGGAATAACTTTTTAAAGATTGGTGTCGAGTATTAGAAAACTTGAACAGTATTTGTTTTGGTGTACTCTTGCTTGACATAACCTTTTATGTCTTTATAGGGAATGTGATACCGGCAGAGATGGGAAGAATTACAGTTATGGTGTACTCTTGTTTCCATAAGATCCTATGATGAAGAAAATTACAGTTATTCACATCATTCTGATGATTCGAAGAATGTTTACGCCAAAGTTGTGTTTTCTTAGCTTGACAAAAATGGTGACGGGTATTTACTGTTATCTTTTCCCATATTTATTCTAATTTCTTAAAATCAATATGATAATTTCCCTATTATTTAGTACTATCCATTTTTTGTCTTGGTGTTTTCAACTTCCATTTCAATTTGTGCAGGTATTTGTCAGCAATTGAACTACTGCCTATAATTGGGAAAGTCCACCCATCTTGGCATTATTATATGCAAGGAAGCAGGCGGAATACTTTGGTTCACAGGTATTGCATTTAACATTACAGTAATTGCACTCTAATTGTTGACAGCGTTCATTCCTTTCTTACAAGTCATCAAAACATGTGAATTATTTTTGTTATCACATTGCATTTCATATTTCTAATCAGCAAGCTAATTTTTGTATTGTAGATGGTATATCAAATCACTAGATTCTGGAGCAGTATAAAAACTAATTTGAATTAGAAATTAACTAAATAACTCAATGTTAATGGTTAATTATGTCACAAGTGCAAATGAATACCGCGCTAAATGTGTAGTGATAAGATGTGTACCAATGATTGAGCAAGAAACTATGCAACATCTGTCGGATAACTTGCTTTAAATTCAAGAGTAACCTTTCTGACTCTAACATCATTAAAATATGATCCACATTAAAAGTCAACATAGAAATATATGGGTTTTATTGTATTTTTTTCCACCTATTTTTGTAGAATGTTACTGCCTCATTCTAAAAAATATACTTGTATTTTTTCAGGGGGATAACTTGCTTTCAATAGCTTCTGTTAGCTTTTCAGAGGAATTCACTTCATCACTTGAAAATTGCTGGATAATGGCAGTGAGTTGACATTCTCTTGCTTTGAGTTTCTGTATCATATCCATCTTTCTTGACCCTCAAAAAGATCTTTATTCAACCTTGACACATTCAGAACGTTAGTGAACCCTTAACTATTTCATCTGGATAACAATTAAACAGTGAGGATTACATTGTAAACAGATGGTAAATTAATTGGGTCAATTAAAGTTAGAAAATCTGGGACTGAGAATGAACATGGCCCAAAATATAGTGACTAAAACTCAATCCAGTTTTGATTTATTATTTGTTTGAACTTTGGTTGGTATACCAAAAAATATGTACCTCAATTGTTCTTAAGTATAATTTAACTCTTCATGGCTATAACTTCCTACCAAGGGTACATATTTTTCACAGGCCATTAAATTAAGGTTGAGAGTCTAAAATATGCTTAGTAAAGCTATTAAAACGATTTAATCTGATGAGTATGTTGTTGATGATCTGATTTGTGTCATTTTTCTTTACAATTCTCAATTTCTTGATCTTACAAATCATTTGAGTGATGATCATCCTTTACTCTTTTAGGAAAAGAAATCACTCTATGCATCACCAGATGAATTCCAAAGCTTAGTAAAGCAGGTTCTATCATGGGATATCCGGTACTGAGTTAGCGAAATAGGCCTCATGATGCTATTCCAATGCAAGAAAAGGATCAACTCTCAGGTGATACTTCTGACATAGATGAGCACCAAGATGAAATAGCTATTGTCCATGAAAAAGAGCAGAATTCTCTAAATTCATCCAAAGTAGTTTATCACCTCTTTTTAGAGGGTTGAAGGATTTTTAATTATTTTTTGAGAAATTTCATAATTTTTGGAATCTTAGAGGTTCTTTTGCTACTTATATATTTGAAAATAAGCTTTTTGGTTTAATCTAAGTTGAATCTGAGTTTTGAGTTTTAAGTTTCTTGCCGTTATGGGTTGAGAGATTCCGAACCTTTTTTGTGGTGAAATTTCATAATTTTTGGAATCTCTTAAGGTTCTTTTGCTATTTATAGATTTGAAAATATTCCTTTTGGTTGAATTTAAGTTTAGTATAAGTTCTAAGTTTTGAGTTTCTCACCAGTAGAGTTGAGGGATTATATTTTTTCTGAGGTAAATTTCATAATTTTGAATTGAATATTGTAATTCTTGTTTTTCATTCATCAAATGGGGATTCTTTTGGTTATCATATGAGAGGTGTTGGAAGAAGAGCATTTTAATGAATGTGAGCACCGCTAATTCCCATATCAAAAGACACTCATTTTACATTAGTATGTACTCCAGTTCCACTTCTAATCTAAAAGAGAGCTAAAATTAGTTTCATATAAATATTAAAAAATGAAAGTAACTACACTTAGGGGGTGTCCATGGTTAATTATAAGGCAAATTCTTAGGTATCTATGATGAGTAGTTGGATACTGGTATTTTTAGTGTAAAATGATTTAAAATATTATTTTATTTTTAAATAAAAATATGTAAAAAGTGACATGGAATTGAATATAATTGTTTTATTGAATGAGAGTATCGGTACCTAACTAAATTTAAGGGTACTGAAGTGTTCATCTAATTTTAAAACCCAAATCATAACCATAATTTGATTATAGTTACATAATCATAATTCTTTTATACAAATTCGATTTTAAATCGGTTATTTTCTTAAAACTAATTTTAAATCAATTATTTATGCAGTTAGATGAAAAGTCAGTTATTTTTCAATTAAACATTGAGTTATTTTTTAAAAATTAAATATTAGTTTTTTCAAAACTGATTTTCAAACGCCAATTTTTTTTAAAAATGATTTCACATGTTTATTTACCTATTGTACCAAAAAAAATCATTTATGTTATATCACATCATACTTTTTTTTTAAATAAACAATTTTTTTTAAATTAAAATATTTCAAGACAGTATTTTATGTATTTTTTGTTACAAACAGGTCTCATTTATTTTTAAATTGTAATAATCAGGTCCTTCAAGTTTTGTCTGTTGTACAAATTATGACTTTACTATAAAAAAAACGGGTATAAAATTGCATAAGTGTTACATGAAGGTACCAAAAGTCATGTCTTACGACAAGTGTTACATAAAGGTACCAAAAGTCATGTCTTACGACAAGTGTTACATGAAGGTACAAAAAGTCATGTCTTACGACACTAACATCAAAATTAACAATGATCACCACTTTTGAATCAAAATACACATCAACACTACAAAAATTAAAACTAACAACATTATGACATAGACTAACATCTTCAACGTGTTCTTCATCATATCCTTAAATGATACATCAGCATCGTTAGTGCCACATAAGCTTTTATGAAACGGAGTTTGTGAAAAAGGTCAAGGGTGAATACATTAGTTAACATAAAGGACCAACTTGTAACGGAAAAAAATAAAGGATTGTCTTATTACAATAAAAATAACTTAAAGGACTCAAGGTAAATGTTTACAAAAAAAAAAGAGAGACTTGAGTGATTACAAAATAAAAAGGAAAAAAATGAATAAATAAATTAAGAAAAATAACAAAAGGTGGTATGAAATATATATTACCATCCCAGGGTCGCCTTTTTCATTCGTGGTCTTCCATTACGTTCATATTTCTGCTATCCATATAAAGTGGACTAGACATAGGGTGGCTAGAGCATTAAGGTGTTGGAAAAGTAAAAAAGTATTTGTCAACCAATGAAATTCGATTTGACAAACTGCTGACAAAGTATTGTCAAAAGTTAAGTTCAGAAGGAAATTGTGGGTAAAGTCATTTGGTTGTGATAGTAACTACCTTAAGGACTCAACTGGTTACAATAGGCCCGAGAATAATTGATACCTTCTGTTATACCCCAAATTTTGACCACCAAAGTTTCCCATCATTGTGCAAATCATCATCACAATATGGATGAGTCATCATGCCTCATCAAATGCCTCAAGGGTTGTTGAGCATTCACTACAATCAAAATTAGGGTTTCAAGCCCTCTCAGAGCCTTAGACAAAGGATCAGTCAAGGAATGACTTGATCTTCAACTTGTATATCCTTTAACACATCCACAATGGATCAAGAGGATTCCCACTTTAAGGATTAAGCACAAGGTTGCTCCCTTCTAGGTGGATCAAGTCTTAAGATCGCCAGTATCACCAAATTAGGGTTTTGGTCGACCAGGGCCTCCAGATGGAAAGTTCCATCTGGGCACAAGCCAAAGATCCAAAACACAACCTAATGTACTCCATGGAACCTCATGGACCCATCCATCAAGTCAATTTTGCCTCAGGGGATGCACACATCAAAAATCAGGAATTAGGGTTTCTTGACCTAATTCACCCCTAAGTTGACTTTTGGGACAAATCATGAACCAAGACCTCAAGAGAGGATTTGAGGGTCTCTAATAAACTATATTTATCCATTTGGAACAATGGATTAATCCAAGAAGCTTGAGCAACAAGTCTCAAGTTCATCTGCACCACAGTTAGGGTTTTAAGAAAAAAGTCAACTGTAACTTTGACTTTTGACCAGGACATGCTCCCAAGCCCTAGGACATGCCCCAATATACCCTATGACACCCTTGGAACATGTCCATCAAGTTTGATTTAGGTCAAGGACATGATTTCATGAAGAATTGCACAGTTTGGAATTCATCGGATAAAAAGTCAATTGTGCACAAAAGTCAACTTTGACTTTTTGAGATTTTTCACCAAAATGGATTTTTAACCCTAAAATGATGTTAATGTATGATTTGAATCATCATTCATCAATAAAAATCAAGAAAAGTTGGATAACTTGTAAAAGGGGTAACCATAAAAACTTAGAAAATTTTCTAAGTTAAAAAATAAAGTGACAAGGGTACCAACTTTGGAGGACCATAACTCCTAAACCACAAGGCCAATTTTTTTCATCCAAAGATGGATTTGTAGCCCTCATTACCCTCTACAAAAACTTCAACTAGACCTAAGTCCAATTCATTAAGGATTTTGAGTTATGGAGTGATCAAAATCAAGAAATCACACTTTGTTCCAACACTTAGTGAAAATTTCACTAAGTCAGATTTTGCTTCACTTTTTGCCAAATGTAGAGGGATTTTTCACTTGGATTCAAAAGAGATCAAAACCAAACATGTTCAAACAGTTGTTGTATCATGTAAGGGCTTCCCAAAATGGCCAAGAACATTGCCAAATTCAACTTACACCATGAGATATGACATTGTCAAGTTGCTTTGCTGAAATCTGTCAAAGGCAAGGCAGATTTTGCATTTTGGCTCGATTTGCCAAAATCAGCCAAATTCAAATGCTCCTATCCACTTGGATACATCTGAGGATTGAATCTAAAGGGGACAATCACTGAGCCAAGCCTCCAAAGTCCATGGAACAAGAAATAGCATGTTGAACCTAGAATGGCCAAAATAGGGACAAGACTCCAAATTTGGATTGAAGCATTCAATGGAAGCATCAAGGTGGCATGGACTGAGTCGTTCTCATCTGAAATCAGTCAAGACTTATCCAAGACCAAGGGAACCAAATCTCTGTGCCCTAACCTCTAGTCAATGGCTAGAGGAGACTTGGATTTTCATTTGCCAACATTGGCCAAACCTACTTACCAGCTGCCATTCACTATTCCTTGCAAAACAAACTTGCTATACTATAAATAGAGCTCAATTGTGATCAGTTTGAGTACACCAAAGCCATCTAACAGATGCTTTCCTCAAAATCTCTTTCTCTTGGCAAAAATGCCTTTCTTAGCAAGGTAGCTATCGGGTTTTGAGTTTGAGAGCAATTCCAATCAAACCAATCACTCACACACCTCACATACATCACATATGAGCTGATCAAACACTTATATCACTTCTGAAACACCAATTTCACAAAATCACCAGCTGGTTGCTCAAATTTTCAATCAAGTTGCAGTTAAGATGCCATGAAGTGATCCAGCCAATTTCAATCAAGTCCAAGCATTCAAACACACTCCATAAGGTGTAGGGAAGCTGTCCAGATCATCACTACTCATCTGTAACACCTCCAAATCAAAAATCACATTGCACTTGCTGTCACGGCTTAGAGGTAAGCATATACTTGGTCATCTCTCAATCTATGCATATTTCCTCGCACAATAATTTGGCCATATGTTCATAATCATGCATGGATTATTTTCCCTCAATTAATTGCATTGTTTGAATCGTGTATCAAAAATCCTAGCCTTCATGCAGAAATTAGGGTTCTTGAGGTTTCTTCGTGATTTCATGTTTTATGTTTAATTTAAATGAAATTAAGTGTTATAGACATGATCGTGAGGTTGAGACGAGCATAATGATATGTAGATTACATGATATGATTAAGTATTCAGTGAGATTGGATGGAAAACGCAAATCAGCCAAACCCAGAAAAACGCGCGTGTTCTTGCTTGTGTTCTTGGCGCCTTTTTCACAAATTCAAATATTTGAATTTTGTGATTTTGTTTAATTGATTCAAAAATTAATTTCTCTCTGAGTTTTAATGATTTTGAGTTGATTCTTTTTTTAATAATTCACAAAAATGTTAAAATATTTTATTTTATCAAAAATCCAAAAAATATTATTTATTTCATATAATTGATATTTTTGCAAAGAATTAATATTTTAATTGTTTTTGACATTTTAAATATTTTTTCTACATTGATTTTGCAACTTTTAATGCTTTCTGTAAGTTCCTGGATTGGCTGGAATTTTGGTAAAACAACAAGGTGTTCAATGCTGATGTCATGGTGTTGATGTTGCAGCATTGAGTCTTAGTACTGGGCTGTACTAAGTTGTGAAGATTAACTATGTTTGATGTCATGGGCTTGATGTCATAACATTGCACTTAACACTGGGCTGTGTTAAGGGTGCTAGTTGCTGAAGTGGATGTCTGATGTCACATAGGTGATGTTGTAACATCAGACCTGCAGAACTGAAGCTAATGACAGCATGGGCTTGTTGTTATTAGGGTCGCGTATTAGCTGGAATTGTGGAGAGTGTTGACTCGTTGGATGAGAATATCTTGGGCTAGATATTTTCTGTTACATGGGAGATTTGATTGCAGGTTTGTTGGAGAATTAAAAGGTGGAAGATTTAAAAAGATTTTGGGGATAAAATCTGTTTTAAAAGATTCAGTTTTTAATTAACAAATCTGATCAAATATTGTGACAAATCCAATCCAAATTCAAGGAGCTATATAAAGCGCACAAGACCAAGGAAGAAGGCACAGAAAACAGATTGAAGATCAAAAGCTGGAGGCTTAGAGTCTAGGGTTTGTTTAGAGTACTTGTAATCACACTATTCTAGGTTTGAATAGGTGTTGAATTTTCTGTCCTCTCTAGAAGCTGTGAAGCAATAGAGAGTTGTTGATTGATCGAAGCTAGGAAGCAAGATCAAGGGATCTCAAAGAGGTTGTTCTTTGAGTCTTTTAGGGGATTGAGTAGTGTTCTCATATCTAAGTGGTTTCTTAGGTAGAAAGTCACTAGTAGAGTATAAGTTTAGGAGATTGTCAACTGGTGTGTTGAGTCTGTAAATTATATCTACAAGTAGTGAATTTCATCCCTGGCTTGGTAGTCCCCAGACGTAGGTAGTTAGACCGAACTGGGTGAACAATTCCTTGTGTTTTTCCTGTTGCTTATTCTGTCCATTATTGCAGAGTGTGTTGTTGTGACATCGCACCTTAACATCACACGTCTGGTACCAGAATTTCAATTGGTATCAAAGCAGGCATCCTGTCTGTCTCTGGGTGAGATCTAGGGAAGTTACTTTCTGGTGAAAGATGGACAAAGAGGTTGGAGGATTTGTCAACAGACCCCCTATATTGGATGGCTCAAACTATGAGTATTGGAAGCCTAGAATGACTACCTTTTTAAAGTCATTAGACAGCAGAGCTTGGAAGGCTGTCATTAAAGAGTGGAAAGCTCCAGAGGTATGTGAGAAAGATGAGGCTGGCAAGGATAAAGAAGGCACCTCAAAGCCTAAGCCTGAAGAAGAATGGACCAAGGAAGAAGATGAGCTTGCCCTTGGGAATTCAAAAGCCCTAAATGCTATCTTCAATGGGGTTGACAAGAACATATTCAGGCTGATCAACTCATGTGAAACTGCTAAGGCTGCTTGGGATATTTTGAAGGCTACTCATGAAGGTACATCTAGAGTGAAGATGTCAAGACTTCAGCTTTTAACGTCTAAGTTTGAAAGCTTGAAGATGAAGGAAGAGGAAACTATTCATGACTTCCACATGAGTGTTCTTGAGCTGTCAAATGCATCCAGTGCTCTTGGTGAGAAGATGACAGAAGAGAAGCTGGTAAGAAAGATTCTTTGGTCCCTCCCTAAGAAGTATAAGATGAAGGTAACAGCCATTGAAGAATCTCAAGACATCAGCAAGATGAGAGTTGATGAGCTTATTGGATCTCTTCAAACATTTGAACTTGGACTGAATGAGGAAGAACCAGAAAAGAAGCCTAAGAGTATAGCTTTAGTCTCCACTCCTGCAGCAGCTAAAGATGATGAGTCCCAGGAGGATCTGCCTCAGGTTATAGTTATGTTAGGAAGACAGTTCAATAAAGTGTTCAAGAAGATGAACTATAGACCTAGTGTCAAGAACATCTCTTCTGACATCAGCAAGTCAAAAGAGAAAGATGAAGAGAAGATTGCACAAGATAAAAGAGTTCAGTGCTTTGAATGTGAAGGGTATGGACATGTCAAGAAAGAGTGTCCCACATTCTTGAAGAAGCAGAATAAAGGTTTAACAATTTCCTGGTCTGACTCTGACAGTGAAAGTGAAAGTGAGTCAGCAAAGCATGTTACAGCTTTGACAGGAATTGTTGAATCTGATGATGATAGTGATGGAGAAGTCACTTATGATGAGCTAGCTTCAACCTACAGAGAGCTGTGTTTTAAGAGTGCTGAAGTCTGTCAAGAAAACAAGTGCCATAAGCAACAGATAGCTCAGCTTGAGGATGATAAAGCTGAATTGGAGAAAGAAGTCCTATGTGTCAAAGCTCATCTTGAGCATATGACTAAAACTGTTAGAATATTGAACAGTGGTACAGACACTCTTGACAAGATTCTTCAGACAGAAAGGATAGCTGGAGACAGGACTGGATTAGGATTTGTGGTTGAGGGAAAAGTATCTACTGAAGCAAGCACTTCAGGAACCAAAGTGGAGATGTCTCAACCATTGTCTCAACATCAGCCAAAGATGCTGGATCCTACTCCTAAGAAAGCTGATGTTTCACAACCTAAGAGGATTGAGAAGAAGACTGGTCCTTATCAGAAGAGAAAGCAGCCACAAAGAGCTAGTCAGTATATGCCCCCACAATACCATAAGAGCATGCAAGCTGCTAGGTTCAAACAGGGCATGTCACATCAGATGTCTCAACATCAAGTCAACGGGTATAGTCATGGCTTTAGATTTAACAATGATGTGCCTTATGTCTACGGAAGAAGAAAGCCTCACCATCATGGGAGACAATCCAGAAAACAGCATTCTCAGCCTTCTTATGGAAGAAGATATCAGCATAATAAAAGGCAGGCTAGTTATGGCAGGAGGAGACCACATTATGGATGGCAGCCTAAGCAATCTCATCATGGCAGAAGATTCAGAGATGAAAGGGTGAGATGTTATTACTGTGGAAGGTTTGGACATATGCAGTACTCTTACTACAAGCTGCATGGATACCCTCAGCCTCAAAACAGATGGAGGGAGGATAGGCCCAAAGTTGTTAAAAAATGGGTACCTAAGGAGAAGGTGAAGTGCTTATTGGCTCACATGGCTGACAAGGAGTTTAAAGAAGATACATGGTATTTTGACAGTGGGTGTTCCAAGCACATGTCTGGATGTAGGTCCTTGTTTGATGATCTTAGACCTTGCCTGTCTCATGAGGTCTTGTTTGGAAATGGAGGAAAAGGTATTGTTGCAGGAGTTGGGAAAGTCCAAGGTGATGGTAGACCTGAACTTGACAATGTTATGTTTGTCAGTGGCTTAAGTACAAATTTGATCAGCATAAGCCAGTTGTGTGATAAAGGGTACCTGGTAAACTACACTAAGGATGAGTGTGTGGTTTCAGATGAGCATAATCAGATCGTTATGAAGGGTGCCAGAACCAAGGATAACTGTTATCGGTGGATTTCTCTTATAGGAAACTCAACTATTGATGCTCAGGTTAATGTTATAACATCAGACTATGACATCAGGATTCTGAAAGGTCACTCAAAGTTAACAAGTGTTGATGTGAATGTTTTAAAAGGAAAGTCTTTATGGAGGGAGAAAATTAGTGATGGGTCTTTAATAAATACAGAAAATCTGGCGCCATACCTCAGACCATCATTTTCTTTTGGAGCAAGATCACGGTCCATCAAAGAGTATATCTCCCGTCTGTTCGTTTCCTTAAACAAGAAGAATCAGCTGAACTCATACTGCCTCAAGGGAACCATGTCAAACCAGACGTCGTCTCCATCAAAGAAATCTGTCGCTCAAAGCTCTTCGCGAGATAAGGCTAGGGTTTCCTCAGAAGAGGGATTTCCAGAAGAAGCGTTGAATATACAACCTATCTCAATGATGCTCCCAGAATCAGGTAAATCTAGACCTTCTAAACTTATGCCAAAGAGGGCTGGAACTGTATTTAAGGACGATGAAACTAAGAAACTTGTCACTAGTGTTCTATTTAGAGATAGACCAGCTCCTAGGTCACCCACTGCTGAAGAAAGGGTTGATGTTGACAAAAGTTTAAGTCAGATTGTAGATAAAGTCTTTGAGAAAGGGCTCCCTATAAAAGGTATATCTAGACCACTGAGGCAAATGCCTGCCGAACAGGAAAATAGGGACATGCAAAGTGGTGCAACGAATATTCATAGACTTGCTATGTCTGTTATTGAAGATTCTGAAGGTATTGATCAGAAAGAAGACGTGCCTGAGGAAACAAATGTTGAAGAAGATGTTAGAACCTCACCTGACCCTGCTTCTGGTGGTAAAGACAATGCTGATGCAATCAACGTTGTTGATTTGTCAGATGATGAGGTAATTGCTAGGGCTGTTCCATGCATTGCCAAGAGGTTGAAAACCAGGAAGGGAAAGAAGGCTGAACCCTCACCTAAGAAAGCTTCTGATAAGAAGAAGAACATTGCTATTGGGCCAACAAAAGCATGGAGTAAGGTTAATGTGAATCCCAGAAAAAGGAAGCAAATGGAAGAATCTGAATCAGAGTATGATGGTGAGGATGATGTTCAAAACATCACTCCTATCAGAAAGTCAATCTTGAAGAGAATTGCTGACAAAATACCTGAGGTCCCTGTTGATAACCTTTCATTCCATTATGCAAGCAGTGCTTCTATGTGGAAGTTTATCTGTCAAAGAAGACTTGCTCTTGAAAGAGAGATTGGGAAAGAGATAATGGAGATGAAAGAAGTCATAGAGGTGATAGAGGCTGCTGATCTGATGAAAACGGTTCATGGATTTTCCAAGTGCTATGACAGCCTGGTTAAGGAATTTGTTGTCAATATTCTTGTGAATATTTCTGACAAGAGCAGTGTGGACTACATGAAAGTGTTTGTTAGGGGAAAATGTATTGAATTCTCTCCTGAAGTTATAAACAAATATCTAGGAAGAAAAGATGAAGAGTTTGATGAGCTAGAAGCCATTGATAATGATGTCTGCAAGGAAATAACTGCTGGTCAAGTTAAGGTGTGGCCCTTGAAAGGGAAGCTGTCAACTAGCAAACTTAGTGTTAAGTATGCTATCTTACACAGAATTGGAGCCACAAATTGGGTGCCTACCAATCATAAAACCACAACAGCTGTGGGACTAGGGAGGCTCATTTATGCTGTGGGTACTAAGAAGAAATTTGACTATGGAACATATGTTTTTGAACAGACTGCTAGACATGCCACCACTAGTGCTATCAAACTACCTATAGCATTTCCTTCTCTCATCTGTGGAGTTATTCTGAATCAACATCCTGGCATATTGACAAGCTCTGATAAACCCTGCAAGAGGGAGTCTACCTTATCCCTGCATCCAAAATTGTTTGCTGGAAGTCATGTTCCAAACCTTGTCTCAACATCAGATGCTGGTGCCAAGAAGAAAAGTACCACGGCTGAGTTGCTTGCTGGACTGAAGGCTACGTGCAAGAATCTGGATGTTGTGATCAGTACCAGCATGACTAGGAAGAAGGAGATTGAGAAAATGATCCAGTCCTTGGAACAAGATGAGAACAATGATGTTCATGCTGAACGTGTCAATGCTGAAAGTGATGAAGATGTTGAGAGTACCAGCTCGGACGAAGACTGATTTTCATCTGCTGTTAGCTTTATTTGTTTTAGCACTTAAAGTGGTTGGTTTTGTAATTTGAATATTGTGCTGGTTTATGCACATATTTTTGTTCTATGATTTGTTTTGCCTATTTGCTGACTGTGAGGCTAACAATGAGGGCTAGTTTAGGACTAACTTTATTGGGATAATTGTCTAATTATGGCTAAAAAGGGGGAGAGAGTTAAAAATTGCCATGAGGAGAAGAGTAGTTGCTGCTAAAAGAATAAAAATAAAAGGTGTTTAGTTGAAAAGTAATGATGCAGCTGTGGAGGGGGAGTGTAGACTGAGCTGCTAGTGAAGAATTCATAGCATTGAAGAGTGCAGAGTGCAGCAAAGCAGACATCAAGGGGGAGATGTGTTGCACATTGTGAGCTACTGAACAGCTGTGATGCTGGTTCAAGTTTTTGAGGGGGAGCACCAATTGGCTGTTGTCAATAATGAAGATGGTGCTGCAGCAGATCAAGTAATGAAGACTAATGAAGACTGAAGATTGTCAAACTGCTGCTGATGGAGTGTTTCAAAATATTGAAGATATTCCGCTGCTGAAGTCTCTGAAGATGCAGAGATTGTTTTAGCCAAAATTAGCCAAAGGGGGAGATTGTAAGTTCCTGGATTGGCTGGAATTTTGGTAAAACAACAAGGTGTTCAATGCTGATGTCATGGTGTTGATGTTGCAGCATTGAGTCTTAGTACTGGGTTGTACTAAGTTGTGAAGATTAACTATGTTTGATGTCATGGGCTTGATGTCATAACATTGCACTTAACACTGGGCTGTGTTAAGGGTGCTAGTTGCTGAAGTGGATGTCTGATGTCACATAGGTGATGTTGTAACATCAGACCTGCAGAACTGAAGCTAATGACAGCATGGGCTTGCTGTTATTAGGGTCGCGTATTAGCTGGAATTGTGGAGAGTGTTGACTCGTTGGATGAGAATATCTTGGGCTAGATATTTTCTATTACATGGGAGATTTGATTGCAGGTTTGTTGGAGAATTAAAAGGTGGAAGATTTAAAAAGATTTGGGGATAAAATCTGTTTTAAAAGATTCAGTTTTTAATTAACAAATTTGATCAAATATTGTGACAAATCCAATCCAAATTCAAGGAGCTATATAAAGCGCACAAGACCAAGGAAGAAGGCACAGAAAACAGATTGAAGATCAAGAGCTGGAGGCTTAGAGTCTAGGGTTTGTTTAGAGTACTTGTAATCACACTATTCTAGGTTTGAATAGGTGTTGAATTTTCTGTCCTCTCTAGAAGTTGTGAAGCAATAGAGAGTTGTTGATTGATCGAAGCTAGGAAGCAAGATCAAGGGATCTCAAAGAGGTTGTTCTTTGAGTGTTTTAGGGGATTGAGTAGTGTTCTCATATCTAAGTGGTTTCTTAGGTAGAAAGTCACTAGTAGAGTATAAGTTTAGGAGATTGTCAACTGGTGTGTTGAGTCTGTAAATTATATCTACAAGTAGTGAATTTCATCCCTGGCTTGGTAGCCTCCAGACGTAGGTAGTTAGACCGAACTGGGTGAACAATTCCTTGTGTTTTTCCTGTTGCTTATTCTGTCCATTATTGCAGAGTGTGTTGTTGTGACATCGCACCTTAACATCACACGTCTGGTACCAGAATTTCACTTTCTAATTATTTTGTAGGTCAATACTTAATTTTTGAAGCATTAATCCAAAATCACAATTTGTTTTTCATATGTTAAAGAATTTTGATCATTTTTAATTGAATTTTTATTCAATTAAATACATTTTTGAAAACAAGTTAGGGTTTTTGGATTAATTCAACCCTCATAAATCATTTTCAAAACCTCTTGGGCCTCTTGAGAGAGTGTAAGACCTAACCCACTTGTACAGAAATATTTTGGGTCTCATTCGTTGTATAAGTCCCTCTGTACATTTTCAAATAAACGGCACGATCATCGCCTTTTAAAAATAACCAATTGGGCCTCTCCTTGAGCTATAAGACCCATTCAAAAATTTTGGGCCTCTTAATAGAGTGTAAGACCCAATCCCCTTTTAACCAAAACATTTTGGGCCTCACTTATTGTATAAGTCCCTCCGCTTTAAAAGAAAACCTCGGCGCGATCGCCATTTCAAACGGAAAAATCATCTGGGCCTACCCTCGTGTTATAAGCCCCACTTTTTTTCTTTAAACCTTTTGGGCCTCTTGAAAGAGTGTAAGACCCATCCCTTTGTACATAAAACCTTTTTTGGCCTCAGTCACTTGTATAAGTCCCTTTGTACAAATTCAAATAGTGCGCTCACTGATAAAACCCTGGGCCTCTCCTTGAGCTGTAAGCCCCAAATCTTTCTTTTTCAAAGCACTTTCTCCTTTGATTTTGAATATACTGTTATTTTCAATCTTTCTTTGTTGAACAACTAACCAAACAGCATGGAAGTTCTACAACCGAGTAAGTGTTTACCCGCTTTCATTTACCGCTTTCATATATATATAACTGTATTGTGGGGCTGTTTCACTGTAAGTCTTCCTTCATAAACTCATATCAACTGTGTAATAATAGTATAGATATTTAGAGTTTCCCCGGCAACTACGTCTAGCACTAGGTAAAGCTGTTTCAATCACTTTTAGAAATAGTCTAAACTAGATCCCCATAGGATTACCAGACACAGTCTTCCCTCCTCTTGGGGTTAAACAATATGGAGATATGAAAGGCAGCATTCTCTGTGAACCCTTTCATAGACTGTCACTTGTAGAAGTTGTCAAAGAAACTCTATTCCCCAGAGATGATCTTTTCTCCGTGAATGGCATCTCGTGAGTTTCTTCCAAATTCTCGGACTTTCCTGGCTTGATCTATTCTCGGTGAATGGCATGTCTTGAACTTCTCGGGGTTTGGGGACCCACAGGCTTCTTAAAAGAACTTGTCAAGAAACTCTACTCCCCAGAGATGAATGTATTCTCCGTGAATGGCATCTTTGAGTTTCTTCCAAATTCTCGAACTTTCCTGACTTTGTTCTATTCTCGGTGAATAGCATTGCCTTGAATTTCTCAGGGTTTGGGGACCCATCGGCTTCTTAAAAGCATCGGCCTCCTCTTGGGCATCGTACAAGGACCTACAAGCTTCCTAAAAGCAAACCCCGCCTCCTCTTGGGCTTAGTACAAGGACCCTACGGCTTCTTAGAAGTATTCACAGCTTCCTCTTAGGCTTTGTATAATGATCTCTTCCTCTGGGAATGATAGCCTCCTCTTGGGCTTAGTACAAGGACCTGTCGGCTTCTTAAAAGTTTCCAGCCTCCTCTTGGGCTTCGTACAAATTGTCCCAACGGCCTCCTAGAGGTATAGGAACAGAACCTAGTCATCTGCATAGAACCGTCCTTTCATAGAGTCTACTACTGTTTCTCAAGGCATAGTACAAAAGATAAAACTCTAGACTTGGACAGTCTAATCTCCTTGAGTCTCAAAGACATTCTCAAGTGACCCCTTCGTTAAATAGGAAGGAAACCCGCAGACTCGGACAGTCTCAATACCCGTTGGATTTCCCGTTTCCTCAAAGAGAAGGAAATATCCCTGATCCTTAAATCAAATCCCTGAGTACAGTGTTGCTCATATAAGAACTGATTTTCTCTTTAAAATCAGTATATTGGATCTGTCACTCAACTGAAACGACATTTAGTCTCTCTCTCGGGCTTTGTACGAGACACATAAGAGACTCCCTCGTTGAGTCAATCACCCTTTTCGCCTCCATCTCAGGCTTTATACGAGATACCAAAAGATTTCCTCGTTGAGTCAAAACCTTTTAGCCTCTCTCTCTCGGGCTTTGTACGAGACACATATTAGCCTCCTCTTAGGCTTTGTATAAGAAAACCACTAGTTAATCCAATTAACCTTTTAGCATCAAAGTTGTGCCTCGTTCACAGTACACAAACATCAACAACTCCTTCCCTTTCATCTAATTGCTGTAAGCGGCAAGCCTCTGGATCATCTACATCCATGCCACTGTCCCTCTTTTAGCATGAGAAATTCCTAAGGAAAGATAGCATTGCTCTACACTGAGTTAAAGTCTTCTCCTTCAGGTTAAAATCCCCTTTAAAGGAAATTATGGCATTGCCGGATTTACATATCCCGGTTAAAGTAATTTTCCTTTATAAACAGTTGTGACATACAACCCCCTCTTTAGAGGTGACAAATTCTCTCTAAAGTCAAACCCTTTTAGCTTCATATCTTGGGCTTTGAACAAGATACAAACTACCTTCAGCTTCACATCTTGGGCTTTGAACAAGATACAAACACCTTTCGCTTCACGTCTTGGGCTTTGAACAAGACACCAAAACAACCAATTTCCTCCCATAGAATAGGAGGAACTACGAACGCTCTGATTTCCCTGTTTCGGTAAACGGGAATACGTAGGCATAAGATTGAAAGAAAAATCTTAGCGAGCACACTAAACAAAAACCCAAAATCCCATATCTCCATCAATCAAAAGCAGTAATTCAAAAGCATCAGTCCTAACATCCCAATCCTTGTTCCCCGCTATAAAGTCCTAGAAAGAGAAGAAAGAAACCAGTATTGGCGAAAATACAAATAACCAGTACAAAGGCCCCCCCACATTGATAGCATTCGTAACCTAACAGACCGCTGTTTAAAATCGGTATGCAAAGCAGGGTTAATTGGAGACATCTATTTCCCTTCCTTATTCAGCTTTAATAGCATAAAAAATGAATCGACCTGTAGTTTAGGCTTAAACCGCAGAGAGCGACCAACGCTTAAGAACCGCGTCCAAAATCGCTCGCTACAGAAATAATGGCTCCCACCGTGGGGCCTAATTCTGATTTCCTTTTTCACCTCTTGTGTGAATACCACAGATTGGGGCTTCCGCCGGAGAACCCATTTTCTGTCAGGAACTTAGGATTCATAGCTTTAAAGGTCTAGGATGTTTAGGACAAATATATATACCGCTTTTCCAAATTGCTATACGTGTTTATTTTTTTGCTAATGGGAATGCGGGTGATGCCGTATGTGGAAAGATTGAGTATACACTTAAGATAAGTGATGGCGACAGGGTCGACCATCAACCTCAGTGAAGGCTGACCAACGCAACCCATTCTCTCACCTAGACAATGGGCCGGTTGTTAAGTCTAAGAAGCTGAGGAGCCAAACCCTTTCGTAGTGCGGAAACTATCGGAAATAGTTGTTACGCGATACTACCCTCATTTGAGGCTGGTGATCTATTCTCGGTGAATGGCACTTACTCTAAGATTGATTTACAACTCGCTGGCGATCCGCTTGTTGTTTTGCTTTCCTGGGAGGAGCTGATGATAATGAGTACAGGTACAAAAATCACCCTAGTATAAACCTTTGGGGATGGGTAGAGCCTTGACTTCATGACAACGACCCTTTGACCCCATGTTTTTTCTATGTTTTTGTGTGCTGCATTCATGCATTCATTTAAAAAACATTAAAACATTCAAAAAACTTATCTTCTAGTCTCTCTGTTTTTCAAATTAAACTAAGACTGTGATTGCAAATATCAGAGAAAAGGATTGTACTAATGGATTTCGGTAGAAGGAGAACTCACCAGTATACCTTCAAGGTTCCAAAGCTAGAGGATTTGAGAGGGTTAGCAAGGATGATCACTAACCCAGAGGCTTTCAGATCCAAGCACGGAGGTTTACTACCACTGTTAAGAATCCATGTGATTGAGGGAATCATGGATGCGCTCATTCAGTTTTACGATCTGGTTTATCACTGTTTCACATTCCCAGATTACCAGCTCGCACCAACGCTGGAGGAGTATTCTCATCTGATCGATCTACACATTACAGATCGAGCTCCATTTTCTGGACTGGAAGAAATTCCAAAGAATCAGACCATTGCGAGAGCAATTCATTTGGACGAGTCTGAGGTCAGGACTCACCTAACCACTAAGGGTGGCATCCAAGGTTTGCCAGCCCAGTTCTTGACAAAGAAGGCCCTGTATTTTGCCAGTATAGGAAACGTGACTGCTTTTGAAAGCATCTTTGTCTTGCTCACCTACGGGTTATTTTTGTTTCCCAACATCAATAACTTTGTAGATATCAACTCCATTAAGGTTTTTCTCATTGGAAACCCTGTGCCGACTTTGCTCGCAGATGCGTATCATTCTGTACACTTGGGGAATTTGTACAGCGGAGGGAAGATCACATGCTGTGTACCTTTGCTTTACAAGTGGTTTATCTCTCACTTGCCCAAGTCTGCTGCTTTTTGGGATTGTAAGAGTGCCCTACGCTGGTCGCAGAAGATCATGTCTCTTACCAACTCTGATATAGATTGGTGTAATAGGATTTATGATGGAATCAGGATTATTGATCGTTGTGGAAGCTTCCCCAACGTACCCCTCATAGGAACTAAACGAGGAATCAACTACCATCCGGTATTGGTTCGCCGTCAATTTGGATACCCGATGAGACACATCCCACTGGGTGTTCATCTGGAAGGTCTTTTCTTCAAGGAAGGAGAAAATGACAGAACACTGAAGACGGAAATAGTGCAAGCTTGGAAGCATGTTCATAAGAAAGGACGAGAGTCTCTAGGAAAACCGGACTGTGTCTCGGTGGAGCCTTATCTCCATTGGGTACAAACTAGAGCTCTCAAGCTAAAAATGCCTTATCCTCATTACGGAATTCTTCTGCCGAGGGAATATGTCATGTACTTCATGACGGAAACTGAAAAGCTTCAGGTTACTCTCAACAAAGTTCAAAAGGAGAGAAGGTCTTGGAAGAACAAGTACCGCACCCTCGACATAGAGTGCATCAAAATACAGCAATTACTGAAAGAAAAAGATGCTCTGATTGAAATTTTGGAGTAACATGCTATAGATAATCAGGATGACCAAAGGAATTTGCTCGCTCCTTTCACTTGGCAAAGGAATGACAACCCGACAACGGCCCAAGAGCCCCGGTCAAAGAAAAGGAAGATACCAGAATCAACACCTGATTTCTCTTCAGAGAGAACTCAGGACCCATTAGTTTAGGTTTCTATTTCTGCACTTTGTAATCTACTGTATTTCCATTTCTGTAATCCTTTGAATTTTAATAAAAAGGGGTTTCCCCACCGTTTGATATTTGCAATCTAATTGTCGAAGTTTATTTTGCTTAAACCATTAAACAATTAATATAATCATTGCATTCATCATTCTCACATCGCGTATTCTTCTTACCTACGAATCTCACATTTGTGTCTCGGTTCTAAAGTCAAACTGTCTCATTCGTATAATACTCGGGCCAATCATCAGAAAAGGATGGATGATCTTGAGGAAGAAAATAGAGAGTTGAAAGAAGAGATCGACGCTCTGAGAGAGGATATGAGAAAGCTTCGTAACGACATGCAAGCCATGGCAGAAGCTCAGCTACAACGAACTGTGATCTCAGTGATCACCTCAATGCCCATAGTAGAGAGGTATGGTCCTAGGTATCAGATACCGAAAGATCATCCTTGGGGCATGCCTGTTAACTATATCCTGGAAGGATATGTTTCGCCCATCACTGAAGATCAGGGAATCACAACAGAAGCCGCTGGGCCTGAAGGTTACAAACTTCAGGAAAGCGAAGATACCAGGGGCATGTTGAAGACTCCTGAAGGTTACAAACTTCGGGAAGTGCCAAGACGCACGGCCGTAGTCACGGTACCACCCCCTGTGGTGCACACTGTCCCGGAAGGACAGATTCCACAACACCTTCCGGTAAGAAGGAAACTATGTTTGACCGAATGGATGAATTCCAGGAGCAGTTCCTGGAAATGCAGAAGGAACTGCAAGCCATTCGCGGTCAGGATCTATTTGGAAAAGATGCCGCGGATCTCTGCTTGGTCCCAAATGTGAAAGTTCTGCACAAATTTCAAGTGCCCGACTTTGAAAAATACAAGGGTAACTCTTGCCCTCAAAGCCATCTGGTGATGTACGCTCGGCGGATGTCAGCTCAGACGGAGAATCAGGACCTACTGATTCATTACTTTCAGGATAGTTTAACCGGTGCCGCATTAAAATGGTACATGGGTTTAAACCGTGCTACGATTAGCACATTCAGAGATCTTGGTACCGCCTTCGTCCAACAATACAAATACAATTTGGACATGGCACCCGACAGAGATCAACTCAGATCGATGTCGCAAAAGGACAAGGAAACCTTTAAGGAATACGCTCAAAGGTGGCGTGAAATTGCCACTCAAATTTGTCCACCTCTTGAGGAAAAAGAGATGACAAAGATCTTCTTAAAGACCTTAAGCTCATTTTAATATGACCGAATGGTTGCCAGTGCGCCCAGTGATTTCACCGAAATGGTCGGCATGGGCGTACGTCTTGAGGAAGCCGTCCGAGAAGGACGTTTGGTAAAAGACACTGGATCGACGAGTGGTACTAAAAAATATGGTAGTGCTCTCCCTAAGAAAAAAGAGCAAGATATTGGGAATATCTCTCTCGGAAAGCAAAGACGACATTATCAACCGGTAGCAGCTGTAACTCCTGCTATCAACCCTGCGTCTATTCATACGTATCAACCTCAGGTTGCGCAGAGCCAACCTGACCAGCAAAGGACACAACAGCCTCTTCAGCAGGCTCGTCCTCCATATAACAACAACCGTATAACACGTCCACCAGGATTTGATCCTATACCCGTAACGTACGCAGAACTGTTTCCATTACTACTGGCTAAGGGGCACATTCAGACTAAATCTCCTCTTACAGTACCGGAAAATCTGCCTTTTTGGTTTAAGGTGGACCAGACATGCCCTTATCATCAAGGAGGTTCGGGGCATAACATAGAGACTTGTCTCAATTTCAAGTCCGACGTGCAAAAGCTTGTTAGGAGCGGGGTCTTATCCTTCAAGGATACGAATCCTAATGTTCTCACGAATCCGCTGCCTCAACACGAGAAGGCTGCAGTCAATTTGATAGAAGGAGAGACTAACGATGTCTATCAAATTCACGATGTACTCTTGTTGAAAACCAATTTGGTCAAGATGCATTGTAGACAGAGTGGATATGGCCATGTGCCACCTCATAACTATCATCAGTGTGATATCTGCTCTAAAGACAATCAAGGATGTTCTGTAGTGCAAGCAGCTCTGCAGGAACAGATGGATCTCGGATGGATCCAAGAGCACTGAGTTCGTGGAGTTAACATGGTCTATACGAACTCCAACATCATTCAAAACCACGACATCCGTGTAATGAATGTCAACTTGGTGGCGATGCACTCAAGGCAAAGCCAGTATCATAATCTGCCGTGGCACGATTACATTTCTTGTCTGATTTGCTCGGTAAACAAACAGGGATGCTCTTTCATACAGGAGGCCCTCCAGCGTCAGATGGATCTTGGATGGATCCAAGACTACCATGATAGGAATTCTTATCAAATCAACATGGTTCAAATCTTCGATATTCACGTGATGAATACCAACCTGGTAGAGTTACATGCTGAGCAGGTCCGACTCGGATTCTTAATATCACATGACTATCAAAGCTGTAAAGCGAGTTGCAAAAACGATCGAGGTTGTACCCTTGTCCAGGAGGCACTTCAGCACTTGTTAAATCACTAGTGGATGCCAATCTATATGGATGAAGATACTCAGCAGATTAGTATCGGTAACAGGAATCCTACCCGGCGTCAAAGTAAGGATGTCCGATCAGTGAAAGCTAACCTAGTAAGGTTACATTGTATTCAAAGTGGGCGTGGCCAGGTGCCACCACATAACTATGACAGTTGTAGCGTCTGTTCAGAAAGTAACCAAGGGTGTTACCTTGTGAGAGCAGCTCTTCAGGGTCAGGTCGATCGTGGAGAAATTCGTCCATATCCGGGTTCGGGACCCATCAATTGGACGCCAAACTACCTTGCCGAGCAAGTTGAGGATGTTGTCACGATCTCTGGTCATCACAGGACCAGAGATGTTTTTGCCATCATCCCTCTACTTGAAGAGTCTAAGGTTCATAACCGAGAACGAATTGAGATTGCTTACGATGGTCAGAAAAATCAAAAGGCTCCTGTAGTCATCTATCTACCAGGACCGCTACCGTATGAATCAGCTAAGGCGATCCCTTACAAATACGGTGCAACAATAATTAAAAATGGAAAGGAAGTTCCATTACCCTCCGTCGTGAATATTGCAGACATCAGTCGTGTAACACGGAGTGGTAGAATCTTCAACCGAGGGGTTGGGGAACCTAACAAGGAAAAGGAACTTTAGACAGAAGCTCCCGATCTACCAGTCGGTCAATCCAGTAATCCCGACCTTTCGAAAAATAATGATGAGATGCTGAAGCTCATCCAAAGGAGTGAATATAACATTGTCGATCAACTGTTACAGACTCCTTCAAAGATCTCGGTGTTATCACTGTTACTCAGTTCAGAAGCACATAGGGAGGCTCTACAGAAAGTCTTGGAGCAGGCCTTTGTAGAACAGGATGTAACAATCAGACAGTTCGATAGTATTGTCTCTAACATCACTTCCTGCAACAATTTGGGATTTAGTGATGAAGAATTACCTGAAGAGGGTCGCCGTCATAACATGGCGCTCAATATCATAGTTAACTACCAGGGCGATGCTTTAGCCAGCGTACTGGAAGACACAGGGTCAGCCCTGAATGTTATGCCAAAGTCCACTTTGAGGCAATTATCATTCAAAGGCCCTCCGATGAGAGTCAGCGAGGTCGTCGTCAAAGCATTCGACGGATCCAGAAAAACAGTTATCGGTGAAGTTGATCTTCCTATAACTATTGGTCCTCACACTTTCCAAGTCACTTTCCAGGTCATGGACATCTGGGCAATGTACAGTTGTTTATTAGGAAGACCTTGGATACATCAGGCTGGAGCGGTTACCTCGACCCTCCACCAAAAGCTAAAGTTCGTCAAGAACGATCAACTTGTCACAGTCTGTGGGGAACAAGCCTTGCTCGTGAGTAACTTGTCATCATCTACTGGTATAGAACCCGAGGAGGTTATTGGAACTCAGTTCCAAGCACTGTCGGTAAGCAAGAACAATCAGTTCAAAGGAGGAACCTCGATTTCCTCATACAAAGATGCTATCAAAGCGGTCGAGAGTACCGATACGACAGGATGGGGACAGCTTGTCATTCCTATTGACAATAAAACAAAGGAGGGTCTTGGTTTTTCTGCAACCTGTACCCAGACAGCTGCCAGCGATGAAAGTCTTCATCCCCTTCAAAAATTCTTCCACAGTGGAGGTTTCCTTCACCCCGTGTCTCAAGCAGTACATGCTATCAATGAGGAAGATCCCTCTGACCCAGATGAAGAGTGGAAGTCCTACCTTAACAAGGACGGTTATATGTCTCAGGAAGAGGTGCCTATGCCTTTTTGCTATCCCGCACAGAGTCCGAGGTTTATACCAAGGTCAGATGTCGAAATGATGTATGGGGATTGTGATCCAGAAGGATGCCGTGCTCCGCCAAATTCATTAGAGGAAGACACTCTAATGAAAGACAACTTTGACCACAACTATTATGGCCCAATGGATGGTCTGCCAATGTGGCAACCTTACCCAGGAAACTTGGGGCAAGAAAGTCAGTCGAACAATGAAAATCAGCTGACCGTCATTGAACATAATACCTGTGTCCCCACCATGTCATGGGAGCAACACTCAGGTCATTCGGAAACTACTTAACATGAAGATGAATTTGCAACGTTTGCAGGAGTTGAATTCATCAACTATGCTTTTCCCGAGGTCAACGTCATCGAGAGAAATGACTCCTCCAGTTCGAAAGAAGTGTGAGACACCTTGGGACAACTGAGTGGAAAATACGACTATATGGTCAAGTACACCGCTCCAGGAAGCTCTCGTATCAGGCTCGAAGACACCCAGCCAACTAGATGGGGAGATACAGCTGAGAGCACAAATGCTATGCAAAATGCAACAGAGGAATTCTCCTACGACAACTCTGCCTGGGAAACAGATTCCAACGATCCTGCTCCACCAGAAATCAGCGTCATTTCTGAAGACAAATCAAGGAAGTGTCGCTCCCAGGATTTTCATCCAGGTACAAATGCGAGAGTGGCGCGGAAAAACAGAGTCGTCAGCCGTGTAAATTTATCCCAAGAGAGGAAAAGGGAACACCGCATAAACCTGAGGAAGAAGGAAAGGAATGGTCATCGCAACCATAACCTGGGTTAGGGAGTCGGTTACGCGAGGGGAAGGTGCTAGCACCCCACGCGTCCATCGTACTCGATGGGATCCACGCTTGTTGTCTAATCTAAGGGTGAGTTATACTATCATCTAGGGATGTACTAAAACGGAGAGGGGAAAGACAAAGACAGACTCGGTAGGACGTCAACGTCCTAGGCCTACGTACCCCTCTTGTGCAATGGGGAATTCAGAGTCAACGTAGTTCGGACCAAGTTCCTTTTGTGTTTTTTATGAGCGACGTTAAGTTCGCGTCCGGCAGTTAGGGTCAATGACTGTTTGCGTCTCAGACGGAAGGTAACGTGCCCTTTTTGAAAATAGCCTTTAAGTTGAAGGTCCCGAAGGACAAAAAGTTTGAAGTTGGTTTGTGTTTTTTAGGACAGAAGTGGCTTAAGTTAGTTCCTAAGCTGCATTGCACCAAAGTCTAGGGCACAGGGGCGAATACTTAACGCATCGTCCTAAGACAGGACGCTCGCTAAGCACTCTAGAAAGATGAGAGGAAGCCCCTCATTTCTCATTCCCCATACTTAAGGCTCGTGCGCAATACACCTTATTCTTATTAAGTGTTTTAAAGAAATTTGAGATGAGAAGAGAGAAGACACAAGGGTAACTCTAAAGGGAGACTATGAATCCTAAAGTTGTCATGCATGGGTGACCTATGGTTAGTGAGGTTTGACGACAACCTAAATCCTAAAGGAAGAAGATGAGAGAAAGAAAGAATAAGGGTGAATACGGATGACTTATCCATACCCTTAAAGAGCTTACCTGAGTCCCTGCATAAAAGGTTAATGAGAAACAGACACAAGTAAAAGAAGTGAGATAGATGGAACCCAAGTAAAGACATACTACGGTGATAACAATCCAAACATGCATAAAGAAGTCAAATGAACAATCCCAACACAATGGCACAAGTGCCTTTTCAAACAGATAATCAGACAAGGTCCGAAGATGCACATGCGAGAAAATCTCAAGTGAAAACCAATCAAACAATTAGTGAAATGACTCCTAAAATTCCCAAATTAAATATCAAGGTTTCTCAACAAACAACACATCAAAAATTCCTGCAAAAATTCAAAGTGTTAGTCATTCAAATAATCAGGCAAAGCTCAGGTGAGAGGTAGAGTTCAATGTGCCAAAGGGAAGGACCAAAATGCAATATGAAATAAATTTAAAAGTGAAAGAAAAATATTTTAATGCACTTTAGAATGTTAGTGAACAAATGCAAAAAGAACGGATTAAAAGTATTTTAGGGATGCAGAGAATAAAATAAACAATTTCAGATATGCATGAAATGTGTGATGCAAAAAGAAATTGAATAAATATTTAATTTAGATAATAAAAAATAAAATAAAAAATAAAAGTAAAATTTGTGAAAATTTTATAAAATGGTAAAAATGATGCATGAATTAAATTCAAAAGGAAATTATTCAAATAATATTACAAAAAAAGAAAATAAAAAAAACCTCAACAACTTTGCTATCGCGAAAACGCGGTCATCGCAACCGGATCTAAACCGTGTCAATCTGAATTTGTAAAAAAAATAAAACAAAATGAATTTTAAAACGTGTAAAAAAAAATAATAATAATTATGTCGCTAATGCAAAAGTGCGATCATCGCAACCGGACTGAATTAACACCCATGTCATGCGTCGTACACAAATATACATACTGCGTATCGACACAATTCGATCCGAATAATAAAAAAACTAAAATAAAATCATATTATATTAAAACCAAAACATAAAACATTATTCATATTATAATATATATAGAGAGAGTTTTGTAAAATAAAGATAATTGTTAGTTTATTACAAAGTGTTAGAAATTTATATTAAGATAAAGCAATAGTTTGTAACAACATCATATATAACCAAACGTAAATGTCGAGAAAACAATATATATTAGCATGAAACTAACATTGTAATATATATATTTATTAACATGAGACAGAACAGTACCTGTTGCAACTCACAAAATTCAAAAACAAGGATATGTGACCGCAGTGCATATATATAAGAGTAGAAAGCAAATCTGTATGTCTCTATATGAACCTCAATATATATGTAAACGAGGAGGATAATAGGCACATATAACAAGACAAAAATAATAATATGTATGTCGCTGCAAACCGGAAATGCACATATAGTTTAAAAAGGAGAATTCGTGGAGATTAGAATTAGACGAACAAGAAAAATTATGAAAACACAATAGATCCTACCGTTCTACGTATCTGGTCCTCCTTTCGGTCTCCTTCAGTTTCTCCTCCCCTATTCTAAACATCAGCACACATATATATAATGAAATAAATTAGGATTAACTATAAATTATCAATAATGTCCTTAATGTCCATTTTAAGGCCCAACTAACTAATATTAAAATTAAACAATTCAATTAAGATAAATTTAAAACAGAAACTAAAAATTCTATTTATTTATGAAAAACAATATTAGTTAAATCTAAAAATAAAAATAAATATTTAATATAAAAATAAAAATACTGATTATCCTATTTATCTATTCTAAACAATATTAGTTAAAAAAGTAAAATAAACAAACATCAAATAAATAAAAATCGAATACCCTAGTGATCAAAAAAATAAACCGAGTACACTAAAATGATTAGTACGAAATATATGACTCAAAAAAATACAGCATTCGGTCAGATTTTAAAATAAATTTTGATCCGTAAAAATGCTCAAATTGATCAAAATATGACGAAAAATTAAAACGAACACGCCGAGTTAAACTACGCGAACCGTAGAATAATATAATTGACGTCTGCAAGTTCGATTTTAAAATTTTCCATCCCCTGCTGAAATTCAATTTGACCAATCTGTCTGTAAATTTCCGAGAAATTATCCCGACCAATATTTTAGGCAGTATGCGAGATGAAAAGCATTATTTTATGCTATTTAGATGATGCAGAGTCAGATGAATGAAAATATTAAAAATGCTTGGAATAAGCTGTGAACTCTCAAAATACCCTGTTGGAAAAAGAATGATCTGGTACCAAATTACCGAGCAAAATAAATGCTGGGGCACTCTAATGCTTGCTGCTTAGAATAAGAGAAGTCCTTAGCCACAAGGATACTGTGATCTGATGGCTCGAGAGCTCAATGCAATGCCTGATTATGAGTTAAGACCTAAATGAGATGCAAATGAAAAAAAGAAACATAAGCCAGAAAAGGTTAGAAAAAGGTAGGGCAAATTTCGGGGTGCTACAGGAAGGTGCCAGACTTTGTGATTCACCGAGGAGTTCGCCGCCAATGGGTTGTCGTCGAGGTTCCGAAGGTCGTTCATCAGTCAAAGTAATTGCCATCTTTAACCTTTCACCCTGCCCAGGTGAAACGGATGTTTTGATAGGGCTCACTTTCTGTAAATTTCCCTCTTCGCTTTGCCCAAAGCGACAGAGTTTTCTTTTATAGGGCTGTAGTTTCAAGGATCGACTTGTTCATTAATAAAATAACGTCGTTCTGTAATTTCCGCATTAATTGCTGTTTTCTCTTTTTGCTTTCTCAGAAAATGGTAATCCTAAAAAACAAAACAAACAATAAAAGCAAGCAGTAAAATAAAACACTGCACACACTTGCATTTTTCTCTATCTCTTCTAAACATGAATCATCACATCATCAGATTGCTTGTTTTAAACCCAGTTGAAACATACGATCCGATGCCTTCTCCCAACTTTGAGTTCCCGGTATTCAAGGCTGAAGAAGAAAATGACAACGAAATTCCAGAAGAGATCTCCCGACTACTCAGACAAGAGGAAAGGTCCATTGAACCTCACAAATAACCGTTGGAAACGGTAAACTTAGGTTCAGAATAAGAGAGAAAAGAAATCAGGATTGGGGCACTGCTCAGTCCAACTGCCAGAGAGGGTTTGATACAGCTTCTCAAAGAATTCCCCGATGTATTCGCTTGGTCCTATCAGGATATGCCAGGGTTGGATACCAGCATCGTGGAACATCATTTACCATTAAGATCGGAATGTCCGCCAGTAAAGCAAAGGTTGAGACGCACTCACCCGGACATGGCCATCAAAATCAAAGAGGAGGTACAGAAACAGATTGACGCGGGTTTCTTCGCTACATCTGAATATCCTCAATGGTTAGGCAACATCGTACCTGTTCCGAAAAAGGACGGAAAGGTCAGAATGTGTGTCGACTACCGAGATCTAAACAAGGCTAGTCCAAAGGACGACTTTCCTTTACCACACATTGACATGCTGGTTGACAGTACAACAAAGTTCAAAGTTTTCTCCTTCATGGATGGATTCTCGGGCTATAATCAAATCAAAATGGCGCCGAAAGACATGGAGAAAACTTCGTTCATTACCCCATGGGGTACCTTTTGTTACAAGGTAATGCCGTTCGGTTTGAAGAATGTCGGGGCAACCTATCAAAGGGCCGTGACTACTCTGTTTCATGACATGATACACAAAGAAATCGAGGTATATATTGATGATATGATTGCTAAATCTAGAACAGAAGAGGAGCATGTGACCCACCTGTCAAAACTATTCGAGCGGTTAAGGAAATACAAACTCCGCTTGAATCCCAATAAATGCACCTTCGGTGTCCGTTCAGGGAAACTACTAGGGTTCATCGTCAGCCAGAAAGGAATTGAAGTTGATCCTGACAAGGTCAAGGCCATTCAAGAAATGCCTTCTCCGAAAACTGAAAAACAAGTCAGAGGATTCCTAGGACGTTTGAACTACATCTCCAGATTCATATTCCTCATGACCGCCACATGTGCGTCGATTTTTAAGTTACTAAAAAAAAACCAGGATTACGTTTGGTCAGAAGATTGCCAAACCGCCTTCGACAGTATTAAGGAATACCTGTTGAATCCTCCGATTCTATCACCTCTAATGGAAGGAAGACCACTGATTATCTACCTCACAGTCCTAGAGGACTCGATGGGATGTGTACTTGGCCAACAAGATGAAACTAAAAGGAAGGAGTCTGCCATCTACTATCTAAGCAAGAAGTTCCCTGACTGCGAGACTCGGTACACGATGCTCGAGAAAACTTGCTGTGCTTTGGCTTGGGCAGCCAAACATCTTCGCCAATACATGATTCATCATACTACTTGGTTAATCTCCGAAATGGATCCAATCAAGTACGTATTTGGAAAACCTGCTCTCACGGGAAGAATTGCCCGTTGGCAGATGCTGTTATTAGAATATGACATAGAGTGCCACACTCAAAAATCCGTTAAGGGAAGTATTTTAGCCGATCATTTGGCTCATCAACCGATTGACGATCAAGAATCAATCGGGTTTGACTTCCCAGACGAAGATGTCATGTATCTAAAAATGAAAGATTGCGATGAACCGTTACCCAGTGAAGGGCCAGAACCAGGTTCCCAATGGGGACTTATCTTTGACGGAGCAGTTAATCATTATGAAAACGGAATTGGGGGCAATCATTGTTACCCCTAAGGGTACCCACATTCCTTTCACTGCCAGACTTACGTTCAAATGTACGAACAACGAGGCCGAATACGAAGCTTGTATTATGGGTCTCGAAGAAGCGATTGATTTAAGGATCAAAAACTTGGACATATACGGCGACTCAGCCTTGGTTATTAACCATATAAAAGGAGATTGGAACACATACCAATCAGGATTGATTCCTTACAAAGACTATGCGAGAAGGTTGTTACCTTTCTTCGACAGAGTCGAGTTTCATCACATCCCTCGTGAGGAGAATCACATGGCTGATGCATTAGCCATCGTCTCTTCCATGATTAGTGTAGGTCAATGGAATGACATACCTAAGATTGACATAACGCGCCTTGAAAGGCCCGCTTACGTCTTCACGATCGAAGCAGTCATAGACGACAAACCTTGGTATCACGATATCAAATGCTTCCTTTAGAAACAAGAGTACCCACCTGGGGCATCCAGGAAAGATAGAAAGACCCTCAGAAGACTGGCTGGAAACTTCTTCCTGAGCAGTGACATTCTCTATAAGAGAAACTTTGACATGGTCTTGCTCCGATGCGTAGACAGGCCAGAAGCAGACATGCTGATAAAAGAAATTCACGAAGGATCCTTTGGCACTCATGCCAATGGACGCGCAATGGCGAGAAAAATTCTGAGAGCAGGGTACTACTGGTTAACCATGGAATCCGACTGCTACAAGTACATGAGAAGGTGTCACAAGTGTCAGATATACTCCGAAAAAATTCATGTACCACCATCACATCTCAAGGTACTTTCTTCCCCGTGGCCTTTTTTCGTATGGGGAATCAACATGATTGGCATGATTGAGCCCAAGGCTTCAAACGGACATCGGTTCATCCTAGTAGCCATTGATTACTTCACCAAGTGGGTCGAAGCAGCGTCGTACGCTAATGTAACCCGACAAGTGGTGGTCCGATTTATCAAAAACAATATCATCTGCCGTTATGGTGTTCCAAGCGAGATCATTACTGATAATGGATCTAACTTGAACAACAAGATGATGAAGGAGTTGTGCGCAGAGTTCAAGATTAAACATCATAACTCATCTCCCTACCGACCAAAGATGAACGGAGCGATAGAAGTGGCTAACAAGAACATCAAGAGGATTGTTCAAAAGATGGTTGTAACCTATAAAGATTGGCACGAAATGCTACCCTTTGCTCTTCACGGTTATAGCACATCTGTTCGCACTTCAACAGGGGCTACCCCTTTCTCTCTAGTGTATGGCATGGAGGCAGTGCTCCCCATGGAAGTAGAGATCCCATCAATCAGGGTATTGATGGAAGCTAAGCTCACCGAAGCTGAATGGTGTCAAAGCCGACACGACGAATTAAACCTGATCGAAGAGAAACGAATCACGGCACTATGCCACGGTCAGTTGTATCAACAGAGAATGAAGAAGGCGTTTGACAAAAAGGTCCGACCTCGCATCTTCAGGAAAGGAGACCTCGTGCTCAAGAAGATACAATCATTTCTCACTGATTCTCGGGGCAAGTGGACTCCGAATTATGATGGCCCCTACGTGGTCACGAAAGCATTCTCAGGCGGCGCCTTGAGACTTGCAACCATGGACGGAGAGGAATTTGCCTACCCCACAAATGTTGATGTAGTCAAGAAATACTTCTCCTAAAAAAAACGTCTCGGTGGATTGAAAACCCGAAAGGGCGGTCCAGGCAAAAGTTAGAGACATATAAAAAAATCATCCCGATGGATTGGAAACATCATTACAATCCAGGCAAAAATTAGGGATAATGGCAAGTAACTATGTTCAACAGAGGCAAATCCCTCAGCAGCAGCAGTTACACCATTCATCGGAGGAAAACTCCAGTCAAGGTAATCTTCGACAGAAGCTCAGGATGCCCAGAATTCAAAGTTGGTAGAAGGATAGTGGTCGTTATGTTTCAACGTAGTCATTTTCCCTGTAAATTACCATTTTCTAACTTTGTAATTACTCTTTGGAATCACGCGTTTGGCTGATCTCCATCTTATCAATAAAATTTGAGCCTTTGTGCTTTTGTTTGTAATTCTTACTGGTTTTAGCTTTACAGAACGACATTTTAACATGATCAACGATTATTGAAATAAAACAAAAATGAATTTACTTGTTAAAACTTTTTCTGCTTTTTAATAAAGACGGCAATTTCTTTTGACTGTTGAACATCAAAAGAACATCAACCGCTTCTCCAAAAGTAAGCGAACTTCAAAGTGCAGAATCAAAGTACTCCTTCTAACCCAGTACGCCTGAATGAAGGGATCAACTGTGTCAGAGACCTTGTTTCGTCTGACACGCTTCGGCCGAGTTCTCATCTCCTAAGCTCGATCACTGGTATTCCCCGCGAGGACTACTTTTCCTAAGCAAGGTGGAATTGCTATCTTGAACCAGCGATATCTCTACACGCCCCGCGATGGCCGAGTATCCTGTTATGTTCATCTTTTAGTTTATGTGTCGCGTCAGTTTTGTCCGCATATACATACATACATCATGCATTATTGATTTGCATTCACATTTCATATTGCATCGCTATCACTCTAGCCGGTCTTGTCCCTTAGTGATAGGAGTTCTCTCAATCGAGTTGTCAGTTCTTTCCTCGTCGGGAAACGTTGTGTCTGAACAATCTCGCCACCAGTGTATCTTTAGATCAGAGTCGGCATTCGACCACTTTGATAACTTGAACCTCTGAAAAGACAGAGAACCTTCAACAGATGTCACTCTTCGCCATTGAAGATGATATCCTTGCTTTCCCGGATTAAGGAAAATCCCCAGAGAAAGCCTCTTAAGCAAAGGTTCGGCAATACATCAGTATTTCTCCGAAAATCCGCTGATGAAAAGGTCATCGGGACCTCAAAATTGGATCCCATCATATGGCATTTCTCTGTAAAGATCCCGAGAAAAGTATGATGTAAGACCCCCAAGCGGAAGCAATCTCTCAAGAGACTCGCTTTCCTCAGTAGTTTCGACAAATGGCGTCTCCAACAGAGAAGTTTGTGTACCTCTACAACTCAGACGACTGGGTTCCCCAGCAAGTATGACATCGAAACTTTTTCCACTCAAATGGCATCTCCCCAGGAAAATTCGGTGAGAAGTTTGAGGAAAACCGCTACAAATAACATCCCTTGTCAAGAAAGTTTATTGACAAAAGAAACTAAGACCAGTTCCTTGGTAGGAAACAAGGATCGAGGGGAAGTTTAAATCAGAAACTTAGACCAGTTCCTTGGTAGGAAACCAGGATCGAGGGGAAGTTTAAATCAGAAACTAAGACCAGTTCCTTGGTAGGAAACCAGGATCGAGGGGAAGTTTACAACAGAAACTAAGACCAGTTCCTCGGTAGGAAACCAGGATCAAGGGGAAGTTGACCTTTTCTAAGCATCATTGCTTAGCAAAAGAAGATGAGTGCGCAAGCTACCATTCATAACCACCATCAAAATTTCGGGTATTTCGATATTTAATCCTCTTGCACCCCGAATGCCCGAATACCTTCGCCATTCACCCCTTCGGGTCCAAGAAGATTAAATAGGGGCATCTGTCATACCCCAAATTTTGACCACCAAAGTTTCCCATCATTGTACAAATCATCATCACAATATGGATGAGTCATCATGCCTCATCAAATGCCTCAAGGGTTGTTGAGCATTCACTACAATCAAAATTAGGGTTTCAAGCCCTCTCAGAGCCTTAGACAAAGGATCAGTCAAGGAATGACTTGATCTTCAACTTTTCTAGCATCTAACACATCCACAATGGATCAAGAGGGCTCCCACTTTAAGGATTAAGCACAAGGTTGCTCCCTTCTAGGTGGATCAAGTCTCAAGATCGCCAGTATCACCAAATTAGGGTTTTGGTCGACCAGGGCCTCCAGATGGAAAGTTCCATCTGGGCACAAGCCAAAGATCCAAAACACAACCTAATGTACTCCATGGAACCTCATGGACCCATCCATCAAGTCAATTTTGCCTTAGGGGATGCACACATCAAAAATCAGGAATTAGGGTTTCTTGACCTAATTCACCCCTAAGTTGACTTTTGGGACAAATCATGAACCAAGACCTCAAGAGAGAATTTGAGGGTCTCTAATAAACTATATTGATCCATTTGGAACAATGGATTAATCTAAGAAGCTTGAGCAACAAGTCTCAAGTTCATCTGCACCACAGTTAGGGTTTTAAGGAAAAAGTCAACTATAACTTTGACTTTTGACCAGGACATGCTCCTAAGCCCTAGGACATGCCCCAATATACCCTATGACACCCTTGGAACATGTCCATCAAGTTTGATTTAGGTCAAGGACATGATTTCATGAAGAATTGAAGAGTTTGGAATTCATCTGATAAAAAGTCAACTGTGCACAAAAGTCAACTTTGACTTTTTGAGATTTTTCACCAAAATGGATTTTTAACCCTAAAATGATGTTAATGTATGATTTGAATCATCATTCATCAAGAAAAATCAAGAAAAGTTGGATAACTTGTAAAAGGGGTAACCATAAAAACTTAGAAAATTTTCTAAGTTAAAAAATAAAGTGACAAGGGTACCAACTTTGGAGGACCATAACTCCTAAACCACAAGGCCAATTTTTTTCATACAAAGATGGATTTGTAGCCCTCATTACCCTCTACAAAAACTTCAACTAGACCTAAGTCCAATTCATTAAGGATTTTGAGTTATGGAGTGATCAAAATCAAGAAATTGTACTTTGTTCCAACACTTAGTGAAAATTTCACTAAGTCAGATTTTGCTTCACTTTTTGCCAAATGTAGAGGGATTTTTCACTTGGATTCAAAAGAGATCAAAACCAAACATGTTCAAACAGTTGTTGTATCATGTAAGGGCTTCCCAAAATGGCCAAGAACATTGCCAAATTCAACTTACACCATGAGATATGACATTGTCAAGTTGCCTTGCTGAAATCTGTCAAAGGCAAGGCAGATTTTGCATTTTGGCTCGATTTGCCAAAATCACCCAAATTCAAATGCTCCTATCCACTTGGACACATCTGAGGATTGAATCTAAAGGGGACAATCACTGAGCCAAGTCTCCAAAGTCCATGGAACAAGAAATAGCATGTTGAACCTATAATGGCCAAAATAGGGACAAGACTCCAAATTTGGATTGAAGCATTCAATGGAAGCATCAAGGTGGCATGGACTGAGCCATTCTCATCTGGAATCAGTCAAGACTTATCCAAGACCAAGGGAACCAAAGCTCTGTGCCCTAACCTCTAGTCAATGGCTAGAGGAGACTTGGATTTTCATTTGCCAACATTGGCCAAACCTACTTACCAGCTGCCATTCACTATTCCTTGCAAAACAAACTTGCTCTACTATAAATAGAGCTCAATTGTGATCAGTTTGAGTACACCAAATCCATCTAACAGATGCTTTCCTCAAAATCTCTTTCTCTTGGCAAAAATTCCTTTCTTAGCAAGGTAGCTATCGGGTTTTGAGTTTGAGAGCAATTCCAATCAAACCAATCACTCACACACCTCACATACATCACATATGAGCTGATCAAACACTTAGATCACTTCTAAAACACCAATTTCACAAAATCACCAGCTGGTTGCTCAAATTTTCAATCAAGTTGCAGTTAAGATGCCATGAAGTGATCCAGCCAATTTCAATCAAGTCCAAGCATTCAAACACACTCCATAGGGTGTAGGGAAGCTGTCCAGATCATCACCACTCATCTGTAACACCTCCAAATCAAAAATCACATTGCACTTGCTGTCACGGCTTAGAGGTAAGCATATACTTGTTCATCTCTCAATCTATGCATATTTTCTCGCACAATAATTTGGCCATATGTTCATAATCATGCATGGATTGTTTTCCCTCAATTAATTGCATTGTTTGAATCGTGTATCAAAAATCCTAGCCTTCATGCAGAAATTAGGGTTCTTGAGGTTTCTTCGTGATTTCATGTTTTATGTTTAATTTAAATGAAATTAAGTGTTATAGACATGATCGTGAGGTTGAGACGAGCATAATGATATGTGGATTGCATGATATGATTACGTATTCAGTGAGATTGGATGGAAAACGCAAATCAGCCAAACCCAGAAAAACGCGCGTGTTCTTGCTTGTGTTCTTGGCGCCTTTTTCACAAATTCAAATATTTGAATTTTGTGATTTTGTTTAATTGATTCAAAAATTAATTTCTCTCTGAGTTTTAATGATTTTGAGTTGATTCTTTTTTTAATAATTCACAAAAATGTTAAAATATTTTATTTTATCAAAAAATCCCAAAAATATTATTTATTTCATATAATTGATATTTTTGCAAAGAATTAATATTTTAATTGTTTTTGACATTTTAAATATTTTTTCTACATTGATTTTGCAACTTTTAATGCTTTCTAATTATTTTGTAGGTCAATACTTAATTTTTGAAGCATTAATCCAAAATCACAATTTGTTTTTCATATGTTAAACAATTTTGATCATTTTTAATTGAATTTTTATTCAATTAAATACATTTTTGAAAACAAGTTAGGGTTTTTGGATTAATTCAACCCTCATAAATCATTTTAAAAACCTCTTGGGCCTCTTGAGATAGTGTAAGACCCAACCCACTTGTACAGAAATATTTTGGGCCTCATTCGTTGTATAAGTCCCTCTGTACATTTTCAAATAAAAAGCACGATCATCGCCTTTTAAAAATAACCAATTGGGCCTCTCCTTGAGCTATAAGACCCATTCAAAACTTTTGGGCCTCTTAATAAAGTGTAAGACCCAATCCCCTTTTAACCAAAACATTTTGGGCCTCACTTATTGTATAAGTCCCTCCGCGTTAAAAGAAAACCTCGGCGCGATCGCCATTTCAAACGGAAAAATCATCTGGGCCTACCCTCGTGTTATAAGCCCCACTCTTTTTCTTTAAACCTTTTGGGCCTCTTGAAAGAGTGTAAGACCCATCCCTTTGTACATGAAACCTTTTTTTGCCTCAGTCACTTGTATAAGTCCCTCTGCACAAATTCAAACAGTGCGCTCACTGATAAAACCCTGGGCCTCTCCTTGAGCTGTAAGCCCCAAATCTTTCTTTTTCAAAGCACTTTCTCCTTTGATTTTGAATATACTGTTGTTTTCAATCTTTCTTTATTGAACAACTAACCAAACAGCATGGAAGCTCTACAACCGAGTAAGTGTTTACCCGCTTTCATTTACCGCTTTCATATATATATATATA
Organism: Lathyrus tuberosus; assembly: GCA_022829125.1. Taxonomy (NCBI): domain Eukaryota; kingdom Viridiplantae; phylum Streptophyta; class Magnoliopsida; order Fabales; family Fabaceae; genus Lathyrus; species Lathyrus tuberosus. Next base: position 28,529,158 of record JALAZF010000004.1, on the reverse strand, counting down.
TAACTGTATTGTGGGGCTGTTTCACTGTAAGTCTTCTTTCATAAACTCATATCAACTGTGTAATAATAGTATAGATATTTAGAGTTTCCCCGGCAACTACGTCTAGCACTAGGTAAAGCCGTTTCAATCACTCTTAGAAATAGTCTAAACTAGATCCCCATAGGATTACCAGACACAGTCTTCCCTCCTCTTGGGGTTAAACAATATGGAGATATGAAAGGCAGCATTCTCTGTGAACCCTTTCATAGACTGTCACTTGTAGAAGTTGTCAAAGAAACTCTATTCCCCAGAGATGATCTTTTCTCCGTGAATGGCATCTCGTGAGTTTCTTCCAAATTCTCGGACTTTCCTAGCTTGATCTATTCTCGGTGAATGGCATGTCTTGAACTTCTCGGGGTTTGGGGACCCACAGGCTTCTTAAAAGCACTTGTCAAGAAACTCTTCTCCCCAGAGATGAATGTATTCTCCGTGAATGGCATCTTTGAGTTTCTTCCAAATTCTCGAACTTTCCTGACTTTGATCTATTCTCGGTGAATAGCATTGCCTTGAATTTCTCGGGGTTTGGGGACCCATCGGCTTCTTAAAAGCATCGGCCTCCTCTTGGGCATCGTACAAGGACCTACAGGCTTCCTAAAAGCAAACCCCGCCTCCTCTTGGGCTTAGTACAAGGACCCTATGGCTTCTTAGAAGTATTCACAGCCTCCTCTTAGGCTTCGTATAATGATCTCTTCCTCCGGGAATGACAGCCTCCTCTTGGGCTTAGTACAAGGACCCGTCGACTTCTTAAAAGTTTCCAGCCTCCTCTTGGGCTTCGTACAAATGATCCCGACGACCTCCTAGAGGTATAGGAACAGAACCTAGTCATCTGCATATAACCGTCCTTTCATAGAGTCTACTACTGTTTCTCAAGGCATAGTACAAAAGATAAAACTCTAGACTTGGACAGTCTAATCTCCTTGAGTCTCAAAGACATTCTCAAGTGACCCCTTCGTTAAATAGGAAGGAAACCCGCAGAATCGGACAGTCTCAATACCCTTTGGATTTCCCGTTTCCTCAAAGAGAAGGAAATATCCCTGATCCTCAAATCAAATCCCTGAGTACAGTGTTGCTCATATAAGAACTGATTTTCTCTTTAAAATCAGTATATTGGATCTGTCACTCAACTGAAACGACATTTAGCCTCTCTCTCGGGCTTTGTATGAGACACATAAGAGACTCCCTCGTTGAGTCAATCACCCTTTTCGCCTCCATCTCGGGCTTTATACGAGATACCAAAAGATTTCCTCGTTGAGTCAAAACCTTTTAGCCTCTCTCTCTCGGGCTTTGTACGAGACACATATTAGCCTCCTCTTAGGCTTTGTATAAAAAAACCACTGGTTAATCCAATTAACCTTTTAGCATCAAAGTTGTGCCTCGTTCACAGTACACAAACATCAACAACTCCTTCCCTTTCATCTAATTGTTGTAAGCGGCAAGCCTCTGGATCATCTACATCCATGCCACTGTCCCTCTTTTAGCATGAGAAATTCCTAAGGAAAGATAGCATTGCTCTACACTGAGTTAAAGTCTTCTCCTTCAGGTTAAAATCCCCTTTAAAGGAAATTATGGCATTGTCGGATTCACATATCCCGGTTAAAGTAATTCTCCTTTATAAACAGTTGTGACATACAACCCCCTCTTTAGAGGTGACAAATTCTCTCTAAAGTCAAACCCTTTTAGCTTCATATCTTGGGCTTTGAACAAGATACAAACTACCTTCAGCTTCACATCTTGGGCTTTGAACAAGATACAAACACCTTTCGCTTCATGTCTTGGGCTTTGAACAAGACACCAAAACAACCAATTTCCTCCCATAGAATAGGAGGAACTACGAACGCTCTGATTTCCCTGTTTCGGTAAACGGGAATACGTAGGCATAAGATTGAAAGAAAAATCTAAGCGAGCACACTAAACAAAAACCCAAGATCCCATATCTCCGTCAATCAAAAGCAGTAATTCAAAAGCATCAGTCCTAACATCCCAATCCTTGTTCCCCGCTATAAAGTCCTAGAAAGAGAAGAAAGAAACCAGTATTGGCGAAAATACAAATAACCAGTACAAGGGCCCCCCCACATTGATAGCATCCGTAACCTAACAGACCGCTGTTTAAAATCGGTATGCAAAGCAGGGTTAATTGGAGACATCTATTTCCCTTCCTTATTCAGCTTTAATAGGATAAAAAAATGAATCGACCTGTAGTTTAGGCTTAAACCGCAGAGAGCGACCAGCGCTTAAGAACCGCGTCCAAAATCGCTCGCTACACCTTCACACATTGATGTAGTTCTTATACCAAAAAAAAGTTTGTCTCGCATGTACGCACTTGACCACATTGTATTTATCTCGTAAATTTTCGTAACCCATTTATTGTCTGATACACCATTATCTTCAATAATCCTCTTCCACTCAGCTTCAAATGTTTCAGGGATATAGTTAGCATAGATCAATGACTTAAACTCTTCTAGGAACTTTGTATTTTTGACATTTTCAATAGCATTTTGATGTAAATGCCATAAACAAAGGCGATGTGATGCATTGGGAAATTCAAATCTAATAGCTTCTCTCATTGCACAATCTCCATCAGTAACAAATGCATTTGGACATTTATGGAACATTGCTTCGGAAAAGGCATTTAAAACCCACTTATATGTCTCTGCTTTTTCATCTGAAATTAAAGCACACCCAAAAATTATAGTTTCACCATGATGATTGTACCCACAAAAAATAACAAAGGGTTTGTTGTAGCTGTTCTTTTTGTAGGTCGTGTCAAATGCAATCACATCACCAAAACATTCAAAGTCAAATCGACTAGTTCCATCTGACCAAAATAAATTTTGTAGACGACCGTCGTCTGTTGTAGTAAGTTTCGAAAAAAACATCGAATCATTTTCAGCTTTAGCCTGCAAATAGCACAAGGCAGCAAAAGCATCTCTATTTTCCCTTTTAGCCTTGGCTCCATTACTAAAGTAGTTATATAGGTCCTTCTTGATAAATCCCAAATCTTCGTGACCACCTTTCTGACCTATCATAAAACCCAAAATATGACATGTTCTAACACCACATGTATGCAAGCCATCAACAAGCGCTTTATCAGCTTCACGCAATCGACCATACTTAGGAATAAAATGAACAAACCGTTGTGGAGTTAACTTGTGATTATGAGCTGATTCAAATGCAACAACTCTCCAACTCCTAGTCAAAACATAATATGCTACACGCAATCGAGCAAGACAACCTGTTTGAGTGATTGGCCTTGGCTCCCTTTGTCGGTCCACCCTTAACATGTGTTTCTTATGTCTTTTCCCCTTTCTATTACAAACTAGTTGGCGCATAATAACGTTTTTTTTAAATCACGTTCTACCTCATCTCTTCTTACAGCAAACCCATAATATTCTACATATATTTCATAAAACTCACAAGCTTTTTTCTCTGATTCAAATTTCATCTCTCTTGTATCATCATCTGAGATTTCATGTATACCTTTGTAACCATTCAAATCCTCATTTTATTCATTATGTATATAACTACCATTGTTCATTTCGACATCATTAACATCTCCGTCATTATCCATGCTTGTTACACAATTTGTAGCCTTTATGAATTGAATGCCTACTTTAAAATCGTTACTCCAACCGTGTTTATTTTATGCATCACATGAAACTGTAACAAACTCAAATGTTGGTACTCCTAAAGCTACTAATTAATAACAATAACAACATCATAGCTGCAAATTGTTCATTATCAGTAAATAAAGCTATCAGTTTTAGAAGATCATATGATTACGCTAGAGAATTAATCAACCTTGGTTATTACCCTATGGTGCATGTTATAGTTTCTTATCACACTTTTGTGATTACATGATTTTGCATGGGAACCATAACCAATCACATTCATTAACTTCAACTGTATATAATATTTTAAACAAGTTTTCATTATCATCCAAAAATTAAAACCAGTGCAGTAGAGGCAGTACTATGTATCACTGCCATTTTCATCACACTTTCATTTTGCATAGGGCTTATCATTATCAATACTACTAAAATCTCACTTTAAAACAGTTACATTAACTAATAATAAGATCATTTTTTTGTTCTTACTTACTATTTTTTAATGGTTTTTTATATTTTTTAATTCATGAAGGATGAATGGGTGATATCACGTGTGCTTCAAAAGAGCAAAACGGGAACGGGAGCACCACCGTAACAGCCACCACAAGTGGTTTAAAAAAAACCAAAATGGTTTCAACCACCACTGCAAGTAACAACAGTGTGAGTCTTTGCGCTGAACCAAGTTCGCCTTCTTCGGTTTATCTTCCACCACTACTTGATTCATCTCCATACTCCAACAACGCCGTTGCTAGCACCGCCGCATTCAACAGTGGTCAAATGTGTTCTTACAACAACAGCTCCAACAACACTGATCTAAAGGAGCACGTGTCCTGTTTCTCTACATCACCATGAAATTTATAAAAAGTTGATTGTATAGAATAGTAAGTGACTGGTTTTGTTTGCCAAATGAAATTTAGCTAAGGCTAAAACATTGCAATATAGCATCATCACAACAATTCACTCGATTCAAGCTAATTGTTAAAAGTTTGATGAAACTTTTAACAACCTAATAATACTTGATCAACATAGCATAGCAAAGCACAAGTATTTAGAATTCATTTCACTTAAGAATTAACAAGTATTGGCAGCATAACCTGCTTTATTATATTACATATCTTAATAATTCATTTCATTTAACAAGTATTGAAAATTCACAAAATAATAACCTGCTTCATTAAACTTCCATTTTCTGTTTCAGTTTTGATTCCATACTCTCTTTTGAATCAAATTTCCATAGTGTACATCATGTTACTAAGATTTCTTTTTTAGGCTGATAGAAATCCTACTTCTCCCAGTCAACAACAGCCACTTCTAAGGTTTGTGGTGTTCATTCCTCTAACTGAAAATTTTCTTTTCTGGCTTCTAATTGGAGTATAAACTTTACATTGTTGTATTATCATTCTGAAATTAATTAATAAAACATACATAATAATGAGAACCAACCATCCCATTAACTCCTACAGAAATAATTCATCAGGAGAAGAAACCATGGAGAGAAAATTTCAACATGGGTTTGTGGATAAACAAATTCGATAATATATTATATATACATGACACAAATACATAATAGACAAATTCAAAAAAAGGTCCTTTATGTTCACATACAAAAATTCCTCAACCCGGTAGATCGGAAACATACATGAAAATTGAAAATAAAAACACAAAATCGAAGGAAAGCGTCAAAGCACAAATCAACAATATCCATAAAAAATTCTGAAAAAGAAAATCAAATGTATACACTTGGCCATTTTTGCATAAAATTAAATTTGGCGGTTGCTGAAAAGCAAATGTATACACTCATCGTCACTGTTACGCAATGCAAATGTTACTTGCTATGTGATACAAATGTGATGACACTGATGCGGTTGATATTTTTAAAAACTAGAAAATAATAATTTTAACAAATGAAAATTCTAAAATCAAAATATTCATACAAGAGAAAGATCACCTTACCTAACAAAGAGAAGAGTGAGAGTCACTGATAAGAGCATACGCAGTGGCGACGACGAAAAATTACAGTGTAGCAGAAAATGCAGTAGCGGCGACGACGAATGAAGCGGCGACAAAAATTATAGTGAAACAGAAAGTTTATGTGTTTAATGAAAATTGAGAAGCATGAATAATTAATGGTTGGAGGAGAAACAAAGAATGAATAGTGAAAAATTTTCAGAAAAAGAGGAAGAAGAAGGGTTACACGATGAGAAAATACGTGGAGAGGAAAATAGAATAACTTGGAGTTGTATGGTGGCTTTTAGAATTTTCATTAATTGAATCAATTATGTTTATTAATATTATAATTATTTATAAATATAAATAATATTAATGAAGTGGACCAATCTAAAGTATACATGTCATCTGCCCATTCAAATTTGATGGATACTGAAGTGTTCACCAAATAAAATTGCCTTTTAGAAAGACAAAAAATTAGTCGGTGGGTCCATATATAATTTACCGATTTTTAAAATGTTTTTAAATAAATTATATTTTTGTAATTAGACTCATGAGTAATAATTATCTACTGAATTAATAAAAAATAAAAAACGTTAACTTTTAGTCAATTACAATATAATAATCTAATTGTAAAAATATATTTGTCCAAATATTTAATTATAATTTTTTATAATTTCTATTGAAATTAGAAATAGGTAAAGATAAAATACATTTAAATTTAGATATAATGGAATGAATTTTCAATACCACATAGGATAGGTGATCTCAAAGGTTAGTTTTTGGAGTCCACATAAGAGGAGGAGTCAATTGTGGGGGTTTGAAAAACAATAGTTTAAAAATAAATTAATTTTATTTTCAGAGTTTAAAAATATTTTAAATTGTAGCAACTGAAAATCAATTAAAAGAAAATATGCAGAAAATAAAAAGATAAGGAACAAGAGACGACGCCATAATTTATAGAAGTTCAGTATAAATGAATTGACTTAATCCTCTTCAGAAGACTTGATCTAGAGAGTATCTAGCAATGTTTACAAGCTTTTAATAGGTTATGTTTTTGAACTCCCTTATACAAGGAAATGAAGTTTCAGGTTAATTTCTAATCAAATAACAAATAATGGATTGAAACAGTTAGTCTTCCTTTCAAACACAGACAAAATTTTAAGCGGTTAGTCCCGAAGTTAAACCTAGATTTTATATAGACTTATCTCGAACCATTGAAGAGGTTTTGAACTGGTTATCCTCTAAACCGAACTCGAATTTTACACGGGTTATCCACAAACAGAATCGAGATTTTACATCAGGCTAATACCGAACCAAGTAGAGCTTTTACACCGGACTAGGATCACTAAACACGAGAGTATTAACTATGAATACCTCCCAAACAAGAGATTTTACCACCAGGACAATCTCGAAAAACTGTGAACTTTTAACACAAGGCCAAGCTCACAAACCAAATAGGAAATTTAACTACAGATACCTCATAACCAACCACAAGATTTTAACATTCATATCTTAGAAGCCATAGAGGTTTTACCAAGTTCAACTCAACAACCAAATAAGAGCTTTTCAATTGGTTTATCTCACAACCAAAACAAACTTCTAACACACCGCAAATGTATAGTTATGTGAAGTAGTAAAAAGTTATCGAACCAATGGTTTAAGTACCTAATTCCATCTTATTGATGTATATCTAGAGAAATCAATTATATGAGTTTTAGTGAAAACAAGTTAAATGAAAAATCACTTAAATGAAAACAACTTATCTATAAAATCACTTAAATTCCAATTGAGGCAACTAGGACATAGGGCTATGGTTCTCACTTTAACACATTTGTACAATCCAAGTCATTTATATTACGAGAATTTCACATAATTTATAAAAAATAGATAAATGTGGGCAATACCTGTTTTCGCCAACGCATTGCCCTATCGATAACAAGTAATTTGTCTGCTTTCGAACGGCCGGATTATTCGTCAATGATTTGTTACTTTTGCTCAGATTATAATTTTCTCAAATTTGTCCAAGCGCTTTCGCTGTATTGGACTCGATTGTTTAAAAACCCACACTCCGATATCAATACATATCCTTTCAGACTACGATCGATACCTGAGAACACCTTACTTTCGCACAGGAGTTAGAATGCATGAACTCGGATTATTAAATAAGTTTAAGCTAAAATTCTTGTAATCGGTATGTGACGGATCATACAAAAGGCTATAAGGTAATCCCTATAATCCCTAGTCCCTAATTGATTCATAATAATGCAATTGAAATAGACAGAGAATTGAATATGAAAACAAAATGTAAAACCTGAATTTATATTCTTGATCCAAATTGCTCCAAAGTAGACTTGAGTACAGAGGAATTAGAAAATACGTAGAAACTTTTGCAGAATGAAAACTTGGATCCAAAACTCATAACTTATAACAAGCTATGAGTTTTATAGAAAAAATAAAACTAGCATAATATCTTTGGTTCAATGCATATTAATTACATCAGAATTAGATCAAATCACATAATTCCTAAGATCCACAATCATTGAGGATCAATCTAAAAAAGGAAAGAAAACAACTTGGTCTCGCCCTCCTACTACAGGTGGCCGTAGCAAACCTCTGGAAAATGTATGGGAGAAAAACTTGGGAATACCTTAGGCGCCTCTGATGCTATGACCCATAGCATCCCCCTGGTTTTACTATAACGAAAACTTGACTTTTGACTTTTTGCCTTGTTTTGCTTGTTTTTTATCCCTCTTGATCTTGGATGCTCATTAGCCCTGAAAATATCAAGAATACACAACCAAAGCATAAATCATGGTAAACGGAAGTAAAACGATCAAAATGCAATGAAATACTAAGAGAAAAAGATTAGAAATAACGATACGAAAACTATTATCAAACTCCCCCAAACTTAGAATGTTGTTTGTCCTCAAGCAACAAAGCTTGCATTTACCAGTTTTTAGATCAAGCGGTTCACTACGCGAGAAAGCCTACAAAAATGAAATCAACGGTACTCATACATGAATTTTGGTTCTTATCAGCTAGGCCTAGTTCTCCTGGTAATCACTTGACAACAAAGGTATTTGTAACAACACTAACCGCGGTAGAGCCACTGAACTAAGTCTTGTAACACCTTAAACCTCGACTCTTAACATAAAAAAGAAAATAGTACATGTTTAGGAATGTTACTCCACAAAATTCATTCATTTCATAAAAATAGTTTCAAAATCATAGCGGAAAGTCAATTAATCCTCATAAGCATTAATAATATAATAAACCACCAATTAACGAAAAATAAAACTTCAACAAAAACTCCAAAATAAATAACGCGCTCATTCCCAGTGTTATAGATCAGAGCAGATAAATACCAACTAAAGGCGATAAATAAAAATAAATAAATACAACCTCTAAGGCCATCTTCCAACTCATAAGAAACTACTTCTGTTGAGTACCTGATTGTCTGTACTCTAGAAGAGCACAGACACCACAACAACAAAAAGGAGTGAGAATACATCTTACCAATGTTAACGGTGAAATTCACCAAAAGGATAGTAATAACGAGTTCATAAACACATCACTCACACTCATCAACATAGTCAAATTAAATAATAATGTAAATGCCACCAAATCCTCATAAAAAATGCATGTGGTACCAAATCTTTGGGATCATAGGTATGTTACTGATTTATCCATGTCTCCTGTTTCTCTTGAACAATGTCCCTCTCTGGATGTGAGGCTGCCATATTCCCTCTCTGAACCAGGTCATCACTGGACCGAAGTCCTACCTAACTCCAAAATAAATGCATGCATGGTCATGTACAATGTAAGCATGCAACATCATCACATCATAACATCATAAAGTCACAAACATCAAAGACTTCATAAAAAAAGTTCCACTCTTGAACCTATAGGTCGCCAGTCACAGGCCATCAATGTACTCCCTTTGGATTACTATTCATCATAAATTGACAATTAAGGTCGTCATTGTAATCCTCCAGATTACTATACTTAAAAATCTCCAATTAAGGTCGTCACTGTAATTCCTCCCAATTACTATACTAAAAAATCACCAATTAAGGTCGTCACTGTATTCCCTCCGGATTACTATACTCAAAATTATGGTTTAAAACAATTTAAATCATTTTTCATCAAAAAGGGCAAAGTTATGTTGTTACCCCTTACTCTCAAGTCATCAAAAATTTCAAGGAAATTTAAAATACCTTAAACCTCACAATTCTAAAATAAAATCCTAGAGTACCCCCAAAAGTACTCTTAGGTACCCAATTTCTCTAAAGGTAAAGTTTCATATGTGATAATCATTTATATTTTACTCACAATCCATTAAAAGGATGATACTTTTTGTCTTTAACTCAACAGAGTTCTCAAGGAGAACTCTAAAACAATTTCCACAACTCTAAAACAACTCTAAACAACTCTAAAGTACTCTAAAGTGCTCAGTGACAACTCTTGCATGAATGATATAGATACAAAAATAACTAAGGGATGGCGATCTCACTCAAGTAATATTTGACTAACACAACTCTAATGTAACAAATATGTCTCTTAAACTTATCAATAGAGTAACAAAAAGGTAACTCAAAAACTGCTGAAACCGCCGCCAACCCTATTTTATGATTTTTTCGACTTATTTTTTTATTTTTTTCCGACTTTTTTGAATTTTTTCAAAAAATTCAGATTTTTCAAAAATTTATAGTTTTTAAGTTTTTATCAAAATCTGATTTTTCATGTAAAAGGTCTCATTTGAAAAATAAAAAGGTTTTACTGCATTTGGAAAATTTTGGAAAATAGGTCGATCCTAGGAAATTGGGGAAAACAAAACAAGTCCAACAAACATCACAAAATTGGGAAACCAAATGACCAAACAAAGTCGTTCGAATTCCCAGGGCAAAATCCTAACTCTACAGAGTTAATCACACATCACATTGTTGGAACAAGCTTGGTTGATACCATATCCCTTGGATTTTGATGATAACAAAATATTTAAATGATAATTGATTATTCTAATATATGTTCAAGTATGCAAGACTATAATACTGAAAAAATATGAAGAGAAGTTTTAGGATTCTGAATTTGAAGTTCAAACTCTGACTCTAAAGACCACTTCTGAAGACTTTGGCTCTGATGGAAGATCCAGACTCTAAAGAAGTCAACTCATGAGAAAGTTAGCCTTTGGTGACCCAGACTCTGAAGCTTCAGAAGTCGAGAAGTAGACTCTGATGAGATCTTCCTCTAAAGAGTGAAGTCAGAAGAAAGTCAACTCCTAAGCATGTTCACTTAAATCAAGGCAACTCAGACAGACTCAGAGACTTTTTTATCACGTGAAGACTTAACAAAAAATCTCTTCTTTGTTGTTTGATTTTCAACCGATAATTCCTCTTGCAGAAAGTTGTTTTCTTGATGTGTCCAATCAAGTACAAAGGTAATCCAACCTTTTGGTGAAAGTCTTTAACGTCGTTTTTCCTCCTCTCTATATAAGGAGCAGAAAACCTGAAGAAGAAGATAATACAATACACTCCAATACAAAACTCTGAACCTCGAAATTTCAAAGATAAGTAACTCTGCCAAAATCAAGCTAGACTTAGAACATCTTCAAATAATGTATATTTTAGAAGTTCTCAAGTCTTAGAGTCTTTTTAAGTTATATTCTGTCTACACCTCTGATTGTATATTAAGTGTAGTTGTTACCCAAATCTCTTAACAGTTTGTTACAGATTCAGAAGTCTATTGCTTTAGTGCTTGAGCATTTGAAGTCTCTTGTATGTGTGCTTGAGCATAGAAGTCTCTTACTTGAGGGTTTGAGCATTGGAAGTCTCTTGCTTGTGTGCTTGAGCATAAAAGTCTCTTACATGTGGTTCTGAGCATTGGAAGTCTCTTGCTTGATGCTTGAGCATTTTTAATTAGTTTGGTTATAATGGAAATCCATTGAAAGTACAAGGGGATTGGACTACTCTCAAGTTGTGAGAGGAACCACGATAACTTTATGTGTCCCCTCTTTACATTGCATGCTTTTGAAAAATATTCTGCTGCTGTCAACTCTAATACTCTAAGTCAAATTCTGGTTCAGAATCTGATAAGGACTTTCAGAAATAAACCAAGTTTTCTGAGTCAGACTCTTAATCAAGTGTTCAAAATCTGTTTGAGATCCATCTGAAGCAGAATAAGAAAAAGCTTAAAAGAGAAAAATCTAACACAATTCAACCCCCTTATTGTGTTTTTCTCACCTTCACCTGGCATCAGAGCAAGGTCTATGCTAAACACTTAACAATGGTGCAGAAAAGATCCTAAGAAAAATACATATTATATAATGGCAAATTATTCATGTTGCGGTGAGAATTGGATATCAAGCTATTAATTAACTTGAATCACACATCTTTGAAATTCACCACCGAGCATTGATTTATCCAAAGGAAAGGGTAAAGATCGAAGAAAACCCTAGTTGCGCTATGTGAAGACACAGCTAAGAGATCGGGGATCGGGGGTTGGTTATACCTAGGGAAGGTGTTAGCATCCTAAGTATCTATAGTACTCTACATGAACCTCTTGTTTGTATTTGTATTATGTTATGTTTGCTTGCTAAGGAATCTATGCTAAGGCTGAAGGTAAAGACCTAGATGCTAAAGGTAAAGACCTAAGGGTATATACCCTAAGTATGCTCGCCAAGACGTCGCATCTTGTGCCTACGTATCCTGACTAAAGAATCAGGGCAACCGTAGTTCACATCACTAAGGTTTGAGGAACCATTGACTATGGCCAAAGTTCCAAGGGGAATGAGTATGATACTCATGTAGTGTTTAAGAACTCTCTAATTCTAAGTAAAAAGGGGCAAGTGAGTATCCTATGACTTTGAGGTCAAGGGTTGATAAGTGTTACCTATGACTATGAGGTCAAGGGTTGGTAAGTGTTACCTATGACTATGAGGTCAAGGGTTGGTAAGTGTTACCTATGACTATGAGGTCAAGGGTTGGTAAGTGTTACCTATGACTATGAGTTCAAAGGTTGAAGATGGCTCTAAATAGGCCAAGATGGTAATGAGCTATCTATGACTTTGAGGTCAATAGAGAGACTTTCCTTTGGAAGGAGGGAAAAACAACTTCTTGTAAAGACAAATGTTGAAGGGGGATTAAAGTATGAGTATTAAACAATAAGAGTTCAAGAACTTAAGGGGATAAACAATCAAGAGATAATATTAATCAAGTATGAACAACATCAAAATGTTGAGATAAACATCCATGTGTGAGCATAGCAAAATATAATGAAATTGTTCACAACAACATGAATAAGTGACCAAATAAGTAAGACAAAGTACTCATGAACCATGAAGTCATGAGTAACACAAGATCTTCAAATCATAAATCAACATAAATTCAACTTGAAAAACACTTTAAGAAGTGCCATAAAGAATTAGGTCAAGACAAGTTAGAAACAAGGATTGTTACATTGGTGGGGTGTCAAAAATTAGGAAAGTGGACACACAAGTCCAGGACCAAAGCTTAGACTCCAGTTAAAACCTTTATGAGTGTGTGTGTGAAGTGTTCAACAAAGGTTGACAAAATATCCTTTTCAAAATCAAACTTCAAGGTAAAGTATCAAAGGCATCGAGCCTAAGAATCGGGGGTCAAATAATGCAATTAAAACCTAATAAAAAAACCTCATCAAGGTCAATAATCAAACTCAAAACAACCTCTCAATGTGTCCTAAAACATTCTAGAAAATCAGCTCAAAAATGTAATGAGAAGTGGTCTTTTCAAAAGAAGTTCAAAAACAAGGTCAAAAGGTACTCCTAATTTTATAAAATCAAGAATAAATATTAAAATAAAATAAAAATGAAAATAAAAATTTTAGAAAATTAATTTAAACATTAAAATGTTAGTATGATTTTTTTGGGAATTTTTATATACAAGAAACTATTTTTAAATAAGTGAAAATAAAAAAAATAAAATAAAATACTTGGCATGAACCAAGGCAGTCGGTGCACTAGCAAACCTAAAATGAACTAAGTTGTGTTGCTATGCGCGTTGGCCTATTGTCAGTGGGGGTGCAAGTAGTGAAAGTATCAGGCCCATGTCCAAAAAAAAAAGAATTAAACTATTCAGCAGATGAAATATTACAAGGGCGTGTACAAAAATCATGTGACATTTTCATCAACCGGTCATTTAGTATTTAAGTTACTAAACGACAAACTAAAACCCTAGCCACTCCTAAGCTGCCAACACACCATCTTCCATGCAAACTTGACAAAAAAGACTGCAACCCTATCGTGAACCAGGATGTGAACATGGCTGCTACTCTACTTGCTCTATCATTCTCACCATCAAACCTCAACCAAATTCCATGAAATAAAACCTCAATATGTAGTGCTCACATGGTAGAATAACACTGAACCCTATTCAACTCAAAACAAAAACCTAAACATGGAGAAAAATAGCATGGAAGTAGGGCATCTAAACTAAAATAGAGCTATTTAGAAGGATATCGTATCAACACAACTCCAAGCAGACATTCATGTTATCAATCAAACCAATACAGAGGCAACATATGAGTATGATGACAACATTTAATATCCTTTAAACTTATACATAAGAGCATGGAATCATGATTATGACAAAAAAAAGAAGGAGTCTTACCAAGTGGAGAAAGTCCACTGCCTCTTCAACTTGGAAGCCTTGGAACTCTACTAGCTCAACTTCTTTCTTTCCAAGTTAATGGTATGTAGACTGTTGGTGAAATGATCCTCCCTTTTTCTTGGTTGCACGAGCTCACAAGTTTTCTATTACTTTTAATGATATGTTATAGTGAGAAGTGGATGTTCTGATGTGTTGTTTTTGGAATAAGAGAATGAGTCTCTTTTTATAGCCAAAGCCAGCTGGTTAATGCATGGAAGATTCACTGGTTTCTGGCTTTGTCTAAAGGAGAAACATGATGAGATATGATGCTACAAGTATGGTCTTCCCTACATTCTTGAGCCAAGTGAGATTTTCCTTATTGCTTGTCTTCAGGTTCTAGTCAGAGGCAGAAAATGAACAAGGGCCAAGAGAGTTGTGGTACAAGAAAGCCTTACACAATGGTTTGTAGCTTTACTTTTTGTATGTCAACATGTAAAGTACATGACAGATGGTACTTGGCTTCACTTTCACGATTTCTAGGGCAAAGCATATCTTGGAAACTGATGAAAAGAAATCAGTAGAGTGTACTTGATACATCTTTTGTTCAGATTTGGTTCAAAAATGAAACAAGGTTTGTAATGAAACTAAGTCATGCTAGGCACTTTACCACACGACAACATCAAGTCTAATGAATCAAATGACTTGGTTCTTGGCCTTTTTGAAACATGGCATGAAGTAGTGTAATTTTCATGTTGTGGAAAGGTTGAGATGAAACTTAGAAACATGTGAAAAACTGTGGTAAAGTTTGGTGTAGCAACATTGTCAAACCAGAATTTTCCTAAATATAAAGTAACATTGTAACATGCTCACTTTAGTGCACAATATCTTGGAGGATACTTCACTAAATCTTAAGGTTTTTGGCTCAATGGAAAGTAGGGATATGATGTAACAAGTTTCATGTGGAAAGCATTTGAATTTGGAGTTTAGAAACTTGAGAAAAGATGCAATGAAATCATGCACACCATGCTGTCCAAAAGAACTTAGAAAAATTTCTAAGTTATGAAACTTTTCCAATTTGAAACATAAAACTTTGAAGAAACATATCTTGAGATTGAATCATCCAAATGGGGAGTTCTACACATGCTTGGAAAGCTTGAAGAACAAGGAACAACTTTCATGTCCAAATATTTTGGAATTGAACCTTGGAACAATGTGAAAAATGGCCATGAAGTTGGTGTAAAAACTAGGGCAAAATGGACAAAATTTCACCAAGTCATAAAGGCATCCTATCTTTCAAGTCTCATAACTTAAAAATCAAGCCTTTTTTGAAGGAGGGTCCTCTAATACACTTTGAAGTTCATGGTGAGAGCTTCCATTTGAGCTTTGAGTCACAAAATTGGGATGTGTGGTTTGGAAGTTATGACCTTCCCAAGTTTGCACAAGGAGTGAACTTTTCCATACTTAGAAAATTTTAAGGACCAAACATTGCCCTCTTTGCAAGAAACCTCTCAAATATCAACTTCTCATACCCTAACTAAAAAATTAGACATGTCTTGATGGAATATGGCTTGAACACTTCATTTTGGATCAAAATCTCAAAAGTCAAAGGCTTTACTTTTTAGTCAAAACCCTAATTTTCTTCAGGAATTCAACTGGATGATCTCTGATGATCTTGCATCCTTAATCTATTCAAATGCCAATCGATGGCCTCTAAAGATGTTTATGAACAAATGGAATCATGTCCCATGGCTTGGGACCATACCTTGATCAAAATCAAAGGCAATGGTTGTTTTTCATGACAAAACCCTAATATGCGGGTAGATGAACTTGTGGCTCATTGCACTTGTGATGAGAGCCAAACACACTTGATTTCTTGTTGAATAAGACCTCTTGGATGCATGTAAGCTTAATTGATTGATGAACCAATCAGGACATTGACTTATCACAACAAGATGCTTTAGTGATTCTTCAGGTCAAAACCCTAATTCTTGTAACTCTTGATCTGATGGTCTCTTCTTGATTTCTCTTGACCCAATCTCATTAGATCATGGCATATGATTTGGGGACTTCATAATGAGCCTCCAATACCAAATGCTTGCACTTTTGAGCCTCAGTTGGCTTTCTTGAACAGATGACTTCACATACCAATCTCAATCAACTGGTGAGCACTTGTGAGGGTTGTATGGAGCCAAAAAATGTCTTAGGAGACCTTGAAACATATGAGAGCCTGGCTTATTGACTTTTCCCTCTTTCTTGTACAAACCCTAGTTTTCACATAAAAGAAACACAAGCAAGATAAGGTGGTTAGTTAACAATGCACAGATGATTGAACCCTACACGTAAGTGCAAAATGTTATGACATCTAAGGGTATAACAATTCAAAATTATTTTGGAGGGGCACTCATAATCCTTTTGGTACTGTTAATCATGATTACAGTACCTCTGAGAAACAAAATTATACAGCTAGACCTCCAACCGGCAGTGGAGACTCTATTGAGTTTGAATGGTGGAAGAGAAAGATGTACACATATATCATTGGTCTTGATGATGAGTTGTGGGATATTTTGGAAGATGGCATTGATATTCAAGTCAATGGAGTTGGAATGGTGTCTGACAGAAAATCTCTCACACCTGCTCAGAAAAAGACTTACTGAAAACATCATAGAGTTAGAAGCATTTTGGTTGATGCTCTACCTCATTCAGGGTACATATGAAGGGAATCAACAAGTTAAGGAAGCTAAGACTAACCTTTTGGTTCAGCAATACGAGTTGTTTAGAATGATGGAGGATGAAGACATTGAAACCATGTTTTCTAGGTTTCAAATTCTTGTATCTAGACTTTAGGTTCTGAACAAGAGCTACACTACCTCTGATCATGTCAACAAGATTCTTAAGAGTCTTCTTGTCAAATACAAACCCAAGGTAATAATTATCCACGAGGCTAAAGACTTAAACTCATTAAGTCTTGAAAGTCTTATCATCAACTCCAGAGTCATGAGATGGAGTTCAATGGAGATGAACCTCTCAAGAAGTCAAAGTCTCAAGCATTGAAATCTTCTACAAAACCTGTAAAGGTCCCTAAAGTCTGGAACTCTGAAGAAACTTCTCAATCAGAAGGTTTTGAAGGAGACTCGGATGATGATGAAATGACCTTTATCATTAAATGATTTCAAAACTTGGCCAAGAAGAATAAAAGATTCTCTGGTAGAAGCAGTGGCTTCAGAGGATCAAGTTTAAGAGATAAGAAAGATTACCAGAAGGGTTGCTTAAACTGCAAGAAGCCTGATCACTTCATTGTTGAATGTTCATAGCTACAAAAAACAAGTCAATGAAGGGAAGCTTTCAGAAGGAAAATTTCATAAATAGATTCAAGAAGAGTCTCATGGAAACATGGGATGAACTTAACAATGAAGAATATTGCGAGAAAGATGAAGAACAAATTAATCTATCTTTGATGGCTCTTACATCTTCTGAAGCAGAATCTGACTCAAATTATGGTTCAGAATTTGAAAAGGGTAAGGTATTTTCTAAACCATATCATTCTAATTTGATTACCTTCATTCAAGATCTTATAAGTAGATGTCAGGAAAAGGCCAGACACATGACATATTAACAAATCAATATGATCTTTTGAAAGAAGAATTAAGATATGTTCAAAACAAAAATGAAGCTTTTGATAAAGATCATATTGCTCCTGTTGAAGACGTGTCTGATAAAACTCTTGATGAGCATGAAATGGCTTTTCAAGAATTTATCTTAACTGGCCTTAAAAGAACCAAACTTGCATCCATGATATATGGTGTAAGTAGAAGCAAAGGAGAAGGTATTGGTTATCATCAAAAACCTTTTAATCCAAGAGTTTAGAGGATTATAGGATTTACAAAGAAATTAGAGGATTTAAAACTACCTTCGTACGTTAGACCTGATCAACAGTATGAGTTAGCTTTTAATTTATATCCTTCAAAATTCCCTTGACTGTCAAGTGCTGATTTTGGCGTGGCTTTTAGCCCTCCATTTCCAGACTGGTTCATCCGTGGGGATTTTGTGAAAATCCTTCGACAAGAATCACAAAAATTTGCTAAGCGAGTGGTTCCGACTAAGTACACTATGGACAATTTCAAAGGCCACCTTCATATTGGTATAGAACACGTTCGCGTGGAGTCTCCAATATATGAAGGTGTAGAATGAGAGGTTCTTCGACACGACTTCTCTTATCCATTTTTTCATTGTTCTTTTTTTCTTTTTTACTTGTACTAATTGCATTTAGTTCCTTGCAGTTGTAAGAATTCCAGCTAAGAACCATATCGTTAGTGAGAAGGATGTCGTTGACGAAGAAGGCGAAGACAACAACTAAGGTAAACTTTGTGATTATTATTCTTTTTACATGCTGCCCTCTTATTCTAACATCTAAAATATATTTCCTCCAGGGAAGTCGAAGACCACCTCCGACACTAAAAAAGAGGAAGCAAAAAGAACATGAGGTTCAAATAATTGAATTCGATGATGGGGATCTTTCTCCAAATACTTCCAAGCAGCCAAAGAAAAAGAAGAAACATGAAAACATCTCTGATTCCAGTTCTCAACCCCAACCAAAAACAATTAAACCTCCTATGAAGAAACCTTACACTCCAAAAGTGGTCGAAACTGACACCAACCCAGCCACCAAAAAAACCAACTGCCAAGACAAACCATGAACAGATTGAAAGTGACAACTCTAAACCTAGGGATTAGGGTCCTAAGGTAAACAAATTCTTCCTTAGTCTCTGGAATTTATAATTCTCTTTTTTATTTCGACTTGCTCGTTTCTGATCTTTTGATTGATATATTTTTTAGGGTGCTTAAGATAACAAGGGACAACCCCTCGTTCAACAAATCCTTCCAACAACCAGCAGCGATCCCTCTTACCATCCCACGAGTGCTCCCTCTCAACAACAAACTTCTCCTAAGAATTCAACCAAAGGATCCATAGACGAAGTGAGTCAACTGGCTGGCAAATATTAAAAGGAATCGCCACCAAAGGTCACTACTGAGCTTTCCCAGACCAATGACTCAAACCATGATAAGAGCCCACCAAAGGAAGACGCCTTAGTTGATGTCGAAGGAGACACAAAGATACCATCTACAAAAAAAACTGTCGAAAACAAGTCTGAAGATGACTCCCCAATCAACATACAACAAGGCAGTGGTGGTGAAAAGAGTGAAGAGAAGGAGGAGGAGGAGGAATATCGTTCTATGTTTGACTATGAAACGAAGATTGTTGTGGAAGATGAAGAGGAAGAAGAAAAGAATGAACAGGATGGCAGTGAGGAAGAGAAAGAGCAGCAAGATGACCAACCTAAGGCTGACCGAAAACCTACAGCTTCGACTGAGACTATCACTACTAGCCTTTCTCATGAGGAGCTTGAGTCATTAAAGGTTCAAAGACCTCTTGAGTATTTGAAGGCTATGATAAGTGCCAAATGCAGTTCAACAGAAAAAAGCACAAGTGCCTCGACTGCATCAGGTGATCAGTCCGCCAACAAAACTGGGGATGATTTACTCCTTAAGATTAAGGAGAAGGTCTTCAATGCTGAATTATTTCAACTCTTGAAAAAAGACACTTCAGCTTGTTTTGGGATAAAAAAATCTCCTAAAACAAGTCAATGTTTTGGAGGTTTCGCCAGAAGTTGCAGATGTCATATTGGAGATGGGCCTTTTGATTGACTATGTTGTCGCAAATCTTAATCGCATCAAAGATTCTTCAAATAAAATTCAGAAGAAGTCAGAAACCCAAATGGATGAACAGGATGCAACAGATGACTCTACTACGAATGTTGTAGAGTTAGAAAAGGGTTATGAACAGACCAACAAGGAGATTGAAACTTGCGACAAGAATGTCAAAGCTTGGGAGCATCATATTGAAGAATTTCAAGCAAAAATTTTCAAGGCCAAGAAGCGCAATGACGAAATCCTGAAGTTTAAGTAAGACAAAATGGCCAAAGAAATTAGAGTAGGCATGCACCACGTCGAACGAAATCAAAAGCTCGGGAAAGAAATTGAAGAAATTTCGACCAACAAATCTGTCTACGAGCGACGCTTGATATTCCAAAGGTCCAAATATCAGAAGATGAAGAATTCTCTCAACTTTTAATTCTGGTTGTAATTGATGAAAATGCTTTTTGGTTGTAATGATGTTAATCCCTTCGTGGCATTTTGATGTAATGACTTAGCCATTTTGTAAACCATTTATTTTGATCTCCATTTTAGCTTCGACTATCTATGCGTAAACTATTCCTTACTTATTTTTACTTCTTGAAGTACATGCTTATATTTTTTCAAATATTTACCATTTACTTTCAAGATTCTTCCATCCTTATTTAACTCGTCGACTTCATATGCACCATTGGAAAAAACTTGAATAATTTGATAAGGGCCCTCCCACTTAGGAGACCACTTACACAAGGTTCTATCTTTTTGATCCATAGGAAAAATTACTTTCCAAACTAAATCTCATATTGAAAATAACTTAACTTTCACCTTTTTATTATATGACGTTTCTACTCTTTTCTTTTGCATTTTTAATAACTCTAAGGCGTTCAGTCTTTCTTCATCCAAGTAAACTAATTTGTCCAACATTATGTTCCAATAGGACTCAGATGGGATCTTATGTTGTCTCTAAATTATGGTTGACTGTAAGTAGATTTTGACTGGTAGCACTGCGTCGTGACGATATGTTAGTCGAAAAGGTGTAGTGTTTGTAGCATCTTTAGGGGAGGTTCGACAAGCCCACAAAACTTGGTCCAATGTCTTATTCCAATTTTTTGGCTTTTTCCCCACATGCTTCTTAATTAACCCAATCACTACCTTATTTGCTGCTTCGAATTGACCATTAGCTTGAGCATAATAAGGCATGGATGTCAAAAGTTTGAACCCCATTTCTTTAGCAAATTCTTGAATCTTTCGACCAGTAAAATCTAATCCTTGATCTGTTGTAATAGTTTCTTGGATTCCAAATCTGTAAATAATATGTTTTTGGATGAATTTGATCACTGCATCTTGATCCACATTTAGCAATGGTATAGCCTCAATCCACTTAGTGAAATAGTCTATTCGCACTAAAATGTATCTTTGACTCTTGGATGATGCTGGTTGAATTTCCCCAAATAAATCCAAAGCCCACCCTCTGAAGGGCCAAGGCTTCACTATGGAATGTAGTTCTCTTGCAGGAACATGTTGAATGCCTGCATGTATTTGGAATTCTTGACATCCTTTGGCAAATTCAATACAATCTTTAAGCATGGTAGGCCAATACACCCCTTATCAAAATAATAACCATTTCATCTTATGGCCTACTTGATGCGCTCCACATGCACCACTATGAACATTAGAAAGAGCCAAGTATGCCCCAGACTCACTAAGGCATTTGATTAAGACACCTTCAGGCGTCTTTTTGAATAGTTCGTTCCCCATCAGAACATAACTTAAAGCACAATATTTGATCTTTCGATTGACAGAAGCTGTTGGATTCTGCAAGTAGTCTACTATTAGATTTCTCCAATCTTCGTCTGTCAAACTATCTATAGCCAATATTTCAAAGCTCTCTTCGTCACCATATCCTAGCTTCATTGTCTTAAAATATTTTGGGGACAGTCTAGTTGATGCAACTCTTCCTCTGACTTAAATTGCATCTTGTAATTTTTCCTTCAAAATTTTGTATCCAGAAGCAATATGGGCTAAGTCATTGGCCTCTTGATTCTCAAGTCGAGGTATGTGTCGAATACTTACCATTTTGAATCTTCACAATAACCTAATGGCTATCACAAAGTACATGATAAGATTTTCCTTAACACGTTTATACTCTTTTGTAATTTTCTTTATGACTAACTCTGAGTCACCCATTATTTCGACTCGAGTTGCCCCCAATTCCAATAAGATTTCAAGTCCAACAATTAAAGCTTCATACTCAGCTTCGTTATTTGAACAAATGCCTTCGGCCTTATACTTGAATTTTGTTGGAATTTTATTAGGATAAATAATCAACACTCCTACTCCTGTTCCATCCTTATGACTAGAACCGTTGAAGTATAACTTCCTAGGTTCAAGCTCCACATAGTTTAGGGAGTTTTCGACTATAGAGTGGTCGACTATAAAGTCTTCTACCACTTATCCTTTAACAGCCTTTAAAGGCATATAAGTTAAAGAATATTCAATTAAGGCCAGTGCCCATTTGCTAATTCGACTATGTAAAATAGGTTTAGAAAGCATATGTTTAATAACGTCGAAATGAGATGAAACATAAACTTTAACTGGCTTTATATAATGCTTTAATTTTGTACAAGAGAAGTATAGATAAAGACTCAATTTTTCGAATATACTATATATAATTTCTGCATTATTCAAATATGTACAATCTCATACTCCTATCTCTACAAGGAGGCGCCAGAATTGGAGGGTGAGCAAGGTAGTCTTTAATCTTGTCGAACGCTTCTTTATGTGCTTGCCCCCACTCAAAACCTTCTTACTTGATTCGAAGTATAAGTGAGAAGGATTGAGTCTTGCCACTTAAGTTGGAGATGAACCTCCT
The DNA here is from genome assembly GCA_022829125.1 of Lathyrus tuberosus. Classification (NCBI taxonomy): domain Eukaryota; kingdom Viridiplantae; phylum Streptophyta; class Magnoliopsida; order Fabales; family Fabaceae; genus Lathyrus; species Lathyrus tuberosus. Next base: position 28,506,380 of record JALAZF010000004.1, on the reverse strand, counting down.
CAGGAAGTTAATCTTTCCTAGCAATGACTGCAACTCCTTCTTTGTCGAAGGCGCTTTCGCCTTCATTATGGCCTTGGTCTTGTTCTAATTGATCTCTATTCCTTTTTTATGGACCATGAAGCCTAGAAAATTCTCCGCCTGCACACAGAAATCACACTTAAGAGGATTCATCTTGAGACCATGCTTCCTCATTCTTTCAAATGATTGTCGAAGATGGTCTATATGACTTTTTCCTAAAACCGACTTAACCACAATATCATCAATGTAAATCTGCATAAAAGTTTTAATAGAGTCATGAAAAATAGAATTCATTGCTCTTTGATAAGTTGCCCCAGCATTCTTTAGGCCAAAGAGCATTACTGCCCATTCGAAGGTGCCTAAGGCTCCAGGGCATCGAAATGCCGTCTTCGACATGTCTTCCTCAGCAATGAAAGTTTGATTGTATCCAGAATACCCATCGAGCATACTTAGATACTCATGGCCTACAGTAGAATCGACTAGTATTTCTTCCACATGCATTGGATACTCATCTTTTGGGGTTGCAACATTTAAGTCTCTAAAATCTATGCAAACCCTCAAAGTTCCATTTTTCTTAATAAATGGAACAATGTTGGCAATCTATTCGACATACCTGGTCGTACGAATGAATTTACATATTAGAAGTCTTTTGACCTCCTCTTTGATCTTTGAGAGAAATTCAGGTGCAAAGTGCCTTGGATTTTTCTTGATGGGCTTCTTCCCAAGCTTTATTGGCAGCTTTAGTTTGACCAAAACTCTGCTTAAACCAGGCATTTCATTGTAGTCCCACGTGAAGCAGTCTTTGAACTCCCTCAGCAGTTGAATTACTTCGAATTTGAGCTAGGGGTCAATGTTGGCACTGATGTAGGTTGGCCTTTTTGTTATCCCTTCTCCCAGGTTGATTCCTTCCAAAGGGTCTCGCGGCAGCATCTTGATGTTGTTTTCTAGCGGATCTTTTCAAAACCCAAAGGCTTATCATCATATATGGCATCTAGCCTTTGGCTTTGCACTTCGACTTGATCTTTGTCGGGTGGCTCCGGATCGAAGTCCTTCCCAGGACCTTCAAAGTGATTTTCTTCATTTTTGGCTTCGACAACCATGTATTTTACTTCAGCCTCTATGGTCGCTTTTAATTTCTTTTTTAGCTATGTAAGCCAAAATCATTCTAAGTGCCAATGACTCAGTCATCATCATTGAACTCGCTACCCCAACCAGTTGGTTGGATTCCAGCTGTTCCAAACATGTAGTTTTCTTTGCCTGCCACTTCCATATCCAACTGAAAATTGTGGGTTGGATGTAGGTACAAGGAACATAATGCATTATCTGCAGGTGTGAGGTCGAAACCTGCAGGGATACAAGGTGCTATGTGGGCTAAGTTTTTGTTGAAGTGTCGCCCACTTACTTGATTGACCTCAACCATATAGTAGATTTGGTTCGCCTCTATGTTTTCCACAATCCCATCACTTCGCCAGATGGAGATTCGTTGGTGAAGTGATGATGGAACTGCGTCTACTCCATGAATCCACTCTCGACCAAGGAGCAGATTATAATTCTCCTTAGACGCAATTACCATGAACATTGTTGGCCTGGTGATTGTGCCAACATTCAGATCCACTTGAATGACTCCCATAGTGGTGCCCACCTTCCCTTTGTAGTTTGAGAGGACCATGTTGTGGGGCTTTGTGTCAGAGTCATTTTTCCCAATCTTCTACAGCATGTACTACGGCATCAGGTTTACCGCCGCTCCTCCGTCAACTAGTATTTTGTTTATACCAATATTCTCTATTTTGCCTCTAATAAACAGAGGCTTTAGGTGATTCTTAATGGCTTCGTCGGGCCTTTCAAAGAAGACATTTTGCTCTTCGACGCAACCATTATTCAAAATATAATAACAGATTGGCATGTGACTGGCCACTTCTAATTCGACTTTGTCCTATGGTTCATCCATCTCCGTAACCCTATCATATTCTCTAGGCAGTATGGATACTACGTTACAGATGATGTCTAACAACAGTTCTGATACCACCTTGGCATATTCTTCTTGTTTGAGACTATGTTCGTCCACCTTCATCGCAGACTCATGGGTCCTTTAGACCATGTTGACCCCAAGGTTGGCACCTCCAGTAATGTCCAACTCTTGTGGTTTAATTCTAAGGCCTTCAGTAGCCTTAGTTTCGTTGTTAACTTGTATGAAACCATCAGCAGTCTCATACGTTGTAATTACTTGGTTGGAATCTTCAGTAGTCCCTTTGTCGAAGCCTTTAGTAGCTTCCTTGATGAAACCCTCAATGGTTTCCATTTTGAAGTCATTAATAACTTTCTTAGCGAAGCCTTCAGTAGCTTCCTCGTCGAAGTCATTAATAATTTCTTGGTTAAAGTTCCCAGCAACTTGGATGAAACCCTCAGTGGTTTCTTTATTAGAGTCCTCAGCAGCTCCTCTGGTGAAGCCATTAGCAGCTTCAAACGTTACAACATCATTGGCGAAGTCATCAGCAACTTCCACCATGTTGACCATAGATGGTTCTGAGTGATGTGCATCTGCTATATGGAGAGGGCCAGAGTTTATCTTCATCTGATTTTTTGACTTGTCAGCGAACTTGAGTCTTCCCTCCTTGATGGAATTTTGAACAAGATCCCTGAAAAGAAATCATTGAGAAGTTTTATGGCCCAACAAATTATGATACTTACAAAAATCTCTTTTTTTTCTTTGTTCTAAAGGAGGCATTTTAGCGCCAGGAGGCACTATCATCTTGCCATCTTTAACTAATAAATCAAATATTTCGTCACACCTGGTGACGTCGAAGGTATAGGTTCTCTTGGGGAACCTATCATTCTTCTCTGATTCGACTAGATTCTTTCCATTCGACGGTGTTAAAACCTTACAGGAATAAGGTGGGCCTTGCTTTAGTTCGGCAAGGTCGATTTTGTCTTCGTCAAATTCAACGTAGGCTACCCTTTCCTTTTTATTCTTGTTTTCCCTAGCTTTCTCAGCCTTCAGTAGTTCTACTTGTCAATATCTCTCAGGTATTAGGCATCCAATTTCTTCCTAATTGAGTAGTCAAGGCCACCAGCGGCCATTTCGACCAACTCATGCTCAGGAACTTGTGTAAAACACCTAGCCTTAATCAGTTGAAACCTATTCAAATAATCGTCTATTGGCTCAGAGAACTTCCTCTTAATGCTGGCCAATACTTTCAAGAATATCTTCGACTGTCCCATATAGAACTGTTCATAGAACCATCTCTCAATTTGAGTTCAATTGTGGATCGAATTTTTTGGTAATGTGGTAAACCAAGTAAAGGCATTTTTTCTAAGTGAACTTGGGAAATATTTCACTCTTAGGTTCTCATTATTAGCAATTTCTCCTGCCTCTATTAGGTATCTTGCCACATGTTCGACTGTGGACACACTAGTATCCCCAGAAAACTTAGTAAACTTAGGGACTTTCCATCTAGGGGGTAAATCCGATTGCAAGATGTATTTAGATAATGGTGATGTATAATTTGGCCTATGGAGGCCAATATTTACCCCATTCCTAGCCATAATTCTTTCGACCATGGCTGCTAGGTTATTATCTGCTGCCACATAATCACACCAAACCTGATTTATGACTTCATCAACATTTTGGTTCCTATTCACCATTACTACCATTGGTTCCCTTGGGATTGGTTATTTTATTCTAGGCGGTTCGACCCTAGGTGGTTCGACTCCTTCCCCTAGTTTAACACGTTCGTCTGGGGTACATTTTATTGAATTTGGTTGATTGTGGGGTCTTCTTCTAAGACTACCCCTTGGTTTTCTACCATCCATTCCCTCTAAGGTTGTCGAGGGGGTTGTGGAACACCAAAGAAATCAATAATGCGCATCATTTGTGCTGCCAATTATTGGTTTATTTGGGTAGTATTTTGGATTAAGGGATTGAATATGACACCCATTTATTGGGCAAGCAGCTAGACCATCTCATGATTACTTTCGTCCATCTGTTTCCTTATTACTGCTGCAGAATTGTTGGTGATATTTGGCATCTGGGTAGGAAATCTTGTCCCTAAAGGCTGGCTAATTTAACCCATGTTATTGATACCTGAACCAGATCCTTGCAATGGCGAAGTTACATTCACCAATGGGTCTGTAAACGCTGATGTGGTATTGTGCAAACTTGTCATCATTGATGTTGGCATGCCATAATGCTGTTCGCGTCCTATTGGAGGTATTGAGAATCCAGGCATATAAGGTCTAAATAAATTATTTCCCACTAGAGGGGGGTCACTGGTGGACACTGTGTTCCCACATAGGATAAAATGGGACCACTTTGGGCAATCGATTGCACAGGTGTCGAACTTGCCATGGATGGTAGGCCTTCAGATACTGACACTGAAACCGTATTGCCCCTTGTCGAAGAAGAATGGGTGGTTCTCCATCATTTGGTGGATTTTGATTCACCATCCTCTTTATGTATCTTCTCCTTAGTCTCTCTTCGTTGTTTGTGGCTATTCTACCACTCTTAAGTCTCATGCAACAAAGTGTAGAGAGATAGTAAAAATGAAGAACTTAATTCAAAAAAAATTTCAAAAACAAGAAAATATTTTGACACAATAGCACTATCCCACTGGGCGTGCCAATTTTTTTACTGTGAAAATTGGTAAACAACCGCTGGTCTTCCAAAAAATTGGTTTACTTGCAGGATCAACTAGTGAATCCTAAGGACATAACTGTTGTTTCAATATAATTCTGGAAAGTTGAAGAACACTTCTACAATATTCATATTGTAAAATTTGGTTTTAAAGATTTTAGAAAAGATAAACTTTGTATAAATTGGTAAAGAAAATGCAATGAAGAAAAACTTCAAAGTAAAAGTGCAGTAAAGGAAACAATTGATAAATGAAAATAACTTTCTATAGAAATGAAATAATTTGGTGTTTCAGACGTACATTCTTAATGATAACTCTTTTCTCACTTGACTTAGATACTTTGAGTGATTTTTTGAGTATTGTACAACAATTGAACACACAGAAATCCTAACACTAAGACCCCTATTTATAATATGTCGAAATAAATGTCTTTAATGGACATTCCTCAAAAAATTGAAACATTTTTCTCTGGATGTCTCCATTTTTCCAGAGCTCTCCACACGTCTTTCTTGAGAGACAGATAAGGACAAAAGACAATTATTCATCCGTATTTTGAAATTCAAAACTTCTGTCGAAGGAAGGCTTCAAACATCCACCGTCGAAGTTGCTTTCCATACTTCGAAAATATTTCTAAGTATTTTCCAGCACGTTCTCCTTATGAAGAAAAATTCGACCAGGACCCTTTGCATAAATTCCTGTCGAATTCAGACAAAGTTCAAGGAACACCTAATTTCACTTAGTGCCTTTAAACAAAATCCTGGCGTCGAAATTTCCAGCCAACAGTCATACACTCATGAGAGAGTCTAATCAGAAAGCAGCTGCTAGTACACTCCAGAATCAGAAGCGTGAGATGGCTGCCTCTGAGACTGGGTAGTGTCAACTTATTTCTCCTAACACGAGACTCAAGATATATTTGCATTATCTGTAATAGGTTGTGTTGTACCTGAATCATAGATATGTCCTCTGGACAAAGGCCTTGTTTTGTGGATATTTCCTGGACTGAAAGTTCCAACACCTGCTTTATTGGAAACAAAGATGTACTAGAAGATTTGATCTGATTATAGCCGTTGTGGATGCTCAAATGACTATATTTCTTTAGCTATATAAGGAGTAGAAGTTTTGAATATCAACTCAAGAAATAACACTGCAACTACAACTGAGAAATACATGCACTGCATATCAGAAGAAAAATTTGTTAGGAGTTGTTATTCTTGTATAACTTACGAATCCTTTGTAAAAGTGTGTTATATTGTATTGAAACACCTCTAATTTTTAATCAAGTGTTGTTGTAAGTTATTCCTTCTCTAAATAGTTAAGTTTAGATAAAAGTCTCTTGCTGTAGACTTGAGCAGGAAAGTCTTAGACAGTGTGTCTGAGCAGGGAAGTCTTGGATCGAGGATCTGATCAAGGGAAGCCTTAGGCAGTGTGTCTAAGAAGGAAAGCCTTGAACCAGGTGGTTTGAGCTAGGAAAGTCTTAGGATATGAGGGTCTAAGCAGGAAGTCTTTATCAGGTTCAAATTAAGCAGGAAAGTCTTAGATTGGAGGTTTGAGTAGGGAAAGCCTTATACAGGTGTGTATAAGCAAGTCTTATAAAGGGACTGGAGTACTCTCAGTTAGGAGAAAAACCAGAATAACTGGTGTGTGTTCTTTATTGTTTTTGCTTTACTTCAATTTCATTTTCCGCTGCATTATTTATCAAATTTTGAACTCAGCTTTAGAATCTGAACTCTGGTTCAGAAGTAAAACTGTTTTTGCAAACACAATTCAACCCTCCTTCTTGTGTATTTTTCTCGCCTTCAGTTGGCATCAGAGTAAGGTCTGTATGTAACACCCTTCTAAACCCCGCGGAATATATATAAATAATCAGAGTAAATTAACATGTATCTCAGATAAGGGTGTCACACTTGATTTAAAACATCACACATACACCTGTCATGCTCAATAACACTTAAAATAAATTCATGCTTTTCATATACTTTCACATTAGCATGTAGCAGCGAATTTACTTCAGTCATAAAAGACATAATGGAAGTCTCATGATCAACTCATTTCATAATCATCACTTAGGCATAAAAGTCAATACTTCATATAATTCAAATAACAACAACTTAATAAAGTAGAGTAAATAAGGTATCTCTCAAAACATGAATTGAAACGTCCCCAGTGTTACATGATCAGAGAACGACTCGACCCAACATAAATAAAGAAACTAAGACAAGCTACTCCAACGAATATCTCGCGCTAGAAGCAACTCTACTCTTCAGTACCTGAGCGATGTCGTATAAAACATCATTTCAACAGAAGGGTGAGAATTCATATAATTATCAAAATCATAAAATATATATAATTTAAGACATACAAGCATAATCACAATTATTCTCACACTTCAAAAGTTTCATCAACATAATATCACTCAAGTAGTCATACTATTCACAAGTATATACTCACAATTCCATGATTTCACCAATTCAACAATTCACATAATGCACATAATCTCATATTACAACCACAATGCAATAAAGATGCAACACAATGCAACTGGCCATATGGTTCATATAGAACCCATCAATTCTCATCAAATCCCATTCGGAATTATGGATACACCGCTTATACTCCACTAGGAACGACATCCGAATCATTCTACCCCAGTGAGTACCCCACTAGGAACGACATCTCAGTTATTCTACCCCAGTGACTACGACTATATCACTTATACCCCACTAGGAACAACATCTCAGTCATTCTACGTAGGAGAGTACGACTTTTGTCCATGTTTTATGCAATGCAAACCATGACAACGGAATCATGGCAAACATATGCATACACACGTAATTTAACACAATGAATTACTCACCACATACATTGATATTCATTTATGCAATGTTTTCACGCCACAAAGGCCATCATCAATAATCACATTTTATCACATTCTTCAACACCATACATGCAACATAAAAACTCTACATATATATGGTAATAGCATATCACACGATAAAATACCGATTGCACACACAAACACATTTTTATAATCATAGCATTCATACTCCAACCATTTCCACCACACTTAGCAAATAATACACAAATATCAACTCGATTCAATCGCAACTCACAAAACACACGATACTGATTAAATATAGAATAATTAATCCATCACCAATAATTAAATCCAATATTCAATAAATATTCAATTATTCAATAATTATTCAATTATTTAATTTAATTCCTAATTTCATAAATTAATCACATGTTATTATTCCATTTAATAAGCTACAGTAACTAGCTTATACACTTCCATGTTTTCGATTTGGTTTCAAATAAAAGGCTACAGATAGATGAAATTAAGAAGTATTATTTTCATTAACTTCATGTAGTTTTGTACCATTAGGTAATGTATCACTTCAACTACCTAACTAAGATTGGGGGATACTAATGATCTCCCTAATTTACCCTTCTATCATCATTAACATTACGCTATCATTTGCCCTTTTTAGTAATTTATATATTCATTGAATCCCACCAATCACAAAGCATCCTTTGTACACATGGCAAACATTGTTTCAAAAAATCAAACCTAATCTCCCTCTTTCCCTCATGTCTCTCTCTTTCTCGTCTCCCCCTCTCTCTCTTCCCTTCCAAAAAATCAAATCTCCCTCTCTTCCCTCTCTTTTCACGGGTTCTCTTTCCATGGAAAAAAATCAAAAAAATTTCAAAATCACAAACACCTTAATCGCTTTTCCATTCCAAACTGAAGAGATAGCAGTGTTCGGATTTGATGGAAGTCACACACGATGGTGAGGGTGCGGCAACGGTGTTCGCGGTGGTGTGACGATTGAAGTTCATGTTCTTTTGTATGTTTTTTTATCCTTTGAACAACTGGGTTTGATTTTGTTTGGGTAAAATTATGGATTTTGATTTTGATTTTGATTTTTTTGTGGTTCATATCTATTTTGTTTGGATTTTTAATTTGATTTTGTTCTGGTTTATTTTGGATTATTTCGGTAAGAACAAGAACAAGAATAATGACAATGTTTTGGTTTTTTCAGGTTTTGATTTCCATTTTTCTGACTTTGACACCTTCACTTCGATGTGTATTGCTAGGTAAAGACATTCCGCCAGTGCAAGATGAAGAGGATGACGAGATCTGCTTGAAAAAATAGATCTGTTGCTTTTGGGATTCGTACATTTTTTGTGTTTTTTAATTTTAGGGTTTTGATTTTTCTAATATTTATATGTTCTGTCTTCAACAGAGAAATGTACAAATCAGACATGTTCTTGAAAAGGTTCAACAACAATGCAAAGGTTTGTTCATCTTCTTTCCTGTCATCTCTGCTCTCAATCTGGTTTATTCATACTGTTTATTGATATTTCTCAATACTATATGATTTATTGGATCACTCATTATCATTTATTAATGTAAAACTATTTGGTCTGTAGTGGGAGGACACCCTAAATGAAAAATATCCACATGTTGTATATGAAGAGCATTGCAAGGCATGTGATATTGAGCAGTGTGACTTAACGGAAGACATCGGCTCTGATAAGATAGAAGGTATCTCCATATTTTTCTCAAAACAAATGTAAATTGATGTTCACTTTAACTGCAGTTACCGGGTGTAAATTTTACTCAAATGTGGCTATATTAGGAGATAAGCTGATTGTTGTTATTTAGTGGCATAATTTTGATAAGTGAATACTGAATATGTTTTACATTAAAGTAGTTAAATATTATATTAGTCCATTTCCTTGTATATTGCCACTAATGAGACGCATTATAATTACTTTGATAAGTTGAGATCGAGTTTCAAAGTCCATTTGCTTGATGATTATAAGGAACTGTGGAGAAATTCAAGTGGATGGTACAATGAAACCAGTCTTCTCAACAATGGAAGACCTGTTAAGTTTGATGGGTACATGAGAGTTGCGGTGGATACGGAAGTCTTTTACCGTATAAAGACTTAGGTTTTCATTTATACTTCAAACAATAATATTCTTCTTTTGTTTCATACCTGCTTCCATTGTTTCATGCATTGTTTAAACTATCTGTACAACCAAAAAGCTGAAATTAAAAAGCAAATATATGTTTTTTTAGGATAACAAGGCTTATTTGTACTTTTCTTTTTCACTTGACTAAGCAAATAACACTTGACTTAGTTGTACTTTTATTTATAGATGTTATATTGTCATATTCTTATCATATTTTGAGCAACTTTGGCATTGTAGCAGCTCCACCGTACTCTATATATCCTGTTGTGCATCAATTTTGCATTAAATTAATACAAAATGTTCAGCCTCTTGAGTGCACCCCTGCCCGACATAATACGAATTGATGGATGGTTTTTGCCCGATTCTGGTTGTAAACTATCATCTACAGAAAATAAGTTTGGAAGGTCTGAATCTGGTACCATAATATTCACTGACATCAACATGGTGAATCTGGTACCATAAAATTCACCGAAATCAACATTTATTCAATTGGTTATGTTGTTCATTGTTATTTACCATCTTTTTAATTGAATTTCTTCAACAATAGAATTTGTTTTCTTTGTAGCCTCATGATGCTATTGTTGCATGCTGTTTGGGTACATATTGTTGTCTATAGTTCCTTAAAACAAGTCAGGCTATATTGTTACTGAGGTTATTGGGAATTATTCATTTATGTAATTTATGGATGCAGGTCCTTCTTAGAGGTCCAAAGAATGCCCGTGAAGGATGCTTGTAACTTCATCTTATTTCATTGGTGAATTTAATAACTCTATTTGAAGATGCTTGTAATTTCATATTATTTTATAGTGTACTAGAAATTTCACCAGAATGAATGTTTGAAGGATGCTTGTAACTTCATTTTATTTTTCAGTTGAATAGCTTTGTAATCTACTAATTTTGTTTATGCTGCTGCTTTTATGGTCAACTACATTGACGAAATCCGATCTCAGGGTTTTGAAGTTGACTGTTTATATATTGGTAGTGCAAGATATCACACTGTCTGAGCTTAAATATGAGAACCGGAAAATGAAAGTTGAGCTTCAGGAATTTAGAACAGAGGCAACTCAGTTGAAGAATCAGCAGGCCATAATACAGAGACTTCAAGAGCGAAGCAGGCAATTAGAACAGCAGGTTGTTAATACTTAAATTATGGGATACACTATTGCATAATATCATAGTCTCTGATTCATTTATGAAGAATAAGCTACTGATTTCTCTTTGAATTTAAACTCATATTAGATGGAAGAGAAAGTAAAAGAAATTGTGGAGATTAAGCATCGCAATCTAGCAGAGGAGAACCAAAAAACATTAGAAATTTTAAAGAACGGTATTTTCATGGTTACTGCACAAGAATATTGAATTTGTATATTATTTATTTGCTGATCTAGCTTTATACATTGACTACAGTATCGGAACCATCTTTCTCTACCTTTTTATTCTTACCAAGACTATTGATTCCTTTATTGTTTGCAGTGAACAACTACTACAGGACCAACTGCAGAGTGCTAAAGAAAGTGTTTCAAATATGAATAAATTACATGAACTTCCACAAAACCAGTTGTTTGAACTCCGTGCTCAGTCTGGTAATCAGATATTTTTCAATTCTGGGCATACATATACATTTATACAGTTAGACTGATTGGAAAAATTGAAGTTCAATTGATTTATATAATTTAATGTTGTAATTTTTATAGTAATAGATAGCCATATTATATCAGGTTAGTCATTAGCATTTGATTTGTCTTGCTGAGATGGAATATCTTGATCTTGTTTGCAACTTGAATTTGAGTTGAAGTAATCGATTTTTTTTGTATGAAAGGATTTATCATAACTGAAATGCTTACATCATAGTAAATTTTGTTAATCTACCTTTTTTTCATAAATTATAGTTTTGATGCCCACTGACTGCTATATTTATAATATATGCTATTTTCATCAGCTATCTTGCAATGCTTATGAAAATAAGCTGAAAACAACTTATGAAGTCATAAGCTGTTTTCATAGGTTTTGTCTAACTGTCTTAGAAGTGCTTATGTCAGTAGATAGGCTTAGATAAGTTAATCTAAAGAGGCTCTTCATTGTCAATAATATTTGTATACTGTATTTATATTTGTGATTGTCTTTTCAAAACAGTTTTCTCAGGAAGTTGTTATCTGTCAAACAAGCATAGCCTAGCGTAGACTACAACTTTACAAATAATTTAATATGAATTGCTATCTCCAAATGGATTTTTTGTTTTGTTGTTAGATTTCCCAGTCATATAATTTCCCACAATCCTAAAGACAGGGTCTTCAACAATCCTGATTATTTTCATTCAGGTTGCAGGAAACAATGGATCAGCTTGCTACAAAGTTGGAATTAATTTATAATGTTGCTGGAGGGAAAATATAAACCTCATAAGCACTGGATGTAAGTAGATTTTCATAGTTGCAAGATAGTGCAGTACAGGATGTAAGTAGATTTTGTTGTGAATTGTGATTTAGGACTTTTCTATCAGTGAATTAATTGGATCAATTAGGTTTCAGTGAATACATTTTGTGAATGAAATGTAATTGTTGTTATCATTGTGTTTATGTGCAGGTAAGAGATGTGATGAAGAAAGATGAGGAGCTTCCCATATGCAGGGAATCAGGTAACATCAGTTGCCAATAATGTTTTTGCAGATAGAGTGAAATGATTTGTGTCCTTTGTGCCTTCAGTGTCCTTTGTGCTTTCAGTAATCTTCCTTAAAACAGACTTGACAAAGGCATTAGAACCAAGTGCATCATCCCATCAAGCTTGACAAGACCTATTTTGATAATTACTTCAAGACTTTGATTCTGCACTTCTTTGTTACCGGGACTGACCAAGAAAATGAGCTTATCTTATCCTCAGTTCTGCAAGCATTTTTTGATTCTGTTGGCATCCTGCTCAGGTTGTTTTCTGATACCTAACTTTTTTGGCTACATGTGATATTCCAAATTGCTATCAATCTATCACTATGGACTTGGCAGTCCTTGATGATTTCACTGGCTTTTCCCTTTTTTCCTCTAGAGGCAATGTGGACAAGAAGGCAGCACTTGAGAACTTGGATATCATTCTGTTGTGCATTGATGCACTTGGATGTCATTTTGATGTGCATTGATGAATTTGGATGTCATTCTGCGGCATTTGGACTGCCTTAATTGCAGCCTCTAACACCTTCATTGTGTTGGGCGTGAGTGGCTGAATTTAGTTCCTTATCACCTAGAAATATGGCCTAAAGTTTATTTTTTGAACAAGATATGGCCTATGTAGTAGTAATGCTTACAAAGCTTGGGCCGTTCTGACCTTGTAAATTGAATTTGTAAAAACAATTTTATAAGTTTCCAGACCGTGGATTGACCCTTTTAAACAATTAAAATAATATTCAGAAATATATTTCTACATATTATATTATGGTTATTCATTTGTGCTCTTTGCATAACCAGAATGAAGTTGCTAGGGCTATTGAAATACGTGAAATTATGACATCTTTGGGTCCAGCATACATCAAAATCGGGCAGGCATTGAGCATTCGACCTGATATACTGTTACCTGCAGCAATGACGGAGCTACAAAAGCTCTGTGATAAAGTAAAATTTGCTGTTCTTTTACCCATTCATTGCATGTTCTCTTCTATATATCCCATTGTTTCCTTTTAAATGAATCTATATTTGTCACACATAAGAAAAATAGTGAACCAGATGAAAAAGTTAATAACTTGATATTGGTTGGACAAGTCTGTGTAGTCAATTTGAGCAGTATAGAAGCAAAATATTTTTCCTTCATATCAGAAAAATAAAACATAGTTGTCTGGCTGTATATTTAATGATTTATGTTCTAGCGACTTTTTTTTCTTAAGCTTATTTAGCTAGATAGAACTATTGATCCCTACTTACAGGAATTGTAGTACGATGTTTTGCTAAACACCGAAAAATTATTAGCAGTTGAACAATTACATTTTCATTTCTGATAATGTAAGCTCATTCTTTTGCTGAGGTTCCTTTGTTTTTGCTGGGGGTGTGGGGGGATTCCATAAAATGTGAAGGTTCCTTCATTTGCAGATGATGTGGCTATGGCTCTAATTGAAGAGGAGCTTGGTCAGCCATGGAAAAATTTCTATTCTGAATTATCACCCTCTCCCATTGCTGCTGGTAGCTCTCCATAACATATATATTACATTCCTACTAGAAAAGAAATCTATAGTCTCTCATTGCTGCATCTCTCGGGCAGGTATATAAGGGTCGCCTCAAGGAAAATGGGGATTGATACTATAAAATAAAATTGAAATGAAACTCATTTATTTGGGTATAACTGTATTTCTTTCCTTCGCAGACACTACGTCAAGCACTTGCCTCAGCTAGGGAACATCTTACAAGATCCTTTCTTAAATGAGCCACATGAAATTCAGCAACAGAGAGGATTCTTCTGCCTGTGCTTTGGAGCAGGGCGCTATCTTTTTAGTTTAGGGTGCACATTTTTCACTGACCATATGTTTGGCAGACTGGGGTGTTTTGTTGGTTTTTTGCTTTAGTGCTATAGTTGATGTTTGCTGTGGTGTTGTCAATGTACATATTTCATGACTCTGGTGTATTCTTACTGAGGCATTCCTTGTGCCTTAGTGTGAATGAATGTTTTGCTTTTTTTTAAAAAAAAAGAAGTATTTTCTGCCTATGGTAATATCAATTGTGATTAGTTAACTCAAATTGAGTTAGTGTATTGAAAAATATGTGATAAATTTCAGTAAAATAAAATATAAATTTTAATTTAAAAATTAATTACCACAATAAACATCAAACCATAAAAGTGCACTTATAAAGTACTATATTATAAAAATACCGTACAAATGATTTAACATATAAATACTGTTACCCGAGTATTTGTAAAAAGTTTGAATATACTAAAAAAACGTTTCCAAATCCTCACGGGTCACTAATCTAACAACACCAATTTGTTTTTAAATATTTCTTTTCAAATATACATATCCATTTAAATATATATGAATAGCAACTGGTTTTTCTTTAATCAATTTCCTATTCAAATTATATCTCTTTTATAATTTATTTGTTCTGACTTATGTCCAACTTATTCTTTATACATATTTTTATTTTTGATCAACCATCTTAAACAAAACTACTAACACCCGTGCGAATGCACGGGTCTATTACTAGTTTCTAAACCAACTAGATATACAAGGAAGGGTGATGTGCGCCCTGCACATATTTAGTAGTAGCATCACCTTTTTGTTCAAATAAAAAGGTAGTACACGTATCACATTTCCACACGCTACAGGTCCTCATAGAAATAAAGACTCACTTCTCTTTAATTCAGTATGTGAATAATTGGATAGTGTGCCACTAGTATTATAAGCAAATTTTACTTTTTAGATACATTGAATAATTAATGTACATGATCTATATATAGATCATATACATTAATTATTCAATATATCTAAAAAGTGAAATTTGCTTATAATATATAACGGAGGAAGTATAGGATATCACTAGGCTACTTATAATACATAGTACTACTTAATTCTACTTTCTAATTAATGCATGTGGCTGAACAATCTTACATATAAGAAGTTTAATGGCTAGCAAAAATACTAAATTGCCCTTGCTGCTCCCGCAAGCCACCACGTGGATAGCTTCACCATCTTCCAATCTTTTCCCTTCCGCCACGTTGCTCTTTCTCTTTCTTTTTCTCTCTTACTTCAGTTTCTCTCCATTATGTTGTTCTTTCTCTCTGTTCCCTCTCTTCATTATGTTAGGGTTTCCATTTCTTCTCACTCTCACAAGCATCTGATTTGCAATTTCTTCTCACTCTCACAAGCATCTGATTTCCGACGCATTTCCCTGTTCTCCATCTTCGGTCATCATTTCCCTCTACTCCAGTTAGGGTTTTGATTAACTAAGCGACAAATTTTTGCTTCGGTTCTCCACCAGTTATCATCACTGTGAGTAAAAATCAATTTTTTTAATGTATTTTTTATCATTTCACTATTTGGATCTGTTGTTAGTATGTTGTTTGTTTCTTTGTTGCTGATAGTGTATTGAATTTAATGTCGGAGCTGTTAATTTTTTCTCCGATATACGTTGTATGAGTTACTATGTTGTTATTTTATGCTTTTTGATTTTATGGGTTTTGTTTATACCTTTTGATTTTATGGGGTTCAATGAAGAATCGTGCTTTTCGAATCTTTTTTTTTTATATTTGTGAAATTTTTATGTATATTTATGGATGATGGAAAAAAAATGTTACTTTTAGGTTGTACTAGTGTGTATACCCGTGCGTGGCACGGGATAAAAAATCTTTATTTTATAATTCATTTCTTAAAATAATCCTTAAATATAATAATCATTAAATATTATAAAGCAAAATTACTATTCATTGTAATTCTAATATATTTGAAAGATTAATCTCTGCAATTTCTCAAAGGAGATTAGGTTTATACCAAAGAAAAGTTATGATTCATTTATTGAACACCCAAGTCTTATAATCAAGCTATAATTGTGAAATTGATATGATTTCACTTAATTGTGCATTTGTAAAGTTATTCAAATTTGTAGAGGAATTTTTTTAGTTATACCTTTTAAACATTTGTAGAGGTATTCACATTATCATTTAGTCTAACAAAATGCATAAAGCAAACCATTAGATTTGCAAAATATTCACACACAAATGACAAATGACAAACTAAAGAGTCAAGTTAAGCATTTATATTTTGCCCTCTTAAATTACCTCATAAAAAAAATTAACTGATTAGGTGATTTATAATTAACAAAAAAGTTTTATTTTATAAAAATTTAGAATATAAACTATTGCCCATATATATGAGACATCTATATCAAATTCACTCAAAGTTCCATCCAAATTCAAATTCACTCAAAGTTCCATCAAAATTCAAATTCAATTTAATTGCATTCCATTTTAAACTTGAGTTTTATTTGACAGTAGAATTTCATTTCAAGTTAAACATATTTTGTCTTACATGGAACCACCACACAATTTCCATTTTGATTCACGTTTCTGTGGCACATGGTAAAGATTCAAATTCACCAATATTTCACATTGCAAAATGAATTTTATTTACAATTCAATTCAATTTGATTTATCAATTTACAATTCATTTAACTCAAATTTACAATTTGCAACTCCACATTCATTTACATTCATTGGATTAACATTAATCAAGAGGTCAAAATAATTCTCACTTAAATTGCAAACGCTTCACTTGGATCACTAAAGAGAGTCACACGTTTTCCTTCATTTAGGCTCCAAACTCAGCAATTTACTAACAAACTTTCCCCCTCATCTCATTCTAACCGAGCTACATATGAAGAAGAAAAAATGTAAAGAAACTCCTGCATTAAAAATAAAAGTTAACCCCTGCGTTATTGTAAGGACATAATCACATGGACAGGTACTTGGAGAACAATCCAACTAAGGAGCATTTCACAAAATACATTCGGTTCTAAGAAATTCCAATTCTCTTAGGAAATACAAAGTGTTGAAACAGGATAATATCAACTCATCTAATGTGTTGAAACAGGATAATGGATATGCACTGACAACTTGGATATTATGTATTCACAACATAAAAATAAGTATTTGAGTAATTTAACAATAACAAACAACTGTAAAATAGCTTTGTAACCAAAGTCAATAAGTTTCATTGCAAATCTACCACAATGTCAAATGAAATGCAATAATCTGTTTATGTTCATATAATCAACAAAGTCAAATGTAATTACCATAATAGTTTAAACAAAACACATGTTGCAAAACTATATCAGCTTATCCTTCATTATATAATGATCCAGTTCCAATAGGATGTAGATGCTCTTCGAATCCAACTGATGGACTTTTGTACGATATTTGAGTGTCAAGCAATAGCAGAGAGCAATGTGTTATCGATGTAGGCTGCAACAACATCAAGTAATAAGAATTAGCTTTTGAAAACAACTTATATGAAATTATTTAATTTGCAGTAGTAACAGTACATCCCTTCTCTTTAAAATGTGTTGTGGTCCTATACACTCCAGTATTAGGAGCGACACCAAAAGATTTAAAATTATAAACATACCCTCACAAATCTTATTATCAAATAGAGACAGCAAAGCTTTTCGAACAGAAGCTTGAATCTTGTCACCCTGACAATTAAAAATGCATAAAGATTAGAACAAAATCATAGAACATAATATACATAGAATTCAAAAACGAAACAACAACAACAAACTTCTCATTCATTAGAACCATTTCCATCGCATAATATTTTTGTTTCGAATTCATGTCTGGCACAAACCATAAGCGAATCACTCGAACAACAATATCCCATGATTCCTTTGCAGGAGTGATTTCAGTAACAAAGTCGCATCTTCCGGTGGCCATTGCAAAAGATTGAAATACCAAAGAGAAGGATTCGACGGATATGAACAATTGGAGAAGAAATAAGTCATATTT
Organism: Lathyrus tuberosus; assembly: GCA_022829125.1. NCBI lineage: Eukaryota > Viridiplantae > Streptophyta > Magnoliopsida > Fabales > Fabaceae > Lathyrus > Lathyrus tuberosus. The sequence goes on along the minus strand of JALAZF010000004.1, from coordinate 28,488,288 downwards.
ATACTTGTAGAGTAAACAGAAAATACCAAAATTTGAAAGAAATTACCCTGAAAATCTAACATTTTACATTGATGATGATCTGATTAGGTTTGGGGAGATGAGAAATTAGCATTAAAGGGATTGCATCGTGAAACCAATTGAATTAGAACCGTCGAACTTGTTTATTTGCAGAGGAAGAATTCGATGTAAGCATTGATAAACCTAATATTAAGCTTCTTTCTCATATTGACGATTACGTTATTCTTCGATGAGATTTTCTGCAACTCCAGAAAACAGTGAGTGAAAAGAATCCGTAACGGAACCAAAACATGCCAAAAAAGAGAAGAAACTTGGTTCAGGTATTTTGCCAAACACTTGGTGTGCAGTTGCGAAACGTCAAAAACGTTAACAAATTCACAAATGATAACGAAGCTTCAATCCGCAACAAAAACAAATAACAGCCCTGCAGTAAGTCTATAGCTGCAATCGAAACAAAAGAGGAGGAGAAGAATTCGCAACGTTAAATTCAGACTCAAAAAATCCGAACTCAGAACCAAAACAAAGTCGCAATTGAAACAATTCCGCACCGGAACCGCGAAACAACTCCAAACTGAGTTGAATACACAACCACTTCTGAGTTGATCATAAGAAAAGGCGTGGCTGGTAATGGAGTGTCCGTCGGTAGTTCCACGAGTATCACACTATCGGAGAGGGCTCGGAGATCGCTCACGGATCCAAGGTATGGCGACTGTGTCAGAAACTACATCAGTGGTCGGAGCTTGCAATTTCAGCGTTGATCTCTGAGGAACAGAAGCGGTCGGAACAAAACGTGGCAATGGCTTTCCTTCTCGGTTCTGTTTTGATTTCTTGCCTCTGTTTTGATTCACCTTTTTTAGATTGAAATGTCATTGTCGTTGAATTAGTTTATGATGGATTTATGTTGTGAGGTTTGTATTTAAATGATGTTGTTGCTTGAATTTTGATGGCTTAGTTGTGTGTTATGATGATAAGGTTGGAAGAAAATTAAGGGTTTACCTTTCCAATAATTTTGCATTGAAAACATGCGTGTTTTATATTCTTAGTCTAAAAAATCTAATAAATCGATTTATATCCTCCTCGTACACTTAAAAAGTTCTGGAAAAAAATAATTAATTATAATCAACAAATTAAATAATTAAACAATAAATTAAAAAAAATAAAAAAATAATTTTGTTAATAGTAACTTTTAAAATGGCAAGAAATCTCAAATGCTTGACATATAGTTTTTGGGTATTTCAATGTGACCCTTTGTTAAACAATGCATTGAGGATACATAAAGTTTTTTTAAATGATTTTGGTTATTTCAATGTGACTATTGAGTTTTTCTCTATGTGAAATAATTAATTTAAAAAAATAATATAATTAAATAAAATGAATACAATTATATTAATAGAAAGTTTCTTGTTATAGCAAAACTTAAAAATAGCAAAGGTGTTGAGAGTTTGACAAATGGCAAACTTGCCAAAAAAACTCATCTTGCTTTATTATATTGTATGATTTATTAACATGCATCCTCTATTTGCTGCAGTAGTCAAGTGTTCGAACATGACAGTGACACCTATGATATCGGTTGACAATGGGCATCTGGTGGTTCACGGGAAGAGAATACTGAGTGTGAATTTTTCTCTGGTGTTCTCACTTAGCTTTAGATATTGATTTCGTGACGCTCAAAGTCGGCATTAAGTCTGACATTTATTTAATTTGGTACTGCAGGAAACTCGCGCTACTGGTTGCCACACTTCAGCTGAAGCAGATAGATATATGGCACATAAGAGAAGAAAAGCAACCTATGTTGAGATACATTCCTTATGTTTTGAGGCACTGCTTGTCATATTTCATAATCTATTCATTTCCATTATTTTTGCAACTTCATGTGACACCAATTTTAGATGAAAAACCAGTTTTGTGCTCATTTGTATCAACACCTGAGGTTATAATAGGAATTGCTTTTCGAAGCGAAGGCAGCCAATCAGCCACCGAGGAAAAAATTGTTTTGAATGCCTTTAAGTGGTGTGCTTAACATGATTAGAAACACTTATGAACTTTGAAAACTTGGTTGTTTAGATTTTGGCATGACTTGCAGCTTCTTGAATTGAGTAGGAAGTGAAATGTTTGAATTATGAATATGGATGAGTTTTGATTTGAGTTTTGAATTTGGATGATGATTGAAAGTATTTGGATGGTGTAATGAACTTATCTTGAACTCTTCCTGTTTGCAGTACCTAAAATTTGGAGGTGATATCTTTTCTGTTATTGGTATATGTCGTTGCTGATATTGTTCTGGTTCGCTGTCGGTTTCAATTCAATTTTGATCTATTTGTATTTGGTTTCGATTTGGTTTCGCTGATATTGTTATTGTTTGTTGTCGGTTTTGAAATTCTGGCACCAGATGTGTGATGTTACGTGTGATGTCACAACAACACACTTTGTTATGGACAATTCAACAACAAGCAATAAATCAATACAATGAATTGTTCACCCAGTTCAGTCTAACTACCTACGTCTGGGGGCTACCAAGCCAGGGAGGAATTTCACTATTAGTAGTATTAATTTACAGACTCAACAACCCAGTTGACATCTTCTAAACTTAATCACTACCCAATGAACCTTCTACCTAAGAAACCACTTAGATATGAGAAACCACTCACTCCCTAAATCACCTCAGTGATACAATTCAACCACACCTTGATTCTGCTTCACAGCTTTGATCAAGAACAGAAACTCTCTTGCTTAAAAGCTTTAGAGATATTACAACTCAAAACACCAATTCACACTAGAATGGTTTACAATACAAACACAAAGACACAAACGACTCTCAGTCTTTAGCACTCTTTCTTCGTCACTTTTTTCTTAAGGATTGATACGCTTTATATAGCTCCCTAAATTGGGCTTGGACCTGCTACAATATCTGACCTGATTTTTTGTTTAAAACTGAATCTTCAAAACAGATTTTCTCTCTGAAAATCTTCTTAAATCTTCAACCTTTAAACCCTCCTACAAATCTGCATCAAATCTGTTTGTAACAGAAAATATCTCCTCCAAGATATCCGTATCCAATCACTCTAACAGCTCTCCCAAAATCCAGCTAATACGCAAACCCTAACAACATCACTAAACCTGATGTTATTAGTCTTCTGCAGATCTGATGTCATGACATCGCATGTGACATCAGACTTCAACATTCAACAAGATAAACACTTAACATAAACCAATGTTAAAACTCAATGTTAAGACATCACCCATGTGACATCAACATTGAACAACTTTGTTTTACCAAAATTCTAGCCAATCCAAGAACTAACAATCTCCCCCTTTGGCTAATTTTGGCTAAAACAATCTCTGCAACATCAGAGACTTCAGCAGCGGAAAAAAGATAAAAACTCCTAGCAGTTAGCAGTTAGCAGCATCTCCTACTTCAAAATGCTGCACATACTTCATCAGCTCAGGGTCAAGCTCCCCCTCAAAACCAGAACCAGCATCAACAGCTGTTCATCCTGCACACTCCCCCTCAACATCTGCACCACCTCAAGATAAAGAAAGGTCACTCTCTATACAACGGCTAGCTAACTTGCACCATCTCCCCCTTTTTAGCCACAATTGGACAATTACTAAACACAAAGTTCTGACATAATAAATGACACAGTCAAACACCAAGCTTTCCCAAAAAAAACAAGTTCCAACACCTTGACTGGTCAGGCGATACAAACAATGCTCCTTGTTTGCCTTATAAAAACAAACTTTCTTCCTTTGAGCAGCACCACACAGCAACCAAGAATGAGCCAGTCGAACTCCAAAGATGCAGAAAAGAGCCTCAAGCAGGAGGACAAGCAACCAGATCCGCTGAAGAAGTGTAAAACAGCTGGAGCTTCTTCAGGAGCAACAAGAATAGGTAAAACATCCGAGACAGGGATGAAAACCAGCAGGAAACCTCCAGTGCAACAACAAGCTTCTGATGATGAATGGGATGAAGACTGGAAATCTTTTCTAGATTCAGGGGGTTGGGATAATTTGTAGACTCTAAGTTTGCAGCTTTTGATGTATTCCAATCTTGTATGTCTTCAGCAGTTGAAATAATATTCAATAAAGTACACAACTGCATAATTCACTCTCTAGCAAGCTTAATCTTCATAAATGCATATTCCCAATTTACTCCTTAAACTTTCAAATTGGTTTGCATCTAATGCTTTAGTGAAAATATCAGCTAATTGCTTATCTGTAGTGACATGTTCCAAGACAACAACTTTTTCCTCCACTAATTCTCTTATGAAATGATGCCTTATGTCTATATGCTTAGTCCTGCTATGCTGTATAGGATTTTTAGAAATATTGATTGCACTCAAATTATCACAGTACAATGTCATAACATCTTGCTTGACATTGTATTCACTCAGCATTTGCTTCATCCAAACAAGTTGAGAGCAACAACTCCCTGCTGCTATGCACTCAGCCTCAGCAGTGGAAAGAGACACACAGTTCTGCTTCTTACTAAACTAAGAAATCAGATTATTTCCTAAGTAGAAACAACCTCCTGAAGTACTTTTTCTATCATCAGCACTCCCAGCCCAGTCAGCATCACAATATCCCCTTAACTCAGTCCCAGATCCATGACTATATAGCATCCCATAGTCACTAGTGCCATTAACATATTTCAAGATCCTCTTCACTTGATTCAAGTGACTAACCTTAGGGTCAGCTTGATATCTTACACAAACCCCAACAGCAAAAGAGATATCAGGTCTTCTAGCTGTGAGATACAATAGACTGCCAATCATGCTTCTGTACACACTTTGATCCACACTGACACCATGTTCATCCTTGGACAACTTTAAATGAGTAGGAGCAGGTGTCTTCTTGTGATTATCATTTTCTAGACCAAATTTCTTTACTATGTTCCTTGTATACTTGCTCTGAGAAATGAATATGGAGTCTTCCATTTGTCTAACTTGTAGACCAAGAAAATAGTTGAGCTCTCTAACAAGACTCATTTCAAACTCTGGCTGCATCTGTTCCACAAAATGTTTCACCATTGTATCTGACATCCCACCAAATACTATGTCATCAACATAGATTTGAGCTATCATCAGTTTTCCTCCTTCCTCTTTAACAAACAAGGTCTTGTCAATCCCTCCTTTTCTGTAGCCATTCACACCCAGGAATTCAGTAAGCCTTTCATACCAAGCTCTTGGTGCTTACTTCAAACCATACAAAGCTTTCCTTAGTTTGTACACGTGGTCAGGAAATGTTGGATCAATAAATCCTTTTGGTTGATCAACATATACCTCTTCATTTAAGTAACCATTCAAGAAGGTACTCTTAACATCCATCTGAAATAGCTTGAATTTGAAATTACAAGCCACCCCTAAGAGCAATCTGATAGATTCCAGTCTTGCCACAGGAGCAAAGGTTTCATCATAGTTAATTCCTTCAATCTGAGTGTATCCCTGAGCAACTAATCTAGCCTTGTTTCTGGTGACCACTCCTTGTTCATCAGATTTATTCTTGTAGATCCATTTGGTGCCAATCACATTAACCCCACCAGGCCTAGGCACAAGCTCCCATACTTCATTCCTCTTGAATTGCTCCAGCTCTTCATGCATTGTATTTATCCAAAACTCATCAGTCAATGCTTCCTTGACATTCTTTGGCTCTATTTTAGAGACAAAACATGAACTTGCTATAACATCTCTTGACCTAGTCCTCACTCCAGTATTTGGATCACCTATAATGAGCTCCTTTGGGTGGTCCTTCTGCACTCTAATAGAGGGATCTTTATGAGGTTGCTCAGACTCAGGTTCAGCAGCAGCAACACTAGGAGTTGAACTTCTGTCTTCAGCTTCTGGTGCTACTTCACCCGCTGATGTTCCAACACCATCTAGGACATCGTCATCTTCTTGCTTATCATTGTCATCAATCACCACATTGATGGACTCCATCATCACCTTGGTTCTAGAGTTGAAAACCCTATAAGCTCTGCTGTTGGTAGAGTATCCCAAAAATATTCCTTCATCACTTTTGGAATCCAATTTTTTTCTCTGTTCTCTATCAGCCAGAATATAGCATCTGCTTCCAAACACATGAAAGTATTTAACATTAGGTTTTCTTCCCTTCCATAGTTTATACAGTGTGGACGAAGTGCCTCTTCTCAGGGTAACCCTGTTGTGAATGTAGCAGGTGTCATACCCCAAATTTGTCCTACCTGTATATAATCTCCATTTATACATCCATCAACTAACCATATTCAGAAAATCCAAAAAATATGTTGTTTTCTTTTCAAGGCCAGGGTGCATTTGGTTCAGGTGGTCGTGTCCGAAGTCTCAATGCAGGTTATCTGTGTGTGGATCCAGTTATCAAATTGTGTTCAAATGGTGCATGGTGGAGAGTCATATTCTTTTCAATCAGTAATGCAAGTGGCATGTTTTAGAGGATCGATGCAGAGGTTGACTCGTGGCCGATTCCATCCAGTTTTTATCCAATTCAAGTTTCGTTTCTATTTCTATTCAATCCCACTTCAATTTTGTTTTCCTAGTTTTAATTCATTTCAATAATCAATCCATTTATTCCACTTCATTTTATTATCCATTTACTGTCCATTCCCGCAACCATTTTGTTATTTACCCATTTTTTCCAATCCAATTTTTTATTCGACTATCCATTTTCAATTCGCTACAATATCCATAAACCATTTTTCATATCCAGTTTCATAATTATCCAATTCAACTTATCCACAAAATCTTTTTTTCTCAAATCCACATTGATTTTCAAGTATCCATTTATATCCATTTCAAATACCATTTCCAAAGCCATTTTTTACAAATCTATGTCATGTCTAAATTTCCATTTAAATATTCTATGTCCTATTTTTACAAATCCATTACATTACATAAGCCCAATTCAGATTTAATATAAAGGCCATATTGAAAAATCATCATTACAACAAAAATCCATCACAAAATTACAAAAATATACAAAAAAGGTTTTCTGCAACCAACAGCACATGATAACACGCACATGCCACCACTTTCCAACCATTACACAAGTTGCTTCATGCTACCAATATGCCAAGACAAAACAAAATTGTGAAATAAACAAGACAACACCAGCCTCATAAAGCCGTACCAACATGAAAACGACCTTTCACAAGCATGCCAAAACTCTGCAATCAACCATCCCGCCACAACAGTCAAACACTGCACCAATATGTCCAAAACTTACCAAGCCTCTGCAACATAAGCCGTACTTTCTGCCCACAAGCAAGAGCAACTACACAATGACATCCTGTAATACTCTGAAAGAAAACAACAACAACTCAAGAAGGAAGATGCATTCGAGGAGAAGGAAAATTAAAAAAAAAATGAACCTGCATACTCCCATTGCTAACATAAAACCAACACATGTTTTCCACAAAAGGGGGTATTCTGAAAAATTCTGCAGAGAAGAAAAACCTTAAAAAGCCTAATCTTCTTCTCCACCATTTTGGCATCAACATACCTCAAATTCATCTCCATCTCCTCCACAGGTCTCAAACCTCCGATTCTTCGACCACCCTCAATACTACCCTCCAAAACACCACCACGCAATTTACGAAACATAGAAAAAATATTGTAACTGTGTCCAACTCACCTCAAACCTTATCACATACACTCCTCACCGTGGTCCGCCATAAAACCGCAACAACTGTGATGCAACCGACCACACCATTCATACAACCACACCTCAACACATTTGTTCTGAACGCCACAACATCACAGCCTGTTGAATCATGCCCACTCCAATTTTGAAATCACAACAGCAACAACAAAATTCAGCGGCAACTTTCGTAAGCCACCAAAACAATCCATTTCATCGTCCAACCCTCACCATCAACAACATTTCACCTACTCCTTATTCACTTCATTGCCTTCAACAATCTTACTCCTCCTCTTACTCCTCCTCTAACAGTACCCAAAACCTTTTGCTCATCACACCCACAAACCCTCAGAACCACAAACCTTCGATAACATTTAGATCTTCAAACCTGCTACTCAAATCAACACACCGTTCAATAACCTTCGACCCTTCTCCTTTCAAACGTTCTTCATTTCAACACCAAAACAACCACAGATCTAAACGCACACTCCCCAATCGAACAACAACGCAGAACTAGAGAGATGAGAAGAGTTTGAAAATCCGGGATAAAAGATGAAAGCGCAAACCTGCGAGACGAAGACGAAGTTCGCGCAGCAAGGAGGTTGGACCGTGTCATTTTCTTCTCTGTTTCATGCTCCGTTTGTTCTTGAAGTACGATGATGAAGCAAGATTGCTTTTGAGCATGTTATTGATCTATCTCGCACCATGGTTAATACAATCGCTTTTGTGAAAATAGCTTTTCTGAAAAGTTGAAGTTGATCTTTCCATTGTGATTTTCATTGTGGTTGATGTTTGACCAAACTATTCCTTTTGTTTTGGAAACTGTGTGAAACCATTTTGCTTTTGTTCTGTTTATTGAAGAAACGTGTGTGGTTGCATCTTGGGCTCTAAGGTCCTTTTTTTAGTTTCTTGTTTGCTACACTCCACCCTTGTTTCTTTGTCCATCTGCGTGGTGTTCTCACGAGGAATGGATGAATGGGCCTAAGGCCCATGATGATTCCATACAGTCACACACTCTTATGCCTTAATCGCACCCCTCCTTTTTATTATTATTATTAATTTTATGATATTTCATTACTTCTTTTTTTTTGTTTCCCTAAATAATAGTTTTAGTATTTCACTATATGATTTTGGATAATTATTTTTAAGTTTTTCACTTCCATTTTCGATTTCCATTTTTGTTCTTGTGGGCCGGTGATATGAAAAAATCTTGATTAAGTTGATTCATTGAAATCGATTCAAAATCTTGATTTATATGAGGCCACCTTTTTTATTTTTTTTATCGGTCAATGAAAGTCAAAAAATCACAGCTTATCGATCTAAGATTAAAGATCTTGATTAAGACGAGACCACTTTTATTCTTTTATTTACTTTTCATTTTTTATGAGTCGATGAACATCTAAGACCAAATTTTGTCGATTAAGATGAGACTTCTCTTCGATTTCGATTTTATTCACATTTTACTTTGCATTATATTCTTTTCATTTCCGACCAATGAAGGTCTTAAACCTCATGGAACCTCTTTTTAGAGTTCTTGATTGAGACGAGGTCGTCACCTTTTATTTCCTGATTCACCCGATTAATCATTATCTTGTTTATTTTTCGTCAAATATCATCTCGATTATATTTTTTATTCATACTATTCATATTGGCCATATCATATTCATACCCATGTTTATCTAACAATCTTTTTTGTTCATACACTCAATCTAAATACACTAAATTGGAAACCTTTTTTTAATCAAACTTTTGAAAGGAGGAGATTCTTGGAATCTAGCATTCCTTGGGTCTTCGAATGAATGGCTCTCGAGGCACGCCCCTTGGGTTGTCATTCATTCAATCTTTCGACCTTTTCAACTAAACCATTTCCAAACCGGTCCTCGATTCGCCATCGAGCCCAATCGTAAGTCGAGCGCCTTTTGCCTCGCCATCAAACGCACACTTGCACATCTCGAGGTTTCGTTACTAGGAGCACCCCTAGGGACTAGTATCGATCCTCACTTCTTTTCGTAACCAATCCGATTCAACCTATTTCAAACGCTTTCTTAATCAACTAACGAAAGGAGGAGATTTTTGGAGTCTAGCATTCCTTGAATCTTCGAATGAATGGCTCTTGAGGCACGCCCTTGGGTTGTTGTTCATTCAACCTTTCGTCTTAAAATATTTAATCATTATCAACCAATTTCATAATCAATAGAATGAAAAAGGTGTCGTTGAGATCTAGCATCTCAATAATGCCCCGATTAATTGGTTGCGAGGCCGACGTCTCGTTCATCGAATAGTCGTCATTCTCCCCTCTAAAATACTTAACAAACCAAACATTTCTCACGCAACCGAAACCCTAATACACTTAATCCACAACTCAAACACCTTTCCCAAAGAACATTGTTTAAGTCATTCTTTCGCGCATATGAACTCGTGCTTCAGCCTCCCCTAACGAGCAGACAAGCCAATGTTTAGCAGTTAGAATGCAACCTAAACTCTCGTTCGCCTAAAACACGTCCAAATCAAACCTTTTTCTTAATCAAATCTCTAATACGCTTAATTCATACTCAAACAACTTTTCACAAAAAGAACATTGTTTAAGTCATTCTTTCGCGCATATGAACTCGTGCTTCAGCCTCCCCTAACGAGCAGACAAGACAACGTTTAGCAGTTAGAATGCGAATTAAACTCTCGTTCGCCTAAAAAACACAAACCAACCAACCGTAGTCCCACGAACTACGAATGCTCTGACTTTCCCATTGCACGAGGGAATACGTAGGCCCAAGGGTTCTAATCCTTGCCGAGCACACTAATTAAAACCACCCATTTCTCTCTTAGAAAGCAATATCTACATTAGAAGAAAACAAACAAACCAAGCTAACATTTCTCTTGAATCGAATCAAGAGGTTCCCGTTGAGTACAACGGACGTAGAGGGTGCTAATACCTTCCCTCTGCGTAATCGACTCCCGAACCCGAATTTGGTTGCGACGACCATGTTCTTATCTCCCTTTTAAAGGTTTTATCGATATTTTCCTTTCCCTCTTTTGGGATAAATAAAGTTCGGTGGCGACTCTGTTTCGAACAGTTTTTTCCGCGTCCATCGCGATGATCGTATTTTTCGAGGTACGACAGCAGGCAGTATTCACGGCTTCAGCCCAGAAATGATAGGGAAGTTTCTTGGCATGTATCATAGCTCGAGCAGACTCTTGGATAGTTCTATTCTTCCTCTTAACTACTCCATTTTGCTGAGGAGTAATAGGAGATGAAAACTCATGACTTATGCCTTTAGCAGAGCAAAATTCTTCAAACTTGCTATTCTCAAACTCTCTTCCATGGTCACTCCTTATCCTGATAACATTACTCTCCTTTTCTCTTTGGAGTCTTTGACAAAGATCTTTAAAAACATCAAACACCTCTAATTTGTCTTTGATGAAGCTCACCCAAGTGTACCGTGAATAGTCATCCACAACTACATACGCATATTTCTTTCCACCCAGACTTTCAACCTGCATAGGTCCCATCAGGTCCATATGAAGTAGTTCTAAGACCTTGGAGGTGGTGTCATGTTGAAGCTTCGGATGAGACATCTTTGTCTGCTTCCCTTTTTGACAGTCTCCACAAATCTTTCCTTCCTCAATATTAAGTTTGGGAATTCCTCTGACTGCTTCTGAGGAGATGATTCTCTTCATTCCCTTTAGGTGAAGATGTCCCAACTTCTGATGCCAGATCTTGACAACATCTTCTTTAGCAAAGACACAAGTGGAAGAATTTGAGTCTTGTGACACCCAAAGATAACAGTTGTCCTTAGACCTGGCTCCCTTCATAATGACTTCTCCTTTATCATCTTTGACAATGCATTCAGACTTTGTAAAGTCTACTTTGAATCCTTGATCACAAAGTTGACTGATGCTAATTAAATTTGTTGTCAGTCCTTTAACAAGAAGAACATCATCCAATCTGGGAGCACCTGCATAGTTCAGTTTACCAATCCCCTTGATCTCTCCTTTGACCCCATCACCAAAAGTAACATGGCCTGAAGAATGAAGCTTCACATCTACCAACAGATTCTTAACTCCAGTTATGTGCCTTGAACACCCACTGTCAAAGTGCCAATCTTCTTTGGTAGAAACCCTTAAGGAAGTGTGAGCTATCAAGCTGGTAACTTTAACTTTAGGGACCCATTGCTTCTTAGGCGTGGTAGCCTGCCTTCCTCTGTGACAGTTCTGTCTGGGAACAACCTGATGAGCCTTCTGTGGATATCCATGTAGCTTATAACAATAAGCCTTAATGTGTCCAAAACATCCACAATGATGACATCTCCAGCACCTGTATTTCTTCTTAGATGAAGTTCTGTCATGATGTTTTAACATCTGTTTTAACATCACTGGTTTGGAGGTGATAACATCATTAGAACCTGCATTATTAGTGAATCCCAAACCACATTTATCTGCAGCCATCTTCCCAATACTAAGAATGTTGTCTAGAGCATCAGTCCCATTGTTCAACATTCGGATAGTTTTGGTCATAGAGTCCAGTTTATAGTTCAGTATACTAACTTCATATTCAAGTTCATACTTTTCAGCTTTTAACTGTACTATGGTTTTCTTCAACTTTTCTCCTTCAAGACATACATGTCCACTTCTAATGAAAATATCTTTATAAGTGGTAGCAAGTTCATCGTAAGTAACCTCATCAACACAATACTCATCATCTGACTCATACACCCCAACCATTGCTCTAACAAGTCTAGCTGAATTTTCTTCAAATTCACTCTCACTGTCAGACCAAGAAGCTGATAATCCTTTCTGCTTCTTTAGAAAATTAGGACATTCCTTCTTGACATGTCCATACCCTTCACACTCATAGCACTGTATCCCTTTATCATTGCTGGACTTTTCTTCATCTTTAGACTTGTTCCCTTGTTCTCCTGATCTGTTGATGTCAGAAGTAATGTTCTTGACATTGGGATTATAACTCCTATTTATCCTCTTCATAACTTTGTGGAACTGTTTTCCCAGCAAAGCAATAGCCTGAGATAGCTCCTCCTGAGAATCATCCTCTTTCCCTTTCTTGGCTTCTTCCAAACTGGAAGCCAAAGCTATACTTTTGGACTTCTTTTCAGGTTCCTCTTCATTCAACCCTAGCTCAAAAGTTTAAAGAGATCCAATAAGCTCATCAATCCTCATTTTGCTGATGTCTTGAGCTTCTTCAATTGCAGTCACCTTCATCTTATATCTCTTAGGAATGGATCTAAGAATTTTTCTCACCAGCTTTTTTTTAGTCATCTTCTCTCCAAGAGCACTAGAGGCATTGGACAGCTCAAGGATACTCATGTGAAAATCATGAATAGTCACATCTTCTTTCATCTTCAGACTTTCAAACTTATATGTTAGAAGCTGAAGTCTTGACATCTTAACTCTAGATGATCCTTCATGAGTAGTCTTCAGGATGTCCCAAGCTTCCTTTGCAACTTCACAGGTATTGATCAACCTGAATATGTTCTTATCAACTCCATTGAAAATAGCATTTAGGGCTTTAGAGTTACCAAGGGCTAGCTCATCTTCTTCCTTGGTCCATTCTTCTCCAGGCTTCAGTTTTGAGGTGCCCTCTTTATCTTTCCCAGCATCATCTTTCTCAAACACAACAGGTGATTTCCATTCTTTTATGATAGCCTTCCAAGCCCTGCTGTCCAAGGATTTTAAAATGGTAATCATCCTTGGTTTCCAATAATCATAATTAGAGCCATCCAGAATAGGGGGTCTATTCACAAATCCACCAACTTCCTTGTCCATCTTACCAGAAAGTATCAGCCCTAGATCTCACCTAGATGCAGAGCAGGATGCCTGCTCTGATACCAATTGAAATTCTGGTACCAGATGTGTGATGTTACGTGTGATGTCACAACAACACACTCTGCTATGGACAATTCAACAACAAGCAATAAATCAACACAATGAATTGTTCACCCAGTTCGGTCTAACTACCTACGTTTGGGGGCTACCAAGCCAGGGAGAAATTTCACTATTAGTAGTATTAATTTACAGACTCAACAACCCAGTTGACATCTCCTAAACTTAATCACTACCCAATGAACCTTCTACCTAAGAAACCACTTAGATATGAGAAACCACTCACTCCCTAAATCACCTCAGTGATACAATTCAACCACACCTTGATTCTGCTTCACAGCTTTGATTAAGAACAGAAACTCTCTTGCTTAAAAGCTTTAGAGATATTACAACTCAAAACACCAATTCACACTAGAATGGTTTACAATACAAACACGAAGACACAAACGACTCTCAGTCTTTAGCACTCTTTCTTTGTCATTTTTTTCTTAAGGATTGATGCGCTTTATATAGCTCCCTAAATTGGGCTTGGACCTGCTACAATATCTGACCTGATTTGTTGTTTAAAACTGAATCTTCAAAACAGATTTTCTCTCTCAAAATCTTCTTAAATCTTCAGCCTTTAAACCTTCCTATAATTCTGCATCAAATCTGTTTGTAACAGAAAATATCTCCTCCAAGATATCCGTATCCAATCACTCTAACAACTCTCCCAAAATCCAGCTAATACGCAAACCCTAACAACATCACTAAACCTGATGTTATTAGTCTTCTGCAGATCTGATGTCATGACATCGCATGTGACATCAGACTTCAACATTCAACAAGATAAACACTTAACATAAACCAATGTTAAAACTCAATGTTAAGACATCACCCATGTGACATCAACATTGAACAACTTTGTTTTACCAAAATTCTAGCCAATCCAAGAACTAACAGGTTTGTTGCATTAATTCAATTCTGATCTACCGGTTCACATGTGAGGAATGTTTTGTTTTTGTTGCAGATGTTGGATGAAATGGAAATGGAGGGTTGTGATTTGTTCCAACAAAATTTGTTTGATTATGAAGATTTATTTTCAGATGAGGTTGCTACAATGGCTTCTGGTTGTGTGAGCTTGAAAACCAACACCCATTTTCCAAATCCTAAAAAAGGTTATTTTTTTTGGGAAAGAATCTAAGAAAGCTTGAAAAACAGTTCATGGGTCACTACCCAGAAGAAGAGCAAACCTGCTGCTTTATCTGCTATTCTTACTTCAGATGACCCCAAAGGTTCCCTGGTAAAGTCAATTTCATTCTGGGTTTCACTTTTTGCTCTCGATTCTGAAAAAAAAAGACTTTTTTTCTTTCTCATTATATGATTATGATTATGAGTGTGTTTTGAAATTCAAAATTTGCAAGTGCCTTTATTTCTGAGACAAATAGCTGATCCAAAAAATGTGTTTCCATTGTGTTGGGAGGAGGGCCTGGAACACATCTCTATCCTTTTACCAAACGACCTGCAACACCTGCGGTGAGTCTTATGATGATATGAATTCTTGTCTGAATTCTAACATTTTGGTGTTCTTTATAACTTTGTGCTGTTTGTGATGATGATTTGTTTGCTGCCTTTGTTTTGAAGGTTTCTGTTGGAGGATGCTATAGGCTTATAGACATTCCAATGAGCAACTGCATCAATAATGGCATCAACAAGATATTTGTGCTGACTCAGTTCAACTCTGCTTCCCTCAACCGTCACATCGCTCGCACCTATTTCGGAAATGGTGTCAACTTTGGAGATGGATTTGTGGAGGGAACCATGCATCACCGTCATGAAAATGGATTGAAATTAGTTTTTTTTCTCTCGCATTTTTTATTAATAATTGGTCGAATCGAACTCCATATTACTGGGATCACTCTCTTCTGAGGTTTAGAAGGTTAAGAACATTGAATATATTTTCATGCAATGAGTTTTGAGATGAACATGACGGTTGCGAATAACATTCAACAAAAGAAATGAGACATATGTAATTCGATATTTCAAATTTTTTTCTATTTATGATTCATGAGGACTAATTAAAATCAATCTAAACGTTAAATAGGTTCTGGCGGCGACACAAACACCAGGAGAAGCTGGGAAGAAGTGGTTTCAAGGAACTGCAGATGCTGTGAGACAATTTACCTGGATATTTAAGGTAGACAAATGATTTTTGTTGTTGTCGTATATACATCTCGATAAGTAATAGATTCTTTTGTTATATTTTTTGAGCATGTCAATAAGTAATAGATTCTTTGTGGTAGGATGTGAAGAACATAAAAGTCGAGAATGTATTGATCTCGGCGGGAGATCATTTATACCGAATGGATTACACGGACCTTTTGCAGGTATATTGTGTTATTGTTTTGTAGAGTAGATTGTTTATCATTTCATGTTCTAAAGTTTTCTAATTCATCTAATTAATAGAGTTATGTTGATAGAAATGCCGATATTACAATTTCGTGTGCTGCTGTTGGTGACAAGTGAGTATTATACTTATTTTCATTCTAGAATGAGTGAATAGAAAGAATCAACTAAGTGAAAACAAAATTACGATTTCCATTGCATGATTTTCAGCCGGGCATCTGATTATGGATTGGTCAAGGTAGACGACAGAGGCAACATCATCCAATTTTCAGAAAAACCGAAAGGCGCTGATCTGAAAGCAATGGTAATTCCGAACATAATAACATAATGTTTGTAATTGTACCTTTCTATTTTCTTGTTCTAATATCAGAAACCAAAAACTAAACTAAATTGATCATCCTCATTTTGCAGCAAGTAGATACTTCTCGTCTTGGGTTGTCACCACAAGACGCATTGAAGTCGCCATATATTGCATCTATGGGAGTTTATGTATTCAAGAAAGATGTTTTACTCAAGCTTCTGAAATGGAGGTATCCTACATCTAATGACTTCGGATCCAAAATCATTCCTTCAGCTATAAAGGAACACAATGTCCAAGTAAGAGGATTTTAGATGAATATATCTGCTTACAAATGTTTTTATCAATTTCAGAAGGATTTTCATCTGCCATCTATGCTTTTTTGCAGGCATATTTTTTCGGAGACTACTGGGAAGATATTGGAACGATAAAATCCTTCTACGATGCTAACCTCGCTCTTACTGAAGAGGTAGGTTCAAGGAATTCGTCATTGATCTTCTTCAGTTTAATTGATTGAAACTAACTTTTTCTTTATAATCTCTCGCAGAGTCCAAAGTTCGAGTTCTATGATCCAAAGACACTGATTTTCACATCTCCAGGATTCCTACCACCAACCAAGTTTGACAACTCTCGGGTACGATTTTGTAGCATGCTAATAAGTCGTAACATTATATGTCTTGATTATATGCAAAGGGAATATTATAAGATCTGCATATATTTTCAGGTTAATAAATACTATGATCTTGTGACCAGCTTTTATGAGTTCGGCTGGGGAGAATCTTTCCATTTTGCACAAAGGTGCCACTCTGCTTCATTTTTGCACACTTAAAATTTGAAGATTTTGTTGTTAATTTGATCACGCTGAAAATTTTCATCCCAGGTAGATGGGTAGGGGAATCTCTTAGAGAGAGCATCAAGCGACATGAACACTTTCTTGCTTTACAACTTGGTCTTAAGCCCGGACAGAAGGTTTTCAATCTTTCATATTTAATAAAGTAAAATAAAAGAGGCCTATATATATTGTTTATATTATGTTCTTTCTTAATACTTCACGAGTCTTTTTCTTTATTTGTTTTAGGTTTTGGATGTTGGGTGTGGTATTGGGGGGTCGTTAAGAGAAATTTCTCGATTCAGGTAAATTGGACATCCATCTTTTATAGATTCAGATTCTCTGCATTCCAGTGTAGTCAAATAGACGTGCTACAATGCTATTCCTTAACAAACCATTATTTTCTGCAATCTTCAGTTGACAATAGTAATGTATTTAAACACCCAAACTTGATTGTCCTGTAAACTATAAAGACAAGACGATTCACGTCTCACTTTTGCATTTTAGACTTGATTCACCAACTTGAACTGTGTGATTCTTTGACTACTGGGAATTTGGAACTGTCCTTCATGCTTCTTCGTCATATGCCCTTCCTTGTTTTACCTTTACTTGCTAACAAAAATAATTAAGGGGTATTTCTGCAGCTCGGCATCTGTTACAGGGTTAAATAACAACGAATACCAGATCACCAGGGGTAAGGTACGTCTTATGGGATTTAATGCGCTGACACAATAATTATGAGGTTTCAATTGTAAGTATGGAGGCAACTATTTTAGCCTTTCTTTATTGGTGCCACCACTGTCACTGTTTCTAATGTTGTTTCATTTTTATCACATAGCCTTGATGCATTGTTTAAGCATGCAAATAATGTGCTTCTTATAGTTCTCTAGCATAAGTTTAATACATTCATAGAGTCCATGATGCGTAATTTCCAGTTAGTAATTATTTGGGAAGTTCTTTCTAGCCTTTTTGTCAAAGAGATTATTCATTTATTTTCCATATTATATAAAATGTTATAGTTCTTAATTATAAAATTTCTAAAATACTTTGATCTCACTGGCTATTTTTCGCTGATCATTAGGAACTCAATCGCAGAACTGGAGTGGACAAGACTTGCAACTTCGTCAAGGTTGATCTTTTGTTAATCATTGATTTATGTTTATAGGAATGGAACATCCAATATTTTTGAGAAGTTTTCCTGCTCCAGCTATAAATGTTTTTCCAGATATTTTATTTACTGTGTTTGAATGTGCTTATTTTTTCTAGAGAAAAGCTTATAATTGAAATGCTCATGAGAGCACTTTTGACTAAAAAACTATTTCAAATTAAACATAAACAAATCTCATAGCTTCAACTAAATGATAATCATTCACGTGGTTATCAAATGTACAGGCCGACTTCATGAAGATGCCATTCGAAGACAACAGTTTCGATGATTGAGCACCTATCCACAACTAAAACGATCTCTGTACCGTGCAGGCGAGTTTGGGTATATTAGACTGGTGGCTACAAAGCAGAAGCTTGTGATTTCTTATGTTGGAAACTACTCATTCGACTTTTTATGTTTCTTTTGTTGGTTGATGTCTTTAATTAAGTTTCTAGAATAACTGCTACTGCTACACATTAAGTTAGTCAAACATGCAAGATCAAGCGTGAACCTGAAAATTAAGCAAAATGCATGAAAAGACTAATAAAGTCTGAGTGAGTGGAATCCAACGAAGTTTCTAACTAAGAATATTTCTAATAGTATGCTACTAAAGTTTAGCAAGTGAATAACATATTTTTAACTATGGTAGAACAGTATATAAAGAGGTGAAATTATGTAAGCATGACAAAAAAGTGATCGTAACAAAGCAATGAATCTTCTTGTGTGTCATACGAGAAGAATCCATTTGTTAAAAGAAAAAAGGTTGCTGTCACGGGTCAGGGACGCGGTTTCTACTGTTTCTTCTTCTGGTTGCTTTTGTGGGAGTCAGAAAGTGTAAAAATGAAGATGGAGAAGAAGTAGCAGAGGTCAAAAAGACAAAGTTATTACTGTGTGTGAACTTTTTTTATAGGAAGATATTTGAATTTAGTATCACCGTAATTGTTTCAACAAAACCCCTGAGTTGCAACCTGGTATACTTGGGGAGTTAAGTTTGTACATACGCAATTTTTCTTGCTGAAAACTTGCCATTTAAATCAATCTCTTGCAATGACTTTTGTTATTGTATACTAATTTTCAAGTTATATGATTTACAGATAGAGCATACTTATTGCACAAGAAACTGCCCTAAATTATCTCCCGCTTTATCTCTATGCTGGTCTTTGAATAGAAGTTACTCAGCATTTTTTCTTTCATTATTTGTTTTTAATTTTATTTCATATTTTGTATTTTAGAGATAATGTCTGAATG
This sequence comes from Lathyrus tuberosus, assembly GCA_022829125.1. Lineage (NCBI taxonomy): Eukaryota > Viridiplantae > Streptophyta > Magnoliopsida > Fabales > Fabaceae > Lathyrus > Lathyrus tuberosus. Next base: position 28,468,902 of record JALAZF010000004.1, on the reverse strand, counting down.
ACGTGTTTCTGCAAACCTCAATGCTGGTTCCGTATATCGATGTCTTCCTGAATGGAGAAAAGAACAAATAGTGAGAATATTGAAGCTCTCAATTTGATCGATAATCAAATGAAATAGATATTCAACCGATAATATTCACAGACTAAAGAAGACATGTCAACTTCAATAATTATAAACATTCAGATTGAGAGGGATAAATATATTAAATAGTAAAAACATCATTAGAGAAAATATTGAATTGTCAGACATTGGAAAATAATAATAATAATAAGAAATAAATGCTCTATAATTTTGATTGCAAGATAAATATTTATATTAATTAGTAAAAGATTTAGGTTTTAAATTTTTTAATATGTACTGTTTATAGAGTTAGAAATTGAATGGATGGATAATCATTTATAATTAATAGGAGATATTGAGTTTCAATTTTTTTTAATATGACACTAATTATAGAGTTTCAAAAGTTTATAGCAAAAGAGTTATAAATAATTTTTATTTTTATTAAGTAATAAATAACTAAAATTAAATTTATTATTTTGTCTTAAACTTTGAGAGAGAAAAAAAATTTATAAATTAGGACGGTAGTGTTGTAGGTTAATCAGTACCCGGGCAAACACACGGGTACTGATATGAGTATCCCACAAAATAGATATTTGTTATAATATTTACATAAAATGTATTTATTTATATTGATGATATTAATTTATTAAATTAAAAAATATTTACAAATACTATAATATTATTTGATATTTATAAAACTAAATCATTGCATAAATATTTTTATAAAAAATATCAAACGATGCCTGCGAGTATTGATTTTTTTAAATATAAATTATATTTTTTGTATTTATTAATTTTTATTAATTCTAATTAAAAAAATAAAAATAAATCTGTATAACACATCAGTACTCGGGCGATCACATGGGTACTGATATGGGTATCGCATGAAATAAATATTTGTAATAATACTTACATAAAATATATTTATTTATATTAATAATATTTATTTATAAAATTAAAATAATATTTACAAATACTATGTTATTATTTGATATTTATAAAACTAAAGCATTACGTAAATATTTTTATAAAATATATCAACCGATATCTGTGGGTATTGATTCTATTTTTTTTTTAATATAAATTATATTTTCTTGTATTTATTGATTTTTATTAATTGTATTTTTTATTCAAAATTTTAAATGAAAACAAATGCGATACATTATGAAAACAAATATATTCTGAGAACAAATGTGCGCACGAGTATCATTGCAGCAAATTCTCTTTATTAATTGAAGTTTATACCATTAAAATAATGATTTAAGAGATATTTTCTATTGATGTAAAAAAGAAAAATATATATTATAATAGTAATTTATTGTTTTAAAGTTATAACAAACTATTGTTTTAATATCATATTAAATAATAGTAATTTAAATTTACTATATCCTTATCATTAATTGAGTAATTTATTGAGTAAATAATGATAATTTTTTTAAGGAATTCTTTTTTTATATATATAATATATTTCTTATTTTCTATTAAATGTTATTTTGACTAATATTTTTATGAGCAGTTTTCAAAATTCTCACATTTAAAAAGGAATTAATATATAAGAAAGTCTTAATGATTTTTTAATCAGATCTTAATGTTTTAATATCATAACTTTTTTTATTGTTTTAATGTATATGTAAATAAATATTAGATTGAGAGAGATAAATAATAATAATAATAATAATAATAATAATAATAATAATAATAATAATAATAATAATAAGAAATAAATGCTCTATAATTTTGATTGCAACATAAATATTTATATTAATTAGTAAAAGATTAAGGTTTTAAAATTTTTAATATGTACTATTTATAGAGTTAGAAATTGAATGGATGGATAATCATTTATAATTAATACGAGATATTGGGTTTCAATTTTTTTTAATATGACACTAATTATAGAGTTTCAAAAGTTTATAACAAAAGAGTTATAAATAATTTTTATTTTTATTAAGTAATAAATAACTAAAATTAAATTTATTATTTTACCTTAAACTTAGAGAGAGAAAAAAAGCTTTTTTTTTATAAATTACGAAGGTACTATTGTAGACTTGTAGGTTAATCAGTACCCGGGCGAACACACGGGTACTGATATGAGTATCCCACAAAATAGATATTTGTAATAATATTTACATAAAATATATTTATTTATGTTGATGATATTTATTTATTAAATTAAAAAAATATTTACAAATACTATGATATTATTTGATATTTATAAAACTAAATCATTGCATAAATATTTTTAGAAAAAATATCAAACGATGCCTGCGGGTATTGATTTTTTTTAAAATATAAATTATATTTTTTGTATTTATTAATTTTTATTAATTTTAATTTTTAAAAAATAAAAACAAATCTGCATAACACACCAGTACTCGGACAATCACATGGATATTGAAATAAGTATCGCACGAAATAAATATTTGTAATAATACTTACATTAAATATATTCATTTATATTAATAATATTTATTTATAAAATTAAAATAATATTTACAAATATTATGTTATTATTTGATATTTATAAAACTAAATCATTGCATAAATATTTTTATAAAATATACCAACCGATATCTGTGGGTATTGATTCTATTTTTTTAAAATATAATTTTTTTTTATATTTACTGATTTTTATTAATTGTATTTTTTTTTCAAAATTTTAAATGAAAACAAACGCGCTCACCGACGGGTACCCGTGTGCACACACGGGTATCATATTAATTTTTAGTAAATAAGAAATTTACTAATTTTTTTTATATTTTGTTTTTTTTTCAAATTTTAAATATAAATAAATACATTATATGAATAAATATTTTTTTTTTAAATATATTATAAAAACAAATACATTCTAATAATAAATATGTGTCACCGACGTACACCCGTGCCTTGACACGTGTATCATACTAGTTAAAGCAAAATGAAAATCCCACTTTAAATAAGAGGCATTACTTTTCATTGTCTTAAATTATGCAATATTTTTCATGGAGTAATAAATAAAAGCACCACATATCAAGATGCTACTTGCTAAATGTGTATGCGCTACTTGCTGATTAATAAACACGTTACTCGGGATACTACTTACTTCAAGGCAATGAAAAGTAGGTAATAGGTGAAATTATTTAAGTGTATGTGCTACTGTTTCGAAAACATTGCCACTAGTTAGTTCATATCTTAATCCCACCACATCAAAACACATATAAATCAACATTTCTATGGATTTTCTAAACCAAAAACCTAACATTTCAAAACATGGAAAATTAGAGATTTAAATCTAAACATTGTTTCTACCCATTATACACTATCAAATAACCTCAATAATTATATAAAAACTCATTCTTATCTTGATTTTTTTATGGATTTTTGAGCTCTCTCTTGATTTCTCCTCTTCTTCTCCACTTTCCTCTTCTAGCCTCTTCTCTCCTTTCTATTTCTATTCTATCTCTTTTCTTTCTTTTGTTAAACCCTAATAACTAACTCAAGATAAATGTAATTCCTATTGGACTTATTAACCCACTCTCTCATTTTCTATTCACACTCCCAATCTTAGGCCCAATTAATTATCTCCACCAATCTATTTATTCCATCAAATAAAATAAATTAAATAAATTAAATAATTCAAATAAATCTAATAAATCAATTAATTCAATTAATTTAAATAAATCACATAAATAAATTAAATTAATTAATTCAAATAAATCAATTAATTCAATTAGGCAAATAATCACAAAATTAATCAATTAATATAATAAATAAATTATTACTAAAATTAGAATGTTACACTGTACGTAACACTTAGCAGTGGTTCAATCAAAGATCCAACGAGAAAAATATGGCTACTGAGGATACTAATGCCAGTGCCTCAGGAAGAGGAGTTCCCTATGATTACAGTAGCTCTAAGAGAAATCATTACTCTGCTAAACCGTCTGTATTCAATGGTGATTCCACTGAGTTTGAATGTTGGAAAAGCAAGATGTATACATATATCATTGGACTCGATGATAAGCTATAGGATATACTTGAAGATGGTATTGAAATCGTTGTTGATAGTGTTGGTATGGTATCTAACAGAAAAACTCTGACTTCTGCTCAAAAGAAAATTCACCAAAAACATCATAGAGTCGGGGGTATTCTGGTGGATTCTCTACCACATGCTGAGTATTTGAAAATCATTGATAAGTCTTCTAAAAATACTATCTTCGAATCTCTATGCTCTACCTATGAAGGAAATCAACAAGTTAGAGAAGCAAAAGCTAACTTGTTGGTACATAAGTACGAGCTGTTCAAGATGAAGGATGATGAGAATGTTGAAACCATGTTTTCCAGGTTTCAGACTCTTGTATCATACCTTCAAGTGCTGAATAGAAGTTATTCAACAACATATCATGTGAAGAAAATTCTGAGAAGACTTCCTCATAAGTTTATACCTAAAGTAACTGCAATTCAGGAAGCTAAGGACCTGAACATGCTGTCTCTTGAAAGTCTAATAAGCAATCTTCAAAGTCATGAGATTGAACTAAATGGAGATGAGTCTTCAAAGAAACTTAAATCTCTTGCCTTAAAACCTACTTCTGAAAAATCTAGTGAAAAATCCAGAAGATCTTCTAATAGCATTAAACATGATGAAACTTCTGAAGAAGAGTCTGATGGAAGATATGATGATTACAACATAACTTGCTTCATCAGAGGAATTCAGTAAATGGCCAGAAGAAATAGGAAATTTCCTAAAAGCAATAGGAGATTCAACTTCAAAGAAAAAGAAGAAGAGAGACTCTGTTACAACTGCAACAAGCCTGGTCACTACAACTATGACTGTCTTGATCTTCAGAAAGACAGTCAAAAGAAAGGAAGTTATCATAAGGATAACTTCAAAAATAGGTTCAGAAAAAACTTTATGGCGACATGGGAAAAGCTGGATGATGAAGATTCAGAGAAGGAAGATGATGCCAATCTTGCACTAATGGCACACTTATCTGATGAAGGACTATTATCTGAATCTGAAGACGAAGATGAGGTATACTCCTATTCTAACTTTGTTTCATATGCTAATAATCTTATAAATTACTGCAAAGAGCAAGCTAGTTTTGTTAAAATTTTGAAAAGAGATAATTTCATTTTGAAAGAAGAATTAAAAGAAATTAGTGCATCTCAAAATAAATGTTCATCTCTAGGTAAGCATGATCAAGCTTTTCATAAATTCATTACATCTGGCATTGATCGAACTAAACTTTCATCTATGATTTATGGAGTTGGGAAATTTAATAGAGAAGGTTTAGGATATGATGAAGAATGTTCTAGGTCTGATGTTTCATTAAAAGTTCTTCCAAATTCTTACTCATCTAACATTACTTAGACAGTGTTGAGTAATTATTTTGTTCCTGCTGCCAGTATTATGAAAGTTGTGAATCTGACTGAACCTATTGATCAGAAGTTAAAAGATATTGCAATATCAGAATCTGATAATTCAAAAATTCTGATATCCACAGTATTCAACACTTCTGGATCAAGGGCTAAGACTAATTCTGTAACTAAGATTGAAAATGACTCCATCCAAAAAGCTTGGAGTGAAGCTAAATCTTCTTACTTGGAAAAAGGAGAAAATAGAAAATAACCTATTAAAACTAACAAGAAAGGACCCTGTAGCGCGATTTTTGTGGTCCTGAGTCACGATCGCTTGGGTACTACAGTTCGATTCATTTTTTATCCTATTTAGCTGATTAAGGAAGGGAAATAGATGTCTCCAATTAACCCTGCTTGCATACTGAGTTTGAACAGCGGTCTATTAGGTTACAAATGTGATTAAGATGTGGGTCCCTCTTCGGTTTATTTTGTTTAAATTTAGAATGTCTAGACTATCTGCGAGGTTTTTGGTAAGATGTTAGGATTTGGTGCTTTTGGGTTGATATATGGGGGTACTGGATTTGGGTCTTTGATTAGTATGCTCGCTAAGATTTTTTGTAATCTTATGCCTACGTATTCCCGTTTAACGAAACAGGGAAATCAGAGCGATCGTACTTCCTCCTATTCTATGGGAGGAAAAAGGTTGTTTTGGTGTCTTGTTCAAAGCCCAAGACATGAAGCTAAAGGTGATTTGTATCTTGTTCAAAGCCCAAGATGTGAAGCTAAAAGTGTTTTGTATCTTGTTCAAAGCCCAAGATGTGAAGCTAAAGGGTTTAGGATGAGAGAGAATTTGTCATCTCTAAAGAGGAGTTGTTGATGTTTGTATGTTGTGAGCAAGACACAGATTTGATGCTAAAAGGTTGATTGGCTCAACCGGGGTTTTCCTTATACAAAGCCTAAGCGGAGGCTAGAAGTTTGACTTTTCTGGGGAAAATGTTCTTTCTGTCTTGTACAAAGCCCAAGATTGAGGCTAAAAGGAAGTTGACTCAACAAGAGAGTCTTTTATACTCAACGAGAGAGTGATTTTATATGTCTTGTACAAAGCCCAAAACGGAGGCTAAAAGGTGATTGACTCAACAAGAGAGTCTTTTATACTCAACAAGAGAGTGATTGACTCAACAAGAGAATCTGAAAAAGGTGATTGACTCAACAAGAGAGTCTTTTATACTCAACAAGAGAGTGTTTTGCTGTCTCGTACGAACCCGAGATTGAGGCTTAACAGGGTTTGACTCAACAAGAGAGTCTTTTATACTCAACAAGAGAGTGTTTATGTGTCTTGTACGCAGCCCAAGAAGGAGGCTAAAAGGAGATTGGCTCAACAAGAGAGCCTTTTTATACTCAACAAGAGAGTGTTTTATATGTCTTGTACAAAGCCCAAGACGGAAGCTAAAAGGTGTTTGACTCGACAAGAGAGTCTGAAAAGGTTAGCTCTGCTGGGGAGAATTATTTGTACAAAGTCCAAGAGGAGACTGTCTTACCGCTGTGGATTCTGGAGATCCTAAAGCGGGTCCAAGTGTGGGGAACTCTCATGAGAGAGACCGGGGTTTCTTCCTATGTTTGAAAGGAACTTGAGAATATCTTTGAGACTCAAGGGTCTAAGAATGTCCAAGTCTAGAGTTTTATCTTTTGTACAATGCCCAAGAGGAGGCATGAGCATTAAGGGATGAGTATCAACCCTACAATGGCCGGAGTTTTGACGTGGGAAAGACTGCTCTAGCAAAGGATGACTAAGTTCTGTCTTATACCTTTAAGAGGTCATCAGGGTCCTTGTATTAAGCCCAAGAGAAGGCATGAGAACTTCTAAAAAGCTGGCGGGTCCTTGTACAACGCCCAAGTGGAGGCGGGAATGCTTTTAGGAAGCCTGTGGGTCCCCAAACCCCGAGAAGTTCAAGACATGCTATTCACCGAGAATAGATCAAGCCAGGAAAGTCCGAGAATTTGGAAGAAACTCAAGAGATGCCATTCACGGAGAAAAGATCATCTCTGGGGAGTTAGAGTTTCTTTGACAACGTCTAAGGGTGACAGTCTGAGAAAGGGTTCACCGAGAATGCTGCCTTTCACGTCTCCATATTGTTTAACCCCAAGAGGAGGGAAGACTGTATCTAGAAATCCTATGGGGATCTAGTTTTGTTTGTATTTAAGAGTGACCAACAGGGCTTTACCTAGTGCTAGACGTAGTTGCCGGGGAAAACTCTAAATAACTATACTAGTATTACACAGTTGATATTTGACGAGTATATAAAAGGATGTGAAAGAAGACTTACAGTGAAGCAGCCCCACAATACAGTTATATACATATGAAAGCGGTAAATGAAAGGGATAAACACTTACCCGTTGTAGAGCTTCCATGCTGTTTTGTTAGTTGTTCAACAAAGAAAGTTTTGATAACAACATATATTCAAAATTAAAGGATAAAGTGCTTTGAAAAGATTGTTGGGGCTTACAGCTCAAGGAGAGGCCCAAGGTTTAACGATGATCGCACCGTTGTTTTGAAAATGCAGTGGGTCTTATACAATATGTGAGGCCCAAAAAGGTTTTTATTTACAAAGAGGTGGGACTTACACTCTATCAAGAGGCCCAAAGAAGTTTAAAGAAAAGAAATGGGGCTTATAATACGAGGGTAGGCCTAGGATTTTATTTTGAACTGGCGATCGTGCCGAGGTTTTTCTTTTAACACAGAGGGACTTATACAATATCTGAGGCCCAAAAAGGCTTTGGTTAAAAGTAGATTGGGTCTTACACTCTATTAGAGGCCCAATAAGTTGTTTTTGCACAAGTGGTGGGGCTTACAGCTCAAGGAGAGGCCCATTAAGTTGTTTGAAAAATGGCGATCGCGCCAAGATTTTTGAAAATGTGTTGGGACTTATACAATGACTGAGGCCCAAACTATTTTGGTTTCAAAGCGGGATTGGGTCTTACACTCTACTAGAGGCCCATGAGTGTTTGAAAATGATTGATGAGGGTGAAAATCAAAGAAACCCTAATTTTGTTTTCCTTTAAAAGTAAATATTTAAAGAAAATCAATAAAAATGATAAAAATACCAAATAAGTTTGAATAAACCACTTGTGATTTTTGTTTAAGGTTTGAAAAATGAGGTTTTAATCACAAGATGATTTAGAACTCATTTGGTTTTGATTTTCAAAATATATATTCACTTTTAAATGTTTAAAAATAATTAAAAATGAATTTATTCACAAAAATACCAACTATATTAAATAAATAATATAAATTTGTTTTTTTGTGGAATAAATTATTTCAATATTTTTGTGATTTTTTTGCAAAAAGAACCAATAAAAAATAATTAAAATTGAGGAAGTTATTAATTTTTCAAATCATTAAAAAATAATATGAAAAATAGTAAAAAGTGGAAAAAATAGCAAAAATAGGGTCTGGGGCGAGGGGGATTCGAACCCCAGACCTCTTGTGTACAGCATGCGCGCCTTACCACTGGGGTGGTGATACATCCGTGTATTGAAACACAACCACAAATATACAAGGCTTGCCTTGTTTTTGGCCTGGCCCAAGGCAAGGCAAGGCAAGGCAAGATTTTGGCCAGAAACGTGAAGGCCATAACTTCCTCATTTCTCCATGGATGGAGGTCAAATTTATATGTACATGGCCTAGAATTTCCTAAGGAATCCAATGGTGGTGGTGGTTTTTCCAGAAAATAAATCCTCCTCAAAACCCGATAGTGGTTTTGAAATAGGCCATGGTTTGCATTTTCTGTGCTACCTCTTAGTACAGGTATGTATTACATGATAAATTGGTGTAAACACAACACATATAACATGTATAAGAGATGCATGATCAGTGGATTTCAAAGAAAGGCATATTTCAGAGAGTTCAAGTTGTGATGCTTACCTCTTTTTGGAGCTTTTGGGCTATCTACCAAGTGCTTTGTTCCAGAAATATTTTGATGCTTTGAACACCCTCAAATGATCCCTTAGAAGCTTTTAGAGTGGTTGGAACCAGCTGGAAACCTCAGGAATGGAAATTGTCCCTTTTCTTGCAAAAGGGGCAAAAATGGCCAAAATAGCAACTCTCTCAAATGATGTTCCAGATGTGTGGAACCATTTGGGACAGTTCAAGTATGATATTTGGAGTGTTTTTAAGGTTTTATCTGGTTTGGAAAGTGACTGAATCAAGACATGGCTTGAAAAATGCACAAAAGTCCAATTTTGAGGTTTTGAGAGGGGACTTTGTGAGTTTGGTGTTACAGGTCTCTTGTGAGAGTTTGGATAGCTTAGATATGACATATTGGATGTGTTTGGATCATGAGCTATGGTGAAATTGCACTCTAACTCAAAAACTCAGAGTTACCTTGCTAAAGAATGTATTTTTGCCTAGAGAAAGAGATTTTGAGGAAAATAAGTGTTGTAGTGCTTTGGTGTACTCAAACTGAGCACAAATGAGCTCTATTTATAGTATAGCAAGTTTGTTTTGGCTGCAATAGTGAATGACAACTGCTGCAGAGGTTTGGCCAATGTTGATCAATGGGAATCCAAGTCTCCTCTAGCCATTGACTAGAGGTTAGAGCACAGGCTACTGGTTCCCTAGTTCTTGGATAAGTCTTAACTGAATTCAGTTGGAAAGGGCTCAGTCCATGCCACCTTGGTGCATCCATTAAATGATCCAAACCAAAATTGGAGTCTTGTCCCCTCTTTAGGCATTTCTAGGTTTGACATGCTACTTTTGGTTCCAAGAACTTGAGAGGCTGATGGATCAGTGTTTGTCCCTCCTTGGTCCCCCCTTGAGGTGTTCAGATGGATAGATTTGCTTGCCCTTTGCAAAATTTGAGCAAATCGAGCAAAATCCCCAAATCTGCCTTGCCATGACAGTTTGCAGCAAGGCATATTGGCATGGTCATATCTCATGGCTTAAGTGGAGTTTCATAGAGTTCTTGGCCATTTTGGAAAGCCCTCATATGATACAACATGAGTGTGATCATATTTGGTCTTGATACTTTTTGGATCCAAGGTAAAAATCCCCCTACTTTTGGAAAAAAGGCAAGACAAATTCTGACTCAGTGAAAATTTCACTAAGTGTTGGAAAAAGTGACATTTCATGTTTTCAGCCATTTTGATCATTCCACAACTCAAAATCCATGATGAATTGGAATGAGGTGTAGTTGAAGCTTTTGTAGAGGGCCACAAGAGCTACAAATCCAGCTTTGAATGGGGAAAAATGGCCTTGTGGTTTAGGAGTTATGATCGTCCAAAGTTGGTACCCTAGCCACTTTGTTCCATAACTTAGAAAATTTCTAAGTTTTTTATGGTTACCCCTTTTACAAGTTATCCCACTTTTCTTGATTTTTCTTGATAAATGATGATTCCAATCACACATTAACATCATTTTAGGGTTAAAGAACCATAATTGTGAAAAATCTCAAAAAGTCAAAGTTGACTTTTGTGCACAGTTGACTTTTTGTCAGATGAATTCCAAAATGTGCGATCCTCTATGAAATTAAGTCCTTGACCTAAATCAAACTTGATGGATTAATTTCATAGGTGTTATAGGGTGTATTGAATCATGTCTCAAGGTTTGGGAGCATGCCTGGGTCAAAAGTCAAAGTTACAATTAACTTTTCCCGCGAAACCCTAGTTGTGGTTCTGATGAATTTGAAACTTGTTGATCAAGCTTCTTGGATCAATCCATTATTGTAAATGGATCAATGTGGTTTATTAGAGACCCTCAAATCATGTCTTGAGGTCTTGGCTCATGTTTTGTCCCAAAAGTCAACTTAGGGGTGAATTAGGTCAAGAAACCCTAATTCCTGATTTGTGGTAAATGCATCCCCTGAGGTAAAATTGACTTGATGATTGGTTCCATGAGGTCCCTTGGAGTATCTTGGGTTACGCTTTGAAGCATTGGCTCATGCCCAGAGGAAAATTTCCATCTGGAGGCCCTGGTCGACCAATACCCTAATTTGGTGACACTGGCGATCTTGAGGCTTAATCCACTTGGAATGTTGCAGCCTTGTGCTTGATTCTTGAGGTGGGAGTCCTCTTGATCCATTGTGGATATTTGAGAGGTTTAGACAAGTTGAGGATCATGTCATTTCTTGATTGATCCTTTGCCTAAAAGCTCTGAGAGGGCTTGAAACCCTAAGTCTGATTGCAGTGAGTGCTCACCCATCTTTGGGGAGACTAATGAGGTATGATGGTTCATCCATATTGTGATGATGATTTTCAAAGTGATGGGAAATCTTAGTGGTCAAAATTTGGGGTATGACAGATGCCCCTATTTAATCTTCTTGGACCCGAAGGCGTGAATCGTGAAGGTATTCGGGCATTCGGGGTGCAAGAGGATTAAATATCGGAATACCTGAAATTTTGATGGTGGTTATGAATGGTAGCTTACGCATTCATCTTCCTTTGCTAAGCAATGATGCTTAGAAAAGGTAAACTTCCCCTCGATCCTGGTCTTCAGCCAAGGAACTGGTCTAAGTTTCTGATGTAAACTTCCTCTCGATCCTGGTTTCCTACCAAGGAACTGGTCTTAGTTGCTGAAATAAAATTCCCCTCGATCCTGGTTTCCTACCAAGGAACTGGTCTCAGTTTCTGAAATAAACCTCCCCTCGATCCTAGTTTCCTACCAAGGAACTGGTCTCAGTTTCTAAAATAAACTTCCCCTCGATCCTGGTTTCCTACCAAGTAACTGGTCTCAGTTTCTGAAATAAACTTCCCCTCGATCCTGGTTTCCTACCAAGGAACTGGTCTCAGTTTCTCTTGTCAGTAAACTTTCTTGACAAGGGACGCTATTCGTAGCGGTTTTCCTCAAACTTCTCGCCGAATTTTCCTGGTGAGATGCCATTTGACGGAAAAAGATTTGATGTCAGAGTTGCTGGGGAACCCAGTCGTCTGAGTTGTAGAGGTGTGGAAACTTCTCTGTTGGAGATGCCATTTGTTGACTCTACTGGGGGAAAACGAGCCTCTTGAGAGACTGCTTTTGCTTGGGGTATTACATCATACTTTTCTCGGGATCTTCTTGGAGAAATGCCATATGATGTGATCCAATTTTGAGGTACTGATGACCATTTCATCAGCGAAATTTTTCGAAGAAAAATGGTTGCATTGCCGAATCTCTGATTAAGAGGTTTTATCTGGGGATTTTCCTTAATTCGGGAAAGCGAAGACATCATCTTTAATGGCGAAGAGTGACGTTAGTTGAAGGTTCTCTGGCCTTTTAGAGGTTCAAGTTATCAAAGTGGTCGAAGACCGACTTCAATCCAGAAATAAACTGGAGAGAGATTGCTTAGATGATTCACTTCCTGACGAGGAAAGAACTGACAACTCAATAGATAATAGGAATTTTATCCCTAGGGGATAAGACCGACTAGAGTGATAGTGATGTAATATGAATATGAATGTAAATTAATAATGCATGATGTATGTATGTATATGCTGACAAAACTGACGCGACATACAGACTAATGGATGAACACGACGGGATACTCGGCCACTGCTGGGGAAGAAGAGGTATCGCTGGTCCAAAAGTATCAATTCTGCCTTGCTTAGGAGAGATAGTCCTTGTTGGGAGCTATGTTGGTCGGGCTTAGGAGGTAAGAACTCTGCCGGGGGTGTCAGATGAAACATGGTCTCCGACACAGCTGATCCTTCATTCAAGTGCACTGGTTTAGAAGGAGTACTTTGATTATGTACTTTGAAGCTCGATTACTTCTGGCGAACGATCGATGTTCTTTTGACGTTCAACAGTTAAAAGAAATTGCCATCTTTATTTTAAAAGCAGAAAATTTTTTAACAAGTAAATTCATTTTTGTTTTATTTCAAGAATTGTTGATCATGTTAAAATGTCGTTCTATAAAGCTAAAACAAATAAGAATTATAAACAAAGCACCAGGGCTCAAATTTTATTGATTGGATGGAAATCAACCAAACGCGTGATTCCATGGAGTATTTACAAAGTTTAGAAAATGGTAATTTAAGGGAAAAGGGCTACATTGAAACATAACGACCATTATCCTTCTACCAACTTTAAATTCTGGACATCCCGAGCTTCCGTCGAAGATGACCTTGACTGGAGTTTTCCGGATAGATAGCATGAATGCTGATGTGGGATTTGCCCCTGTTAAACATAGTTACTTGCCATTATCCCTAACTTTTTCCTGGATTGTACTTTGAGATTTCCAATCCACCGGGATGATTTTTTATTGTGTCTCTAATTTTTGCCTGGACCGCCCTTTCGGGTTTTCAATCCACCGAGACGGTTTTTTTTTAGTTTAGGCGAAGTATTTCTTGACTACATCAACATTCGTGGGGTAGGCAAATTCCTCTCCGTCCATGGTTGCGAGTCTCAAGGCGCCGCCTGAGAAGGCTTTCTTGACCACATAGGGGCCGTCATAATTCGGAGTCCATTTGCCCCGGGGATCAGTGAGAAATGATTGTATCTTCTTGAGCACAAGGTCTTATTTCCCGAAGACGCGAGGTCGGACCTTTTTGTCAAACACCTTCTTCATTCTCTGTTGATATAACTGACCATGGCATAGTGCCGTTATTCGCTTTTCCTCGATTAGATTCAGATCGTCGTGTCGACTTTGACACCATTCAGCTTCTGTTAGCTTAGCCTCTATCAATACACGAATTGATGGGATCTCTACTTCTATGGGGAGCACTGCTTCCATGCCATATACTAGAGAGAAAGGGGTTGCCCCTGTTGACGTGCAGACAGATGTAAGATAACCGTGAATAGCAAAGGGTAGAATCTCGTGCCAGTCTTTGCAGGTTACAACCATCTTTTGAACGATCTTCTTAATGTTCTTGTTAGCCGCTTCTACCGCTCCGTTCATCTTAGGTCGGTAGGGAGATGAGTTATGGTGTTCGATCTTGAACTCAGCGCATAACTCTTTCATCATCTTGTTGTTCAAGTTAGATCCATTATCAATAATGATCTGGCTCGGAGCACCATAACGGAAGATGATATTGTTTTTTATAAAGCGGACCACCACTTGTCGGGTTACATTGGCGTATGACGGTGCTTCGACCCACTTGGTGAAGTAGTCAATGGCTACCAGGATGAACCGATGTCCGTTTGAACCCTTAGGTTCGATCATGCCCATTATGTCGACTCCCCATATGGAAAAAGGCCATGGGGAAGAAAGAACTTTGAGATGCGTTGGCGGTACATGGATTTTGTCAGCGTATATTTGACACTTGTAACATATCCTCATGTACTTGTAGCAGTCGAATTCCATGGTCAACCAGTAGTACCTTGCTCTTAGAATTTTTCTCGCCATTGTGTGTTCGTTGGCATGAGTGCCAAAGGATCCTTCATGAATTTCTTTCATAAGTATGTTTGCTTCTGGTCTGTCAACACATCGAAGCAAGACCATGTCGAAATTTCTCTTATAGAGTGTATCACCGCTCAAGAAGAAGTTGCCTGCTAGTCTTTTGAGGGTCTTTCTATCTTTTCTGGATGCCCCAGGAGGGTACTCCTGTTTCTGAAGGAAACATTTGATATCGTGATACCAAGGTTTGTCATCTATGACTGCTTCAATCGTGAAGATGTAAGCGGGTTGTTCAAGGCGCATTATGTCAATCTTAGGTATGTAATTCCATTGACCTACACTAATCATGGAAGAGAGGGTGGCTAATGCATCAGCCATGTGATTCTCTTCACGAGGGATATGATGAAACTCGATTCTGTTGAAGAATGGTAACAACCTTCTCGCATAGTCTTTGTAAGGAATCAACCCTGATTGGTATGTGTTCCTGATCGCGACTTTATGAGTCTATCGGGATTACTAACTGCAAGCGCACAGTCTATTGCGTAGTTTTAAAAGATATCGAACCCACAGGGACCGATAATCAAACTAGTGCTATCGGGTTGTTACTATGTTTAGCTAAGGCTGATGATTTTTAGATTAAGGTGCAAACAGGAAACTAAAATTAAACTAGAATTTAGATTTGATTTAAAATATAACAGAATATCGGTACGTAATTCATCAATCATCGAGAATCCAATAGATCACCGGCTTATTAGTCAAAATAGTTTTCAGTAGAGAAATATCAATTTAAAAGTCTTTACCTCACACTCTCGTGTTATTGACTCTGACTATACTCCTAAATCAGAATGTCCGCTCTCGCTAGCCTATTTGAGTTTAAAAATACTTTTTGAAAATTAATAAATCCTAATTGGTTTTAAAGCGCTATCGCTGTATTTAAAACCAATGTCCAATTTCAGCTATCCGGATAAAATCTCAAACTCCCATTTTATTAATCGTAACCTTAGTACTTTCTTACTCTCGTAACAAAAGTTAATTAAAATAAGAAAACATAACCAGAAAATTAAAGTGTCAAAGTTTACCTACGATCGATCGGACTCCTTTCCGATCGACTTAATTACATACCGATAAAATTAGTTTAGCCAGACATTTCAGCAAACATACACAAACTTAAACAATAAAACATTAATGCAGACATAATAATTAAACGTAAATGGCAATTATATAAATTGAATAAAAACTTGGTGTCATACCCCAAATTTGTCCTACCTATTTATAATTTTCATCTGTATATCCACCCACTAACTGTCATTCAGAAAATTAAAAAAAAATTGACTCTGGTTATTGTAGTGATTGAGGTTAATGGTCTGGCAAGGTGAGTTTCAAGGTCAAGATTTGAGTGCAATTGATTCAAGTGGTTGTGCTTGAGGTTTCAGCTAGGGTTTATTGGGCCATTTCATGTTACTGATGTGTGATCAAGTTATCAAGTGGTGACAAGTTATCAATTATTTCACAAGGGCAGTTCATTTTTTTTGTTATTCTCGTTTTATCCAATATCATGTCCACATATCCAATCTCAAATCCGCCTTTCTTTTAATATCCGTTTTTAATCCTTTTTCTTCTTGAATCCATTTCTATCCATCCAATTTATAGAATCCATTTCCATATGATTATCCATTTCCAAATTTTAAATGGCCAAATTAATTCACATTTTTCTTAATCCTTTTCTTAATCAATTCTTTCAATTAGTTTTTTTACTAACCACTTGTCCATGACCATTGTCTTTATTCTTGTTCATAAAGCCCAAGAGATCTACAAAAATTCATACAAAAAGTGCTCATGAGATGTATAAAGAAATAGATAATCAAAAACCCTAGCCGCCACGATCAAAGTCACATAAATCTTCAAACCTCACAGCCACAGACGAATTTCTCTCTTCCATTGAACCACGGTTCTTCTTCCTCCACAAACCCTTCAAACTCGCCTTCAACCCAAATCTCCAACAACCACCTTTTTCCTTCATCTACAACCTTCTTCACCTCACGGACCATAAACAACAACAAAACCCAACCTTCAACCCATCTTCAACAAACACTCATCTTCTTTCAATCTTCACCCAACAACCTTCTTCAACCACAACCGAAACCCAGTTCAAAATCACAAATCTTCAAAAACCAGATCATAGAAACCAGAAACCGAAACAGAGTCGCAGAAAGTAGATGAAGAGAAAAAGCGTTTGAAAACAGAAATGAAACCGAGTCAAACACAAACCTGCTGAGAACCAAATCAGAGGAGTTTTCGTTCGTAAAAAAAATCTGAGCGAGAGATACGGGACGAACGCGAACAGAGGAAGGTTGGAGACGATTCGATTTGCTCATGTCCTTTCTTCGTTTCCATTTCTTTTCCTTGATGACGTTTTTCTCTTTCGAATGACGTTAAAACGAGAACCTCTTCTTTTCTTCCTCTGAGCACGCTGAAACAACCACACATTTTATGCTTTTTACTTTATTTATTCATTTATTTTAAAACCTAAAAAAAATCTTGACCAAAACAATTTGATAAAGCAATGTTGTTGATGATACATGTGGCTCGTTTAATAGCTGACACATGGAGTTCCTCATTTTAATTTAATTTTCTCAGCCATGTTGTTTTGACTTTTTGCTTTGAAAATTACATTGCCTTGCATTGATGACATAGATTGTTTCTTTTCCCCTTCCCTTTTGCTATGATCCGTTGGATTTTGGTTGGTTGGGCTTAAAGCCCGTTTGGCTTCATACTGGTCCGCACCCCCCATTTGTCATTTGTGTTCATATTGTTTTAATATTTTACTTTCTTTTAGATTTTTTCTTAATATATGTCTACTTTATTAGTTTTTACTCACATTTACTTCATTTTCATTTGGATTTTATTTTCTTTTCAATTTTATTTAGGGCCAATGATCTAGTAATATTCATGATTTAATTGGTTTGTTCAAACCAATGGAATTTTGATATGTATGAGGCCTACCTATTTATTTATTTTTATTTCAATTTATGTCATTATTCTTTTTTTATTCATGTTGGGTCAATGAAAACCAAAATATCAATTGATTTATCGATTTTCCAATTAAATCTCGATAAAGGTGAGACCTTTATGCTTTTTTCTATTTATTTTGATTTTATTTCATTTCTATTATTTTTATTCATTTTGGGTCCATGAAAACTAAATATCGATTGATTTATCGACTTCTCGATTAAATCTCGATAAAGGTGAGACCTTTATGCTTTGTATTCATATTTTTGGTTTAATTTCCTAATTATCACTTTATATTTCTTTTATTCACTTTTGGTCAATGAAAGTCAAAAGTCGTCGATTATCGATTTCTCGATTAAATTCCGATTAAGACGAGACCAACTTTAATTCTATGTCAATACTATCCCTTGTCCATTTTATCTTTATTATTATTATTGTTCATATTCATACTTATCCATATTCATACTTATTCATCTAACCATTTTCATTTGTTCAAACGCTTACTTCCCGATTAAAATACTCAATACATACTCAAACCATTTTTCTTAACTAAATCGCGAAAGAACTGAATTTTTGAGGTCTCGCACCTCTTGGGTTCTTGAGTGACCACCATTGGGGCGCACGCCTTAGGTGGTGACCATTCGACCTTTCGCTCCTAAAAACAGTCGTCTTAAATATTTGGACAAAGGAATGCCATTGGAGTCTAGCATTCCATGTGGTACTTTCGTTGTTCATCAAACAATATTTTATAAATTAATCAAATGAAAAAGGTGTCGTTGGGATCTAGCATTCCAGTAATGCCCCGATTAATTGGTTGCGAGGCCGACGTCTCGTTTATCGAATAATCATCATTCTCCCTAAAACACTTAACAAATCAAATCATTCTCAAACCAATTCTCGACTCGTCGTCGAGCCATTCTTCAAAACATTCTCGTAAGTCGAGTGCCTTTTGCCTCGTCGTCAAATGCACACTTGCACATTTCGTAGGTTTCGTTACTAGGAGCACCCCTAGGGACTAGTATCGATCCTCACCTCTTTTCGTAACCTATCCAATTCGATCTTTTTTCAAAACCGTTTTCTTAATCAACTAACGAAAGGAGGAGATTCTTGGAATCTAGCATTCCTTGGATCTACGAATGAATGGCTCTAGAGCCACGCCCTTGGGTTGTTATTCATTCACCCTTTCGTCTTAAAACACTTAATCCCTATCAAACATTTTCGTAATTAACTCACGAAAGAACTGAGTTCTTGGAGTCTAGCATTCCTTGGATTCTTGAGTGACTGCTCTCGAGGCACGCCCCTTGGGTTGTATGTCATTCAATCTTTCGTCTCCTAAAATTCAAACCCTAACCCTCTTTTTTCGTGGGTGTACCACGAACTACGACTGCTCTGATTCTTTATTCTCGTCTGAATAAAGATACGTAGGCACAAGATTGCAATGATCTTGGCGAGCACACTTTATCTTTTTCCCCCCGTTTGCGTCCACACTTTTTATTTTCTCCCCGTTTGCGTCCACCCTTTTTCTTTTTACCCCGTTTCCACACTACCATGATGATCTTGGCGAGCACACTTTTTCTTTTTCCCCCGTTTGCGTCCATACTACCATATTTTTCCGTCAAACCCCGTAGTCGAACTACGATTGCTCTGATTCCTCATTCTCGTCCGAATGAGCATACGTAGGCCCGAGGTCGCGATGATCTTGCCGAGCACCCTATCCTAAAACCACCCCATTTCCCTTAGTGTCTTTTCCCTTTATCTTATCGTTTCGCGTTTACCGTTGAGAAGAAAACAAACAAGCTTAGATAACATTCCTCACAATTCGAACTAAGAGGTTCCTGTTGAGTACAATGGACGTGAGGGGGTGCGCGTACTTTCCCCTCACGTAACCGACTCCCGAACCCAGAATGTGGTTGCGACGACCATGTTCTTATCCTTCTCCTTAAAGGTTTTCTCGATATTTTCCTTTCCCTCTTTTGGGATAAATAAAGTTCCGTGGCGACTCTGTCGAACCGTTTTCCGCGCCTTTCGCGCGAGGGTCGTGTCTTCGATTAAGCGATTTTTTTTTAGGTACGACAACTGGAGACTCTGCTGGGGATGATTGCTCCATGCAAGAGAGAGTCGAGCCTAACTTAGAGCGATTTGTGAGGAGCGTTATCTTTGTTTGCTTGTTTTCTTCTCGTTTACGTATTTGTTCTCTTATTGCTTTCTCTTATGTACTTATTATCCTGTTTGGCTGTTGGATCATGGGTCGATATCATGAGTAAAGCTCTACACCCGAGCTTTGGTAAAAGCAGAGAGAGCACATAGTTTAGAATTAGATGTCGAGTAGTGTTAGTCCCCAAGGACTCGCTCCTTGCGTGCCTAGCATGAAAGCTCCCCTAGAGTAGACCTTTTCGTAGATCCTATTGTAACACAACTAGCCTGTCGCACGACTTGATTCATGAAGGGTCCGTGACTTTATGAACCACTCTTAGAACCAAGTTCTATATTGGTGGTCGTGTAGTTTTAGTCTCCAAGGACTCGCTCCTTGTGCGCCTAGCATGAGGACCCCACTCAGGGGAGACTTTGTCGTCATTCTCGTCGTAAGGCAGCTAGCCTGTTGCGTGACGTTGATGCGATTAATGTTCATAATCCTGGGAACCTTATCCATCAACGTAGAAACCATCCCGTGAGTGGGTTTGTGGGTAAAGAACCTAGAACTTTCCTCATAGAGCCTACCTATAGGGTTTCTTTGATCAGAGACTTTGGTCATTTACCCGTGAATGGCCAACCTCAGAATCTGTTTGAACCTGTGATCTGCGATCCTGGATCTTGCATCTTGCATTGCATCTCATGTCATTGTATTGCATTGCATCTGTTACGCATCTTGCATTGCATTTTCAACCTCAGAATTTCACCTCAACTTTCTTCCTTCTCCAGTAAATCAAGCTGATTCCTCGACACCAGTACGCAACTCGAGCCAACACAAGAAGAACGATGGAGCAGATTCAGCAAGAACAAGCTGCCTTTAGAGAAGAAATGGACTCTATGAAGGGAAAGATTGATCAGATTCTTGAAGCCATCATGATGGCCAGAAGAGAAGAAGAACTACGTGAAGCCGTTGCCGCCAACAGCAATGCACAGGTTCAAGGGTCACCCTCAAGGCTCTCAGCTCCTGTTCCCAACCCCATCACTTATGGGATACCAATAAACTTTACGCCTGCCGCTGAAGGAGCCATTTCTCAACCACCTCCAACATCTGGAGTCGCTGTTCCGCAAGCCCAATCTATTGTCACTCAGGTTCCAATTCCTCATGCCGAAGAAAATTTGGTGGATCAGTATGATGAAGTACAGAACTACCATGCTGTTATCCCAATTGTCAATCCTACCTCTGCTCAGGATTCTGAAGCCATCAAGATGTGCAGTGATCTAGCTGAAAAACTCCGAGTCATGGAGGGGCGCAACTCAAAATCTCTGAATGCTCTGGAAATATGCTTGGTACCAGATGTTGTCATTCCTCCCAAGTTCAAAGTACAAGAATTCCTGAAGTACAAAGGCCTTAGTTGTCCCCACATGCATCTAAGGATGTACTGCCGCAAGATGGCTGCCCATGCCAAAGATGAAAAGCTGATGATCCATTGCTTCCAAGACAGTCTGTCTGGAGCATCTCTTGAGTGGTATATGCAACTGGAGCGTAGCAATGTGCGCACTTGGGATGATCTAGCTGATGCATTTGTCAAGCAATACAAGTACAACACTAACCTTGCTCCGAATTGTAACACCCCGATTTTTATTAGTTAATTATTTATATTAATTAATTTAGTGATTTTATGAATTAATTGGTTTATGTGATTTATCTAAATTATTTGAATTATTTTATTTAAGTGAAATATTTGATTTAGTGAATTTATATGAATTATTTGATTTATATAATTTATTGAGTTTATATAAATTAATTGGTTTATTTAATTTATGTGAATTAATTGATTTAATTGATTAAATTGCAATGTGTGATTTAATTTATTATTTGAAAATAAATTGAATTGTTGAATTTATCTAATTAATTATTTAATTGGATTATTGGTATTTAGTGAACTATTTAATTTATTCTATTTAATATGATTTTATTGTTGATAGAAATTGTTGGGCTTAAGGGGAGGTGTTGATATTAAGTATGATAAGTGAGTTAGGCCCATTTTACTGAATGAATAGTAGGGTTTTAGTAAGATAGTTAGTAAGGTTGGGAAAACAAAAACCAGAAAATTAGAAGAGGAAAGTGTAGAAGAGGAGAAGAGAAAAGAGGAAGAGTAGAAGAGGAGAAAAATCCAAATCAAATCAAGAACAAATTCATCAAGAAATTCAAGGTAAGAGTGGGTATTTATTCATTATTGGGATTATTAGGTGATGATTATTAGATAAAAATGAAGTTAGAATAAAATCCCAAAACTTTTCTATGAAACTGAAATTAATTAGGTTAAGGCTAATTTCTGAAATCAGTAATTTTTGGTGTGCTTAAATTTGATATTTGGTAATAATTTAGAGATTCATTTAATATTTGGGGGTATCATTGAAGTTGTTAAATCTGAAACAGTTATGTTTGAATCCGTAGCGGAATACTTATGCAGTGGAATAGTGATTCTTTGTTTCCCGTAGCCAAAGCGCATGAAAATAGATAATGAAACTTGACAATGATTATTTTAGTGCCATTTTAATTCCTTATATATTGATGCGCAAGGCATCTGATTGTAGTAGATATATTAGCATTAAAGCTCATGCGTAAGAATTGTTGTGTTGGACAGGAGTTCTTAGTGACATTAAATAAAATATTAGACGGAAATGAGGGTGTAGTTTGGCAAGTGGCCCACCCTGTTATTATGATAGAGTGGCGCAGGAACCATGTTCCTTGAAGGCTGCGCATGTTTTTTTTTTAAATATAATTAGTAGCTTTCCCAAATTAATCTATGCGCTGCAATAGATATATACTGTATACTTCATTATTATTAGCATTTCTATTAAAAACTAGTATTTTACTAACTGTGAATTAGTTAATTAAAGATTAATTAAATATTGAATAACCATTTAATTTTTAATTATTAAATGTTGAATATTTATTAAATCTAGACTATTTATTTAAATATTAATCATTTGAGTAAATACTAGTTACTTATCAAATATAGATTAATTACTTAAATATAGATTGTTCATTCAAATAATTACTATTATTTGAATAGTGGCATTTTATTGGATTCAATTCTAATGGTGGGTTAATTAATCTATATATAATCGGTAAATTATGTTTGTGAGTTATGATTTGATCTAATTAGTCCTTGTGAATTATTGGTTAATTGTAGTGACGAAATCTAAAGTATGAATACTTTAATTATGAAATGTAATTGTGTTGTGTGTGCAATTGTGTGATGATTCAAGTGTGATGAATTATTTGAGATATGCATGATATTAAGATTAGAGAACAGTCTTAATTGCATATGATGGTTGAGTGCATACGCATCATTTGTGTCAAGAGGCAATGCTTGCTAGTTCCGTGGGAGCTAGTGACTTGTCCCAAACCTAGAGAGGGGTTTGAAAGCTTAAAGAACGGGCTTTGTGTGTTATTGGTCTAGAGAACGGACCCGGTTTAAATGTAAAAACTGAAAAAAATAACAAGTGTTGGTACCACATGGCATGAGTTGCATTGAGTTTGCATCGAGTCGCATCGCATATATGATTGTTATATGGAAGTATGTGTGTGATTGTGACTTGTTGAGTATTGGAATTTGATATAAATTGTGTGGATACTTGAGTGATACTTGTTGATGAATATTGAAGTGTGAGATTATTTATTATTCGTGTTTATATATTTTACAATAATCATTATCTTATAATTTCAATATTGATGTGAATTCTCACCCTTCTGTTGGAATGATGTTTTATACGACATCGCTCAGGTACCGAGGGGTAGATCTGCTCGTAGCGCGAGGTAGCCGCTGGTGCAGCTGTTTAGTGTCTTTATTTATGTTGGGTCGAGTAGTGCTCTGATCATGTAACACTGGGATCGTTTGGTTTATGTTTTAGAGATACACTATGTACTCTACTTATATTTTTATGCTTACTTGATCTGTATGAAGTTGGCTCTTATGCCTAAGTATCGTTTATTGATGTGATGAGTATGAAACTCTCTTATGTCAATTACGATTAATTTTAATCCGCTGCTACATGCTAAGAGAAGTTTTGAAAAGCATGAAATTACTAAAGTGTTAATGAGCATGATAGGTATATGTTTGATGTTTTGAAAATATGTGACACCCTTTTTGTGAAATAAATGAAAATTACTCTGATTTATTTATATTTATTCAAGGGGTTTAGAAGGGTGTTACACGAATCGTACTCAACTTCAGAGTATGGCTCAAAAGGACAACGAATCCTTTAAGGAGTACGCGCAACGCTGGAGAGAGCTAGCTGCAAGGGTGCATCCACCTCTGGTTGACCGTGAACTGATCGACATCTTCATGGGTACTTTGCAAGGCCAGT
Source organism: Lathyrus tuberosus (assembly GCA_022829125.1). Lineage (NCBI taxonomy): Eukaryota > Viridiplantae > Streptophyta > Magnoliopsida > Fabales > Fabaceae > Lathyrus > Lathyrus tuberosus. The sequence continues at coordinate 28,444,684 of JALAZF010000004.1, read as the reverse complement.
ACTACGAGAAGCTGATCGGTAATGTTTCTGCTGGATTCTCTGATTTGGTAATTGCCGGTGAGAGAATTGAAGAAGGTCTGAAAAGCGGAAAGATCCAAGGAGGTTCTAGCAGTCAGGCTGGAGCTAAGAAACCCTTCAATGGATACAAGAAAAAAAAGGGTGAAACAAATGCTGTCTCTGCTCAGAAAGGGCAAGCTCAACAACAAGCTCCTGCTCCAATGCCTTATCAAATGCCATACTTCCAGTATCCGTATGTTGCTACTGCGCAATATGCTCTAATGCCTTATCAGTCAACTGTTCAAGCTGTTCAAGCTCCAATGCCTCAACAACAGGCTCCTCAGCAACAATCCTACAATCAACAAGGGTATCAGTATCCTCCTCAACATCAACAACAAAGAGCTGCTCAACAACGTCAGCCTAATCAACAAAGGACAAGGAGGTCTGATAGAGACTGTGATCGTCTGCCAACATCATATGCTCAGATCTTTGCTCAATTAATGGAGAAGAAGGCAATCGCTCTGAGAGACTTGGCTCCTCCAACTGTCATCCCTCCAGATTATGATGCTAATGCTCATTGTGAGTTTCATAAGGGTGCTCCAGGGCATACGATCGAGGACTGCAGAGCTTTCAAACACAAGGTTCAAGACATGATCAACTCAAAGTTTCTCACGTTCAATGGGAGGGCTCCAAATGTCATTAACAACCCTTTGCCGCCGCCAAACTAGTGCCAGTATCAAGTCAAGTCAAGTCAAATTTATTCCCCGAAGAAGGCAGTCATGTTGCCATTCCATCATTTGCATTCTTGTATTTTTGTATTTATTTGTTTAAGTATTGTATGCTTTGAACATTGCCGTTTATATTTGGTTTTCTTAATGTATTGACTATGCATGTTTTGAATCAGTTATGTCGTATTCACTCTTTTTCCATTTACTGCAAAACACCGACACATTTATATCCACTTCACTCTCTTTATCAACTGTCACTTAGCAATGATTGGAGGGAGGATGATGACAACGAAATACCCATAATTGCAAAATGTATGCTTTCGGATAGAACCCCGCCGATGATGTACATGCATTGTTTCAACCCCCAAACACTGGAGAGATAAGGAGATACTCCCTAGTTAACCACTTCGAGCCAAGAAATAGCAAGTTTCCTTCGGATATTCAAACCCTTACACTTAACCTGGGGCAATGTAGTGTTCAGTTAACCCAATTATGCACTCAAATCACAAAGCAAAATCCATGACGGTTGTTCATCAATACCCATGACTTGGCAGTCATAATCATCCAACAAAACCAAAAACAAAAAATCAAAAGCCTGCTAAGTCGAGTACCTCAAAAAGGGACTTATGCAAAATCAAGGCAATCCCGATGGACTTGAAAAGCGAAATCAGTCCATGCAAAAGTTAGGGATCAAAACAAAAACAAAAGAGGCCCTCAAACCCTCAGCAAAAATAAAATAAAGTCCAGTGACCACCATATCAAAACCAAAGGGTCACTAACATCCATCAAAAACAAAATAAAGGTGACTGCCATGTCGAGCATACCTTGAATCATCACGCTTACACCATCAACCCTTTTGGAATACAAACATGTGCAGATTTAGCTGAACGTAGGACTGGAGATCATCACGAAGAAGGGGTGGGTACAAATCATACTTTGAGCCTAATATCCTTTGTTTCTTAAACTTTGAACCAGACCACGTTACAACACTCGAAAGACCTAATTGAGGCGAGGTTTATTCTAAAAGCATACTATCGCAAGGTTGCGTAAACTGACTCCCCATATTTGCTAATCTTCAGCATTGGTGCCATTCTCCTTGCTATATCTTTCACACCATCAAGATCAGCACACGTTTGGGCTAACGGTCCATTCGTCTCACTATCACGACACTCGAATAAACGACTCTTTTCAAAACTTGTATGAGCATTGCATTAAGATTACCATTTGTGAATGTGCAATTTTAATTGCAAATCAGTGATAGACATCAAAGTAATTCCAACAAGGGGCAATCAAAGAGGAACTTGAACTTTCAGTGGTGCCGACCCGAAGCAAGACTTCCTCAAACCCTCAATCAGGGGCAAATCCTTCAACAGCTCAATCAGGGGCAAGCTATCTCAAAGCACATCAAATCTCAACTTCCAAAGATCAGGCTGCTTCAGAATTGGTTAATCAGGGGCAAACCATTACCATGTTCAGACTGGGGCAAGATCCATCAGGTATAATTGTGGTCCTCTCAGAGACGAACTCACCAACAAATCAACAAGTGGTCAAACTCAGAACTTCAAGAGCATCTTTATCTGCTTCAATCATGGCGTTTTCAACGAAATGAGTGTCGAGGAAATTAAATCCCTCCCACCGCCCAAAGTCTAATCTGCATTGGCAACTACCCAAAGTCACCATGCTGGCACCTTCACAAATATATCCAATCACCCGTCTGCAATCATATGCATCATACGCATCATCCGCATCACATTCGTCATCATAAACATCATCTGTATCATGTACATATCCAAAAAACCAAATCATACTCCCCCAGCACTTGCATCTCCGCGCGTTAGCATTTACATTGCACATCATTACAAAATCAGGCATTCGTGCATGTGCATGTCAAGATCCAGGATCAATCTCAAGATTTCAAGACGATCTCCAGCCCAGTCAGGGGAATCTTCTTCAAGTTCATGGGCGTTCCTTATGAAGTCTTCAACTTTTGTTGATGAAGTTGTGATCTCCAAGCAAGTCAGTGGGCGTTCCTCATTGAGTTGTGTTTCTCAACCTTTTGTTGATGAAGGTCGTCATCCTCATCCCAACCAATAAACATTCCTCCGAGTTAGTGGGCGTTCCTCATTGAATCTTTTCTTCGTCGAACTACGACTGCCCTGATTCTTTATTCTCGTCCGAGTAAAGATACGTAGGCACAAGATTGTGTAGATCTTGGCGGGTTACCTTCTCCATTTTTCACTGTTTCCCTTTCCTTTTCATGGTCTCTCCTCATTGTTTTCTTTACTTCAACCTTTTGTTGATGTCTCCAAATAAATCTCATCACATCCCCAGCAAACTTGACCTTTTGTCAATTGCCTTACTATCATCCTTTTGGTGATAGCCAAACCCAATCAACTCAATTCAACCTTCATCCTTTTGATGTTGGTCATCACAAATAAGAAGTTCCTATCATCCTTTTGGTGGTAGTAACTTGTTTTGATCTGTCATCCTTTTGGTGTCGCCGATCCATGAACCCTTGGTCTGTGTGTCATCCTTTTGGTGAGTGACTGCCTTTGTGTGTGTGCCATATTATCCTTTTGGTAATAGCAGGCTGTGTTGTGTGCCATACTATCCTTTTGGTAGTAGCAGGCTTTGACCTCATTTTCATCTTTTTGGTGGAAGGGTCTGTGTGCGTGTGTGCCCTATTATCTCGTCGGTAATAGCAGGCTGTGTTGTGTGCCATACTATCCTTTTGGTAGTAGCAGGCATTGACCTCAAATTCATCCTTTTGGTGGAAGGGTCTGTGTGTGTGTGCCCTATTATCCTTTTGGTAATAGCAGGCTGTGTTGTGTGCCATACTATCCTTTTGGTAGTAGTAGACTGTGTGTGTGCCCTATTATCCTTTTGGTAATAGCAGGCTGTGTTGTGTGCCATACTATCCTTTTGGTAGTAGCAGGCATTGACCTCATTTTCATCCTTTTGGTGGAAGGGTCTGTGTGCGTGTGTGCCCTATTATCCTTTTGGTAATAGCAGGCTGTGTTGTGTGCCATACTATCCTTTTGGTAGTAGCAGGCTGTGTGTGTGTGTGCCCTGTTATCCTTTTGGTAATAGCAGGTTGTGTTGTGTGCCATACTATCCTTTTGGTAGTAGCAGGCATTGACCTCATTTCCATCCTTTTGGGTGAAGGGTTTGTGTGTGTGTGTGCCCTATTATCCTTTTGGTAGTAGCAGGCTGTGTTGTGTGCCATACTATCATTTTGGTAGTAGCAGGCTGTGTGCGTGCTATCCTTTTGGTAATAGCAGGCTGTGTTGTGTGCCCTATTATCCTTTTGGTAATAGCAGGCTGTGTTGTGTGTCATACTATCCTTTTGGTAGTAGCAGGTTGTGTGTGTGCCCTATTATCCTTTTGGTAATAGCAGGCTGTGTTGTGTGCCCTATTATCCTTTTGGTAATAGCAGGCTGTGTTGTGTGCCATATTATCCTTTTGGTAGTAGCAGGCTGTGTGTGTGTATGCCCTATTATCTCGTCGGTAATAGCAGGCTTTGACCTTATTTTTATCCTTTTGGTGGAAGGGTCCGTGTGTGTGTGTGCCCTATTATCTCGCCGGTAATAGCAGGCTTTGACCTCATTTTCATCCTTTTGGTGGAAGGGTCTGTGTGTGTGTGTGCCCTATTATCTCGTCGGTAATAGCAGGTTGTGCGTGTGTGCCATATTATCTCGTCGGTAATAGCAGGCGTTGACCTCATTTCCATCCTTTTGGTGGAAGGGTCTGTGTGCGTGTGTGCCCTATTATCTCGTCGATAATAGCAGGCTTTGACCTTATTTCCATCCTTTTGGTGGAGGGGTCCGTGTGTGTGGGTGCCCTATTATCCTTCTGGTAGTAGCAGGCTTTGACCTCATCTCCATCCTTTTGGTGGAAGGGTCTGCGTGTGTGTGTGTTCACTATCATCCTTTTGGTAATAAATCTGTCATCCTTTTGGTGTCAGATTTATCTGTTGTCATCCTTTTGGCGATAACGACCTTTGCAAGTTTCTCAGTGTCTACTCGAGGGTTGGCATTGATCCATCATTCCAATCTCTTTTCTTTCTTTCAGACAAATTTGTGGTCCTCTTCAAATCTAATTGTCTTATACCTCGAAAGATTGAACACCGTAGCAGTTCATCCTACTTAGTTTAAGCCAATTAGATAGGGGCATCTGTCATACCCCAAATTTGTCCTACCTATTTATAATTTTCATCTGTATATCCACCCACTAACTGTCATTCAGAAAATTAAAAAAAAAATTGTCTCTAGTTGTTGTAGTGATTGAGGTTAATGGTCAGGCAAAGTGAGTTTCAAGGTCAAGATTTGAGTTCAATTGATTCAAGTGGTTGTGCTTGAGGTTTCAGCTAGGGTTTATTGGGCCATTTCATGTTACTGATGTGTGATCAAGTTATCAAGTGGTGACAAGTTATCAATTATTTCACAAGGGCAGTTCTTTTTTTTTGTTATTCTCGTTTTATCCAATATCATGTCCACATATCCAATCTCAAATCCGCCTTTCTTTTAATATCCGTTTTTAATCCTTTTTCTTCTTGAATCCATTTCTATCCATCCAATTTATAGAATCCATTTCCATATGATTATCCATTTCCAAATTTTAAATGGCTAAATTAATTCACATTTTTCTTAATCCTTTTCTTAATCAATTCTTTCAATTAGTTTTTTTACTAACCACTTGTCCATGACCATTGTCTTTATTCATTGTTCATAAAGCCCAAAAGATCTACAAAAATTCATACAAAAAGTGCTCATGAGATGTATAAAGAAATAGATAATCAAAAACCCTAGCCGCCACGATCAAAGTCACACAAATCTTCAAACCTCACAGCCACAGACGAATTTCTCTTTTCCATTGAACCACGGTTCTTCTTCCTCCACAAACCCTTCAAACTCGCCTTCAACCCAAATCTCCAACAACCACCTTCTTCCTTCATCTACAACCTTCTTCACCTCACGGGCCGTAAACAACAACAAAACCCAACCTTCAACCCATCTTCAACAAACACTCGTCTTCTTTCAATCTTCGCCCAACAACCTTCTTCAACCACAACCAAAACCCATTTCAAAATCACAAATCTTCAAAAACCAGATCATAGAAACCAGAAACCGAAACAGAGTCGCAGAAAGTAGATGAAGAGAAAAAGCGTTTGAAAACAGAAATGAAAGCGAGTCAAACACAAACCTGCTGAGAACCAAATCAGAGGAGTTTTCGTTCGTAAAAAAAACTAAGCGAGAGAGACGGGACGAACGCGAACAGAGGAAGGTTGGAGACGATTCGATTTGCTCATGTCCTTTCTTCGTTTCCATTTCTTTTCTTTGATGACGTTTTTCTCTTTCGAATGACGTTAAAACGAGAACCTCTTCTTTTCTTCCTCTGAGCACGCTGAAACAACCACACATTTTATGCTTTTTACTTTATTTATTCATTTATTTTAAAACCTAAAAAAAAATCTTGACCAAAACAATTTGATAAAGCAATGTTGTTGATGATACATGTGGCTCGTTTAATAGCTGACACATGGAGTTCCTCATTTTAATTTAATTTTCCCAGCCGTGTTGCTTTGACTTTTTGCTTTGAAAATTACATTGCCTTGCATTGATGACATAGATTGTTTCTTTTCCCCTTCCCTTTTGCTATGATCCGTTGGATTTTGGTTGGTTGGGCTCAAAGCCCGTTTGGCTTCATACTGGTCCGCACCCCCCATTTGTCATTTGTGTTCATATTGTTTTAATATTTTACTTTCTTTTAGATTTTTTCTTAATATATGTCTACTTTATTAGTTTTTACTCACATTTACTTCATTTTCATTTGGATTTTATTTTCTTTTCAATTTTATTTAGGGCCAATGATCTAGTAATATTCATGATTTAATTGGTTTGTTCAAACCAATGGAATTTTAATATGTATGAGGCCTACCTATTTATTTATTTTTATTTCAATTTATGTCATTATTCTTTTTTTATTCATGTTGGGTCAATGAAAACCAAAATATCGATTGATTTATCGATTTCCCGATTAAATCTCGATAAAGGTGAGACCTTTATGATTTTTCCTATTTATTTCGATTTTATTTCATTTCTATTATTTTTATTCATTTTGGGTCCATGAAAACTAAATATCGATTGATTTATCGACTTCTCGATTAAATCTCGATAAAGGTGAGACCTTTATGCTTTGTATTCATATTTTCGGTTTAATTTCCTAATTATCACTTTATATTTCTTTTATTCACTTTTGGTCAATGAAAGTCAAAAGTCGTCGATTACCGATTTCTCGATTAAATTCCGATTAAGACGAGACCAACTTTAATTCTATGTCAATACTATCTCTTGTCCATTTTATCTTTATTATTATTATTGTTCATATTCATACTTATCCATATTCATACTTATTCATCTAACCATTTTCATTTGTTCAAACGCTTACTTCCCAATTAAAATACTCAATACATATTCAAACCATTTTTCTTAACTAAATCGCGAAAGAACTGAATTTTTGAGGTCTCGCACCTCTTGGGTTCTTGAGTGACCACCATTGGGGCGCACGCCTTAGGTGGTGATCATTCGACCTTTCGCTCCTAAAAACACTCGTCTTAAATATTTGGACAAAGGAATGCCATTGGAGTCTAGCATTCCATGTGGTACTTTCGTTGTTCATCAAACAATATTTTATAAATTAATCGAATGAAAAAGGTGTCGTTGGGATCTAGCATTCCAGTAATGCCCCGATTAATTGGTTGCGAGGTCGACGTCTCGTTTATCGAATAATCATCATTCTCCCTAAAACACTTAACAAATCAAACCATTCTCAAACCAATTCTCGACTCGTCGTCGAGCCATTCTTCAAAACATTCTCGTAAGTCGAGTGCCTTTTGCCTCGTCGTCAAATGCACACTTGCACATTTCGTAGGTTTCGTTACTAGGAGAACCCCTAGGGACTAGTATCGATCCTCACCTATTTTCGTAACCTATCCAATTCGATCTTTTTTCAAAACCTTTTTCTCAATCAACTAACGAAAGGAGGATATTCTTGGAATCTAGCATTCCTTGGATCTTCGAATGAATGGCTCTTGAGGCACGCCCTTGGGTTGTTATTCATTCACCCTTTCATCTTAAAACACTTAATCCCTATCAAATATTTTCGTAATCAACTCACGAAAGAACTGAGTTCTTGGAGTCTAGCATTCCTTGGATTCTTGAGTGACTGCTCTCGAGGCACGCCCCTTGGGTTGTATGTCATTCAATCTTTCGTCTCCTAAAATTCAAACCCTAACCCTCTTTTTTCGTGGGCGTACCACGAACTACGACTGCTCTGATTCTTTATTCTCGTCCTAATAAAGATACGTAGGCACAAGATTTCGATGATCTTGGCGAGCACACTTTTTCTTTTTCCCCCCGTTTGCGTCCACACTTTTTATTTTCTCCCCGTTTGCATCCACCCTTTTTCTTTTTACCCCGTTTCCACACTACCATGATGATCTTGGCGAGCACACTTTTTCTTTTTCCCCCGTTTGCGTCCACACTACCATCTTTTTCTGTCAAACCCCGTAGTCAAACTACGATTGCTCTGATTCCTCATTCTCGTCCGAATGAGCATACGTAGGCCCGAGGTCGCGATGATCTTGCCGAGCACCCTATCCTAAAACCACCCCATTTCCCTTAGTGTCTTTTCCCTTTATCTTATCGTTTCGCGTTTACCGTTGAGAAGAAAATAAACAAGCTTAGATAACATTCCTCACAATTTGAACTAAGAGGTTCCCGTTGAGTACAACCGATATGAGGGGGTGCGCGTACCTTCCCCTCACGTAACCGACTCCCGAACCCAGAATGTGGTTGCGACGACCATGTTCTTATCCTTCTCCTTAAAGGTTTTCTCAATATTTTCCTTTCCCTCTTTTGGGATAAATAAAGTTTGGTGGCGACTCTGTCGAACCGTTTTCCGCGCCTTTCGCGCGAGGGTCGTGTCTTCGATTAAGCGATTTTTTTCGAGGTGCGACACCTGGAAACAACGAATCTTAAGTAACGATCCTCCACAAGCTGGCAGGATTCGCTTTGCTCGAACAATAAAAACTTAAGGTGTAACGAACTACTAAACTAACTAATTAATTCAAGTGCAATAGTTCCCTGGTGTAGGAGACTATTGCTTTGGTAGGTAAGAAAAACGGGAAAAGTAATGCAGGGAATGAAAAGCTCTGAACTCAAAAATATCGTAAACTAGGAATGGTGGTGAAAAGAAGAGAGTGTCTGTCTTGTGAAGTAACTGCCTTATTTATAGCCCTTTGAGGGTTGACGTGAAACAAGGAGAGAAAGTCTCAGGCAGGTGCACACGACCGAAAAATATTTGAGTGACTGGTTGATCGTGGCTTGTGTTAAGTTGTAACCATTTAAGAAGCCACGTCGTTTGAAATTAAATTCTGAGAAATGTCTTAGTTTAATTTGAAAAAGAGAGACTAGAAGAGAAGATTTTTCTTTGTTTTAATATTTTTTAAATGAATGTATGAATGCAACATACAAAAACATAGAAAAAACATGGGGTCAAAGGGTCGGTGTCATGAAGTCAAGGCTCTACCCCCTCCCCCCAAAGGTTTATACTGGGGATTTTTTGTACCTGTCCGCAAAATCATTGACCCCTCTTGGGATAACAACAGCAAGCGGATCGCCAGCGAGATGATGTGTCTTAGAGTGATCTCAGATGAGGGTAGTATCGCGTGACAACTATTTCCGATAGCTTCCGCACTACAAAATGGTTTCAACCTACTAAAAACCTCAGCTTCTCAGATAACCCAGTCGACCACACTACTTTCAGCAACTGAAGTCGTATAGGCAATGTATATGCAAAGGAAGTCTCCACTGAGTTTGATGGTCGACTGAGGACTCTTAACTGGGATTCACTCCCTGCAAGATTACCCGTATAATGCCATCGCCTATCTTAGGTGTATACTCAATCTTTCCACATGCGGCATCACCCGCATTCCCATTAGCAGAAAAATAAACACAGATATCAATTAGGAAAGGCAGTATATATATTTGTCTTAATCATCCTAGACCTCCAGTCTTATGATCCTATACAGACAATGACTCCCTAGCAGAGTCATCATTTCTGTGACATCTTGTTGAATTTAAAGGTTTCCACTGAAGATTGTAAGAAAGTCTCTTTTTTGGGCCCCACGGTGGGCACCATTTTTTCTGTAGCACGATTTTTGTGGTCCTGAGTCACGATCGCTTGGGTACTACAGTTCGATTCATTTTTTATCCCATTGAGCTGATTAAGGAAGGGAAATAGATGTCTCCAATTAATCCTGCTTGCATACTGAGTTTGAACAGCGGCCTGTTAGGTTACAGATGCGATTAAGATATGGGTCCCTCTTCGATTTATTTTGTTTAAATTTAGAATGTCTGGACTATCTGCGAGGTTTTTGGTAAGATGTTAGGATTTGGTGCTTTTGGATTGATATATGGGGGTACTGGATTTGGGTCTTTGATTAGTATGCTCGCTAAGATTTTTTGTAATCTTATGCCTACGTATTCCCGTTTAACGAAACAGGGAAATCAGAGCGATCGTAGTTCCTCATATTCAATGGGAGGAAAAAGGTTGTTTTGGTGTCTTATTCAAAGCCTAAGACATGAAGCTAAAGGTGATTTGTATCTTGTTCAAAGCCCAAGATGTGAAGCTAAAAGTGGTTTGTATCTTGTTCAAAGCCCAAGATGTGAAGCTAAAGGGTTTAGGATGAGAGAGAATTTGTCATCTCTAAAGAGGAGTTGTTGATGTTGTATGCTGTGAGCAAGGCACATATTTGATGCTAAAAGCTTGATTGGCTCAACTGGGGTTTTCCTTATACAAAGCCTAAGCGGAGGCTAGAAGTTTGAATTTTCCGGGGAAGCTCTTTCTGTCTTATACAAAGCCCAAGATTGAGGCTAAAAGGAAGTTGACTCAACAAGAGAGTCTTTTATACTCAACGAGAGAGTGATTTTATATGTCTTGTACAAAGCCCAAGACGGGGGCTAAAAGGTGATTGACTCAACAAGAGAGTCTTTTATACTCAGCAAGAGAGTGATTGAATCAACAAGAGAGTCTGAAAAAGGTGATTGACTCAACAAGAAAGTCTTTTATACTTAACAAGATAGTGTTTTGCTGTCTCGTATGAAGCCCGAGATTAAGGCTTAAAAGGGTTTGACTCAACAAGAGAGTCTTTTATACTCAACAAGAGAGTGTTTATGTGTCTTGTACGCAGCCCAAGATAGAGGCTAAAAGGAGATTGACTCAACAAGAGAGCCTTTTTATACTCAACAAGAGAGTGTTTTTATATGTCTTGTACAAAGCCCAAGATAGAGGCTAAAAGGTGTTTGACTCAACAAGAGAGTCTGAAAAGGTTAGCTCCGTTGGGGAGAATCATTTGTACAAAGCCCAAGAGGAGGCTGTCTTACCGCTGTGGATTCTGGAGATCCTGAAGTAGGTCCAAGTATGGGGAACTCTCATGAGAGAGACCGGGGTTTCTTTCTATGTTTGAAAGGAACGTGAGAATATATTTGATACTCAAGGGTCTTAGGCTGTCCAATTCTAGAGTTTTATCTTTTGTACAATGCCCAAGAGGAGGCACGGTCATTAAGGGATGAGTATCAACCCTACAATGGCCGGAGTTTTGATGCTGGAAAGACTGCTCTAGCAAAGGATGACTAAGTTCTATCTTATACCTTTAAGAGGTCGTCAGGGTCCTCGTATTAAGCCCAAGAGAAGGCATGAGAACTTCTAAGAAGCCGACGGGTCCTTGTACAACGCCCAAGAGGAGGCGGGGATGCTTTTAGGAAGCCCGTGGGTCCCTAAACCCTGAGAAGTTCAAGACATGCTATTCACCGAGAATAGATCAAGCCAGGAAAGTCCGAGAATTTGGAAGAAACTCAAGAGATGTCATTCACGGAGAAAAGATTATCTCTGGGGAGTTAGAGTTTCTTTGACAACGTCTAAGGGTGACAGTCTGAGAAAGGGTTCACCAAGAATGCTGCATTTCACGTCTCCATATTGTTTAACCCCAAGAGGAGGGAAGACTGTATCTGGAAATCCTATGGGGATCTAGTTTTGTTTGTATTTAAGAGTGACCAACAGGGCTTTACCTAGTGCTAGACGTAGTTGCCGGGGGAAAACTCTAAATAACTATACTAGTATTACACAGTTGATATTTGACGAGTATATAAAAGGACGTGAAAGAAGACTTACAATGAAGCAACCCCACAATACAGTTATATACATATGAAAGCGGTAAATAAAAGCGGATAAAAACTTACCCGTTGTAGAGCTTCCATGCTGTTTTGTTAGTTGTTCAACAAAGAAAGTTTTGATAACAACATATATTCAAAATCAAAGGAGAAAGTGCTTTGAAAAGATTGTTGGGGCTTACAGCTCAAGGAGAGGCCCAAGGTTTAACGATGATCGCACCGTTGTTTTGAAAACGCAGTGGGTCTTATACAATATGTGAGGCCTAAAAAGGTTTCTATTTGCAAAGAGGTGGGACTTACACTCTATCAAGAGGCCCAAAGAAGTTTAAAGAAAAGAAATGGGGCTTATAACATGAGGGTAGACCCAGGGTTTTATTTTGAACTGGCGATCGTGCCGAGGTTTTTGTTTTAACACAGAGGGACTTATACAATATCTGAGGCCCAAAAAGGTTTTGGTTAAAAGGGGATTGGGTCTTACATTCTATTAGAGGTCCAATAAGTTGTTTTTACACAAGTGGTGGGGCTTACAGCTCAAGGAGAGGCCCATTAAGTTGTTTGAAAAATGGCGATCGCGCCAAGATTTTTGAAAATGTGTTGGGACTTATACAATGACTGAGGCCCAAACTATTTTGGTTTCAAAAAGGGATTGGGTCTTACACTCTACTAGAGGCCCATGAGTGTTTGAAAATGATTGATGAGGGTGAAAATCAAAGAAACCCTAATTTTGTTTTCCTTTAAAAGTAAATATTTAAAGAAAATCAATAAAAATGATAAAAATAACAAATAAGTTTGAATAAACCACTTGTGATTTTTTTTAAGGTTTGAAAAATGAGGTTTTAATCAAAAGATGATTTAGAACTCACTTGGTTTTGATTTTCAAAATAAATATTCACTTTTAAATGTTTAAAAACAATTAAAAATTAATTTATTCACAAAAATACCAACTATATTAAATAAATAATATAAATTTTATTTTTTTGTGGAATAAAATATTTCAATATTTTTGTGATTTTTTGCAAAAAGAACCAATAAAAAATAATTAAAATTGAGGAAGTTATTAATTTTTCAAATCATTAAGAAATAATATGAAAAATAGCAAAAAGTGGAAAAAAATAGCAAAAAGAGGGTCTGGGGCGAGGGGGATTCGAACCCCAGACCTCTTGTGTACAGCATGCGCGCCTTACCACTGGGGTGGTGATACATCCGTGTATTGAAACACAACGACAAATATACAAGGCTTGCCTTGTTTTTGGCCTGGCCCAAGGCAAGGCAAGGCAAGATTTTAGCCAGAAACGTGAAAGCCATAACTTCCTCATTTCTCCATGGATGGAGGCAAAATTTATATGTATCTGGCCTAGAATTTCCTAAGGAATCCAATGGTGGTGGTGGTTTTTCCAGAAAATAAATCCTCCTAAAAACCCGATAGTTGTTTTGAAATAGGCCATGGTTTGCATTTTCTGTGCTACCTCTTGGTATAGGTATGAATTACATGATAAATTGGTGCAAACACAACACATATAACATGTATAAGAGATGCATGATCAGTGGACTTCAAAGCAAGGCATATTTCAGAGAGTTCAAGTTGTGATGCTTACCTCTTTTTGGAGCTTTTGGGCTATCTACCAAGTGCTTTGTTCCAGAAATGTTTTGATGCTTTGGACACCCTCAAATGATCCCTTATAAGCATTTAGAGTGGTTAGAACCAGCTGAAAACCTCAGGAATGGAAATTGGCCCTTTCTTGCAAAAGGGGAAAAAATGGCCAAAATAGCAACTCTCTCAAATGATGTTCCAGATGTGTGGAACCATTTGGGACAGTTCAAGGATGATATTTGGAGTGTGTTTGAGGTTTTATCTAGTTTGGAAAGTGACTGTATCAAGACATGGCTTGAAAAATGCACAAAAGTCCAATTTTGAGGGTTTGAGAGGGGACTTTGTGAGTTTGGTGTTACAGGTCACTAGTGAGAGTTTGGACAGCTTAGATATGACATATTGGATGTGTTTGGATCATGAGCTATGGTGAAATTGCACTCTAACTCAAAAACTCAGAGTTACCTTGCTAAAGAAGGCATTTTTGCCTAGAGAAAGAGATTTTGAGGAAAGCAAGTGTTGTAGTGCTTTGGTGTACTCAAACTGGGCACAAATGAGCTCTATTTATAGTAGAGCAAGTTTGTTTTGGCTGCAATAGTGAATGGCAACTACTACAGAGTTTGACCAATGTTGATCAATGGGAATCCAAGTCTCCTCTAGCCATTGACTAGAGGTTAGAGCACAGGCTGCTGGTTAGTTGGAAAGGGCTTAGTCCATGCCACCTTGGTGCATCCATTAAATGCTCAAAACCAAAATTGGAGTCTTGTCCCTTCTTTAGGCATTTCTAGGTTTGGCATGCTACTTTTGGTTCCAAGGACTTTGGAGGCTGTTGGATCAGTGTTTGTCCTTTCTTGGTCCCCCTTGAGGTGTTCAGATGGATAGATTTGCTTGCCCTTTGCAAAATTTGAGCAAATCGAGCAAAATCCCCAAATCTGCCTTGCCATGACAGTTTGCAGCAAGGCATATTGGCATGGTCATATCTCATGGCTTAAGTGGAGTTTCATGGAGTTCTTGGCCATTTTGGAAAGCCCTCATATGATACAACATGTGTGTGATCATAGTTGGTCTTGATACTTTTTAGATCCAAGTGAAAAATCCCCCTACTTTTGGAAAAAAAAAAGACAAATTCTGACTTAGTGA